>CP050224.2:36501911-37230822 GCA_012066045.3 Morus alba
ATTTCTTCCAACTGCTCGATAGGCTAGGACCAAGTAACTTCCTCTTGAACCCTGGGGTCTATATCTTCGATGAGGCTTTGTTGAACCATCCTCATTTATTGTCTCCCCGGCTGGTCATACCCACGTAGGGCATCAGAGTATGCAACCCTGACCTCATATTGATTGCTTTTAATTTCCCCTACGCCATTTGGGGTGGGGAATTTAACCTTTTGGTGGTTGATGGAGGTTACTGCCCTTAATGCCTGAGGGTTGGTCTTCCGATGATTGCGTTGTATTGGGAGCCTCCTTTGATGACCACAAAGTTGGCCATTGTTGTTGCTTGCCGGGGCTTTTCTCCGGCGGTTATCGGTAGCCGGATAGTTCCTTGAGGGATGACGGAGTCTCCGGTGATCTAGAGCTTCATTCTCTGATTTTAGAGTCTAGATTTGCAAAGGAATTTGTGAGGTTTAACTTTAAAATCAGTAGACAGAGGATTGGAAAATCACTGGTTTAGTAGATCCGGTTAACAGGAAGTAATCATTATCATCCGTTGCTACAGCATCGTACAACATTGATAGGAGACAGTTTAGCAACTGTAAACCACGCATAACACAATTGGCCAATTTTAATCACACATTCTGTTAGTAATTAGTTTATTTCTGTTTTTAATTGTCTGTAGTCAAGTTATTATTAGTTGTTCACATCTTAAAAATCAATTTTAATTTTCTTTTTAACTACTTGGATAGAATTTACTTAGCAAATTGGTCTCAAAAATACACAATCCCTGTGGGACGATACTTGATATCTCATCATTTTACTACTTGTTGACTCGTGCACTTGCGAGATTCTATAAACATAATTGTAGGCAACAAGTTTTTGCGCCTGTTGCGGGATTGTTTTATTTGGATCTTATTGTTAACGAATATACTATTCAAGTATTGTCTTTAGTACATTTTTATCGTAGTTTTGAATTGTCACGCAGTCTTTGAACATCTTGTATGCAAGAACCTGAATTATTCCCTTTTGACCCAGAAATCGAAAGAACTGTGAGAAGAAGAAGAAGGGAACAACAAGGATTTGCACATATACAAGAGATGGCCGAGGAAGATGCTCAGGGGATTTTACTCAATCAGGGGCAGCAGCTCAACGCTATTGAACCAGCCCCTGGACCATTTTTGATTGATGACCGTGATCGAGCAATCCGAGATTTTGCAGTCCCAGTTCTTGATGGACTAAATCCGGCAATTGCTCGGCCAAACATTGAGGCCCCACACTTTGAACTCAAACTGGTCATGTTCCAAATGTTACAAACTGTTGGGCAATTCAGCGGTATGGCGACAGATGATCCTCATCAACATTTGAGATCATTCATGGAGGTCATCGACATAATCAAGCAACCGGGAGTTCCTCCAGAAACACTAAGGCTAACACTTTTCCCTTTCTCTCTAAGGGATCGTGCTAGAACTTGGTTTAATAGTTTACCATGGATTCCATTGCTACATGGAGTGATATGGCTGAAAAGTTTCTTATGAAGTATTTCCTCCAACAAAGAATGCTAAATTGAGAAATGACATTACCTCTTTTCATCAAGGTGATGGAGAGTCGGTCTATGCAACTTTGGGAAAGGTTTAAGGAGTCTGCTCAAAGATGCCCATTACACGATATCCCCATTGGATTCAAATGGAGACTTTTTACAATGGTCTCAATGAGCCAACCAGAGTAAAGGTTGATGCCAAGACTAATGGCGCTCTTTTGGCCAAATCTTACAATGAGGCCAATGAGATTCTGGAGAGGATGGCTACAAACCATTATCAATGGCCAACCGAGAGACTAGCTACAAGGAAAACACCGGGAGTTCTTGAAGTGGATGCAATCATAGCTCTTTCGGCTCAAGTGTCAAATTTGACTAACATGATAAAAAATATGAACACTCCAACTGGAGTGAAACCGGTCCAGGCCCTTGCAGTCTCCTGTGTATATTGTGGGGAGGGACACCTATTTGAGGAATGTCCGTTGAACCCCGCTTCGGCTTGTTATGTGAGTAACTACAACCGCAACAATGCTTACAACCATCAACACAACCAAGGATGGAAACAACATCCTAATTTCTCTTGGAATAACCAAGGAGCAGGTCCTAGTGGTGCTTCTCAATACAATAGACTAGCTCCGCAGCAGGGTTTAGCACAACCATCGCAGCCAATGAGGATTCAAGCTGGTGAAAGTTCGAATTCCATGGAGAATTTCTTCAAGGAATATATAACTAAGAATGAGGCTAAGATGCAAAGCTATGAGTCAACCTTGAGAAGCTTGGAAACACAAATTGGGCAACTTGCAAATGCTCTAAACAATCGGCCACAGGGCACTCTTCCAAGCAACACCGAAAATCCTAGGCGAGATGGTAAGGATCATTGTAATGCAATTATATTGAGAAGTGGAAAAGCATTGGAGCAGCCAAAGGAAAAAAAGGAGCGGGATGAAGAGCCCTCTTCGATCCAAACAAAAGAGAGGCAGGACGTTCGCATGAATCCTGCACAACCGCAAGATGAAGCAGAACCTAGTGTTGCTGCAGCAAAACAGCATCAGCAAAAACCAGACCAGCAGCATCAGACTCTAAGTTCTGTTGACAAGCAAAGTCCTGTTGTGTTGCTGCAGCAAGGCAAAGCAACAGCAACGTGTCAGAACAACCCAACACCGCCCTTCCCTCAGAGATTTCAGAAGAAGCAACAAGACAAGCAATTTGGAAAATTTCTTGATGTGCTAAAACAACTTCACATAAATATCCCATTGGTGGAGGCTCTTGAGCAAATGCCAAATTATGTAAAGTTTATGAAGGAAATTCTTTCCAAGAGGAGGCGTTTGGGTGAGTTTGAAACAGTGGCACTTACAAAGGAATGTGGCTTGATATCTCAGAGTACTCTACCACCGAAATTGAAGGATCCAGGGAGTTTCACAATCCCATGTTCAATTGGTAATACTTATGTTGGTAAGGCCTTGTGTGATTTAGGTGCTAGCATTAACTTAATGCCGATGTCTGTTTTCAAGCAACTAGGGATTGGTGAAGCTAGGCCGACCACCGTCACTCTTCAACTTGCCGATAGATCATTTGTTCATCCGGAAGGAAAAATTGAAGATGTGTTAGTGCGTGTTGATAAATTCATTTTTCCAGTGGATTTCGTTGTCTTGGATTATGAAGCAGACAAGGAGGTGCCTATCATTTTGGGTAGACCATTTCTAGCTACGGGGAAGACACTGATCCACGTGCAAAAAGGTAAACTCACTATGCGAGTTGATGATGAGCAGGTCATGTTTGATGTCCTCAACGCTATGCGCTTCCCAGATGAGATTGAAGAATGCTCGGCTGTGGGAGTGTTAGATGACCTTGTGTTGGCAGGGCTGACTAAGGATGCATATGAGGAAATAGAAGAGGAGGATATTACAAAGGCAGAATTGGAGGTTGAACAGGTTATTGATGAGTCTCCAGCATTAGAAGGCGAAACCAACCAAGTTGTTGTTTGTCAAAGAAGACCATTCGAGTCATTGGAGTTATCTGAGAGGAGTTTGAAGCCACCTAGACCATCAATTGAAGAACCACCGGTGCTGGAATTGAAGCCATTACCAAGTCACTTGAAATATGCTTACTTGGGTGAAGGAAGCACCTTGCCAGTAATCATATCATCCACATTGGATGAGGAACAGGAGAATAGATTGCTGGAGGTGCTCAAAAAGCACAAAAGGGTGATGGGGTGGTCCATAGCTGATATAAAAGGAATCAGCCCTTCTCTATGCATGCACAAAATCACATTAGATGATTGTCAAGAATTCAGTTGAGCAAAGAACGAGATTGAATCCCATCATGAAGGATGTAGTGAAGAAGGAGATCATTAAGTGGCTGGACGCAGGAATAATATACCCAATTTCAGACAACTCGTGGGTCAGTCCTGTTCAATGTGTGCCCAAGAAAGGAGGAGTGACAGTGGTGGCCAATGACAACAATGAATTGATACCCACTAGAACGGTGACTGGATGGAGGGTATGTGTAGACTATAGAAAGCTAAATGCCGCCACTAGAAAGGATCATTTCCTGCTGCCATTTATTGATCAAATGCTGGATAGGCTTGCTGGGAAGGAGTTTTATTGTTTCTTGGACGGATACTCAGGCTATAACCAGATTGCTGTAGCACCAGAGGATCAAGGTAAAACAACCTTCACTTGTCCTTATGGAACTTTCACTTTTAGAAGAATGCCATTTGGTTTGTGCAATGCTCCAGCGACATTCCAAAGATGTATGATGGCAATTTTCACTGACATGGTGGAAAAGACTTTGGAGGTAGTCATGGATGACTTCTCAATTTTTGGTGACTCTTTTGGTGATTGCTTGAAAAATTTAGCTAAGGTGCTTCAAAGGTGTGAGGAAACAATCTTGGTTTTAAACTGGGAAAAGTGCCATTTTATGGTTATAGAAGGGATCGTTTTGGGCCACAAAGTTTCACAAAAAGGCATTGAAGTGGACAGAGCAAAGATAGAGATCATTGAGAAACTACCTCCTCCTAGCTCTGTCAAGGGAATTCAGAGTTTCTTGGGACATGCTGGTTTCTATAGACAATTTATCAAGGATTTCTCTAAAGTGTCCAAGCCATTATGTTCTCTTTTGGAGCAGAATAGGTCATTCGACATCAATGAGGATTGTCAACGGGCGTTCTCTGAATTAAAGAAAGCTCTTGTCACAACTCCTGTCATCATTGCACCGGATTGGACACTGCCATTTGAGCTTATGTGCGACGCCAGTGACCATGCAGTAGGCGCAGTTCTTGGCCAGCGGAGAGGAAAGCTGATTCACCCTATTTACTATGCTAGTAGAACACTCACGGAGGCCCAACTGAACTATACCACCACAGAGAAAGAACTGTTGGCTGTGGTATTTGCCTTTGATAAGTTTCGATCATATCTCGTGGGAACAAAGGTGACGGTTTTTACAGACCATTCAGCCATTAAATATCTCATTTCAAAGAAAGATGCCAAGCCGAGACTAATTCGGTGGATCTTATTGCTTCAAGAATTTGATCTTGAGATTAAGGATAAGAAGGGAACAGAAAATCAGGTGGCAGACCACCTTTCCAGAATTGAGCAAGAAAAGGGGGCTGAGTCGTACATTCCCATTCAAGAGAGATTCCCTGATGAGCAGCTCCTCGTAGTGGAACAAGTTTCCTTGCCATGGTATGCCGATTTGGCAAATTATCTAGCAAGTGGCCAGGCACCTCCGGATTTAAACAGACAACAAATGAAGCGATTTCTGCATGAGATGCGGTCTTACTATTGGGATGAACCCTTTCTCTACAAGAAGGGAGCAGACCAAATTTGGAGGTGGTGTGTGCCCCAAGAAGAAGTCTTGAGCATTCTACATCATTGCCACGCTTCACCATATGGAGGCCACTTTGGGGGATCAAGAACTGCGGCCAAGGTACTGCAATCCGGGTATTTTTGGCCTACACTTTTTAAAGATGCTTATGAATTTGTTAAGGCATGTGATAGGTGTCAGCGTGTAGGCAATATTTCACAGCGTCATGAAATGCCGTTGACAAATATTTTGGAGGTTGAATTGTTTGATGTGTGGGGAATTGATTTCATGGGACCTTTCCCTCCTTCATTTGGAAATCTTTACATATTGGTAGCAGTGGATTATGTGTCAAAATGGGTTGAGGCATCGGCATTCCCACAAATGATTCCAAGGTAGTGATCAAGTTCTTGTATAAGAACATTTTCACTCGCTTTGGAACTCCATGAGCAATAATCGATGATTTAGGAACTCATTTTGGAAGCAAGCAGTTTGAGGGGGTGCTTGCTAAATATGGAGTCAAACATAAGATCGCCACAACCTACCATCCTCAAACAAGTGGTCAAGCGGAGATTTCAAACAGCGAAATCAAGGGCATTCTGGAAAAGGTCGTGAATCCAAACCGAAAGGATTGGTCATTGCGACTAGATGACTCTCTCTGGGCTTATAGGACAGCGTTCAAAACGCCTTTGGGAATGTCTCCTTACCGTCTCGTCTTTGGTAAGGCGTGTCATTTGCCGCTAGAACTTGAACACAAGGCGTTTTGGGCGACGAGGAAGCTCAACATGGATCTACAAGCCTCCGGTCAAGCAAAAAAGAGGCTGCAACTAGATGAGCTAGAAGAGATGCGGATGTTCTCATATGAGAATGCAAAGCTGTACAAGGAGAAGACTAAAAGATGGCATGACATGAGAATAAAACCAAGAGTATTTGAGCCAGGACAACAGTCTTTGTTATACAATTCAAAATTTGAAATTGTTCCTGTGCAAACTCAAGTCAAGATGGTCGGGGCCTTTCACAGTTGCTACTGCTTTTCCACATGGAGCGGTGGAGTTATAAGAAGAGACATCAGGGAGGAAGTTCTTGGTGAATGGACAGAGAATCAAACATTATTGGGGAGGACCTATGGAACGTTCCAAGACCTCTATCACATTGAGTGATAACTGAAAAAAGGGTAGACGTCAGGCTGAAGACGTTAAAACAAGCGCTATTGGGAGGCAACCCAAAGTTTCTGTTTCTCTTTATTTCCTTTCATTTTGATGTTTCCTTTTTAGTTGCAGTATTCTTCTTCCATTTCATTTTCCGTTTTATTTTTAGTAAGTAGATTGCTGACTTGTTTGAGTAAGGGGCAGGACAGTTCTTATCACAGGTGGCGGGTGATTCATCGGGAGTTACATGGCTAAGGAGAATGGGAACAAAATTTTGCTGCAGCATTGCACAGCATCGTATAGCATTGTTTCCCCCTCGCGAGAAGCTGATTGGGGTGCTGAGGGATTTAAATGGGACGGCGTCGTTTTGATGAAAGGGGAAAGCAGAATATGGGTCATCTAATGCGGTGGCATTTTGGTAATATCTTGAGCAGATGACCAATTAGTGAAACGGCGGCATTTTGGCAAAAAAAAAAAAAAAAAAAAAAAAAAAACCGCCCAAATCTGCATTCTATTTTCAGGCTGAAGACGTTAAAACAAGCGCTATTGGGAGGCAACCCAAAGTTTCTGTTTCTCTTTATTTCCTTTCATTTTGATGTTTCCTTTTTAGTTGCAGTATTCTTCTTCCATTTCATTTTCCGTTTTATTTTTAGTAAGTAGATGTTGGGAATAGTGTCCTGAAAGCATGAGATGTAAAAGGATATTTATTATTTATATAATAAAATAGTTTATTCATCATTTTATGTGCATATATTTATGAATATTTTATGAATATCAAATAAAATTCCTTGATTATTTATGTAACCTTAAACATAGTATATAAGTGTTATATACTAGAGGATAATGTTTAAGGATAATAATCAAAATAATCGTTCATAATGAATTTAATTAAAGTTTGGAATCTTTAATTAAAACATTATTAATACATGTCATTCCCATTTAGAATGGAACGGTGTTATCCGCCTTTGTTAATATGGCGAGATATTGAATGAGTGTATTTCGCATAATGAGATTATGTGGAACATGGACGCAGAACACAATATGAATTTCTAATAATTTCCGTTAAGCATAGAAATTCTAATTGAGTCTACCGATGGTCATATATAGAATGATCTTAATCCCGAGTTCTTAACAAACTCCTATTTATGGATTTATGTCTTTTGATTTACTCGGTGCATTTCGAGACCCTGAATCCTATTCCTTGTATTTTGGAGACATAATGAAATAGGTAGCTGGGAATGTTATTATACGAGATGGAATCCATTCCTTCTTGAGAAAAAGCAGATAAATAATTCTCTTGAGTGTTGATTCGGTACTTGGATTAGTAAGAGCTCGGTTCATGAATTTGTTTTATGAATCACTATCCATTAGAGAATCAATGGTACTCAAGGATAAAGATGTAATTAGAGAGGTTAACGGATTCTACCCGACTCTAATTATGAATTATTTATGGAGGATCGATCTATATGCAATGACTATATCAAATGGACACTTCACGGTTTAGAAGTAATTAATGTCTATAATTCCGAGAGTGCAATTCCAAGTTTATAGTGGAGTAACTATTGAATTAATAGAATTAATTAATTAATTAAAGTGTTTAATTAATTATTAATTTTATTGGAGCTCGTAATTATAGGTCCATTAGTCCCCGCGTCGTCCTTGTAATTCTACCGGACACAAAGGGCAAAATGGGAATTTTAGAATTACGAAATTCTAAAATTAAATACTCAAGAATAATTAATTGAGAATTAATTATTATTTAAATAATGAGATTATTTAAATTTGAATTTGAACATATCTAGATTTATCCATTTAAACTTATTTGATAAGTTGTTCAATTTAGAATTCAAATTAATTTAAGTTTGACTTAAATTCAATTTGAATCAATTAAAATTGAACTACTGGATAATGGATAAAATATCTTCCTTCCTTATCTTATTTAGGTGCCACACATCAAAGGGATAAGGGGAAGGGATTTTTGTTCCAAAATTCAAAATTGGAGATAAGGATTTGATCCTATGTTGAAGTTTGACTTCTTCTCTTTAAATATGAGATAAATGGAAAATTGTAGGACAATTTTTGACATATTTTCAGCCCTAAAAACAGTGTGGCCGAAATTTCTCATAGGGAAAAGAGTGAAAAATATTTTTCTTCCAAAAATTCCACATCGTGCATGCGTTGGTGTTTGTGGAAATTCGAGTGTTTTAGAAACCGTTTTGTCTCACGTGTGCCCACACACACGTCTACGTGGAATCAAGGAATTGACGTGGAAGACTTTGGTGTTCTAAACACAAAAGCTTGGAGCTAGGATTGTTCGTGGTCAAAGAAAATCAAGATATCATCCGAGTCGGCTACAAGGTATTTTTTTCGTTGATCCTTGAATCTTATAAATTAATGAGATTAATTTATTGGTGCATAAATTAATATAATCTATAGAGTATCTCAAAAGTTTTATGAAAATTTTTGTTATACACGATCCGCCTTTCATTTGCGTTTCCGCCGCTACCGAATTCGATTCGCAACCAACAATTGGTATCGGGCGGTCTATAGACGATATTAATTTATGCTTCGATTATTTGATAATTGAATATGTATGTATGTGATGAGTAGGCACTTGCATTTATGGATGTTTATTTTTATTCATGATGATGAATGTATGGATGATGGATTTGGTCGTTAATTATATGGTTCCATGGATCGGTTATATTCATTCGTTAATAAAATTATTTGTAATTTAATTCGGGATTAGAATTATTGTAATTCTAGGATTTGGGTAGAATTAGGGTTTAAGATTTTGAATCAAGAAGGAGGCCTTGAAGATCATATTTGAAGCCTTCAAAAAAAGCCCAAAACTGCCCAGAAAAATTCTGAACGCGGCCCGGACGCCGTCCCCGGACGCCACCCAAAGCGCGCCCCCCAGACGCGCCCAGCGCGAGGCCGCGCCCCAGCGCGTCCAGGCCGCAGGCAGCGTGTGGCCAGGCCGCGGCCCAGCGCACCTGGCGGCCCAAGTTCGATTTGATCCCGAACGGGCCCGGGTTTCGAAACCCTCGTGAAGCGTCTTGCCGACGGACCCGAAAAGTTCCGGATCCCAAGGAAGGTGAAGTCCAACCCGGAGACAAAGAATGAAGCCAAGAATGAAGAATTCAAGAATCGAAGTCCCGTTGATGTAACGGAAGAATATAATTATTGTAATTATTTATTTATTCGATTCGATTGAGTTGTAATTTATTTTCCATGGGACCGGTCAAATCCATCTCAATAGTTGATTGCATATATTTATATTTTATGTTGATAATTATATATTATATATGTCCATGCATATAACATGCCATGTAGATATAATGTGCCTACTCATATGTTTTTTATAACATGCCATGCATACACGCCAATTGTTATTATTTATTTTATTTATTATAAAAGGGTTTTAGAAAAATAAAATAAAATAAGAACCATCTTGTTGAAAATTGATTTAATATGATTAAATTGATTTAAGTTGCAAAATTGATTTGCAAAATAATGTTACATGTGAAATTGAATTTAAAAGTTAAATTTTTGAATTTCACATATCCGAAAAAAATAAATTGTTTATTTTTCGATTTGAAAATCATGAGATGTTTTTCAAACAAAATACATGTTTGCAAAATAATGAGTGGGAGAGGGTTGTATGACAATACGACCCACTGGTCTCCATCATTAGTTCAACACCGTGAGATTCGAAAGGGGCTTCGCGGCGGCACCGATTCCGCACTCCCTACGGAAAGTGTTCTTTCGGATCAATAACAAGGTTGACTTCCTAGCGATAGGATTCAAGGATGTATTTCCGGTTTGACCTACCCTACGGCGGCACTCCGGAGTTAAGTCTGTAGAATCTGAAATGATGGGTTACACTCATGGAGATATAATCAAATTGTTGATTATATTTTTGACCAAAATTAACGATAGTTGATAAATATGAAAATATGAGATATTTTGATTATATTTATTAATTGAGAAGGTCTCGGTTCAATTTGCGATATTTTGACCTACCCTACGGGCGGCACTATATTAAGTGGTAAATTGAATTATCGTTGGCACCCAAAATTAAAACATGATTTATGTATTTTCATGTGCATCATGCATCATATTATATTGTGCCAAAATTAACATGCCTTGATATTCATGCACATAAATTGATTAGATGAATATTCTATTTATTCCCAAAGAATATGTCAAATCCCATTATCACACTACTAGCGACCAAAAATTAGACGGTGATAATTATGCTAAGTGGAAAAGTAACATGAACATACTATTGGTCTGCGAAGACTATAAGTTTGTCCTAAGCGGAGGAATGTCCTCCTGAACCCGCGGCAACTGCATCCAAAACCGCAAGGGAGCCTTTTTGATCGCTGGATCAAGGCCAACAATAAAGCAAAGTGCTTTATGCTGGCCAAATGAGAGCGATAATAGCGCAAAAGCATGAGGAGATGGAGACTGCTTATGAGATAATGGAGTCTCTAGAAGCCATGTTCGGCTCCTTCTGAAAAGGCTCGTTTGGATGCCGTAAGGGCTTTCATGAACGACAAGATGAAGAAAGGTTCTTCAGTCAAGGCACATGTTCTGAACATGATTGATCACCTCCACGATGCGGAGCTCAATGGTGCCAAAATCGATGAAGCCACCCAAGTTGGCATCATCTTGGAAAGCCTGTCCTCTGACTTTCATGAGTTCGTAAACAACTTTGTTATGAACAAGAAAAAGTGCAATCTCACTGAACTCATGAATGACCTGCAAAACTTCGAATCCACCAACAAAAGAAGGGGAGGAGAAGCAAATGTTGTAGTTGCAGGAAGTTCTGGTAAAAATAAAAGGAAAAACCAGAACCAGGGAAGAGGAAAGAAGGGAAAGAACAAGAGACCCAAGAAAGCAAAGGGCCCCATCCAGAAACCCAAAGGAAAGTGTTTCCACTGCAATGGCGAAGGGCACTGGAAGAGAAACTGTCACAAGTATCTCGAGGAGCTGAAAAAGAAAAAGGAACAAGGTAAATCAGATTTACTAGTCCTTGAAACATGTTTAGTAGAGGGTGATACTGTTGGAAATGTGTCCATAAAGTGGGATGTAATTTGTTATTTATGAAATGACAAATGTAAGACATTATTATTTTGCTGATTTTATAAAATAAGATAAAGTTATGTTTTGACACATACTCAAGAGTGTTTATGATATTGCTTTAGTCCATAAACTGTTACCAACGAAAGAAGAGTCGGGAACCCTGCCGGACAAACTCTTCGGATACAGTTTAAAATAGATATTCGCAGTCTTAGGATTGATTGGGCAATCGAATCCGATTATGACTGTTAGATCGAACCATGTGATGCTGGTCTCGGGGCATGGGAGTTGGACTCTGTGGTTGATCTAGACATGCTCGCAACATGTTGAATAGACCATGTGACTGATTAGGTTAGAGTAAAAACCGTTTACACAACTCTAAACCTAATCATCACAACTTAAGTATATTTGTATAATTATCTTAATCCTGAAGTGAATGCGTAGCTCAACTTAGTATCTCATGATCTTTGATTCGCCAATGAGATTAGTTCACAGTTATTGAACGACATCTCGGTCATTGGGATCATGACAATATTAAGTTGGAGTTATGTGATTCACAGATATGGAATTCGTAAAAATAATATCACCTCATGCTTTATTGACGGGTGTGTGAATAAATAAACCAGGCCTGGTATTCAATGATGATATTCATTGATTAAGACATCGTAACATGTGCGAGACATCTTCTGAACGTTTGTCTTTCTTATTCACGGTCATATAAAGGAGTTGAGGAAATAATGATTAGAATGGTAAAACGGTAATATTATATACACCATTACGATCAACGATATTTACGAAGGATAATAATGCATTTACACTGTGGACCGTGTGATAAATTGTATCAACACCAAAAGAAAAATTAGCGCACATGAATCGAGAGATTATTCGACATCGAACTTTTAGTGGAGTTATGCGATGTCGAATTAAATATGTCGATAACTTATAGGGATGAGTTAGTCGAATATTGTAATTCCATAGCTTTGTTCATGTGGGTCCATTCGGTCTCAAGGCTAGCTCTAATAAATGGGAAAAACAGAATCGATAATTATGTTTAAATTCATTGTGTTATTTTTCATTTATTTGATAATTGAAAAATAAAAAGAATGAGTTTTGAATTTTGAAATTAATGGAGATTAATTTAAAATTCAAAATGAAATTTAAACATGATTTTATTTGGCAACTAAAGGAAAGAGAAAAGTGAGATTTTATTTTGGGAAAATTGAAATCCCTTGCCTTAAGGGGATTTGAATTTTGCTCAAAATAGGGAAGGAAATTCGAAATCCCTAAGCCATGTAGGGATTTTCGGATTTCAACCCTAGGGTTAAGGAGAAATTCGAAAATCCCATCTAGGGTTTGAGTTTTTGAATTTTCTCCTATATAAGGATATTATTGAAAACCCTAGGGAGAGAGTCTTTTGGAGAAAAGAAAAAGAGATCACACTTTCCTTAGGGTGGCGGATTTTGTAGAGACAAAATAGAAGGAAAAAGTTTCCTTAGGTTTTTGAAAAAGAGCCCACTCTCTCATCCTAAAAATTGTAGAGACATAGCCTTGAATCAACGAGTGGTTCTTGGTGTGATCGTGACAATAAACAACGATCTTGTTTCACGGCAATTCTCCATCTTGGAACGTGAGATAGTGAGACAAGATCCTTGCGGTCAATTAATTCAATCGTCACAAAGGTATGTGAGATTTTTCTAATCCTTTGTCCATAAACATATATCATGCATGAATCTCTCGTTGTGGTTTACGTTTAATTATGAATTAAATGGATATGATAAAATTTTTGAAATTCCGCCTACAATATTGTTGTTGTTCAAATGATTTTTCATATATAAATCACAATAAGATCCTACAGATACCTCAGCCTGGATAATTGATTCAGGAGCGACTAATCATGTTTGTTTCTCTTTGCAGAGTCTTAGTTCTTACACCGAGCTAGCCGATGGGGACTACACGATGAAAGTAGGCAATGGCGCAAGAGTTTCGGCAAAAGCAGTGGGAGAAGTTAGACTTCGTTTTAGGGAAAATAAATTTTTAGTTTTGAACAATGTTTATTTTATTCCAGACATTCGTAGAAATTTGATTTCTGTGGCTAAATTATTTGAACAATTATTTAAAGTTTATTTTGATAATGAATTTGTTCATATTTCTCGAAATGGTTTAAATATTTGTTCTGGACGTCTGGATGATGGTTTATATTGTATAAAACCAATACCTAACTCAATTGCTTATCTTTGAAATGTTCGAGTTGCGAACCTAAGAATAAAAAGCAAAAGATTTCTCACGAAAATAACACATATCTGTGGCACCTTAGACTTGGTCACATTAACCTAAATAGGATTGAAAGACTGGTAAAGGATGGTCCTTTGCGTGAGCTAAAAGTTGGCGAGCTTCCAGTCTGTGAATCTTGTTTGGAAGGTAAGATGACCAAGAGACCTTTTACAGCAAAAGGAGTAAGAGCTACAGAACCCCTACAGCTGATACATTCAGATGTATGTGGACCGTTAAACGTCCAAGCTAGAGGAGGTTACGAATATTACGTCACCTTCATTGACGACTATTCGAGATATGGTTATGTTTACCTGATGCAACGGAAATCTGAAACTTTTGGAAAGTTTAGAGAATTCCGAGCAGAAGTTGAAAAACAATTAGGTAAACCAATCAAGACACTTCGATCAGATCGAGGGGGTGAATACCTGGACCAAGAGTTCCGGGATTTCTTGATTGAAGAAGGTGTGGTATCACAATTGACTGCACCTGGTACACCACAGCAGAATGGTGTGGCCGAAAGGAGAAATCGGACTTTGCTCGACATGATAAGATCAATGTTGAGTTATTCTTCACTGCCTACTTCTTTTTGGGGTTATGCCCTAAAAACCGCTATGTATATTCTGAATCTAGTTCCATCTAAATCTATACCTAAGACACCCCTAGAGTTGTGGAATGGTCAAAAACCTAGTTTGAGACACATTCGCATATGGGGGAGTCCAGCACACGTGCTGAGGCAAAAGACCGGGAAGTTGGAACCAAGGTCAGAAGTATGCATCTTTGTGGGATACCCACAAGGGACAAGAGGAGGATTGTTCTATAGTCAAGCAGATCAAAAGGTGTTTGTATCGACAAATGCCACATTTCTGGAGCATGACTATATGATAGATTTCAAGCCCAGAAGTAAGATAGTATTAGAAGAGTTACTTTCCGATGAGATCGGACCACAATCGACAAGAGTTGTCGAACCACTCGAGAGAAAAGACCACAGTTCCTAATCGGACTCCAGGTGGCACCTCGTCGTAGTGGGAGGGTAAGCGAGTTACCCGACCGTTATACTGTGGAAGCCCAAATCGTCACTTCTGATGATTTGCAGGAGGATCCATCGACCTTTAAGGATGCAATGGATGATTACGATAAGGAAGAATGGCAAGCGACTATGAAACTTGAGATGGAGTCTATGCACTCTAACTCGATCCGGCAACTTGTAGATCTACCCGGAAGGTAAAACCCATTGGATGCAAGTGGATCTTCAAGAGAAAGAGAGGAGCGGATGGAAAAGTAGAGACTTTTAAAAGCAAGGCTAGTGGCTAAGGGTTATACCCAAAAGGAGGAGTTGACTATGAGGAAACTTTCTGCGCAAAGAGCCATGCTTAAGTCCATCCGGATACTCCTGGCCATTGCAACATATTTTGACTATGAGATATGGCAGATGGACGTCAAGACAGCCTTTTTCTGAATGGCTATCTTGATGAAACCATCTATATGGATCAGCCAGAGGGTTACATAGTGGAAGGCCAACAGCAGAAAGTCTCATAAACTGCAAAGGTCCATTTATGGACTAAAGCAGGCTTCTAGATCATGGAACATCAGGTTTGATAAGGCTGTAAAGTCTTATGGATTTGATCAAAACATTGATGAACCATGCGTCTACAAGTACAAGAAAGAAGAGAAAGTGGTCTTCTTAATTCTTTACGTCGATGACATCCTACTCATAGGGAATGATGTGGGAATGATGATAGATGTAAAGGAGTGGTTAGCCAGACCAATTCCAAATGAAAGATTTGGGAGAGGCAAGCTATGTTCTTGGGATCAAGATTATTCGAGATCGCAAGAAAAAAGCTTTTAGCGTTATCACAAGCATCGTATATAGACAAAGTGTTGTCTAGGTATTCGATGCAAAACTCCAAGAAAGGGAATTTGCCTTCTAGGCATGGTATTCATCTTTCTAAGGAGCAATGTCCTAAGACCCCGCAGCAGAAGAAGATATGAGAAGGTATCCCACGCTTGGTACTGTGGGAAGCCTTATGTATGCCATGTTGTGTACAAGACCCGATATATCTGCTATGCAGTGGGAGTAGTCGATCGCTACCGGTCCAACCCGTGATTAGATCATTGGGTTGCGGTGAAGTGTATTCTCAAGTATCTTGGGAGAACGAGAAACTATATGTTAGTATATTCGGAGAAGATCTGTCTCTCACGGATACACAGTTCCTGATTTCCAATCGGATAGAGATAGTCGACGGTCGACATCTGGATCTGTGTTCACTCTTAATGGAGGAGCCGTGGTATGGAGAAGTATAAAGCAAAAGTGTGTTGCTGACTCTACCATGGAAGCTGAATATGTTGCAGCTTGTGAAGCCCCAAAAGAAGCTACATGGCTCAGAAAGTTCTTAACTGATCTGGAAGTTGTTCCAGATATGGATAGGCCAATTAAGCTCTACTGTGACAACAGTGGAGCGGTGGCTAATTCAAAAGAACCCAGAAGCCATAAGAGTGCGAAACATATAGAAAGGAAATATCACCTGATCAGAGACATTGTGGATAGAGGCGATGTAGCGGTTCAAGATCGCGTCGAGGACAACCTTGTGACCCGTTCACCAAGACATTGCCATTGAATGTTTTTGATCGGCACTTAGACGGATTTGGGATTAGAGACATGATACACCTGCTTTAGGACAAGTGGGAGATTGTTGGGAATAGTGTCCTGAAAGCATGAGATGTAAAAGGATATTTATTATTTATATAATAAAATAGTTTATTCATCATTTTATGTGCATATATTTATGAATATTTTATGAATATCAAATAAAATTCCTTGATTATTTATGTAACCTTAAACATAGTATATAAGTGTTATATACTAGAGGATAATGTTTAAGGATAATAATCAAAAGTAACTGTTCATAATGAATTTAATTAAAGTTTGGAATCTTTAATTAAAACATTATTAATACATGTCATTCCCATTTAGAATGGAACGGTGTTATCCGCACTGTTAATATGGCGAGATATTGAATGAGTGTATTTCGCATAATGAGATTATGTGGAACATGGACGCAGACACAATATGAATTTCTAATAATTTCCGTTAAGCATAGAAATTCTAATTGAGTCTCTTGATGGTCATATATAGAATGATCTTAATCCCGAGTTCTTAACAAACTCCTATTTATGGATTTATGTCTTTTGATTTACTCGCACGGATTCGAGACCCTGAATCCTATTCCTTGTATTTTGGAGACATAATGAAATAGGTAGCTGGGAATGTTATTATACGAGATGGAATCCATTCCTTCTTGAGAAAAGAAGCAGATAAATAATTCTCTTGAGTGTTGATTCGGTACTTGGATTAGTAAGAGCGCTCGGTTCATGAATTTGTTTTATGAATCACTATCCATTAGAGAATCAATGGTACTCAAGGATAAAGATGTAATTAGAGAGGTTAATGATTCTACCTGACTCTAATTATGAATTATTTATGGAGGATCGATCTATATGCAATGACTATATCAAATGGACACTTCACGGTTTAGAAGTAATTAATGTCTATAATTCCGAGAGTGCAATTCCAAGTTTATAGTGGAGTAACTATTGAATTTAATAGAATTAATTAATTAATTAAAGTGTTTAATTAATTATTAATTTTATTGAGCTCGTAATTATAGGTCCATTAGTCCCCGCGTCGTCCTTGTAATTCTACCGCATACAAAAGGGCAAAATGGGAATTTTAGAATTACGAAATTCTAAAATTAAATACTCAAGAATAATTAATTGAGAATTAATTATTATTTAAATAATGAGATTATTTAAATTTGAATTTGAACATATCTAGATTTATCCATTTAAACTTATTTGATAAGTTGTTCAATTTAGAATTCAAATTAATTTAAGTTTGACTTAAATTCAATTTGAATCAATTAAAATTGAACTACTTGGATAATGGATAAAATATCTTCCTTCCTTATCTTATTTAGGTGCCACACATCAAAGGGATAAGGGAAGGGATTTTGTTCCAAAATTCAAAATTGGAGATAAGGATTTGATCCTATGTTGAAGTTTGACTTCTTCTCTTTAAATATGAGATAAATGGAAAATTGTAGGACAATTTTTGACATATTTTCAGCCCTAAAAACAGTGTGGCCGAAATTTCTCATAGGGAAAAGAGTGAAAATATTTTTCTTCCAAAAATTCCACATCGTGCATGCGTTGGTGTTTGTGGAAATTCGAGTGTTTTAGAAACCGTTTTGTCTCACGTGTGCCCACACACACGCTCGTGGAATCAAGGAATTGACGTGGAAGACTTTGGTGTTCTAAACACAAAAGCTTGGAGCTAGGATTGTTCGTGGTCAAAGAAAATCAAGATATCATCCGAGTCGGCTACAAGGTATTTTTTCGGTTGATCCTTGAATCTTATAAATTAATGAGATTAATTTATTGGTGCATAAATTAATATAATCTATAGAGTATCTCAAAAGTTTTATGAAAATTTTTGTTATACACGATCCGCCTTTCCGCTGCGTTTCCGCCGCCGAATTCGATTCGGCAACCAACAGTAGATTGCTGACTTGTTTGAGTAAGGGGCAGGACAGTTCTTATCACAGGTGGCGGGTGATTCATCGGGAGTTACATGGCTAAGGAGAATGGGAACAAAATTTTGTTGCAGCATTGCACAGCATCGTATAGCATTGTTTCCCCCTCGCGAGAAGCTGATTGGGGTGCTGAGGGATTTAAATGGGACGGCGTCGTTTTGATGAAAGGGGAAAGCAGAATATGGGTCATCTAATGCGGTGGCATTTTGGTAATATCTTGAGCAGATGACCAATTAGTGAAACGCAATGACTTTTAAAAAAAAAAAAAAAAAAAAAAAAACCGCCCAAATCGCATTCTATTTCCAATTTCCCTTTCCTCTAAACAGACCCCCGCTAATCTTTCTGCCCTAGGAGCTTTTCCCCAAAAGAAAAAAATTTTCCCCAAATCTCTTTCTGCCCTAGAACCGCTGCCGGCCCGTATTCCCTGTTTCTCCGCCGCATTACCCAAACACCCTTACTCCCGTCAACCAAGCACCCTTACTCCCGTCAACCAATGGGAAAGAAGAGCATAGCCAAGCGGCCTTTTTCCTCCAAAAATACTGAGTCCACCGTGAACAAAAGTCAAGCCGCCAGTGATCCATCTCCCTCCAACCGAAGTACCCCGGACATTCCCGAAGTTCGTCGACGATGATGCCAAAAATAGGTACACCGGGAACATCTCCGCCCGGAATCTAGTGAAGGAGAAAGGCTTCCTCCTTCACGATAGTCTCACATTGGGGCAGCCGGCATACATTTCGGACGTCATTATCCCACGGCAGTGGCAGACGTTTTGTCAACACCCTATCGATCCGGTGATTCCCCTGGTCAAGGAATTTTATGCAAATTTAAAAACCCAGAGGCAAGCCTCGGTTGTTGTCCGCCAGGTACGCATTCCCTTCACTGCAATTCACATAAATTCTGTGTTGGGTATTCATCAACAAGAGGATGAATTCGTGGACCTATTGGACTGATATAACGGAGGATCACCGATGACGTTTTTGCGATAATTGTTGTCCCTGAGCACAAAGTGGACTTTGTCCACCACCGCATTTTTACATTACGCAATGGCATGAGCTTCACTGTTGCCAAGGTCTCGTACCATTTCTTGGAGTCCCGGATCTTGCTTTCAACTCACGGGAAGACAATATCCCGGAACAGAGCCATTTTGCTTTATGCCCTTATTGTGGGGAAGCCGATCAATGTTGGATGGTTGATCATTGATCAGATACGGGCATGTGCGAAAAAAGATAAAGGAGGTTTGTATTTCCCCTCCCTTATTTCCGAGATGTGTATTCAGGCAAATGTGCCTTGGGACGAGAATGAGCCGTGTCTAAGGAACACCGGACCAATGGATTTGGTAGCTATAACGCGGATAGCGTCCGGGTGAGCAGACAAGATGGCTCAAGGTGAGAATGCCGGCGAAGGAGAGGAAAATGAGGAAGAGCCAGCCGGACCCTCCGAGAACGCTGCACCATCTGCGGCTCCATCTCAAAGCCAGGCATGGCTTGAGCAACGGATGAGCCTGTTTGAAGTGCAACAATATGAAATGTTCGAGTTGCTGCAAAAGCAGCAAGAGCAGTTACACCAGTTCTGGGTGTATTCTCGTGATAGGGACAGGGCTTTGAAGAGATCTCTTCAACGGAACTTTTCTAAGCCAATGGCCACCTTCCCTGTTTTCCCAGAGGCGCTTACTGCAGTCTCCCGATTCCGATATCAATGCCGAGGCATCAGAGCAAGTTGTTGATGAGGACACCACTGCTGGTGTCCCGCAGGACGAACCACCAGCCGCTGTTGTTGCAGATGTCCCCGAGCCATCCTCGTCGCGTGGCAAGAAGAAGGGCAAAGCTGTGGTTGAAGATTCACCACCCAGGCGACGTTCCATGCGAAACCCGATGAATTGGAAGTGGCATTCATGATGCACGACGAGGGAGTTTTCTTTTACTATATACTTTATTTCTTTGTTTTATATTTAGAATGATTCAATTTTCGTTTTTGTGCAGTGAGGACACTGCTGCCCTTTACGTTTGGGGGGGAGTAAGTGTCTTGTGTCTTGCGTTTTCCTTGTTGTTTGGTGTGTTTTGTGGTGAATTCTCTTGGACCTATGATGATAATTATTGGATTGAGCATAGTTTTTTAGAAAAAATATTCTTTTCTCAGCTTTTTGTTTTGGATTTCACTTGATTGTTTTGTTCAAAGATTGTGACTTTTTCTTAACTTTGAGCACTTAGCCTTGTGTTATGGATGCATTGGATCTCTAGAGAAAGATTATGTGAATGTGGTGCAAAAAGATTGTGTATATATCATATCATTAGATTTTGCAAACTCTAGAACTTACTTGATGAATTGTCGAGGCGAAATCCTAGGCAAGCACTTGATTAAGGACATGATTTAGGCCATCTTTGGACCGATTGAGCCTTTCTAAGCCAACCTTGTACATGTGATATCTTTTTGAGCCTATATATATATATATATATATATATATCATTTTCTTTGTTACCCACATCTTTAGCCTAGCCTTTTAAATAAGTTTCCAACTTTCTACCCTTCACCCGTAAGCATATCAGTTATTTGATGACATATTGAGCCATGTGGGATAAGGAAGAAAGGGTGGTGTTGTGAGTGTTGTTGCCGTATATGAGTTGGTGTGAGATGATGCAGTGGGTGTGAAAAACGTGTGCAACTCTGTAAACAAAAAAAAAAATGCTGCAGCAGTTAACAGTAATTCTGGGCAAAACACCAAAAAAAAAAAAAAAACAAAAAAAAACAAACAAACAAACAAAAAGAATGATGAATTTTTTTTTTTTTTTTTGGTTTCTTCAATAAGTGGTTGACAAAAGAGAGTGGAAATCGAGTTTGGGGGTGTACTTTGAAGAGTTATATGAGCTCTTGTATGGTCTTAGAGTAACTAATGCGTTTAGGGTGTGATTTGAGCCATAAAATCACCTTTATCCTACCTTAATCCCTAGCCTATCGTTACAAACTTTAAAAGTCCTATTGATCCTTGATTAAGTGTTAGTCTACATTAGTGGAGATGGTTTTGAAAAGTAAGCTTATGGAGTTTGCGTGCATGTGCTTAAATTCTAAATTCTATATTCTATAAGCATGTTTGCATGATCTCATTTGGATTTCCAATGTTGAAATAACACTTGGCTATTCACACACACACAAGAAAGGTCCAATTGGAGAAGAAACAATCTTTGGAAGTTCAAAATAAAAGTTGATTGAAAATTTTGCTTTTCTTTGAGCTATGTTTCTAATTCAATCCTTGAGGAGTTATTCATGAGAATTCATCCATAAATCACACTAGTTTTTGAGTCTTTTTCTTTTTGTTTTGCTTGAGGACAAGCAAAGTCTTGAGTTTGGGGGTGTGATAACTCTATGAAAATAGGGTTAATTAAGCATTTCCCGGGGTTTAAATTACTATTTAAAGAGTATTTAGTTTTGGTTTTTCTTTTATTTTGCCTTGTTTCTAGTTAGTTAATTTGGTTCCTTGAACTCTCTCTCTCTCGTGTTTTTGTCTTTAAAAAGAGCTAATCCGGGTGCATTTGGTGATTATTTGCAGTTTTGGGAAAGCATTGTCGTTTTTGGAGGAAAGCAACTGCCTGTCGTTTTGAGATTTTAAAGAAAGCCAGTCAGCATTGCTGTACATTGCTGCACATTGCTGCGCCAACGCCAGCTGGACCAGAATCACATGTGCTGACAGCTGTACCTGCGCTGGAAGATTGTGCTGATTTAAACGTGAATGGTTCTGATTCAGCTGCTGATTGGAGGCTTCCTCTGGGGCTGCCACGTGTGATTAGGGTACAATAAATACCTGCAGCTGTAAGAGAAAAAATTGTCCTTGGTCATATTTTGTAAGAGAGAGGCGGCTGCACTTGGAAAAGGAAAACCTCCTCCAATTTTCTTTGATCAAGTACCAGCTCCAGTACTGGGAGAAAGAAGAAGAAGGAGACGCAGCAGGGTGTGGTGTTGAATGTAAAGGACTGCTGTTGAGAGAAAAGAAGCTAGAAGAAGCCTTGGAAAAGGGGGATTTGGATTCTCTCCTCATCACCTAGTTTCCTTTTACTCTTAATACTCTGTTTGTATCTTGTTAAGAATATTATTGTTCTTCTTCACAAATCTGACGTGATTCCATTTATACTTTATGAGAGTATTTTCGTTGGTTGACTTTGCTGAGATGTTAACTATTGAAATGTTCATTGATGTTGAATGGGTTTAATGGTTGTTTCTTTGTTTATTCAAGTAAGCTAAATTCGTGCCTTAACTGTGATTGGAAAATCATAAGAGAGGAGTATAATTTTGATTAGATCTGGGAAGATTTAGTTGAGTGGACCTAACTTGAATTGTGCAGGTTCTTAGATCTTGTTTTAGATCTTTGATTCACATGATATAGGAATATATTGTGTCTTGCATAACCAAATGATCTAGAGCTTCATTCTTTGATTTTAGAGTCTAGATTTACAAAGGAATTTGTGAGGTTTAACTTTAAAATGAGTAGACAGATGATTGGAAAATCACTGGTTTAGTAGATTCGGTTAACAGGAAGTAATCATTATCATCCGTTGCTACAGCATCGTACAACATTGATAGGAGACAGTTTAGCAACTGTAAACCACGCATAACACAATTGGCCAATTTTAATCACACATTCTGTTAGTAATTAGTTTATTTCTGTTTTTAATTGTCTGTAGTCAAGTTATTATTAGTTGTTCACATCTTAAAAATCAATTTTAATTTTCTTTTTAACTACTTGGATAGAATTTACTTAGCAAATTGGTCTCAAAAATACACAATCCCTGTGGGACGATACTTGATATCTCATCATTTTACTACTTGTTGACTCGTGCACTTGCGAGATTCTATAAACATAATTGTAGGCAACACATAGTCCTTCTGTGACCTTCGAGTGTATCCTCCTATGTAAGGGCCGCCGAGGACCGTTCTTATGACGCCGACAGGTTCCCGATCTTCTGGGCGGTGGTTTTCCTCTCGGCGTCGACCCTCATTTTTACTTGCCGTTGGCCGTCGTTCACGAGGTCTCCGATCAGCCTAATTCTATGACCTTCCCTCACGGATTATCCTTCATTTTCATCATCCTTGAGGTCGGCGTAATCGTGGTGTGGTGGCCGACCTCGCCGTGGAACCTACAAATTTCCTCTGGTTCCTTGGTTCGGATCTGACTTCATTGGCTCAGGTCGGTATGGCATGTTTCTCGGCCTATCTGGTTAAATATTTCCTCGGCCCTACCGTCGATTCATGGTAGGTGTCATATTTTTTTCAACAACCGAGGCCTGGGGATCCTCCTGTCTCAGCTTCTTGGCCTTGATTGTTCTTTGTGTCGAGGTTGGTTGCTTATCGTATTCCTTCCCTCGGCCTTCTCCCATCTTGCCTTGATGGTGCCGCCCTTATAGGCCCCACACCTTGTTGGATCTGTGGTGGGGTGGTTAGCGTCCGCCTCTTCCAGTTGATGTATCCTTGCGCCCGCACAAGGAAATCTTTTTGTAGCTAAAGCGGGGTTTTTGGTTCCCGTTCCCTTTTGAAGGAGTTGTCTTCTTTATACTTGACGCCCCCGTCGGGGCTTCCTATCGGTAATATCCATCGTGACGGCCTCTCCGTTTTGCAAATGAATCCTCAACAATCTCTTTTGGCTTCTGGTATATTGTTGTCAGGTTTTGTTTTGGGGCACATGCTTCTTGACCCCCGATGAATTGAAGAGAAAATGCCTCCTTTAACTCATCCAACTGGAGATAGAGTTTGGCTTATTGTCCGGAACCATCGTCGGAGTTCGGTCGGTGGTTTCGGAAGACTCGACTTATGATCTCCTCGTGATGCCGTGCAAGAGCATGTCCCGTGCTATCTCCTAAATAGTGCGTCGGGATCTCCTTGTCCGTCATAGGGTGGAATCGGCGACGACCTGTACTTATCAGGGGGGGCGCCATTATCTCCACAAAGAATGGGTGGTCGTGAGTGCGGCTGGGGTAATGTCGATTCACCACTGGCCACTAGTCCAATGTTCTTTTCAGCCCATTGTCGGTCAGTCTCCTCTCCAGGTTGGCCATGCGTTCCATGAGGGTCAGCGCTTCTTCCGTCGAGACGGTCGAACCAGCAGCTCCCGGTGCTTCTGGCCTTTGAGCAATGGGTCCACCCCTGGCCTGGCCGCCCACCTGTACTGAACCTGAGTCTTCCGGCAGGTTTCCTCCTGGATTTTGGGGCAATTCCTCGATGGCTCGGATCCCAGTGGTTCTCAATCGGCTGCCAGAAGAGTGGGTGGGCCGAGGCCTGGGAAGGCCCTGGTGGTGCTCGCTCTCCCCGGTTCCTTCTTGGACATATGGGTGTTCACCGTGATTTGGATTCTCCATTACGGTGGCTCCTTGTGGTCTCGGGGCATCTTCTAATGGTGGCATGGAGTTCCTTCCGTCTAGTCGCTCCACTACGGTCACCAGCCCACGCACCAGCTCGGTTAAAGCGGCTAGTTGGGCTTGCATTTGCATCGGATCCAGCCGTGGTGCGTCAGGAGGAGGAATTCCGTTTCCGTCTGGACGTAAATCTCCTTCCATCCCGCTATCCCTTTGAGTGGATGGCTGATTGCAACTTTATATTATTGGGGGTCGAACGCTTTCGGTCCCCAGTGGAGCCGCCAATTGTTGACGGTGGAATTTCGCCAACAATAATCCAACCCGGTTACCTTTGGTTTCCCCTTGGATTACCGGCTGGCTAACGTGTTTAAAGATAGAGAATTAGTGTTTTTATGAACTGAATGTAAAAACACAAGAGAAATTTTATAGTGGTTCACTCTGTAAAATCAGAGTTACATCCACTGTATGATTTATATTGCTTAGAGAGGGTTTACAATTTACACAAATTGTTTCTTTTTTCTCTCAACAATCCGCTTCTCTTTCATTAGCTGACCCCTTCTTCATTGGGGATCCTTCTCCTTATATAGCCGGGCTTCCTTCACTGGGGGTTTTCCTCCGTAGGCCTCTGCACTCAAGTGCTTCTCCATTTTAGGCTCAGTGATAGCCCAGTAGCCCACTAATCAGCACTGTTCACTCTACTGATTAGTCTTTGATTATGGCTCTGTGAGTCTCCGTAATGCTTTTGTGTCCCCTGTGGGCGGTTTGTAATCTTGCCATTAATGGGATCCCAGCGCCTTAGTTCAGGCATTTTGAATCCGTCGAGGCCTCATGGGGTCGTCGCTTCAATTCGGACATTGGCTTTGGGCTCGGTGGCTGATTTTGAAGTGTCGAAGCGTCGAGAGTTATGCAACTGGCAGAGAGAGCATATCGCCATGTGTCGTGATTTTGGCGGTCCACGTATTCATCACGTTTTCCCACACAACAACATGTCCACTAACTATGTTATATTTTAACTAAATCTATTTTGTTTTGTTTATTTTTTTAATTTAATACGGTGTGCTTTTGTTTAACTAAATTTATTTTTGTTTTATTTAACTAAATCTATGTAGAGATGTCAAACGTGCCGTGTTGGGCCGGCACGTTTGAACCCAGGCCCATCACGGGCCTGGGCCGTGCCAGGCACGGCCCTGCACAGTGCAGGGTCGTGCCTGGGCCGGGCCTGAGAAGAAAAACTCAGGCCCGGTCCAGGCCGTTGGCCCTGGTCCGTGAGGGCCAGGGCCGTGCCAGAGCCGGCCCTTCAAGGGCCGTGCCTGGGCCCAGGCCCTTGAAGGGCCGGCGCTCAAGGGCCTGGGCCCTGGCCCTTAAAGTACCGGCCCTGGCCCTTGTATTTTTTTTAAAAAAATTTATTCAAAAAAATATATATCATATGCCGCAAAAGATGTGATTTTATTGAATTGACATAATAGGAGTACACATAAATGACTGCCTCGTTAAAAACCTTGCTAAGTAAAACCCATGGCGAGATCGAGACAAAACCTTAGCGAAAGAAAAAAGAGTGCAGTAGCTAGGAATAGTAAATTACAAATCTAAGTGCTTCCAGAAGATTCTGTTATTTCTAACTTAGAAAAATATTCTTGCATCGAATCATCTGTGTATTGTTGTTTTCGTCTTCTGGCATCTTCCCAGTCTTTAACGCACATTAGTCCCTCCAAGATGTCTGGATGCATTCTGCTTCTCTTCTCGTCAAGAATTCGGTTGCTTGCACTAAAAGCTTGCTCTGATACTACCGTTGATACTGGAGTTGTCAGAATGTCACGAGCTATTATGGACAGTGTGGAAAACGATCTGTCTTGCTCTTCCACCACTGTAAGATGTCTAGTTTGTCGTCATCGATTACAAATTTGCTTCAAAATATTTGATTAGTTCCGTAGACGCTTGTGTTGAGGACGATCTTGCCGTTTTCTCTTTCTTCTTCAAGAAACTCCATGATGATCCTTTAGGCCCCGAACTGGTAGTTGACGACGAAGTTCCCTGTTCTTTTTGACATGTGCTATATTTTACTTCATACAAACTAAAAACTTTTTCTAACATTTTCTTAGCATCAGTAATACTTAGTTGCATATCTATATTTAAATTCTCTACGGTAGCAGTCATTAATGATTCAGTTCCATCTACTCCGCACCTAGGATCTAAAATGGTTGCCAATGCATATAACATAGGACAACCTGACCAATAACTTTTAAATTTATTTTCCATTAAGTTAACTATATTTCCAAAAAGTTCTGTATCCCTATAATAAGAAAATGTTTCTGAAATATTAAATAGTTGATGTAAAGCTAAATGTGCAGTAGGATAATAAACTCCAGAAAGTAATTCAAAGAGCATTGTAAAAACTTCTAAAAATTTAAAAAAATACTCGACAATTTGCCAATCAGGATCGAAAATTAAAATTTGATCATTCTTCTTGTTTACATATGTCGTGATAAGTTTGTGAATATGGGAGTGCCGCCTTCAACATTAAATATGTTGAATTCCACCTATGTCTCACGTCGCTTGGAAACTTTCTTGATCCGTCTCATTCTCCTCGCAATATTATTTGAATTCTTGGAGCCGAGCTCCCGAACTAGATATGAAGGATAATGATTCTCTAATATTTGTAAGATTAGCTGAGATATGTTCAATTCCTGCCTGAACTACTAAATTAATTATGTGACATGCACACCGTTGATGAAAAATTTCCCCTCCAAATGCCGGTTTCAAACTACATTTAAACATATTAATTGCAGCTGTATTAGCTGATGCATTATCAAAAGTAATTGTTAAAACTTTATCTTCTATCCCATAAAACCCAAGAATTTCCATTATTGTACTAAAAATAGTTGTTGCGTTATGAGGATATGGACATAAACGAAAACCAATTATTCTTTTTTGTAAAACCCAATCGTCATCAACATAGTGCGCTGTGACACATAAATATCCATTTTTATTACACCCCTCCCACAGATCAGAAGTGTAAGACACAATAGCATTAAAAGTCCTAAAATTATCAACAAGAGATTGTCTCATTGCATAAAAAACTTTCATGCAATTAGAACGAGATGTGTTTCTACTTAGCCGTTTAAATTGTGGGCAAAAGGCTATCTGAATGAATTCTTCAAAGGAGGCATCATCTGCAAAAGAAAGAGGCAATTCGGCACTAGCTAGAAATTTAGCTAGTGCCTCATGAGCACGTTGTCCATCATATGTAAAATTTTGTAACCCCTGTGATGTGAGTGATAGTGTTTGTTGGCAGGAGTCCACACTCCCACCTTGGTGCAACGGTAGACATACTTTCCAATGTCTATCCAAATGACCAGTACCCCCACCCTTTTTATTAGAAAATTGCTTTTTACAATATTTACATACCGCACGAATTTCCATCTCACCTATTTTTGGATTTGGTCGGGGCTACTCGGTGAAATGTTGCCATGCCGAAGAAGTTCACGGTCTTTTTCCTTTACTGCGTTCTCCAGCTTCCTCGTTGTGTACTGAAGCATTATCCACCGGAGCATTTTCTGGTTCAGTGGGGGTGGGGTTCGAAGGCATCATTTCTTCTTAAAAAAATGTCTCATCACCAAGCTCAGGAAGAGCAGTGAAATCAGGAAAGTTTGGTGAGGCCATTTTCTGAAAATTGATAGAACTTGATTGAACTTTGTAAATGAAAGAGCTAGAAAATGAATGAATGCGAGAAAAAAGCTTAGAATCAAAATCAAAGAGAGAAGTTGAGAGATAGAATGAGAGTGAGATGAGAATATGAGAGTGAATTGGTGAGATTTATGGTGGAATTAAGGGGTATTTATAGGGAATTTTAGGGTTGAAAACTTGAAATTTGGTATTTTTCCGTTGGGCCCTTCGCGGGCCCAACATACGGCACGTGACGGGCCTCCCGTTTGGCCCGTCACGTGCCTCCCGTTTGGCCCATCACATGCCAAACGGGAGGCACGTGATGGGCCAAACGGGAGGCCCATCATGTGCCGAACGTCCAAGCCCGCGAAAGGCCCACTGGACCAAATGAAATGGGCTTCTTCGTGGGCCGTTTCGCGGGCTTGGGCCGTGCCGAATAAGGGCCAAATCAGGGCTTGGGCCGGGCCGAATAAGGGCCGTGCCACGGGCCTCCACGTGCTTGGGCCGTGGGCTGAGAAGTTGAGGCCTAGTCCTAGTCCATTACACGTGCCATGCCGGCACGGCCCGTAACAGTAACGAACCGTGCCGTGCCGAATCAGACACTATTGCGGGTTAGGCCGAGCTGTCCATGGACAGCACGGCCCATTTGACACCTCTAAATCTATGGACAAAATTAGACTACAAATCACTCTAAAATAAATAATTATAATAAGTAATAATAATTAAAAAATAAAAACTCTGACTTTTTTCTGGCCGTCTAATCAAAATCACCAACAACCGCTATTGGTGCGTGCAAAACACACGTAGAGTTAAGCGCATCTAATAAGGGGAAGCAGACATCACGTCAGCTTTCTGCAAGTGGGCCCGTCACTTTTTCCTTCTACCAATGAAACTCTGACACGTGGTAAAATTTGTTGGGCCACTTAAGGATTTGTGCAGGATTTCCTACTCCGTGCTTAGACGTG
Organism: Morus alba; assembly: GCA_012066045.3. Taxonomy (NCBI): domain Eukaryota; kingdom Viridiplantae; phylum Streptophyta; class Magnoliopsida; order Rosales; family Moraceae; genus Morus; species Morus alba. The sequence continues at coordinate 36,531,282 of CP050224.2, forward strand.
GTCACTTATTGATCGGATGAATTGCAGCCAGCCACGTTGATCACACTTAAGAGCCTGCGAATCATAAACTGACACATGGAAACTTCAATAAAATCAACACACCGAATCCCTTTCTTCATTAGCAAAAAAAAAAAGTTTTTTGTAGTGGATTGTGGGGGGAGAAACAAACGAAACTTTTTGTCAGTCCCGCCTGCTCTAGGAAAAAAAAAAAGGATTCGGCTTAAGTTGACTTCATGCTTGGGCTCTTTATAGCGGAACAGGAGGGAGCTGTAGACGTCGATAGTTGTTGCTTGGCGGGGAGTAGTTAAGGCCACGTGTCGCATTATCGTTCGTCCATGTGTCCGTGACATTTTTCCAAACAACAGGTACCCCTCAGGTCGAGGGCTCCTTTTAGGCGGCCTCAAGCTTAGGTTCAATTGTACTTCCGTGCTTCAGGTGTGGGAAACCGGTCCCGAGCCTTCGTTTGCAATGATGGCCTGGACACTTCGGATTTCCTTCGGGAGACGCAACCGTCGCGTCGGTCGATTCCCCATGATGACATAAGGCTTTATTTCAAAAGGACGAATATGAGCCCTCGGATCGCAACTCTTCTATTTCCTGCTCTTGTTTGTCACCGTCAGATCTGGGGAGGATTCCCTTGCTGTTGGATTTTAAAATCTTCATTCAATGGTCAGGGGTCGAGGACTTTCATCCCCTTAAATACCCTCTTTGAACTCGAAAACCATTTTTTCAAAATGCAAACACTCCCCGTATTTGTTGAATTGCTATTTGCTCTGTCGGAATCCTTTTCCATAAAACATCGATTCGTACTTCTTGCTCTTCAAGGCGTGTTGCGAAGCCGCATTCAATCCGAGATTCTCTTCCCAGAACTCTTCATATCGGTAAGCCTCATCATCCTCTACTCGTTCTATTTCTCACGGGTTCTTTCTTGTTGAATCACATATGTATGGAAATACGTGAAATGTAGAGGTTAGAGAGACTTACTCTGCTTTTTTTTTTCTGCGTAGGATAGCTCTATTTCTATCTTTTTGTTGTTTGTGCACTTTTGGTTTCTGGGTTCTGGGGAACTCGGGGTTCCATGAGCACTCGCCGTTACCATTCTCATATGAATGGTCGACGTCAAGTCGAGGCGTTTGAGTAGTCATCGTTTAGAATAGCCATCCTTTTCTTCCTCTCGACGTTAGGGTTTTCACTAAGCTCCTTGTCTTTTTAATCACCAGAACAATGGCCCAAAATTCCCCCAGTCGAGAGGATCCTTCCGTCGTCCATCCAAACTCCCCTTCAATGGTGGAGATTTCATGGTCTTCTTCGTCTTTAGGCATCGACTCCTTGCTGAGGGACATAGAAGACGTCGAAGCCAGATATGAACCAGGCGATGACTTTGGTAGCGAACTCAGTAGCATAGAACGAATGTTGGACGAGGTGGTCGAACGGATCCCCTTCACGGGGTGCAGCGTGGGCAGGGTTGTTGCCTCAACGGTGGATGCCCCCTGGCTGCCATGAGTGGTGATAACAATAGGCCTTTCTTCATAGCCGACGTTGTGGCATCAAGAGTCCGGAATAAGGATATCATCCGGGCTATAAACGAAGGATTCATTGATGAGAGGTTGTTTGAATACCTCCTCCCAGACATGCATTTTAGGACCAGCATGTTGGGAATAGTGTCCTAGAAGCATGAGATGTAAAAGGATATTTATTATTTATTTAATAAAAGAGTTTATTCATCATTTTATGTGCATATATTTATGAATATTTTATGAATATCAAATAAAATTCCTTGATTATTTATGTAACCTTAAACATGGTATATAAGTGTTGTATATGAGAGGATAACGTTTAAGGATAATAATCAAAAGTAATTGTTCATAATGAATTTAATTAAAGTTCAGAATCTCTAATCAAAACATTATTAATACATGTCATTCCCATTTAGAATGGAACGGTGTTATCCGCACTATTAATATGGCAAGATATTGAATGAGTGTATTTCGCATAATGAGATTATGTGGAACATGGAGGAGACACAATATGAATTTTTAATAATTTTCGTTAAGCATAGAAATTCTAATTGAGTCTACCGATGGTCATATATAGGGTGATCTTAATCCCGAGTTCTTAACAAACTCCCCATTTATGGATTTATGTCTTTTGATTTACTCGGCACGGATTCGAGACCCTAAATTCTATTCCTTGTATTTTGGAGACATAATGAAATAGGTAGCTGGGAATGTTATTATACGATATGGAATCCATTCCTTCTTGAGAAAGAAGCAGATAAATAATTCTCTTGAGTGTTGATTCGGTACTTGGATTAGTAAGAGCGCCCTGGTTCATGAATGTGTTTTATGAATCACTATCCATTAGAAAATCAATGGTACTCAATGATAAAGATGTAATTAGAGAGGTTAACGGATTCTACCTGACTCTAATTATGAATTATTTATGGAGGATTGATCTATATATAATGACTATATCAAATGGACACTTCGCAATTTAGAAGTAATTAATGTCTATAATTTCGAGAGTGCAATTCCAAGTTTATAGTGGTGTAACTATTGGAATTAATAGAATTAATTAATTAATTAAAGTGTTTAATTAATTATTAATTTTATTGGAGCTCAGAATTATAGGTCCATTAGTCCCCAGTCGTCCTTGTAATTCTACCAGACACAAAGGGCAAAATGGGAATTTGAGAATTACGGAATTCTAAAATTAAATACTTGAAAAATAATTAATTGAGAATTAATTATTATTTAAATAATGAGACTATTTAAATTTGAATTTGAGCATATCTAGATTTATCCATTTAAACTTATTTGATAAGTTGTTCAATTTAGAATTCAAATTAATTTAAGTTTAACTTAAATTAATTTGAATCAATTAAAATTGGACTACTAGATAAAGAATAAAATCTCTTCCTTCCCCCTCGATATAGGTCCCACACACATAGGGATAAATCCCTAGGGTGGCCGGCCACTAAAGGATAAGGGAAGGGATTTTTGTTCCAAATTCAAAATTGGAGATAAGGATTTGATTCTATTTTGAAGTTTGACTTCTACTCTTTAAATATGAGAAAGATAGAAAATTGTAGATACAATTTTTAAAACATATTTTCAGCCCTAAAAAGAGTGTGGCCAAAATTCTCATAGAGGAAAAAAAGAGTGCAAAATATTTTTCTCCAAAAATTCCACATCGTGCATGCGTTGGTGTTTGTGGAAATTTGAGTGTTTAAGAAACCTGTTTTGTCTCACGTGTGCCCACACACACATCTACGTGGAATCAAGGAATTGACGTGGAAGTCTTTGGTATTCTAAACACAAAGCTTGGAGCAAGGACTGTTCGTGGTCAAAGAAATTCAAGTTATCATCCCAGTCGGCTACCGGTGTTTTTTTTCGGTTGATCCTTGAATAATATAAATTAATGTGATTAATTTATTCGTGCATAAATTAATATAATCTATAGAGTATCTCAAAAGTTTTATGAAAATTTTTGTTATACACGATCCGCTGTTTTGCCGCCACGCTTCCGCCGCCGAATTCGATTCGGCAACCAACACAGCATGCCGCTGACTGGGTACCTCCCGGTCTATACCAGAACCGTTACAGCAGGGATGACCCTTCCGGTTCATCCTTTTGTAAAAGACAACTGGCATTTTTATGGCATTTCCCCTGCTCAATTGGCACGAAACTTCTGGTACTGTTTTGTCGGCGCTTAGATTTTGTGGCACCAGCAGTTTGATATGGAACTCCCTCTGGATGAGTTCATATTTATGTACAAACTATGCCACATCGCCAAGTGTGAGGGGTTGTATTTTTTGAGTGGTCACGGGAGATCTCAGCCCAGATTCGGGAAGTTGATACTGGGCATTCCCTTGTCGTCTTATGGGTGGAAACCCATGTTTTTTATGATACGCGGGCCTTTCAATTTTCATCCCGACGACCGCCTGCCCCGTCGAAGGCAGGTGCAGGCGGCATTTGGGAATATGGGTGAGATTTTTGACTTTCTTTTACCTTACTTTGCTTCTTTCTTCTTTTCCGTATGCTAACAGTCTTTCACCCTTTAGTTAACCAAGACCAGCCGAAGTTTTCCGGAAATAGCTTGGCGAGGATTGAGAAGGCCTTCTCGTTTTCATCCGAGATCGGCCACATTGATACGCTCCTGACCAAGTCCAACCTTCGAGCCGCCGAGTTAATTCTTGATCTCCCAGACCCTTCGAATCTAGACGTCATTCGCACATACTTCCATTTAAGCAACGAAGGTAACTTCTGCTTTTGATGCCTTCCTTTATCATGGCTTTCGTTTTCCAAATGCTGACTATATCTTTGTCTCGTCGTTTCTGTAGAGATGGCATCTTTGAGAATCAACTCCCGGCAGCCCGAGAATCCGGCCGAGCCAAGAATCGCCGTCAAACCAACAACCCCACCGAGCCAACAGCCCCGTCGGAGGGAAAGGAGAGAGCTAGCTCTTCTTCCCATGCGTCAAGGAGTAAAAAGGTTAAGGGCCCTTTGGTACCCGGGTGGGGGATCCCAGCTCTTTATGAGTCTTTCCTTGAGCCACAATCGATTGCTTGCCTCTCAATCTTCTTTGGTTGATCGTCGGTAAAAACAAATCTCCTTCCAAATTCAAGTAAGATTTTTTTTTTTATCTTGCCGCTTTGTATTTTTATTTTTCTGACCTTCAACTTTTCAGAGCCTGGTCCTTTCCATCCTTAATCTCCTTGACCTAGTTAAGGTTGAGGAGCGTAATAAGGAGATGGACAATGTGGAGGCCAAGCTCAACTCCCTTATCGACGATGCCAAGAAACAGTTAGCGGATGCCGTCGAGGAGAGAGACGTGGCCGTGGTAAAACTGTCAAGCTTGGAAGGTGAACTGGCCAGGTTGACTGCTTTAGTTAAAGAACTCACGAAGCGGGCAGATTTATCCTATGCAAAGTTGGCCGAAGCGGCTGAGGCAGTGAAGAAGTGTTTCGCTGAGGGGAAGGCCGAGGGGAAGTGGGAAGCCGAAGCCGAGGCTACAGTTACTTTCGATGCCAAGCGTGCTGAGATTATTGAGGAGTTTGAGGCTTTTCCGGTGCTCATCGACATCCGTAACAAGGATTTTCAATCTGCTGGTCAACAAATTGTCGACCTGATCAAGAAGGCGCATCCTGAGTGGGACTTTAGATTTCTTTATAATTCTCCTCCTCTTGCTGGCAATGACAACCTTCCCCACCTGGTGACGGCGATGAATCGGCGGCTGGCGGCGAGGCCTAGAGGATCTTTACCTTTCTTTTGTTTTGTGTTTTGTAATTTGACATCAATTTGGACAACTTTTTATTTTATCTGTGCTTTTATAAAGATAGCAGATTTTATTCGTACCTTACTTTGCAATTGCTGTCTTTAGAAAATTCCTTAGAATTTTGCTAAGTGTTTGTCTTTCCTCCTTGGAGGATCTGACGTCGATTTTACCCTTTGGGGTCGTTGTCTTAGAAAATTCCTTAGAATTTTTTGCAAAGTACTCGCCTTATCTCCTTTGAGGATCTGACGTCGATTTCACCCCTTGGGGTCGTTGTCTTAGAAAGTTCCTTAGAATTTTGCTAAGTATTTGCCTTTCCTCCTTGGAGGATCTGACGTCGATTTCAGCCCTTGGGGTCATCGTCTTATTTTTTAGTTTTCCGTGGACCTCTGTCCCCCCATGTTCGTTTAATATAACCTTGATTTTTTAAGCAGACATATTATTAAGGGGTGAATTCCTTCCTTTCTGTAAACATATCAATTTATTTAATTCGTAAAGAATGTACAATTGGGATGCGTAAGAATTACATACACTATTAGTAGTACAGCCTTAGCTGTTCTGCATTCCATGGGTGTCGAATTCGTTTACCGTCGACGCTTTCCAAAATGTAGGTGCCAGGACGTAGTACTTCCCTTACGCGGTAGGGCCCTTCCCATGTTGGGCCCAGTGGACCAATATTTTTGGGTTTTGTACTCTGTGTTACCCTTTTTAATACTAGGTCTATTGGGATGAACCTTCTTTGTCAAACTCTCTTATTGTAGTATCGCACTGCTCTTTGCTGATAGGCGGTGAGGTGTAGCTGGGAGCTGAGACTCTTTTCTTCCAACAAGTCGAGTTCTCCATTCATGCCTTCCGCGTTGTCATCGTCGTTGTGGATGATGGTTCGTAAGGTCGGCGTTTCGATTTCTACAGGGAGCACTGCCTCAACGCCATACGTCATGGAGAAGGGTGTTTCACCCGTAGTAGTTCAGCTCGTCATTCTGTATGCCCATAAAATCTTGGGGAGTTCCTTGGCCCATTTCCCTTTTAGATCGTCGAGTCTCTTCTTCAGGGTATACTTTAATATTTTATTGACCGCCTCGACTTGTCCATTAGACTATGGGTGGATTGGTGCTGAGAAGTCTTTTCAAATGCCCAAGCTGTCACAGAATCTACGTGTTGAGGCATTGTCAAACTGTTTTCCGTTGTCAGACACTATTGAGTGGGGGACCCCGAACCTGCACACAATGTTGTCCCACATGAATTTGGTGCAGGCCGTTTCCATGGTCGTAGTCAAAGACTTTGCCTCTGCCCACTCTGTATAGTAGTCTACCGCGACGATGGCAAATTTAAAGCCTCCAGGTGCAAGGTGTAATCACCCGATCAGGTCAACCCCCAATTTGGCGAAGGGCCATGGACAGAGAATAGAGGTTAAATTTTCTGGGGTGCTCAAGGAATTGTGGCATACCTTTGACATTTATCGCAACGTCGGGCATATTGGAAAGCGTCATTCTTGAGCGTGGGCCAGTAGTATCCTTGCCTCAAAACCTTAAGAGCTAAAGATTGTCCCCCAGTGTGATTACCGCGTACTCCTTCATGGATTTTATGGAGGACCTTCTGGGTTTCAACATCATCTAGGAACCGCTGTAGAGGTGTTAAGTAGCCTCGTCGGTATAGCAAGCCGTCATACAATAAGTACCTCGCAGGTCTGTATCTGATTTGTCTGGCTTCATTTTTATCGCTTGGCAATTGCGCGTCCATTAGATATTGGATGAGTAGTGTCATCCAATTTTCACCTATTTTGACGATTAATGCCTTAGCTTTTTCCTCTATGGTCGACCGCTCTAATTCTTCGATGGGAACGATCCCTAGTGTGTCAAAATCTTTTGAAGATGCTAGCTTTGCTAGAGCATTGGCGTTTGCGTTTTCAACTCGTGGTATCTGAAGTATCTCGTAGCTTTTGAACTTAATGAGTTCTTCTTTTACCTTTCTCAAGTATGCTCCCATTTTCTCACCACGTGCTTGGTATTCTTCTTTCACTTGCCTGATGACTAGTTGAGAATCGTTGAAGACACTTAGCCTCTCGACCTTTAGGTGGCTAGCTAGTTGCAACCCTGCAATTAGCGCCTTCTACTCTACCTCGTTATTCGACGCCTTGAATTTAAATTGAACCGCCAAGGTAATCTTGTGACCTTCTGGGCTGATTAACAAGATGCCGGCTCCTGACCCTTTATCGCTCGACGCTCTATCCACGTAGAGCTTTCATTCTGTATTCTCGACTCCTTCAGGTGTGGCAGGAGTTGGTCTATGGGAGAATTCAGCTAGAAAATTGGTGAGCGCTTGACCCTTGATCGCAGTTCTTGGCACATATTTAATGTCGAACTGGCTCAACTCTACCAACCATTTGAAGAGTCGACCGGAAGTTTCGGGCTTTTGTAGAGCCTGCCTCAACGGGTGGTTTATAAGAACCCGTATTGTGTGAGATTGGAAATAGTGCCAGAGCTTTCTTGAAGCTACCATCAGGGCCAGTGCCAAGCGTTCCATTTCGCTATACCTCGACTCGGCGTCAAGGAGCCTTTTGCTCACATAGTAGATTGGCAATTGTACCCTTTCTTCTTCTCTTACTAGCACGAAGCTTACGGCGTGTTGGGACACGGAGAGGTATAGGCTAAGCTCCTCGTCAGGGTTTGGTTTTGACAGAATTGGGGGCTTGCCCAAATGTTCCTTCAATTTCTGGAAGGCCTCTTCACATTGTGGTGTCCACTCAAAGCGCCTGCTCCTTTTCAAGGCATCGAAGAAGGGGACGCATTTGTCTGTTGCTTTCGATATGGACCTGTTTAGGGCGGCGACACATCCTGTCAACCTCTGCACTTCCTTTGGCTTAGTTGGGGACCACATAACCTGTAGGGCTTTAATCTTCTCAGGGTTAGCTTCTATCCCTCGGTTGCTGACCATAAAACTGAGAAATTTTCCCAACCTAACTCCAAAGGCACATTTTTTTGGGGTTTAGTTTCATATGGTATTTTCTTAATACACCAAACATTTCACCTAGATGGTCGACATACTGGCTGGCCCTAGCTCTTTTCACAAGCATATCATTGACGTAGACCTCCATTATTTTGCCGTGTTGTTGAGCGAACATCTTATTCACAAGCCTCTACACTTGCATTCTTCAGGCTGAAAGGCATCACCTTATAGCAGTAGAGGCCCCTGTCGCTTATGAAGGACGTGTGCTCCTCGTCAGCTGAATGCATAGGGATCTAGTTGTACCCGGAGTAGGCATCCATAAAACTCAGCATCTCATTTCCCATCGACCATCTGGTCTATTCGAGGGAGTGGAAAGCCATCCTTTGGGCAGGCTTTGTTGAGATCGCTGAAGTCGACGTAAGTTCTCCAGTTTCCGTTAGGCTTGACCACCAGAACGGGGTTTGGGACCCAACGTGGGTAATGGGCCTCCTTTATGAACCCATTGTTGATCAGCTTGTCGACCTCCTCTTTCAGCGCTTCATACCTCTCAGGGTTCGTTGGTCGACGCTTATGGCATTTGGGAGGATAGGAGGGGTCGATGTTTAGGGAGTGACATATAATCTCAGCGTCGATCCCTTCCATGTCGGCATGATTCCAGGCAAAGACATCTAACCTTGTGAAGGGAACTTGCCGTGTTCTTGAACTGCCAAAGCTTCAGTCAGCTTCGTGATTTGACGCTTTATTTCTTTACTTTCTTCCACCATTGCGTGAACAGTAACTCAAACTTCTGATTCGTCTTACTCTACACCTTTTTGAAAGATTGGAAGGTGTTCTCAAGAGAATTCCTTGGTCGTTGCGTATTGTATTGAGGTGCAGAATACGCCTTTGGCGGTTGCGGTTGTTGCTCAGTTCTCCATTGTCCTCCCGATGGTTGCACTTGGGCGGAATCTCTCCAACTGAAGTTTGGATGGTTCCTCCATCGAGGATTGTATGTGTTAGAGAAGGGTTTGTTGTATGCCGCTAAGGCATTACATTGTTCCTCATAAACCCCTCTCATTTCATTGTAAGCAGGGCAATCCTTAGCTAGATGCTCCACCCCTCCACAAACGAAGCAAGACTCTTGTAACTCTGCCCTAGCGACCATGTGAATTCCTCTACCTTTTTTTCCTTTGAGGACCTCGATTTGCCTTGTCAAAGATTCAACTTGGGCTTTGAGGTTGTCCTCTTCCCTTAGTTCGTACTTTTCAACGTTTCTACAAAATTGCTTGAAAATTTATTAAGTTTTATGATGTGTTTTATAAAATGTTAAATGTTAGATATTAATACCCTAAGTTAATACTATTCTAAAACCTAAGGTTACACAAATTATGAGAAATTAAGAGTCCTAATTTAGTGTCTAAATTAGTCACATAAGAGTTACAATCTAAAAATTAATTCTAGTTATACCAGAAAATTAAAAGCAAAAATAAAATAACAAACACTAATAAATGATAAAAATGAAAACAATCAATATAAATAAAATTAAAATTAAAAATAAAAACTAACATACATAATATAAAACAAAACTAATAAAACTTTACAGAAAGAAAAAAGAAAAAAAAATAATAATATTAAACACAACTAATGATTACTAACACACATAAACACAAAACGCACACACTAACTAATGAAAAACAAAATCTCAAAACGGACTAAGTGGCCACTAAAAGACAAAACCAAAGAAAATGAAAACAGATATACCAATCACTCTTAAAAAAAAAAAACGTACAAACCAAACTTGACTAATAAAAAAAAAAAAAAAAAAAAAAAAAGAAAACCTAACAGGCGACAAAATGACAAGACTCACAAAAATGTAATACCATTAACAGACGTCATCCAGTTTTTTTTTTTTTCTTTTTTTGAACAAATAAAATAAAAAAAAAAAAAAAAAAACCTATCAAACTAATGAAGAAAACTAATCGAACAACAGGAAACTGAAAACTGATTCCAAACTAATATGACAAAACAAAGTTTTTGTTTTTTGTTTTTTTTTTTTTTCTAAAATTAAGGATACGGAAAGGTCACTCAAATCCGACAAAAACTAAAAATTACAGTTCCTAACAAAATAAATTTACTTCAAACCGACCATGAATGCAAACTGACAACAAATTACAGACACAAATGAAATTGACAAACGACCAAGCAAATAGAACAAAGACGCTGTTATTTTATTTTATTTGTTTTTTTTTTCTTGAAACGTGCCAAACAAAAAGAGTAAAATAAGTATAAGACTAATGTTAACGGTCAAATCTCGCCAACAATTATCGGCCGGGTTACTTTGTGATTTTTTTTTGGATTACCGGCCTATATATGTAGTGAAAGTGTGAATATTTAGTGTATACGTGTATTTGTGTGCTAACTGAACTGTATATAAACAAACACAAAGGATTTTATAGTGGTTCACTTTGTAAAATTAGAGCTACATCCACTGTGATTTTGTATTTCTTTTGAAAGGACAACAATTTACAAGTTATAGCTCCCTCTTTCTTTCCTTGAAATCTCGGACCCCCGTCTTGGTGAGGGTCTCCCCCATTTTATATTGAGCTTCCTTGGCTTGGTGGGTTTCCTTCATAGGTGAAAGCACTCAAGTGTTCTCCCTTGGTAGGCCCAGTCGTAGCCCACTAATCTGCACTATTCACCTAGCCAATTTAGTCTTCTATTACGGCTTTGTGTTTCTCTGTAATGCTTTCCTGTCCCCTGTGGGGCGGTTTGAGAACTTACAATTAATGCCTGCAGACATCTTCCACTTTTGCACGCAACCCGCCACGTCTTAAAAGAACGTTCCCCTCGTCGCCAGCGCTGTTTAGCCCAATTCGTCCTCTCTGGCGGTCCTTTCTGCGGTCAAGGAATCTCCGTGCCTTAATCTAGGCGGCACTATCCGTTGGTGCCACAAGGGGTCGTCGCCTTAATCTGGACTTCATTCTCGGGCTTTACAGCTGAGTAGGAGGGAAACGTAGACGTCGAGGGTTGTGTGCTTGGCGGAGAGTAGTTATGACCACGTGTCGCATTATCATTCTTCCAGGTGTCCATCACATTTTCCCACACAACAGCTACCCCCCAGGTCGAGGGCTCCTTTTAGGCGGCCTCCAGCTTTAGGCTCGGTTCTCCTTTAGGTGCTTGGTGTGGGAAAGCGGTCTTTGAAACCTTCACCCAATGATGGCCTGGGTGCTTCGTATTTCCTTGAGGGGCGTAACCATCGGCGTCGATTGATCTCGCGTAATGATGTACAGTCGTATTTAAAAAGGATGAACATGGGTCGTTGGATTACGACCTCTCAGTTTCCCACCCTTCTTTATCGCCGTTAGATTCGAGCAGAATTCCCTTGCCGTTGGATTTTGAAATTTTCATCCAACGGTCAGGGCCGAGGATGTCTTTCCCTTTAAATACTCTTCACGAACCCAAGAGTCATTTTTGCAGAACTTCAAATTCTCCTTCCACTTTCGTTGAACCATTGCCTATTCTGCCGGAATCTCTTTTGCTTTGACCTCCAACTTCATACTTCCAGCTCTCCGCAATACATTGCGAAGCTATCCTCACTTTGAGACTTTCCTAGAAATCCTTCTTCACCAGTAAGCCTCTTGATTCTCTTTTTCTTTGCGTACTCATGGGGTTTCCCCCTTTGTGTACTTGGAATATGTAAATATATATGCATAATGTATGGAACATAGAAGTTAAGGAGACTTACTCCGTTGTGTTCTGTCGCATTGGATGGCTCGGTCGTTATTTCTTTGTTGTCTGTGTGTCTCTGGCTTCTGGGTTCTGGGGAACCTGTAATTCTATGAACATTCGCCGTTAGCATTCTCATATGAATGGTCGACGTCAAGTCGAGGGGTTTGAGTAGTCATCATTTTAGAGTAGTTGTCGTTTCTTCCTCTCGACGTTAGGGCTTTAACTTAGCTTCTTGTCTTTTTAATCACAAGAACAATGGCCCAAAGTTCACCCAGTCGAGAGGATTCTTCTTCTGTCGTCCGTTCGGACCCCCCTTCAGTAGTGGAGATTCATGGTCTTCTTCATCTTCCGGCGTCAACTCCGTGTTGAGGGACATCGAAGACGTCAAGGAAAGATACGAACCGGGCGACAACTTTGGAAGCGAATTCGGTAGCATCGGGCGGTTTATAGACAAAATCATCGAGCGGATCCCCTTCACGGGGGGCAGCGTAAGCGGGGTAGCTACCGTGATGGTGGATGGCCCCTAGCTGCCACGAGCGGTGACCTAGATAGGCCTTCCTTCACAGCCGACACTGTGGCGTTGAGGGTCCAAAATAAAGACATTATCCGGGGTGTGAAGGACGGATGCATTGACGGGAGGTTGTTCGAGTACCTTCTCCCGGACATGCATTTTAGGACCAGTATGCCACCAACCGGATACCTTTCGGTCTATACTAGAACAGTTACAGCGGGGATGACACTCCCAGTTCATCCCTTTGAAAAGGACTACTGCCACTTTAATGGCATCTCCCCTGCTTAGTTGGCGCCGAACTTCTGGTACTGCTTTGCTGGTGCCTGGATTTTATGGCACCAGAAATTTGATATGGAACTCCCACTGGACGAGTTCCGTTTTATGTATAAGCTATGCACCAAGTGTGAGGGGTGGTATTTTTTGAGTGGTCACGGGAGGGCTCAGTCCCGATTTGGGAAGCTTATTCTAGGTATTCCCTCGTCGTCACATGGGTGGAAGCCCATGTTCTTCATGATCCGGGGGCCATTCAACTTTCACCCCAACGACTGCCTGCCCCGTCGAAGGCAGGTGCAGGCGGCGTTTGGGAACATGACTTTCTTTTATCTTACTTTGCTCTTTCTTCATATGTTGATAATACTTTATCCTGTAGTTAACCAGGACCAGCCGAAGTTCTCCGGTAATAGTTTGGCGAGGATTGAGCAGGCTTTCTCTTATTCGTCAGAGGTTCGTTACATCGAAATACTCTTGACCAATAAGAATCTTCACGCTGCCGGTCTAATCCTAGATGTCCCTAACCCTTCGGACGCCGTCTGTGCATACTTCCATTTAAGCGACGAGGGTAATTCCTTCTCTTTGACGCCCTCTTTATTACGGTTCTAGTTTTTCTAATACTGATCATATTTTCATCTCGTCGCTTCCGCAGAGATGGTGTCGCTGAGAATCCAACTTCCTGGCAGCCATCAGTCTGGGCCGAGCTAGCAACCACCGTCGGACCCGCAGCCCCCGCTGAGCTAACAGCTCTCGTCGAAGGGAAAAGAAAAGGCTAGCTCTTCTTCTCTTGCGCCAAAGAGCAAGAAGGTCAAGGGCCCTTCGATACTGGGGGGCAAGCATACTCACAAGAAGAGGCGCACTGACAAGACGTCAACTACCAAGACCTGGACACCGGTGGTTCCTATTCCTGACGTTAGTGCTCCCCTGGTGCCAAGAGAACGCGTGCTGAACCCAGGGGGAAAGATGATGGACAAGAATTTCCAAGTCTCGGATATTTCTGACGTCGAGGTCGAGGCGATGTTGAAACTCCCCCCTCGCTTCTCTCTCGTCTTCCAAGATCTTTATGAGTTGTTCCTGAGCCTCTCTAGATTGCGGCATCCCGGTGTTCTTTGGTCGACCGCCAGTGCAAATAGATATTCTTCCAGATCCACGTAAGATTTTGCGGAGGATTTTTATTTTTTATTTTTTTTTATTTATTTTTTTTTTACACTTCATCTTTCCTGATTTTGCAACCTTTCCAGAGCCATGTTCTTTCCATCCTTAACCTCCTCGACCTAGTCAAGGTTGAGGAGCGTAAGAGTGAGATGGACGACGTGGAGGCCATGCTTAGATCTCTCGTTGATGATGCCAAGAAGAAGAGGAACGATGCTGTCGAGGAGAGGGACTTGGCTGTGGCCAAACAGACAAGTCTAGAAGGTGATCTGGCCGAGCTGAAGGCCAAAGTTAAGGACCTCACACAACTGGGTAGACTCGTCACCGTTTTTGATGCCAAGCAGGCTGAGATCATTGAGGAGTTCAAAACTCCTTAGGAGCTCATGGATATCCGCAACAAGGATTTCCAGTCGGCGGGTCAGCAAATCGTCGACCTAATCAAGAAGGAGCGTCTTGAGTGGGACTTGGGCTTCCTCTACAATTCCCCTACTCCTGCTAGCGACGATGGCGTGTCCCCTCCTGGCGGTGATGAAGAGAACGCTTCTCTTCCTGGTGATGGTGAGGAGCTGGCGACTCGCGGCGTAGCCTAGAGATCTTCTCTTTGTTTTTCCCTTTTTTCTGTTTCTTTTGGGGCTTTTTTTTGTAACTTTTGTTCCGAACAACTTTTTATTTTACCTGCACTTTTATATATTCAAAGACAATAGGTTTTGCTCATACCTTGATTTGCATTTACTACTTTTTTAGAAAATTCCTTAGAATTTTACTAAGTGTTTGTCTTTCCTCCTTGGAGGATCTGACGTCGAGTTTGCCCCTTGGGGTCGTCGTCTTCGAAAATTCCTTAGAATTTTGCTAAGTCTTTATCTTTCCTCCTTGGAGGATCTGACGTCGAGTTTACCCCTTGGGGTCGTCGTCTTAGAAAATTCCTTAGAATTTTACTAAGTGTTGTCTTTCCTCCTTGGAGGATCTGACGTCGAGTTTGCCCCTTGGGGTCGTCGTCTTAGAAAATTCCTTAGAATTTTGCTAAGTCTTTATCTTTCCTACTTGGAGGATCTGACGTTGAGTTTACCCCTTGGGGTCATTATCTTATTCTTTAGCGAGCCGTGGACCTCTGTCCCCCCATGTCTGTTTAATATAACCTTGGTTTTTTAAGTAGTCATGTTATTAAAGGGTAAATTCCTTTCTTTCTGCAATCATATCAATTTATTCACTTTGTAAAGAATGTACAATTGGGGCGTATAAGAATTACATACACTATTGATAGTACAGCCTTAGCTGTTCTGCATTCCACGGGTGTTGAATTCTTTTACCGTCGAGGCTTTCCAATATGTAGGTGCCAGGACATAGTATTTCCCTCACGCGGTAGGGCCCTTCCCAAGTTGGGCCCAGGGGTCCAGTATTTTTGGGTTTTGTGCTATGCGTTACCCTTTTTAGTACTAGATCTCCTGGGATGAACCTTCTTTGCCGAACTTTTTTGTTGTAGTATCGCGCTATTCTTTACTGATAAGCGGCGAGACGTAGTTGGGAGTTGAGTCATTTTTCTTCCAATAAATCGAGTTCTCCGTTCATGCCCTCTGCGTTGTCCTTATCATTGTGGACGACGGTTCTTAGAGTCGGTGTTTCGATTTCTATGGGAAGCACAGCCTCGAAGCCATACACCATGGAGAAGGGTGTTTCACCCGTAGTAGTTCGGCTCGTCGTTCTGTATGCCCATAAGACTTTGGGAAGTTTCTCAGCCCATCTCCCTTTCAGATCGTCGAGCCTTTTTTTAAGGGTATATTTCAGTATTTTATTGACCACCTCGACTTGTCTATTTGATTATGGATGGATCGACGCCGAGAACTCTTTTCGAACGCCTAAGCTATTGCAGAATCTGCGTGTTGAGGCGTTGTCAAACTACTTTCCGTTGTCAGATACTATCGAGTGGGGAACCCCGAACCTGCACACAATGTTGTCTCACATGAACTTGGTGCAGGCTGCTTCTGTGGTTGTAGTTAGAGCCTTGGCCTCTGCCCACTTTGTGTAGTAGTCTACCGCAACTATTGCAAATTTAAATCCCCCGGGTGCGAGATGTAATGGCCCAATCAGGTCAACCCCCCATTTGGCAAAGGGCCATGGACTGAGAATGGAAGTTAACTTTTCTGGGGGTGCTCTAGGAATTGTGGCATACCTTTGGCATTTATCGCAACGTCGGGCGTATTGGAAAGCATCCTTTTTGAGCGTGGGCCAGTAGTATCCTTGCCTTAAAACCTTTAGAGCTAGAGACTGTCCCCCAATATGGTTACCACAGACTCCTTCATGGATTTCCTGGAGGACCTTTTGGGCTTCAGCATCATCTAGACACCGCTGTAGAGGTATTGAGTAGCCTCATCGATAGAGCAAGCCATCGTACAGTAAGTACCTAGCGGCTGTATACCTGATCCGTCGGGCTTCATCTTTATTATCTGGCAGTTGTGCATCCGTTAGATATTGGATGAGCAGTGTCATCCAACTTATTGGTTGCCGAATCGAATTCAGCGGCAGAAGCGTGGTAAAAACAGCGGATCGTGTATAACAAAAATTTTTATAAAACTTTTGACATACACTATAGATTATATTAATTTATGCCCGAATAAATTCATCGCATTAATTTATTTTATTCAAGGACAACCGAAAATATACCTGAAAGCCAACTCGGATGATAACTTGAATTTCTTTGACCACGAACAGTCCTTGCTCCAAGATTTGTGTTTAGAATACCAAAGTCTTCCACGTCAATTCCTTGATTCCACGTAGACGTATGTGTGAGCACACGTGAGACAAAACAGGTTTCTTAAACACTCCAATTTCCATAAACACCAACGCATGCACGATGTGGAATTTTTAGAGAAAAAATATTTTGCTCTCTTTTTCCTTATGAGAATTTCGGCCACCCTCAATTAGGGCTGAATAATGTGTCAAAAATTGTGTCTACAATTTTCTATCTTTCTCATATTTAAAGAGTAGAAGTCAAACTTCAAAATAAAATCAAATTCTTATCTCCAATTTTGAATTTTGAACAAAAAATCCTTCCCTTTATCCACAAGGTGGCCAGCCACATCCTAGGGTTTTATCCCTGTGTGTGGTGCCTATATCAGATATGGAAAGAAGAGATTTTATCCTTTATCTAGTAGTCCAATTTTAATTCAGATTCAAATTCCAATTTAAGTCAAACTTAAATTAATTTAAATTCTAAATTGAACAACTTATCTAATAAGTTTAAATGGATAAATCTAGATATGCTCAAATTCAAATTTAAATAATCACATTATTTAAATAATAATTAATTCTCAATTATTTTTTGAGTATTTAATTTTAGAATTCTGTAATTCTAAAATTCCCATTTTGCCCTTTGTGTCTGGTAGAATTACAAGGACGATGCGGGGACTAATGGACCTATAATTTCGAGCTCCAATAAAATTAATAATAAATTAAACACTTTAATTAATTAATTAATTCTATTAATTCCAATAGTTACTCTACTATAAACTTCGAATTGCACTCTCGAAATTATAGACATTAATTACTTCTAAACTGCGAAGCGTCCATTTGATATAGTCATTACATATAGATCAATACTCCATAAATAATTCATAATTAGAGTCTGGTAGTATCCGTTAACCTCTCTAATTACATCTTTATCCTTGAGTACCATTGATTCTCTAATGGATAGTGATTCATAAAACACATTCATGAACCAGAGCGCTCTTACTAATCCAAGTACCGAATCAACACTCAAGAGAATTATTTATCTGCTTCTTTCTCAAGAAGGAATGGGTTCCATCTCGTATAATAACGTTCCCAGCTACCTATTTCATTATGTCTTCAAAATACAAGGAATGGGATTCAGGGTCTCGAAATCCGTACCGAGTAAATCAAAAGACATAAATCCATAAATAGGAGTTTGTTAAGAACTCAGGATTAAGATCATCCTATATATGACCATCGGTAGACTCAATTAGAATTTCTATGCTTAATGAAAATTATTAGAAATTCATATTGTGTCTGCGTCCATGTTCCACATAATCTCATTATGCGAAATACACTCATTCAATATCTCACCATATTAATAGTGCGGATAACACCGTTCCATTCTAAATAAGAATGACATGTATTAATAATGTTTTAATTAAAGATTTTGAACTTTAATTAAATTCATTATGAACAATTACTTTTGATTATTATCCTTGAACATTATCCTCTCGTATACAACACTTATATGCCATGTTTAAGGTTACATAAATAATCAAGGAATTTTATTTGATATTCATAAATATATGCACATAAAATGATGAATAAACTCTTTTATTAAATAAATAATAAATATCCTTTTACATCTCATGCTTCTAGGACACTATTCCCAACACAACTCTCGCCTGCTTGACGCTTAATGCCTTGGCTTGTTCCTCAATGGTCGGCCGCTCCAGTTCTTCAGTGGGAACGACCGCCAGTGCATTAGAATCCCTCGAAGATGCCAGCTTTGCCAGTGCGTCCGCGTTTGCATTTTCGGCTCGTGGTATCTGGAGTATTTCGTAATTTTTGAACTTAACAAGTTCTTCCTTTACTTTTCTTAAGTACGCTCCCATCTTCTTGCCGCATGCTTGGTACTCTTCCTTTACTTGCGCGACGACTAGTTGGGAATCGCTGTAGATGCTGAGCCTTTCAACCTTCAGGTTGCTTGCTAAGCGTAGCCCGGCATCTAGTGCTTCATATTCTGCCTCATTATTCGACGCCTTGAATTTAAACTGTACCGCCGAGGTAATCTTGTGGCCTTCGGGGCTGATTAACAAGATGCCGGCTCCTGACCCATTTTCACTCGACGCCCCATCTCTGTAAAGCTTCCATTTTGTAACCTTGACTTCTTCAGATGGGGTGGGAGCCGGTCAATGAGAGAATTCAGCCAGAAAGTCAGCGAGCGCTTGGCCCTTAATCGCGGTTCTTGGTACATACTTTATGTCGAACTGACTCAGTTCTACCGACCATTTGAGGAGTCGACCGGAGGTTTCGGGCTTTTGCACAGCCTGTCTCAGTGGGTGGTTTGTGAGAACCCGTATTGTGTGAGATTGGAAGTAGTGCCGAAGCTTCCTTGAAGCTACCATTAGGGCGAAGGCTAAGCGCTCCATTTCAATGTATCTGGACCCAGCGTCGAGGAGCCTTTTGCTCACATAGTAGATTTACAATTGCACTCTCTCTTCTTCCCTTACCAATACGGAGCTTACGGTGTGTTAGGACACGAAGAGGTATAAGCTAA
Source organism: Morus alba (assembly GCA_012066045.3). Lineage (NCBI taxonomy): Eukaryota > Viridiplantae > Streptophyta > Magnoliopsida > Rosales > Moraceae > Morus > Morus alba. Next base: position 36,550,409 of record CP050224.2, read on the forward strand.
GCTCCTCGTCGCCGTTTGGTTTTGACAAAATCAAGGGCTTGCCCAAATGCTCCTTCAAATTTTGGAAGGCCTCTTCACATTGTGGTGTCCACTCAAAGTGCCTCCCCCATTTCAAAGCGTCGAAGAAAGGGACGCATTTGTCGGTTGCTTTTGATATGAATCTGTTTAGGGCGGCGACACAACCTGTCAATCTTTGCACCTCCTTTGGCTTTGTTGGGGACCGCATGTCCTGTAGGGCTTTAATCTTCTCGGTGTTGGCTTCAATCCCACTCCAAATGCACATTTCTGGGGATTGAGTTTCATGTGGCATTTTCTCAATACACTAAACATTTCTCCTAGATGATTGGCGTGATTGCTAGCCCTGGTGCTCTTTACAAGCATATCGTCGACGTAGACCTCCGTCATTTTTCCAAGCTGTTGAGCGAACATTTTATTTACAAGCCTCTGGTAGGTAGCCCCTGCATTTTTCAGGCCGAAAGGCATCACCTTGTAGTAGTAGAGGCCTCTGTCGGTTATGAAGGAGGTATGCTCCTCGTCGGCTAGATGCATGGGGATCTGGTTATATCCTGAGTAGGCATCCATAAAGCTCAGCATCTCGTGTCCCGCTGTGGTGTCGACCATTTGGTCTATTCGAGGGAGTGGAAAGCCATCCTTTGGATAGGCTTTGTTGAGATCGGCCAAAGTCGGCCTTTGTCCTCCGAGTTCCCGTTGGGCTTGATCACTAGAATGGGATTTGATACCCAATGTGGATAATGGGCCTCCCTTATGAACCCATTGTTGATCAGTTTGTCGACCTCTTCTTTCAGCGCTTTGTACCTCTCGGGGTTCATCGGTCGACGTTTCTGGCGCTTAGGAGCATATGCAGGGTCGACGTTTAAGGAATGACACATTACCTCGGCGTCGATCCCTTCCATGTTGGAATGATTCTAGGCGAAGACATCCAAGTTCTGTCTGAGGAAGTCTTCGATCTCAATCTTGAGCGGTGGGGCTAAGTCTGAACCTATTCTTAGTACTTTGGTGGACTTGCCTTCATCAATTTGGATTTCCACCAATTGCTCGATGGGCTGAGACCATGTGACTTCCTCTTGAATCCTGGGGTCTATGTCCTCAATGAGGCTTTGTTGAACCATCCTTGTCACGTGTCTTCCTGGCTGGTCATATCCGCATACGGCGTCAAAGTATGCAACCCTAGCTTCGTACTGGTTACTCTTCATTTCCCCCATGCCATTTGGGGTGGGGAACTTGACCTTCTAGTAGTAGACGGAGATTATTGCCCTCAGTGCCTGGAGGGTTGGTCTCCCGATTACTGTGTTATACTGGGAGCCTCCTTTTATGACCACAAAATTGGTCATCGTGGTTGCTTGTCAGGGTTTTTCTCTGGCGGTTATAGGCAACCGGATAGTTCCTTGAGGGAGGACGGAGTCTCTAGTGAACCCGTATAGCGGCCTGGAGGTCCTTTCCAACTGCCCCTTTTGGATCCCCATTTTTTCCAAGCAGTCGGAATATAGGAGGTCCACTGAACTCCCATTGTCCACCAAGATTTGACACCCGGTGTGGTTCCCAATCATGGCTTCCACCACCAGCGCGTCATTGTGGGGGAAGTGAACTCCGCTGGTGTCGTCCTCATTAAAGGCCACGTCAATGTGGCTGTACCTTTGGGTTATTGCTGCGGAGACACTCCATAATCGTTCCTGGTAAACCCCCTTGGCCTCATGGGCGTAGTCCTTCTGTGACCTCCACGTGTCTCCCCCTATGTAGGGGCCGTCGAGGACAGTCCGTATGATGCCGACAGGTTCCCGATCTTCTGGGCGATGGTTCTCCTCTCGGCGTCGACCGTCATTCTGCCCACCGTGGTCGTCATTGCGGGGTCTTCACTCGTCCTTGAACTCCTGTAGCCTTCCCTCGTGAATTACTCTTTTGATTTCATCCTTGAGGTCGGCACAATCATTGGTGTGGTGGCCGACATCGCCGTGGAACCTACAGAATTTCTTTGGGTTCCTTCGGCTAGGATCTGACTTCATTTGTTCTGGTCGACGTAGCAAGTTTCTGCGGCTGACCTGGTTGAAGATCTCCTCGACGCCTACCGTTAGTTCATGGTAGGTGTCGTATTTCTGGAACAGCCGAGGCCTGCGGGCATCCTCTTGTCCTGGCTTCTTGCCTCGGGTGCGTCTGACATCGCGGTGAGTTGCTTGTCTCTGCTTCCTCCACCTTGATGCTTTTTCCCATCTTGTTTTTCTGGCGTCGACCCCTGCTCGGCCCCTTTACCCTTATTGGACCTATGCTCGGGGTCTTTGGCGTCTGCCTCCTCGGCGTTGATGTAGCCTTGCGCTCGTGCGAGAAATTTCTTGTAGCTGGACGGGGGTTTCCAGTTCAGCTCTCTCTTGAAGGGGGTTATTTTCTTCATGCTAGATAACACCCCCATCAAGGCCTCTCTGTCCGTTATGTCCATCATGGCGGTGACAGCTTCCCCGTATCTTGCAAGCCACTCCCTTAATGACTCATTTGGCTTTTGATATATCGCCGTCAGCTTCTGCTTTGGGGGGATGTATTTTTTAACCCCTATGAATTGGAGGGAGAAAGCTTCCTTTAACTCATCCCAACTTGAGATAGAGTTTGGCCTTAGCTTCCGGAACCATCTTCAGGCAGAGTCTGTCAAGTGGTTACGGAAGGCTCGGCACATGACCTCCTCGGCGTATCCATGCAAGAGCATGTGTCCAGTATACATCTCCAGATGGTCGTCGGGATCTCCTTGCCCATCGTATGGTGGGAACGATGGTGACCTATATTTGTCAAGGAGAGGGGGCGCCATTATCTCCGCAGTAAACGGATGGTTATGTGTGCGGCTGGGCGTGATGTCGACGTTTACCACTTCAGCCACTCGTCCAATATTCTTCTTCAGACCTGCGACATCCCCTGTCAGCTTTTGTCCTAGGCTAGCCATGCGTTCCATGAGGGTTCACGCTTCTTCTGTTGAAATGACCGAGCCAACAGCTCTCGACGCTTCCGCCCTTTGAGCAATGGGTCCGCCTCTAGCCTGGCCACCCGCCTGTATTGACCCCGAGTCTCCTGGTTGGTTTCCTCTGGGATTTTGGAGCTGTACCTCGATAGCTCAGAGTTTGGTGGCCCTTAAACGGCTGCCGGAGGAATAGGAAGGCCGAGGCCTAGGAGGGCCCTGGTGATTCTCGCTTTCCCCGGTTCCTTCTTGGATACGTGAGTGGTCACCGTGATTCAGATTTCCCATCATGGCAGGTCTCTGTGGCCTCGGGGCATCTTCTAGTGGCAGCACGGAGTTCCTTCCATCTAAGCGCTCAACCACGGTCATTAGCCCACATACCAACTCGGTCAGAGTGGTTAGTTGGGCTTGCATTTGCATCGGATCCGGCCATGGTGCGTCTGGAGGTGGGATTTCATTTCCATCCGGGCACAGATCTTCTTCCATCATGCTATTCCCTGGATGGATGGTGGTTTATAACTATGTTTTCGGGGGTCGAACGCTTTCAGTCCCCAGCGGAGTCGCCAATTGTTGACAGTCAAATCTCGCCAACAATTACCAGCCGGGTTACCTTGTGGTTTCCTTTTGGATTACCGGCCTATATGTGTAGTGAAAGTGTGAATATTTGGTGTATACATGTATTTGTGTGCTAACTGAATTGTATATAAACAAATGCAAAGGATTTTCTAGTGGTTCATTATGTAAAATTAGAGCTACATCCACTGTGATTTTGTATTTCTTTTGAGAGGACAACAATTTACAAGTTATGGCTCCCTCTTTCTTTTCTTGAAATCTCAGACCCCCCCGTCTTGGTGAGGGTCTCCCCCCTTTTATATTGGGCTTTCTTGGCTTGGTGGGTTTCCTTCATAGGTGAAAGCACTCAAGTGCTCTCCCTTGGTAGACCCAATTGTAGCCCACTAATCTGCATTATTCACCCAGCCAATTTAGTCTTCTATTACGGCTCTGTGTTTCTCCGTAATGCTTTCCTGTCCCCTATGGGGCGGTTTGAGAACTTGCAATTATTGACTGCAGACATCTTCCACTTTTGCACGCAACCCGCTACGTCTTAAAAGAACGTTCCCCTCGTCGCCAGCGCCATTTAGCCCAATTCGACCTCTCTAGCGGTCCTTTCTGCGGTCGAGGAATCTCCGTTCCTTAATCTAGGCGGTACTATCCGTCGGTGCCACAAGGGGCCATCACCTTAATCTGGACTTCATTCTCAGGCTTTACAGCTGAGTAGGAGGGAAACGTAGACGTCGAGGGTTGTGTGCTTGGCGGAGAGTAGCTATGGCCACATGTCGCATTATCGTTCGTCCAGGTGTCCATCACATTTTCCCACACAACAACCAATATTACTTACCTCTTTGGCTAATTATCTACTGAACTCCTCGGCAACGGCGCTAAAATTTGATTACGCCTAAATATGTACAAAAACAAGCGGTCAATTGTAGCACAGTTAGGGCGGTCGTATCCACAAGAAGGAGACAAATTAAATAAAAAAAGATTAGCAAATAAAAAGCTTTAGGAGATAAATAATAAAGTAAAACTAAAAGAGAATGGAATTTTTGTTGAGAAGTTAAAGTTTAAGAAAAATATAGGAGAAAATTATATTAAAAACCGGTAAGGCGTCGAGATTCCCCTATATGCTTTGTTCACCCGAATGGATTTTGATCTTCAAGATTACTCAATTGAAAGTTTCACATTCCAAACTAACAATCAGAAAATATATATTTGAAGAACATGTGAATTAAAATGTATTTGAGTGAGTAAAATTCTTACGTTTAGTATTAGGAAAAATCATCTTAAGAGAAATCTAAGAGCGACAATATACCATTGGCAATAATGCAGTAAAACACTACTCATAAAATAATATCTATCAATATATAGTATCATGCAACAATCACATAAAAAGAGCTTGACTAGATTTATATAAAAGTTGACAATAAAATATATCAATATGACAAATTAGAAGAAGATAGAAGAAAATTAATCACTTAAATATATAAACTTTGAAGAACAAATGGAAAATCAAAATCCACTCAAGATCACTTCATATATAGGTTTCTCTCTAACCTCACCAAAGAGAAGAAAATGTCTAAACTTAAGCTAAAAATTAACAACCACACACACTTTACAAAGGTCCTATTTATAGAATTTTAGAAATGCTAAATAAAAATACAATCAGCAGGTAAAAGAAAATAGAAAAATGCTTTCCAATTAAATTGGAATTTGCAGGGTTTAATTTTAAGAATAAAGGCTGATTATGGTGGGAAGAAAAACCATGAGAAATGGTTTGAGGCTAAAAGTAATCTCAGGTGCTCCAAACGGCAAAACAACGGACACAAACGCATCAATTGGCTGAAGAATTCCAAACGGGAAGGACATGTGTCACACATTGATTCACGGAGAGGAAATGTGGCCGACAGATGCTTCTGTTCGCGACACGTGGCAGATACTGATTAGAAAGAAGCAGCACGCGAGACCCACGTGGAGAAGAAACACTGAATGCGCTGACGCGCGTGTGAAGGAGACTCACCGAGGGAAGGATCCGTGCGCGCCAAGTGCGCATACTCGTGGGGACAATTGGGTCCCACGGACCTGCGGCACGGCAGAGGATGACACGTGGCAGTGCGGGGAAGCTCGCGCGGCTTGGCTCCAATCGGCTCATTTCGGAGACCCAGGGGCACCGATGGGCTTCGGTAGGTTGAATTTGAGCTTTTCTTGGGCTCAATTTTTGGGTTTTGCTTGGTAAACTAGCCTAAATCCAATTGTTTTCTTCAAAACCTAAAAATAAAATAAATAAAATTAAAATTAAATCCTCTAAATTTAGGAATATTTAAAATTAAAATAAAAAATTTGATAAAATAATTTGACAATTATGAACATTAAAAGTGCAAACTTGTGCACTTATCAGCCTTCATCAACTTGGATTTCCACCAATTGCTCGATGGGTTGAGACCATGTGACCTCCTCCTAAACCCGGGGTTCTATGTCCTCGACGGGGTTTTGATAAACCATCCTTGTCTCCTATCTCCCTAGTTGGTCAAATTAGCGCAGGGCGTCGGAGTAGGCAACCCTAGCTTCATACTGGTTGCTCTTCATTTCACCTACGCCGTTTGGGGTAGGAAACTTGACCTTCTGGTGGTAGACGGAGGTTATTGCCCTTAGCGCTTGAAGGGTTGGTCTTCTTATTATAGCGTTGTACTGGGAGCCCCCTTTTATAACCACAAAGTTAGCCATTACAGTCGCCTATCGGGGTTTCTCTCTGGCAGTTATAGGCAGCCGATAGTCCCCTGAGGGATGACGGAGTCCCCGGTGAAACTGTGTAATGGTCTGCTGGTCTTCTCCAACTGCTCCTTTCGGATACCCATTTTTTCCAAGCAGTCGGAGTATAGGAGGTCCACCGAACTCCCATTATCTACAGGATTTGGCACACAATGTGGTTCCTGATCATGGATTCCACCACCAACGCATCGTTGTGGGGGAAGTGAACTCCGCTGGCGTCGTCCTCATTAAAGGCCACGTCGGTGTGGCTGTACCTTGGGATTTTTGCAGCGGAGACGCTCCAGAATAATTCCTGGTAAACCCCCTGGCCTCATGGGCATAGTCCTTTTGAGACCTCCTTGAGTCTCCTCCTATATAGGGGCCGCCAAGGACAGTTCATATGACGCCGATGGGTTCACGGTCCTCTGGGCGCTGGTTCTCCACTCGGCGTCAACCGTCATTTTGCCCACCGTGGCCGTCATTTTGAGGTCTCCGTTCGGCCCTGAACTCTTGTAGCCTTCCCTTACGGATTACTCTCTCAATTTCATCCTTGAGGTCGGCGCAATCGTTGGTGTGGTGGCCGACATTGCCGTGGAACCTACAGAATTTCTTCTGGTTCCTTCGACTAGGATCTGACATCATTGGTTCTGGTCGGCGCAGCAAGTTCCCACGGCCGACCTAATTGAAGATCTCCCCGACTCCTATTGTTAGCTTGTGGTAGGAATCGTACTTTTGAAACAGTCGAGGCCTACGGGTATCCTCTTGCCTTGGTTTCTTGGCTTCTGGAGCACTCGATGTCGCAGCCGGCTGCTTGTCTCCACTTCCTCTGCCTCGACGACTCTTCCCGTCTTGTTTTGTTGGTGTCGACTCCTAGTCGGTCCCTTTATTCTTGTTGGACCTGTGCTCAGGGTCGTTGGCGTCTGCCTCCTCAACGTTGATGTACCCTTGCGCTCACGCGAGAAATTCCTTGTAGCTGGACGGGGGTTTTCGGTTCAGCTCTCTCTTGAAGGGGGTAATTTTATTCATGCTAAATAATCCCCCATTAAGGCCTCTCTGTCCATTATATCCATCATGGCGGTGACAGGTTGCCCATATCTTGCAAGTCATTCCCTTAATGACTCGTTCGGCTTTTGGTATATCGCCGTTAAATTCTGCTTCGGGGGGACATATTTTTTAACCCCTATGAATTGAAGGGAAAATGCTTCCTTCAACTCATCCCAGCTTAAGATAGAGTTCGGCCTCAGCATCCGGAACCATCTTCGGGCAGCATCCGTCAAATGGTTTCGAAAAGCTCGGCACATGATTTCCTCCGCATACCCTTGTAAGAGCATGTGCCTTGTGTACATCTCCAAATGGTCGTCGGGATCCCCTCGACCATCATATGGTGGGATCGACAGTGACCTATATTTGTCAGGGAGAGGGGGCGCCATTATTTCTGCGGTAAATGGATGGTCATGTGTGCGGCTGGGCATGATGTCGACATTTACCACCTCAGCCACTCGCCCTATGTTCTTTTTTAGGCCTGCCACATCCCCCGTCAGTTTTTGTTCCAGGCTGGCCATACGTTCCATGATGGCGCGTACTTCTTCTGTTGAAATGACCGAGCCAGCTACTCTCGACGCCTCTGCCCTCTAAGCGTTGGGTCCGCTCCTGGCCTGGCCGCCCGCTTGTACTAACCCTAAGTCTCCTGGTAGGTTTCCTCCTGGATTCAGGGGTAGTACCTCGGGAGTTCCTGTGCCTCTTGTTAGCTGGTCCTTGGGAGCCCGTAGTCCGGCGGCCCTTAAATGGCTACCGGAGGATTGGGAAGGTCGAGGCCTAGGAGGGCCCGGATGATTCTCGCTGTCCCCGGTTCCCTCTTGGATATGTAGGCGGTCACCGAGGTTCAGGTTTTCAGCCATGGCAGGTCCCAGCGGCGTCGGGGCATTTTCTAACAGCGACATGGAGTTCCTTCCAGCTAAGTGCTCAACCACAGTCATTAGCCCACGTACCAGCTCAGTTAGAATGGTTAGTTGGGCCTGCATCCTGCGGATCCGACCGTGGCGGCGTCTAGGAGCGGGACTTCATTTCGGACCGGGCGTAGATCTTCTTCCATCCCGTTATTTCCTAGATAGATGGCGGTTTCGTCCATCTTTCTTGAAGGCGTGGTTGCTAACTATGTTGTTGGGGTCAAAATGCTTTCGTTCCCCGGTGGAGTCGCCAATTGTTGTGATGATTTCTCATCAACAAAAAACAGGGCGGGTTACCTCTTGGTTTCCGTCGGATTATCTTGGCTTAGGTGTAGTATGTGTTTAAGAATTTATTGAAAGAGTGTATAGTGTGTCAATCAAAGATGTACACAAATAAAGAACACAAGAGATTTTATAGTGGTTCACTCTATGAAAATCGAGAGCTACATCCCAATGGTGATATATTTCTTTTGTGGGGATTACAATTTACATCAATTGTTCTCTCACTCTTTTTTCTTTTTTGAGTTCTTAATCTCTTCTTCCTGTATGGGGTCTCGCCCCTTTTATATTAGGGCTTCTTTCGTTGGGTTGATTTCCTTTGTAGGCTGAAGCACTCAAGTGCTCTCACCTTTTTAGGCCCAGACGTAGCCCACTAATCAGCACTGTTCACTCAGCCAATTAGTCTTCTATTACGGTTCTGTGCGTCCTTGTAACACTCTCTTGTCCCCTGTGGGGCGATTTAAGGGCTCACAATTAATGCCTGCAGACATCCCCCACTTCTGTATGCAACTTCCCCTCGTCGCCAGCGATGCTTAGCCCAATCGTCCTTCTTGGTGGTTGATTCTGCGGTCAAGGGATCTTTGTGCCTTAAGCTTGACGGCACGATCTGTCGACGCCAGAAGGAATCGTCGCCCTAAGTTGGACTTCGTGCTTGGGCTCTTTATAACGGAATAGGAGGGAGCCGTAGACGTCGAGGGTTGTTGCTTGGCGGGGAATAGTTAAGGCCATGTGTTGCATTATCGTTTGTCCATGTGTCCGTCACATTTTCCCACACAACAAGGATGATGCAAAAAATCAAAGAGCCTTATTAGTGAGGCTGGTCTAATTTGGAACGGGGCTATCCCACAGTGTAGGAATGGAGAGAGAAAAAGCTCTCAACCAGTTCTATAAATGGAGAACTGTGGTCTTCGTTGATTCTACGACTACCTAGGAGCACTAAAGAGAGAAAACTAATTGTTCACATTTAACAATTAAAATTTTCCATAGCTTTTGAGTGAGTCGAAGGAGATACCGGTGTAGATGATATTGCTGAGTTTGTGCCCTCACACACAATTACGATCAATTAGCATAAAAGATCAATTAATAGGGATTCAATATTTCTGAGAAAATGTTATACTTTAGAAGTGTTGTTTCTGGTCTATATAAAGTGCGAATTATTCAGATATAGTTTATTGTGTAAAGCAACATGAGTTCATTTCTCCAATTAATACAAATTTTAAATTTCCACTTCGGCGCTATTGGTTGATCGATTTTTCCAACATACGAATCTGTTATCTAATTCTTCGGATGCATGGCGCAAATATTGTTCCCCGCATATCCATGTTATTAAGAGTGTACCTGGCTTGGGAAACATTTTAGGGAACCTTGGATGATAGATCTAGACCACATGCATAAATGTATAGTTACTCTCTCATGAGTGTTGATAATTAATTCAAAAAACTTACATTTTTCCTTTTTACGCATTTCTTGTATGTTTAGAATGATAATTGTTGTGGGTTAAAATCTTAAGCCCCACATGAAGCAATGATTGAGCGCCACCTGGCATGATTGAAGTGGAAAATAACTAAGACAAAGATACGAAGTGGTGGTAGAGCGCATTGGATGAACGCTGACCCTTAGCAGTTGTTGTGTGGGAAAATGTGATGGAGACCTACACCAACAAAATCAGGACACGTGGCAATATTCGCTCTCCGCCAAGCACACAACCCTTGACGCTTCAACCCCTCAAGATCAGCCGCCGAGCCTGAAGCTGAGGTCCAGATTAGGGCGATGACCCCTTGTGGCATCGACGGATGCGAACTGCCTGGATTAAGGCATTAAGATCCCTCGACTACAGAAAAGGTCGCTCGAAAGGACGAAAGAGGCTAAGGAAGCACTGGCGACGAGGGAAGCCTTCCATCGAGACGTAGCAGGTTACGTGCGAAGGTGAGAGACTACTGACAGCATTAATGGCAAGTTTACAAACCGCCCTCTAGGGGACAGAAAAGCATTACGGAGACTCACAGAGTCGTAATAGAAGACTAACCTGTTAAGTGAACAGTACAGATTAGTGGGCTATGACTGGGCCTAAAAAGGAGAAGCACTTGAGTGCATCTACCTATGAAGGAAAACCCCCTGCGAAGGAAGCCCAAGTATATAAGGAGAAGGACCCCAATGGAGAAAGGGTCCAAGATTTCCAGAAGGAAAAGAACAATTGAGAGAGAATTATCTGTACAAACTGTAATACCCTCAAAAGAAATATAATACACATATAGTGGATGTAACTCTGATTTCATAGAGTGAACCACTATAAAATTTCCTTTGTGTATTTACATATAGTTCATCTAAACACACAAATACCCAAAAAACAAACACGGATCCTACCTTTAACACATTCATCAGCCGGTAATCTGAAGGGTAACCTAAGGTAACCCGGCTGGTTTATTGTTGACGAAATTCTACCATCAACAATTGGCGACTTCACTGGGGACCGGAAGCGTTCGACCCCCGAGAATATAGTTACAAACAGCCATCCACCTAAAGAGGAGTGGGATGGAAGGAGATTTGCGTCCAGACGAAAATGAAGTCCCACTTCCCGACGCACCGCGGCCGTATCCAATGCAGATGCAAGCCCAAATAGCCGCTTTGACCGACCTGGTGCGCGGGCTAGTGACCGTAGTTGAACGACTAGATGGAAGGAACTCCATGCCGCCACTAGAAGACGCCCCGAGACCACAAGGACCCGCTGTAATGGAGAATCCAAATCACGGTGACCGCCCACATGTCCAAGAAGGAACCGGGGAGAGCGAGAACCGCCAAGGCCCTCCTAGGTCTCGACCCTCTCATTCCTCTGGCTGCAGATTCAGAGCCGCTGGGATCCGAGCCATTGAGAAACTGCCCCAAAATCCCAGAGGAAACCAACCGGGAGACTCAGGCTCAGTCCAGGCAGGCGGCCAGGCCAGGGGTGGACCTGTCGCTCAAAGGCCGGAAGCACCGGGAGCTGCTGGTTCAGCGGTCTCAACAGAAGAAGCGCGGACCCTCATGGAACGTATGGCCAACCTGGAAAGAAGATTGACCGGGGACGTTGCGGGGCTGAAAAAGAACATTGGACGAGTGGCCGAGGTGGTAAACGTCAACATTACACCCAGTCGCACTCATGACCACCCGTTCACAGCGGAGATAATGGCGCTCCCTTTCCCCGATAAATACAGGTCACCGTCGATTCCACCCTATGATGGACGAGGAGATCCCGACGATCCTCTGGAGATGTATACAGGGCACATGCTCTTGCACGGATACGCCGAGGAGATCATGTGCCGCGCCTTCCGGAACCACTTGACAGACTCCGCCCGACGATGGCTCCGGACGCTGAAGCCAAACTCTATCTCCAGCTGGGACGAGTTAAAGGAAGCGTTCTCCCTCCAGTTCATCGGGGTTAAGAAATATATACCCCTAAAGCAGAACCTAACAACGATACACGAAAAGTCAAATGAGGTGTTGAGAGAATGGCTTGCCAGATACGGCGAGGCCGTCGCCGCTACAATGGATATCACAGACAGAGAAGCCCTGATGGGGGCACTGTCCAGTATGAAGAAGATGACTCCTTTTAAAAGGGAGCTAAACTGAAAACCCCGTCCAGCTACAAAGAGTTCCTTGCACGAGCGCAGGGCTACATCAATGCTGAAGAGACAGATGCTAACGACCCCGATCACAGGTCCAATAAGGGAAAAGGGGTCGAGCAGGGGTCGGCACCATCAAAACAAGATGGGAAGAAGCGTCGAGGAGGAGAAGGCGGCGACAAGCAACCAACCTCGACGTAAGGAGCGCCGGAGGCCAAGAAGCCAAGACAGGAGGATTCCCGCAGGCCCCGACTGTTCCAGAAATACGACACTTACCATGAGCTGACGGTAGGCATCGAGGAGATCTTCAATAAGATCGGCCGCGGAAACTTACTGCGCCGACCTGAACTAATGAAGTCGGATCCTAGCAGAAGGAACCAAAAGAAATTCTGCAGGTTCCATGGCGAAGTCGGCCATCACACTAATGATTGTGCTGACCTCAAGGATGAAGTCGAAAGAATAATCCGTGAGGGAAGGCTGCAGGAATTCAGGGCTGAACGAAGACCTCGTAACGATGGCCACGACGGGCAAAATGATGGTTGACGCCAAGAGGAAAACCACTATCCGGAAGATCGGGAACCTGTCGGCGTCATAAGAACGGTCCTCGGCGGCCCCTACATAGGAGGAGACACCCAAAGGTCACAAAAAGACTACGCCCACGAGGCCAAGGGGGTTTACCAGGAGCAGTTCTGAACGTCTCCGCCGCCAAAGCCCCGAGACACAGCCACACTGACGTGGCCTTTAACGAGGATGACGCCAGCGGAGTTCATTTCCCCCACAACGATGCACAGGTGGTGGAAACCGTGATCGGAAACCACACCGTGTGTCGAATTTTGGTGGACAATGGGAGCTCGGTGGACCTCCTATATTCCGAATGCTTGGACAAAATGGGGATCCCCAAGGAGCAGTTGGAAAGAACCACTAGGCCACTGTATGGGTTCACCGGAGATTCCGTTATTCCTCAAGGAACTATCCGGCTACCGATAACTGCCGGAGAAAAGCCCCGGCAGGCAACAACGATGGCCAACTTTGTGGTCATCAAAGGAGGCTCCCAATACAACGCAGTTAATCGGGAGACCAACCCTCCAGGCATTAAGGGTGGTAACCTCCGTCTACCACCAAAAGTTCAAATTCCCCACCCCAAATGGCGTAGGGGAAATTAAGAGCAACCAATACGAAGCCAGGGTTGCATATTCCGATGCCTTACGTGGATATGACCAGCCAGGAAGACAGGAAATGAGGATGGTTCAACAAAGCCTCATTGAAGATATAGACCCCAGGGTTCAAGAGGAAGTTACTTGGTCTTAGCCCATCGAACAGTTGGAAGAAATCCAAATTGACCAAAATGGGACCACCAAAATACTGAAGATAGGCTCGGACCTAACTCCATCCCTCAAGAGCGAGATTGAAAACTTCCTTAGGCAGAACCTGGATGTCTTCGCTTGGAGCCACTCCATCATGGAAGGGATCGATGCCAAAGTAATGAGCCACTCCTTAAACGTCGACCCTACGTATCCACACAAGCGCCAAAAACGTCGACCAATGAACCCCGAAAGGTACGAAGCACTAAAGGAAGAGGTCGACAAATTAATCAACAATGGGTTCATCAGGGAGGCGCGTTATCCACCCTGGGTATCCAATCCTGTTCTGGTGATTAAACCCAATGCGAACTGGAGAACTTGCATCGACTTCAGCGACCTCAACAAAGCATGCCCAAAGGATGGCTTCCCGCTTCCTTGGGTAGATCAAATGGTCGATGCCATGGCAGGACATAAAATGTTGAGCTTCATGGACGCTTACTCCAGGTACAATCAAATCCCCATGCATCCAGCCAACGAGGAGCACACATCTTTCATAACCAATAGGGGCCTCTACTGCTACAAGGTGATGCCATTCGGCCTAAAAAATGTAGGGGCGACCTATCAGAGGCTGGTAAATAAGATGTTCGCTCAATAGATCGGCAAAATGATGGAGGTCTACGTTGATGACATGCTCGTAAAAAGCGCCAAGGCCAACCAATATACCGATCATCTGGGGGAGATGTTCGGTATATTAAGAAAATACCACATGAAACTTAATCCCCAGAAATGTGCCTTCGGGATCGGATCGGGGAAGTTTCTTGAGTTTATGGTCAGTAGCCGTGGGATTGACGCCAACCCTGAGAAAATTAAAGCCTTACAAGACATGCGGTCGCCAACCAAAGCAAAAGAGGTACAGAGGTTGACAGGTTGTGTCGCCGCCCTGAATAGGTTCATATCAAAAGCCACTGACAAGTGTGTCCCCTTCTTCAACGCTTTGAAAGGAAATAAACACTTCGAATGGACACCACAGTGCGAGGAGGCTTTTCAGAGGCTAAAGGAGCATTTGGGCAAACCCCCAATTTTATCAAAACCAAACGCCGACGAAGAGCTCAACCTATATCTCTCCGTGTCCCAGCACGCCGTGAACTCTATACTAATAAGGGAAGAAGGGAAAGTACAATTGCTAATCTACTACGTGAGTAAAAGGCTCCTCGACGCCGAGTCAAGATACAACGAAATGGAGCTTTCTAGCCCTCGCCTTGATGATTGCTTCGAGGAAGCTCCGACACTACTTCCAATCCCACACAATACGAGTTCTCACAAACCACCCATTGAGACAGGCCTTGCTAAAGCCGGAAACATCCGGGCGACTCCTCAAATGGTCGGTAGAGCTAAGCTAGTTCGACATAAAGTACATGCCGAGGACCGCAATTAAAGGTCAAGCCCTCGCCGACTTCCTGGCTGAATTCTCTCACAGGCCGGCATCCACTTCATCTGAAGAAACCAAGGTTACAGCATGGAAGCTTTACGTAGATGGGGCATCGAGCGAAAATGGGTCAGGAGCCGGCATCTTACTAATCAGCCCCGAAGGCCACCAAATTACCTCGGCGGTACGGTTTAAATTCAAGGCTTCAAATAATGAAGCAGAATATGAAGCCCTAATTGCCGGACTACGCTTAGCTAACCACTTAAAGGCTGAGAGGATCAGCGTCTACAGCGACTCCCAGCTAGTCGTCGCCCAGGTTAGGGAGGAATACCAAGCACGCGGCGAAAAGATGGGGGCCTATCTAAGGAAGGTAAAGGAGGAACTCGTCAAGTATAAGAACTACGAGATATTGCAGATTCCTAGAGTCGAGAATGCGAACACAGATGCGCTAGCGAAGCTAGCATCGTCAAGGGACGCTGACACACTAGGCATCGTACCGATTGAAGAATAGAACGGCCAACCATCGAGGAGCACGCAAAGGCACTTAGTGTCCAAGAAGGAGAAAATTGGATGACTCCCCTCATTCAATACCTAATAGACGCACGACTGCCGAATGATAAAGATGAGGCCCGACGAATTAGGTATAGAGCCACCAGGTACTTGTTATACGATGGCGTGCTCTATCGACGTGGCTATTCAACACCCCTACAATGGTGTCTAGATGATGCCGAAGCTCAGAAGGTCCTCTAAGAAATACATGAAGGGGTCTGTGGCAATCACACCGGGGGACAATCTTTAGTGTTAAAGGTTTTGAGGCAAGGATACTACTAGCCCACACTAAAAAAGGACGCCTTTCAGTACGCCCGATGATGCGATAAATGCCAGAGGTACGCCACAATTCCTAGAGCACCCCCGGAAAAGCTGACCTCCATTCTTAGTCCATGGCCCTTCGCCAAATGGGGGATTGACCTGATCGAACCATTGCATCCCCACACTGGGGTTGAGGTTCGCGATCGTTCTGGGTGGACTATTACACAAAGTGGGCTGAGGCCAAGGCCTTGACTACAACAACGGAAGCAGTCTGCACTAAATTCATGTGGGACCACATCGGTATGCAGGTTTGGGGTGCTGTAGGATCTCGTTGTGATTAATAATGAAAAATCATTTGAACAACAACAAAATTGTAGACGGAATTTCAAATTTTTTTATCATATCCATTTAATTCCAAATTAAACGTAAACCACAACGAGAGATACATGCATGATATATGTTTATAGTCAAAGGAATAGAATATCAAACATACCTTTGTTACGATTGAATTAAAATGACCGCAAGGATCTTGTCTCACTATCTCACGTTCCGAGATGGAGAATTGCCGTGAAACAAGATCGTTGATCTATCGATGCGATCACACCAAAAACCACTCGTTGATTCAAGACTATGACTCTAAGTGTTTTGGGATGAGAGAGTGGGCTCTTTTTCAAAAACCTAAGGAAACAATTTTTCCTTCTATTTTGTCTCAAAAATCCAGCCACCCTAGGAGAGAAAAGTGTGAGATATTTTCTTCTCTTAATCAACTCATGTCTAGGGTTTTCAATAAATATCCTTATATAGGAGGAAATTCAAAAACTCAAACCCTAGATGCGATTTTTGAATTTCCCCTTCACCCTAGGATTAAAATCCGAAAATCCCCACAAGGCTAGGGATTTCTGAATTTTCATTCTCACTTTTGGAGAAAAATTTGAAATCCCCTTATGGCAAGGGATTTCCAAATTTTCCCAAAATAATATCAACTTTCTCTCTCCTTTAGTTGCCAAATAAAATCATGTTTAAATTTTATTTTGAATTTTAAATTAATCACTATTAATTTCAAAATTCAAATTCATTCCTTTTATTTTTCAATTATCAAATAAATAAAAAATAAGATAATGAATTTTTAAACTTAATTATATAACAAAATATCAGTTTCTATTTTCCCACTTATTAGAGCTAGCCTTGAGACCGACTGGACCCACATGAACAAAGCTATGGAATTACAATATTCGACTAACTTATCCCGATAAGTTATCGACATATTTAATTCCGACATCGCACAACTCCACTAAAAGTTCGATGCCGAATAATCTCTCGATTCATGTGCGCTATTTTTCTGATGGTGTTGATACAATTTATTACACGGTCCACAGTGTAAATGCATTATTATCCTTCGTAAATATCGATGATTAGAATGGTGAAGAATATTACCGTTTTACCATTCCAATCGTTATTTCCTCAACTCCTTTATATGACTGTGAATAAGAAAGACACATGTTCGTAAGATGTCTTGCACATGTCACGATGTCTTAATCAAAGATTATCATCATTGAATTCCAGGCCTGGTTTATTTATTCACACACCTGTCAATAAAGCATGAGGTGATATTATTTCTTACGAATTCCATATTTGTGAATCACATAACTCCAACTCAATATTGTCACGATCCCAATAGCCGATATGTTGTTCAAAAACTGCGAACTAATCTCATTGGTAAATCAAAGATCATGAGATATTGAGTTGAGCTATGCATTCACTTCAAGATTAAGATAATTAGACAAATATACTTAAGTTGTGACAATTAGGTTTAGAGTTCTGTAAACGGTTTTTACTCTAACCTAATCAGTCACATGGTCTATTCAACATGTTGCGAACATGTCTAGATCAACCACAGAGTCCAACTCCCATGCTCCAAGATCAGCATCATATGGTTCGATCTAACAGTCATAATCGGATTCGATTGCCCAATCAATCCTAAGACTGCGAATATCTATTTTAAACTATATCAGAAGAGTTTGTCCGGCAGGGTTTCCCCGACTCTTCTTTCGTTGATAACAGTCTATGGACTAAGAAATATCACTAACACTCTTGAGTATGTGTCAAAACATAACTTTATTTTATTTTATAAAATCAGCAAAAAAACAATGATGTCTGACATTTGTCATTTCACAAATAACAAATTACATCCCACTTTATAGACACATTTCCAACAGACTCCCACTTGGACTTATAGTAGGTGTGTACAATCTCACATGCCCAAACCTTCTAGATGGCTATCGAAGACTTTACCAGATAAAGCCTTTGTGAACGGATCAGCCAAGTTGTCATGTGTCGATATCTTTGTTACTTCAACATCGCCTCTTTGTACAATCTCTCGGATGAGGTGGTACTTCCGCTCTATGTGCTTGGACCTTTTGTGGCATCTAGGCTCCTTAGAGTTTGCTACAGCCCCACTGTTATCGCAATACAGTACCATGGGCCTATCAGCTTCCGGAACAACTTCCAGTGAAACAAGGAACTTCTTAAGCCATGCGGCCTCTTTTGCAACTTCTTAAGCCTCCATGGTGGAGTCAGCTATGCAAGTCTGCTTAATACTTCTCCATACCACCGAACCTCCATTCAGGACAAACACTGATCCTGAAGTGGATTTCCTGGAATCCTTATCCGATTGGAAATCGGAGTCGGTGTATCCCGTCATTGTCAGGTCAGTACCTGAATATACAAGCATATATTTCCTTGTTCTCCTAAGATACTTGAGGATATGCTTGACAGCAACCCAGTGTTCGGGTCCAGGGTTAGACTGGAATCTACTCACCACGCCTACTGCGTAGCATATATCAGGTCTGGTGCAAAGCATTGCATACATGAGGCTTCCTACGGCTGAAGCATAAGGAACTCGGCTCATGTCTTCCTCTTCTTGAGGAGTCTTGGGAGACTGCTCCTTTGAGAGGGATACTCCATGTCTGAAGGGTAGATAACCCTTTTTGGAGTTTTGCATGGTGAATCGGTCCATTACCTTACCAATATAGGATGCTTGAGATAGTGCCAATTGTTTGTTCTTCCGATCTCAAAAGATCTGAATTCCCATAACATAGGCAGCTTCTCCTAGATCCTTCATGTCAAACTGCTTTGCCAGCCAGAGCTTAACCTCAGTCAGTCTTCCTACATCATTCCCAATGAGTAGTATGTCATCTGCATATAAGACTAAGAAAACCACTTTGCCTTCTTGTATCAGCTTATACACACAAGGCTCATCCATTGACTGAATAAAATTGTAAGCTTTAACAGTCTCATCGAATCTGATATTCCATGATCTAGATGCCTGCTTCAGTCCATAAATGGACTTTTGCAATTTACAAACCTTTTCTTCTTGACCCTTTTCGATGAATCCATCTGGTTGTGCCATATAAATGCACTCATCCAGATTGCCATTCAGAAAAGCTATCTTCACATCCATCTGCCAGATTTCATAATCTAAAGCAACAGTAATGGATAAAAGAATGCGGATGGATTTAAGCATGGCCACCGGAGAGAAGGTATCCTCATAGTCAATTCCTTCTTTCTGGGTGTAGCACTTGGCTACTAGTCATGCCTTGAATGTCTCTACATTCCCATCTGGACCCCTCTTCTTCTTGTAGATCCATTTAC
This sequence comes from Morus alba, assembly GCA_012066045.3. Taxonomy (NCBI): domain Eukaryota; kingdom Viridiplantae; phylum Streptophyta; class Magnoliopsida; order Rosales; family Moraceae; genus Morus; species Morus alba. Next base: position 36,569,677 of record CP050224.2, read on the forward strand.
ACCCTATGGGTTTTACCCCTTCAGGTGGATCAACCAGAGTCCATATGCCATTTTTATACATCGATTGTATTTCGGCGTTCATGGCTTCATGCCATAGGTTTGCTTCAGAACTCTCCATAGCCTGCGAGTAGGAGATAGGTTCGTCGATGTCTAAATCTGAGACTGCAGTCAATGCGTCTCCATAAGACATGTACCTATCTGGTTGTCTCACAACCCTCCCACTACGTCGAGGCTCTATTGGTGTTAGTTCTTGTTGTGGTTCATCTGTTGTCGGTTCAGGAATAGGCCGCGAAAATGTTACCTGAACATTCTCACCAGTCAATTCCTCAAGTACAAGCCTGCTTCTAGGCTTCATATTCTTCACAAAATCCTCTTCCAGAAAATGAGCATTCGTGCTAATGAATGTTTTCTGATCGGTAGGACTATAGAAGATGTAGCCTTTTGTCCCTTTAGGATATCCTACAAACAGGCATAGTTCTGAACGACTGGCTAGCTTACCAGTCTTCTTTCTAAGCACATATGCTGGGCAACCCTATATTCTGGTGTGGCCAAGAGATGATTTCTTGCCACTCCATCTTTCATATGGAGTTCCAGCCACTGCTTTAGATGGAACTTGGTTCAAAATATATGCTGCTGTTTCCAAAGCATATCCCCAAAAGGAATCTGGAAGGGATGAGTAACACATCATTGATCTAACCATATCTAACAGAGTTCGGTTCCTTCTTTCTGACACGCCATTCTGCTTAGGAGTACCTGGCGCGGTCAGTTGAGAAAATATACCTTCTTCTTTAAGAAAGTCTTTGAACTCTCCCAGCAAGTATTCACCACCACAATCAGATCGTAGTGTTTTGATCTGTTTGTCTAATTGCTTTTCAACCAAGGCCTTGAACTCTTTGAACTTTTCAAAGGTTTCAGACTTTTGACGCATTAGATAAATGTGACCAAAACAAGAATAGTCATCAGTGAAGGTTATGAAATATTCATATCCTCCTCTTGCTTGGATATTAAATGGCCCACATACATCACTATGTACGAGTTCTAGGCACTCATCAGCTCTATTACCCTTTGCTGAAAGGGTCTCTTGGTCATTTTTCCTTCTATGCAGGATTCACATGTAGGTAGTGAGCCTACACTTAAGGTTTGTAAGGGACCGTCTCTCACCAACCTTCTAATCCTGTCAAGGCTAATCTGTCCAAGACGTAGATGCCATTTATAGGTTTGATCAGTTGGGTCTAACCTCAATCTTTTACTATCCCTCATTGAATCATTATTAATTCAGTATCATAAATCGTTGGAATAATTGGTTTGACGTAGAACAAATTGTTTATCATGACTGTAGAAGTAATCATGAAACCATTCTTAAGAATTTGAATAACATCATTATTAAAATCCAAAGAATATCCTTGCTCAACCAAACGAGCTACAGAAACAAGGTTTTTCGCAAAAACTGGGACATAATAAACATTGTTCAAAACAATAAAACTGTTCTCAAAAACTAATTTAATATTTCCAACAGATGTTGCTGACACTGATGCTCCATTCCCCCAGCGGAAGTTGAACTCGTCCTTGCTAAGCCGTTTGCTTTCCCTGAACCCCTGCAGAGAACAACAAACATGATTAGTGGCTCCAGAGTCTACAATCCAAGAAAAAGTAGAGTCAGCCACAAAACAGGCTTCGGTAATAAGTAATGTACCTTTAGCTTTAACCTCCTTAAGGTAAGTAGGACAGTTGCGCTTCCAGTGGCCAGCTACTCCACAATGGTGACATTTGTCATTACTATTGTCTACCTTTGCATTGTTTTTGCCTTTTCCAGCCGGCTTCTTCTTGTTGCGGACTTTCTTCTGTTTCTTAGCGCCAGAGGTGGAAGGCTTTGCTTCAGCAAGGTTTGCCTCTCCATTCCTCTTTTTACCTTTAAGTAGTAGAGTTTCCGCAGTTTGAAGCTCCTTCATGAGTTCTGGGAGTGAATAGTTCAACTTATTCATCGAGTAGTTGAGTTTGAAGTTGTCGAACATCTCCGGGAGAGTCACTAGGATCATATCCACCTGAGTCTCTCCATCTATTTCAGCTCCCATGAGCTCCATCTCATTCAAGTGACTTATGATTAGCAGCATATGGTCCCGAACAGGAGTGCCGGATTTCATCCGGCAGTTCATGAAGTTACGCACTGCAGCTTGCTTGGCTTGGCGGCCTTGGCTGCCGAACATTTCAGAAATGTTGTAGATCATATCTGCAACTGTCAGCATGTTCCGATGTTGTTTTTGCAACACATTGCTAATTGATGCTAAAATATAGCACCTAGCAATCTCATCGGAACGCATCCAAGCAGTGTATGCGTCTCGCTCCTCTTGAGTGGAATCATCATTCGGCTTAAGAGGACAGGGGGTGATGAGCACATGCTTGTGCTTGTCTACCGTCAACACGATATCAATGTTACGTTTCCAGTCAACGTAATTTTCACCCACTAATTTGTTCGTACTAAGAATTTGTGCGATCGGGGATAAAGACATAATTGCTGAAAAAATAAAATAAAGTGGCGTTGGCAATTTGCTTATATTTAAGAAAAGTATGATGCATGAATGCAAGTACTTAAACATAAATAAAATCCTTAAAAAATGTTTCATCTATGGTGTTACGATCATAAACGGCAACACGTCCCACCTAGGGGTGGCGTCCGTGAAGCCTCCTATCGCATCGAGACTCCTCTCGTTTGGTCCACTTCACAAGATGTCTCCACATCTAGTGCAACCAATCACCATCCCTTTTGGTCACCTCAGATCCATTGGCTAGCTCCTATGGGAGGTTACAATGATCTTCAGTCTAAGTGTTTAACCGACTAATCGACTCTAGAGGTTGTTATGAACTAGCGATCCATCTAGGGATGGTCCCACCTCACTACTTCCTTTTCGAGTCTTGTCTTCTTTAAGCAACCTGATGACTCCTTAGCGACATGTTTCGTGGGTTTCTCCCATTGAAGTGAGGACCACTAAGGTGGTTCTTAACCCATCCACATGTCACGATCATGCTAAAGTCGGAGACCTTGGGAACGTTTCAACGCAAACGACCCTCCCACTTAGCTTTTTGAAAAATGGATTTTGTTTTTAAAAATGAGTCCAATTAGTAATTCAACAAAATTATAACCCTTATAAAGTTGTTGCATTTTATAACTCTTTATAAAATTTACCCATTGCATTTATTATTATAACAATTTATAATATTAAACTACAATGATGCATGAACATGCTTGCATGGCAATTTGATATTGGCATCTCTATATCCTATATGGTATGTTATAATGATGCGAGATTAAATAATAAATCATACATTTACAATTTAACCTCTCTATGGCTCATTTCTAATTACAACCCATAAAACAAATGAAAAACAATTACAATAATTTTCTTCATCTTGTCTTCTTGGCATCTTCTCAATTTTCTCTTCTCATGATCCCTGAAAAGTGAAAATGTTTTTGTGGAGAAATTTAAAATTTGAAACCCGAAATTTTTATTTTTATTTGGGCTGGGCTCGGGATAATCCCGGGCCCACCATTTTTCCCTCGGCAGGACTAGGCCCTGCCTAGCACAGCATGGGCTGCCAAGCCAGGTAGCCCTTGCGCGCTCAGCATGGACCGCGGCCCTTGCCTAGGCAGGGCCTGCAGGCTCGCCTGGGTTTCAAAAAACCCTGCGCGGCTCGCTAGGGGCTGCGGCCCTTACCTGGGCAAGGCCAGCGGCAGGGCCTGCGGCCCCTGCCTGGGTAGGGCCTGTAGGCCCGCTAGGGTTTCAGAAAACTCTGGCGCACGCTAGGGTTTCCGAAACCCTAGTGTGCCACGCAACCAAACCTAGGGAAGGGGCTGGCGGCTGGTGATTAGTGCACGAAAATGTACCCTAGATACTGCTTTTGATTTATATAATATTAAAATATTTAGGCTTTAATTAAACAATTCCATTATTTTTATTCATAATATTTTAATTGGAATTTGTCTAGTTTTTGCTTAATTATTTACGATAAAAGCAAAGATGAAAAGCTACACAAGAAGAAGCCATGAAAGCCATATTTTCAACAAATCGAGCCACCAAGTCGAGCCGTGTAGAGAGCCGCGTGAGCCAAAGTCACAAGCCAATTCCGCTGGTGGCCCCAGCCTCCAGCCTTCCCCACTCCACGCCAGCGCGCCACCCGCACGCAAGAATCCAAGAGCAGCGTCGTCTGCACACGCTGCTATCAAAGCTGCTCCAACACGCTCCTCGGTGGGTCCCTCACTGCGCGCCGCTGACTGCGGCTTCCTCAGCGCCACCTCGCCTCCAGGGTCCCAAATGCCTCCAACCGCCAAGAAGCTTCACCATTCCTCCGCGACACATTGTGGCCCCTTTTCTCCTCATCGCCCATCGTTGCGCCACGTGTCCCTCTGAGCTGGATCTGAAACTCTCCCTCCAAAATCTGAGCGATTTCTTCCCGAATTAAATATATGATTTGTCCTAATTTATGTGTAATTTTATTTTGTTTCCTTTTCCTTTGTAATTTTCTATTTTTACTATTTCTTTCCTTATTTGACAGGTAACCTCTGAACACTATAAATAGAAGGGTTAGCCTAAGGTTTTAGGAGCTTTTGAATATTGAGTTTTCTGTCGTCTTGCTGTCAGTCTCATATTTTCTCTCTAGAACTTGTGAAAATGTTTTGCAAGATAGGCTAGAGTTCTTTTGGTGAGGTTAGAGATGAACTTCTGTTGAGCGACCCAATTTGGGGTTTGAATTCCTTGTTCTGTAAAGTTTAACATCTAAATGAATTAAATCTCATCTATTTTTCTATTACTTTTCAAAATATTGTGTGCCAATTTTTATATAAGTTCAGTCATGCTTTTCTTATGTAATTATGTCACGCATTGTTTGCTCATTCAAATTATTTTACAAATTGTCTTTTACTGCAATATTGTCAGATTGATATATTGTCGATTTGAGATAACTTGTAATAATAATAATATTTCCGGAGTCAACATAGAGATTTAATCTATTCAGTTCTTTTATTTTGTGAATCAAAACTGGAATTGGTGAACGAAGCATTAGGGATTCTCGACACCTTACCATTTTTTTCTCACAGATTTTCTCCTTTTTATTTTATTTGCAACAAAAATCTCAAAAACTCTCATTTTTCTTTAATTCACATTTCTCTAACGCTCTTGTTCTGTTAATTATTCTTGTTATTTTGTTATCTCTCTGTGGATACGACCGCCTTATACATGCTACAATTGACCGCTTGAACATCACTTTTGGGCGTTAATCAAATTTTTGGCGCCGTTGTTGGGAGGTGCTATTAGCAAGACCGATCAAGAGATTTTTGAGCCAAAGAGGTAAGTATACATTTATTATTATTATTGTTATTATTATTATTATTACTCTTTCTTATCGTTTATTTCAAAAAAAAAAAAAAAAAAAAATTTCTCCGTTGGTTTACGTAAGTTTTGCTGACTTTATTACTATTATATATATATATATATATATATATATATATATATATATATATATAGTCTCTTGTTTAGTGTACGTATCTTTAGTTTCTCGAAAAAAAAAAAAAAAAAAAAAAAAAAAAAAAAACCAAAACTTCTGTTTGCTGTTTCTTCATTCTCTTTTCGCTTATTTTAAAAAGAAAAAGAAAAAAAAAAAGTGGTTGCTGCAAGTTTCCACGGATTCAATCTATAAACGCTGCAAACTTTTGTATTCCTTTTCTTTTTTGTTATTTTACCGTCCCTGATTCAAAAAAAAAAAAAAAAATCTCACACTTTTAGGATTTGTGTTTTAGAATTGATTGTGAGTTGATTTTGTAATGTTTTATTTTTGGTAAATTAAGATTTTATTTTGTTTCCTCATTTATATATTTTAATTGTTGCCTAATTTAATTTTTCCTTTTATAGTTTCATTAATTAAGATGGTAATTAATTGACTAATTTAGATTCTTAATCTAGGATTTTCATAATTTGGTAGATTTAGGCTTTTGACTTTAGGAATAGTTTCCATTAATTAGATTACATTTCATAATTTACTCAATAAAATTTAATAATTGATTTTGAGAATAATTGTGTGGTTACGTGGAAAGTATAATCTGAGGGAGTTCTGTCTAGGAAAGTTGGTATTTAAGCGGGCCTCGCCCCACCAATCTTTCCTGGGAACGTTGCTCTGTCTAGGAGACTATTCATTGAGCCAAGAGCTATAGTCTTTCCTGGGAGCACTCTCGGTGATTACAATTTACGTTACAATATAATTATTTTCTTTATGATTAAAAATTAAAAAAAAAACAAAAAAAAAACAAAAAAAAAATTAAAAAAAAGAGCCGCTTAGGGTGAATGCATCAGTATAGAGACGAACTAGGGAGATTTGCTCAACGTCCAAATTTAGAAACCCCTAGTGAAATTCTGTCCGACTCGTCTTCTACGTCTCCGTCTTCACACTCATCGTTGGAATTCGCATTTCAAAATCTATTCGCAATGGCACAACACGAGGAGGTTCAACCTAGGACGTTGCAAGATTACCTGCACCCAACGCGCACGGCCACCCCATCGTGCATCATGTTCCCGCCAAATGCACCGCCTACGGATTTCAAGCCGGGCATGATTGCACTTCTCCCAACTTTTCACGGGTTAGAGAATGAGAACCCATATGTACACATCCGGGAGTTTGAAGAGGTGGTGGCCACCTTTCACAGCCGTGCTGAGGCCGCAAACACCGTCAGATTGAAGTTTTTCCCTTTCTCTCTGAAGGACAAGGCCAAAAGCTGGCTGTATTCTCTTAGGCCCAAGTCTATTGGTACGTGGGAAGAAATGACTACTTACATTCTTCAACAAGTATTTCCCACACCATAAGACTAATAATTTGAAACGACCCGGATCTCGAATTTCGCTCAGAAGGAAAATGAAACTCTCTATCAAGCTTGGGAGCGTTTTAAAGATCTGTTAAATTTGTGTCCCCACCATGGATATGAAAGTTGGCGCCTCGTAAGCTATTTCTATGATGGACTCACAATCCGAGAGCGCCAATTTGTTGAGATGATGTGCAATGGAGATTTTCTCCAGAAGGATCCTGACGAAGCTATCGAGTACCTCAATGAGTTAGCTGAGAAAGCTCATACTTGGACTGGACCGAGTGCTACTGAGAGCACCAGTAGGTCCCGACCGGTTGGAGTTTATCAATTAAGGGAAGAGCTGTAACACCCTGAAGAATTAATCGAGATTAATTAAGGTAATTAAGATTATTAGTGTGCCTAATCTGATTTAATTAATTGAGTTTAAATGATTCCAAGGTATTTAAATTATTCTGATGAATTTATTTAATCCGTAAGTGTGTATGGGCATTTACGGACTTTATATTTTTACACGTCATTTTCTTTTCATTTTCCTTTTCCTTTTCTTTTCCCTTTTTTTTTCTTTTCTTTCTTTCCTTTCTTTCCTTCCCAAGACGTTCTCTCTCTCTCTCTCTTTCCCACTCTCCCGCACTCTCTCTCTCTCTCTCCCATTTCCATTCCAAATCGAACGCGAGTTTTGAGCCAAAGAGTGATTTCAAAGAGTTTTCAACATCAAGAGAAGGATTCAAGGTAAGATTACTTGAAAGAACCTCTCTTGGATTTCAAGTTTTCGGATTTAAAACTCGCTTTTTGGTTCAAAACGGATTTTTGATGATTTTCGAGTGAAACTATGGTAGAAATTGGAGATCTTGGGTTCTTTGGACTTGTTTTAGGACCTAGAACCCGGATCTAGTGGTTGTCCCTTGAGATTTTGTGATTTGGGACTGGATTTGTAGGATTTTGGACTGATTTCCGTGATTTTTCGCGAATCGAAAAACCACCCACGGTCGACCGCATCGGTCGACCGGACTTTGTTGAGGCCACCGGCCGACGGACCGATCGACGGAGTGCACACCACCGGCCGACCGGTGGTGATGCACTCCTCTGTCTCCGGTCGACGATGTATCTGAGGGTTTGACCCTGTTTGGCCTGAAGTTGTCGTTTTGACCCCTGTTTTGGGAAAACCCAAATTAGCTTCATTTGGGGACTTGGGATGAAAGGATTAGTATCCTTAAACCCTGATTTGATATTCAAAACCCTTGGAATGGAATTTGAACATGAAAATGGATTAGGGCACACTAATTGAGAATCTTGGTATATGATTGAAATTGGATTACTTTAGGACTGAGGATTGATCCTAAAGTGGTGTTTTGTATCAGTGCTCGCTGTGGATTCAGACTGAAGGGGCTTGAGGAAGCGGAAGCCGGATAGGGCAACGCTAGTCCCAGGTTTGATTGTGCGAGGTAGGATTTCTATCCCTCTTCTTTGTGAGCCTGTTTTCAAAAAGATTTTGGCCTTGAAAATGTTTTAAAGAAAGGGATTGATTTGCGAAAGAAAAACGTTTTAAAAACCATGGCTTGTTAGTTTATGGAAATCCTTGGCTTGTCCTGTCCTTGGAATCCATAGCTTGTCATTATGGAACCTCATGGCTTGTTCACCATGGGGCCCAAGGGTTTGAGTAGTTCGTGGGGTCATATGAACGATTTCATAATGTTAAACGGATGATTTCTTAAGATAAGAGATCTTGTGAACTGGTAATAGAGTCTATTGTCAGAAGCCTAGATAGGATGTGGAGAGTGCATCCTCGGGGGCGTAACCCGAAACCGGTCCGGTAGGGCGAGGCACTTGGTGAGGTGAGTAATTTGTACTAATTACTCATCAAGCCCGTAACATGGTTAGTTTCATCATATTTCCTTTGAGAAAAAGGATGTGAGGTTCCTACTGCTCGTCGGGACTGAATGTCTATTTATTTTATTTACGCACTTATCTATTTACTCGCTTATTTAAATTATTTCAAATTATATCCCACCGGGCCTTTCGCTCATGTTTCAAATGTTTAAACCCCTCCCAGGAGATTCGAGGAGCGGTGCATCGAGCTGAGTGGTGCTCTGGATCGAGCAAGCGAGGATTGTGTTATCCTCTTGAGCAAATGTAAGGAATTTGAGAAATTCAGAAACTTAAATAAATATTTGGATTTACTAGACTGTGGATGATGTCTCTGTTGTAATTGTTTATTTACATGAACATGTATGTATGGTAATCAGATATCTCGTGGGGTGGAGCCCCGTGTCGAGGCTCCCGGACTATGTAGATTATTTATATTTTAATGCGCTTAAGTGTGGGACCCGGTTGGGGATCCGCTTTATTAATCCCTAATCGAGCTCCACGTCACCCACCCCGTTGGGGGCGTGATGAGTGGTATCGAGCCTTAGGTTAAGAACCCCGGATTGTACATACATGTGTGACATCCGTTATCCACCGAATAGTCTAGTTTGATTTCGCTTGAAGGAAATGGCGCCTCATGCTTGAGACTAGGTAACCAGCCGGAACAACCGAATCAAGGATTCTTTGATGCCATGTTTATCGCCTTTCAAGGCATGGCCACTAGAGCTCGGAATGAGCGACCGGCTGAGGATCGGAACAGAATATTTCCGGGAATTCAGTGCAGCGCCTATCCCCTCGTTTAATAGTGAGGGAGGACCCCAGGAAGTCGAGTTTTGGATTGACTCCATAGTTAAGCATTTGAGTACTATGGGAGTTCCAAATGAATACCGGGTGGAATTTATGGTGTACAAGATGGAAGGATTGGCAAACACTTGGTGGAAACAGTCAAGAGGAGGATGAATGTCACAGGATGACCTGGGAACAATTCGAGGTGATGTTCAATGATCGCACTTCCCTCCGAGTTACAGGGAAGAAAAGGCACTGGAATTCATGTCGCAAGCGGCAAGGTGACATGTCCGTAAGGGAATATGAGGCTAGGTTTAATGACCTATCCCGGGTTTGCGCCATCTCTAGTGGAGTCTCAAGACATGAAATGTCTCAAGTTTGAGGGGGGCCTCAAGAACTCGTGAGGAGATCCTTGGTGGCTCTAAGACTTGAACTTCGGGATTTAGTAGTCTGCTTGCTATGAGGGTGGAACAGATAACTTGGCCTATCGCCAAAGTAAAGAAGAAGATTTGGTGATTTTCCTGTCTATTGACCTCCGCTTTGATTAGAAACCCATTTTGATGGACCACAGAGATATATAGAAGAAACCGCAATTTGGAAATGCAGGTGGTGGCATTTTCTGGGAGTGACAGAATGTTCCGAAATTTCCCAGAAACTTGTTTGTGGGCAGGTGGGCTTAAGTAGGAGGAATTGTCTCTATGGGGCTGCCGGCTAAACAAAGAACCCAAATGGACGCTTCCTATAGCCAGGAAACTTGATTTGAGTACATGCCGCCATACCTGGTCGCAAACAATTAAACATGATTGGATCCATAATTGCTTTTAGGAATGAGAAATACGGCCCCTGATATTGATTTTGTGATAAAGCTAGTGGAGAAGTCAATCATTAAGGCCTAAGGAAAGCGGCCTAGGCTGGTGAGAAGGAAGGAAGAGCCTGTGTTTGATATCCAACAGTGAGGATATTCTTGTCCATATCCTTGAACGCCGGTTTTAGGGTATGATTCTAATCTCTCATTCTTTTGCTCACGTATTGTTTGATACAAAAAGCCGCACACTCGTTTGTATCCAGTTCTTTTGTTCGGACTTTGAAACCGAAATTTGAGAATTTAGAAGTCCCGATGACTTTAAACTCCCCACTGGGATGTGGGAGGTGATGAGTGTGTGTAAGTCGTGTGAAATCACGATTGGTGGTGAGCGATTGAGAGCGCATTTGATTATCCTTCCGATGACCCTGTTTGATGTGGTGCTCGGAATGGATTGGTTTGTTCAAGAAGGCACGGTGCAATTGTTGATTGCTACCGAGAAAAGTGACATTGGTGACGGATTCGAGCAAAGGATTGCTTATCAGGCAGATGAACCCAGTCCTTGGGAACGATCGTTGAAGTACAAAAATTGGGGACTAAGAATCTAGCCTGCTTTTTTTCCTTCTTGCCATAGAAGGTGAACCCCAAGTGAGCGGAGACAATGGGGAATTCCGTGGTGGATGAGTTTGCGATGTATTTCGAGGATCTACCTGGTTTGCCACCGATCGGGAGATTGAATTCTGCATTGATTTGGTTCCGGAACTGTACCTATTTCCATTTCTCCATACCGGATGGCTCGTGAGATGAAGGAATTAAGGGCACAGCCTTGAAGAGTCAAGCAGAGAAGGGATATATCCGAATAGTATTTCCCCTTGGGGTGCACCGTCTTGTTTTTGTGAAAAAAAAGCGACGGATCTCTTCGGTTGTGCATTGACTACCGACAATTGAACAGGGAATGGCCTTGAAGAATAAGTACCCACTGCCGAGGATCGATGAATTGTTCGATCGGTTGGGTGGATCGCAGTTCTACTCTAAGATTGATTTGAGGTCCGGGTACCACCAATTGAAAATCGGGAGGAGGATATTTCAAGACTGCTTTCAAACTCGGTATGGACACTTCGAGTTTCTAGTAATGCCGCTTTGGGTTGACAAATGCCCCCGCTACATTCATGGATTTGATGAATCGGGTTTTTCGCCGGTATTGGATCAACGTCATCGTGTTCATTGATGACATCTTGGTGTATTCAAGACTTGGGAAGAACATGCGCAACACCTTAGGATTGTTCTTCAGACCTTCGAGAACACCCGGGACCAGGCGGGGTTAGGAGAAGTGTGACTTCGGGTCGACACCGTAAAGTTCCTTGGCATGTCATTTCTGGACAAGGAATTTCACGATCCTTCTAAGGTCGAGACGTACTGCAGTGGAAAGGCCAAGAATGTGGCAGAGATTCAAGCTTTTTCGGACTCGGGTATTACCGGCGTTTTGTAAAGGACTTCGAGTATAGTCTGCACCGATGACCGGTTGACCAAGAAAGAAGTCAGATTCAGTGGGATGTCGAATGTGAACGTGCCTTTCGTGAATTGAAGGTAAGGTTGACAAGTGCACCGATTCTCGATATTCCACACCACTGGAGCCACACGAGGTGTATTCACACCCTCAGGGTTGGGGCTTGGTTGTGTCTTGATGCAAGGCGGACACGTAGTAGCTTATGCATCTCGCCAACCCGAGGTCAAGACGAGCGAACTACCCCACGCATGACTTGGAGTTAGCAAATGGTAATATTTGCTCAAGATATGGAGATGTTATCTTTATGGAGCAAGATTTCAGGTCTTCTCTGATCATAAGAGTCTAAGTACTTGTTTACTCAGAAAGATCCAACCTCGCACAGAGGAGATGGGTAGAGTACATGGAAGATTATGACTTCACCCTGCAAAGATCATCCTCGAAAAGCTAATGTGGTGGCCGATGCCCTTAGCAGAAAACGCCGTGACTCTGGCGCCATTAGCTTTGGAGGATTGGAAGAGGACCGAAGTGGTAAGTGAGTATGATCTTCGATTACCATGAGGATTATAACCAGTTTGTGGTGTATAATCTGATTTCCGCACCAGCTCTTGTGCAACAAGTCAAGGTAATCAATGGCAGACCCACACCTCCGTGGAATTTGGATTCGGATCCGTAATGGAGAACAATTTGAGGATTGGAGAATCCGGGAGGATGGAGCCTTGTATTTCGGAACCCTCCATTGCTCCTAAGGCGGGTGAGGTAAAGAAGATGATTCTGCATGAAGCTCACAAATCGAGGTACGCGATTCATCCGGTAGTACCAAGATGTACCAGGACTTGAAGAGACAAGACTTGGTGGAGAGGCATGAAGAGAGATGTTCGTGAGTACGTCTCGGAATGCGTGACTTGCCTCCAAGTTAAAGCCGAGCACCGTGGCCAGCGGGGAGAGTTGCAACCTCTTCCTGTCCCTGAATGGAAATAGGAGCACATCACGATGGATTTTCTGATGGGACTACCGAGAACCGAGATGAGGCACGATGCCATTGTTGGAAATGTGTCCATAAAGTGGGATGTAATTTGTTATTTATGAAATGACAAATGTAAGACATTATTATTTTGCTGATTTTATAAAATAAGATAAAGTTATGTTTTGACACATACTCAAGAGTGTTTATGATATTGCTTAGTCCATAAACTGTTACTAACGAAAGAAGAGTCGTGGAACCCCACGGACAAACTCTTCGGATACAGCTTTAAAATAGATATTCGCAGTCTTAGGATTGATTGGGCAATCGAATCCGATTATGACTGTTAGATCGAACCATGTGATGCTGGGTCTCGGGGCATGGGAGTTGGACTCGTGGTTGATCTAGACATGCTCGCAACATGTTGAATAGACCATGTGACCGATTAGGTTAGAGTAAAAACCGCTTACACAACTCTAAACCTAATCATCACAACTTAAGTATATTTGTATAATTATCTTAATCCTCAAGTGAATGCGTAGCTCAACTTAGTATCTCATGATCTTTGATTCGCCAATGAGATTAGTTCACGCTATTGAACGACATCTCGGTCATTGGGATCATGACAATATTAAGTTGGAGTTATGTGATTCACAGATATGGAATTCGTAAAAATAATATCACCTCATGCTTTATTGACGGGTGTGTGAATAAATAAACCAGGCCTGGTATTCAATGATGATATTCATTGATTAAGACATCGTAACATGTGCGAGACATCTTACGAACGCTTTGTCTTTCTTATTCACAAATATATAAAGGAGTTGAGGAAATAATGATTAGAATGGTAAAACGGTAATATTATATACACCATTCTGATCACCGATATTTACTGAAGGATAATAATGCATTTACACTGTGGACCGTGTGATAAATTGTATCAACACCAAAAGAAAAATTAGCGCACATGAATCGAGAGATTATTCGCATCGAACTTTTAGTGGAGTTAGATGATGTCGAATTAAATATGTCGATAACTTATAGGGATGAGTTAGTCGAATATTGTAATTCCATAGCTTTGTTCATGTGGGTCCATTCGGTCTCAAGGCTAGCTCTAATAAATGGGAAAAACAGAACCGATAATTATGTTTAAATTATTGTGTTATTTTTCATTTATTTGATAATTGAAAAATAAAGAATGAGTTTTGAATTTTGAAATTAATGGAGATTAATTTAAAATTCAAAATGAAATTTAAACATGATTTTATTTGGCAACTAAAGGAAAGAGAAAAGTGAGATTTTATTTTGGGAAAATTCGAAATCCCTTGCCTTAAGGGGATTTCGAATTTTGCTCCAAAATAGGGAAGGAAATTCGGAAACCCTAAGCCATGTAGGGATTTTCGGATTTCAACCCTAGGGTTAAGGAGAAATTCAAAATCCCATCTAGGGTTTGAGTTTTTGAATTTTCTCCTATATAAGGATATTATTGAAAACCCTAGGGAGAGAGTCTTTTGGAGAAAAGAAAAGAGATCACACTTTCCTTAGGGTGGCCGGATTTTGTAGAGACAAAATAGAAGGAAAAAAGTTTCCTTAGGTTTTTGAAAAAGAGCCCACTCTCTCATCCTAAAAATTGTAGAGACATAGCCTTGAATCAACGAGTGGTTCTTGGTGTGATCGTGACAATAAACAACGATCTTGTTTCACGGCAATTCTCCATCTTGGAACGTGAGATAGTGAGACAAGATCCTTGCGGTCAATTAATTCAATCGTCACAAAGGTATGTGAGATTTTTCTAATCCTTTGTCCATAAACATATATCATGCATGAATCTCTCGCTTGTGGTTTACGTTTAATTATGAATTAAATGGATATGATAAAATTTTTGAAATTCCGCCTACAATATTGTTGTTGTTCAAATGATTTTTCATATATAAATCACAATAAGATCCTACAATTGGTATCAGAGCCTAGGGCTATTGATCATGCATGATTTATGTTTATGCGATTGAATGTATGATATGTGTTGATATTGGCATCTTGCATGAATATATGATGAATTCAAAATTGTTTTGATTGAATATGTGATTGGATCCCGATCGATTGGCTCTAGGTTTTTAATTACACCATGTTGGTGGTTTACGTTTTTTCTCTAGAAAATAATGTAAGCCATTAAAGGGCATAGGAAATTTTGTAATTTAAATTTCCGGAAAATATTTTTTTTTGTGCCGCCGCCGCCGCCGCCGCCGCCGCCGCCATTGCCGCCTGTGCCAAGACGACTCCCAGCCTCCGCCATTAAGCCCACCAAATTACCAAACCCTTCCCTGGTTTTGGTCAGGCGCAGACTAGGGTTTCGAAACCCTAGTATGCGCTAGGGTTTCCTGAACCCTAGCGGGCCTGCAGTTCCCGCCCAGGCAGGAGCCGCAGGCCTCGGCCGATGGCCTTGCCTGCAGGGCCACGGCCCCAGGCAGGGGCCAAAGGGCCGGCCGCAGCCCCCGCCAAAGGGCACGGGCCACAGGCCTTGCCTGGCAAGGGCCACAGCCCCGCCCAGGCACGGCCCACGTGCCTTGCCCGTGCAAGGGCCACAGCCCGCCCACGTGCCTTGCCTGTGCAAGAGCCACAGTGCCCGCCACCGGCCTTGCCTGTGCAAGGGCCACAGCCCGCCACCGGCCTTGCCTGTGCAAGGGCCGCGCCCAAGCAATGGGAGCAAGGCCCCGCCTGCCTGGTAGCCCCATGCCGCGCCAGCATGTGGCCCCGCCCACCCGAGGAGAAGGTGGGCCCAGATTGTCCCGGCCCAGCCCAAACACAAAAAAAAAAAAAAAAAAAAAAAATTTTTTTTTTATTTTCACTTTTCGTGGATCAAGAGAAGAGAAAATTGAGAAGATGCCAAGAAGACAAGATGAAGAAAATTATTGTAATTATTTTCATTTGTTTTTATGGGTTGTAATTAGAAATGAGCCATAGAGAGGTTAAATTGTAAATGTATGATTTATTGTTTAATCTCGCATCATTATAACATGCCATATAGGATATAGAGATGCCAATATCAAATTGCCATGCAAGCATGTTCATGCATCATTGTAGTTTAATATTATAAATTGTTATAATAATAAATGCAATGGGTAAATTTTATAAAGAGTTATAAAATACAACAAATTTATAAGGGTTATAATTTTGTTGAATTATTAATTGGACTTAATTTCAAAACAAAATCCATTTTTGAAAAAGCTAAGTGGGAGGGTCGCTTTATGCTGAAACGCTCCCAAGGTCTCCGACTTTAGCCCCGATCGTGACACGTGGATAGGTTAAGAACCACCTTAGTGGTCCTCACTTCAATGGGAGAAACCCATGAAACATGTCGCTAAGGAGTCATCAAAGTTGCTTATAGAAGATAAGACTCGAAAAGGAAGTAGTGAGGCGAGACCATCCCTAGATGGATCGTTAGTTCATAACAACCTCTAGAGTCGATTAGTCGGTTAAACACTTAGACTAAAGATCATTGTAATCTCCCATAGGAGCTAGGCAATGGATCTAAGGTGACCAAAAGATGGTGATTGGTTGCACTAGATGTAGAGACATCTTGTAAAGTGAACCAAACGAGAGGAGTCTCGATGCGATAGGAGGTTTACGGACGCCACCCCTAGGTGGGACGTGTTGCCGCTTATGATCGCAACACCATAGATGAAACATTTTTTAAGGATTTTATTTATGTTTAAGTATTTGCATTCATGCATCATACTTCTTTAAATATAAGCAAATTACCAACACCGCTTTATTTTATTTTTCAAAGAATTATGTGTCTTTATCCCCAATCGCGCAAATTCTTAGTACAAACAAACTAGTGGGTGAAAATTACGCTGACTGGAAACGAACCTCGATATCGTGTTGACGGTAGACAAGCACAAGCATGTGCTCACTACCCCCTGTCCTCTTGAGCCGAATGATGATTCGACTCAAGAAGAGCGAGACGATACACCGCTTGATGCGTTCGATGAGATTGCTAGGTGCTATATTTTAGCATCAATTAGCAATGTGTTGCAACAAAGAACATCGAACATGCCGACGGCCGCAGATATGATCTACAAAGATTTCCGAAATGTTCGGAAGCCAGGGCGCTGCCAAGCAAGCAAGCAGCGAGGCGCAACTTCATGAACCGCCGGATGAAATCCGCACTCCTGCTCGGGACCATATGCTATTGATCATAAGTCACCTGAATGAGATGGAGCTCATGGGAGCTGAAATAGATGGAGAAACTCAAGTGGATATGATCCTAGAGACTCTCCCGGAGATGTTTGACAACTTCAAACTCAACTACTCTATGAATAAGTTGAGTTATTCACTCCCGAACTCATGAAGGAGCTTCAAACTCATGGAAACTCTTCCGCTTAAAGGCAAAAAGAGGAACGGAGAGGCTAACCTTGTCAAGCGAAGCCTTCCACCTCTGTGTCAAGAAATGTAAGAAAGCCCGCAGAATAAGAAGAAGCCGGTCATGAAAGGCAAGAACGCCGCAAAGGTAGACAAGAGTACCGACAAATGTCACCATTGCGAATGTCCGCCACCGGAAACGAATCGCCCTACATACCTCAAGGAGGTCAAAGCTAAAGGTACATTGCTTGTTACCAAGCCTGCTTTTGTGGTCGACTCTACTTTTTCTTGGATTGTAGACTCGAGCCACTAATCATGTTTGTTGTTCTCTCGCAGGGTTCAGGAAAACAAAAAAGGCTTAGCAAGGACGAGTTCAACTTCCGCTGGGGAATGGAGCATCGAAGACGTTAAATGTACCGCTGGAAGTATTAAATTAATTTTTGAGAACAGTTTTATTGTTTTGAACAATGTTTATTATGTCCCGTTTTTGGGAAAACCTTATTTCGTGGGCTCGCTTGATTGAGCAAGGATATTCTTTGGATTTTAATAATGATGTTATTCAGATTCTAAAGAATGGCTTCATGATTACTTCTACAAATATGATAAACAACTGCTCTACGTTAAACCAAATATTCCAACGATTTATGATAATCGAATTGAATGATGATTCAATGAGAGAAAGTAAGAGATTGAGGTTAGACTCAATTGATCAAACCTACAAATGGCATCTACGCCTTGGACATATTGGCCTTGACAGATTAAAAGGTTGGTAAGAGACGGTCCCTTGCAAACCTTAAGTGTAGGCTCACTACCTACATGTGAATCCCGATAGAAGGAAAATGACCAAGAGACCCTTTTCAAAGAAAGGGTAATAGAGTCGATGAATGCCTAGAACTCGTACATAGTGATGTATGTGGGCCATTCAATATCCAAGCAAGAGGAGGATATGAATATTTCATAACCTTCATCGATGACTATTCTCGTTTTGGTCATATTTATCTAATGCGTCAAAAGTCCGAAACCTTTGAAAAGTTCAAAGAATTCAAGGCCTTGGTTGAAAAGCAATTAGATAAACAGATCAAAACACTACGATCCGATCGTGGTGGTGAATACTTGCTGGGAGAGTTCAAGACTTTCTTAAGGAAGAAGGTATATTTTCTCAACCCGACCGCGCCAGTACTCCTCAAAGAGAATGGCGTGTCCGAGAGAAGGAATCGAACTCTATTAGACATGGTTAGATCAATGATGAGTTACTCATCTCTTCCAGATTTTTTTGGGGATATGCCTTGGAAACAAAGAAGATACATTCTCAACCAAGTTCCATCTAAGGCACACTGAACTCCATATGAAAGATGGAGTGGCAAGAAGTCATCTCTTGGCCACACCGTAATATGGGGTTGTCCGCACATGTGCTTAGAAAGAAGACCGTAAGTCGACTAGTCGCTCGTAATCGTGCCTATTTGTAGGATATCCCAAAGGAACAAAAGGCTATATCTTTTATAGTCCTATCGATCGTAAAACATTCGCCAAAGACGAATGCTCGCTTTCTCGAAGAGGATTTTATAAAGAATATGAAGCCAAGAAGCAAGCTTGTACTTGAGGAATTGATCGTGAAAATGTTCATGCAACATATCCGCAATCTATTCCCCGAACCGACAAATGATGAACCACAACAAGAACTAACACCAAAGGAGCCTCGACGAGTGGGAGGGTTGTGAGACAACCCGATAGGTACATGTCTTATGGAGACGCATTATATGCGCCTCGATTTAGACATCGACGAACCCGCTCCTACTTGCAGGCCATGGAAAGTTCTCACAAACCTATGGCATGAAGCCATGGACGCCAAATACAATCGATGTATAAAATGGCGATGGACTCTAGTGGATCCTCCTCAAGGGGTAAAACCCGTAGGGTGTAAATGGATCTACAAGAAGAAGAGGGGTCCGGATGGGAATGTAGAGACATTCAAAGCAAGGTCGGTAGCCAAGGGCTACACCCGTAAAGAAGGCATCGACTATGAGGATACCTTCTCTCCGGTAGCCATGCTTAAATCCATCCGAATTCTTCTATCCATTGTCACCGCTTTAGATTATGAAATCGCGATGGATGTAAAGATGCAAATTTTTCGAATGGCAACTGGATGAGCGCATTTACATGGCACAACCAGATGGATTCATTGAAAAGGGTCTAGAAGAAAAGGTTTGCGAATTGCGTAAGTCCATTTATGGACCAAGCAGCATCCGTATCATGGAATATCAGATTCGATGAGACCGTTAAAACTTATGGTTTTGTTCACCAATGGATGAGCCTTGTGTGTATAAGTTTATACAAGAAGGCAAAGTGGTTTTCTTAGTCTTATATGTAGATGACATACTACTCATTGGGAATGATGTAGGAAGACTAACTCGAGGTTAAGCTCGCTCGCAGCGCTTTTGACATGAAGGATCTAGGAGAAGCCGCCTATGTTTTGGGAATTCGGATCTTTCGAGATCGGAAGAACAAACAATTGGCACCGCCTCAAGCATCCTACATCGATAAGGTAATGGACCGATTCGCTATGCAAAACTCCAAAAGGGTTATCTACCCTTCCGACATGGAGTATCCTCTCTAAGGAGCAGTCTCCCAAGACTCCTCAAGAAGAGGAAGACATGAGCCGAGTTCCTTACGCTCACCGTGGAAGCCTCATGTATGCGATGCTTTGCACCAGACTGATATATGCTACGCAGAGGCGTGGTGAGTAGATTCCAGCCAAACCCCGGACCCGAGCACTGGGTTGTCAGAAAGCATATCCTCAAGTATCTTAGGAGAACGAGGAACTATATGCTTGTATATTCGTGTATCGACCAATATGACGGATATACCGATTCCGATTTCCAATCGGATAAGGATTCCAGAAATCCACTTCGTGATCGGTTTTGTCCCGAATGGAGGTTCGGTGGTATGGAGGAGCATCAAGCAGACTTGCATAGTCGACTCCACCATGGAGGCCGAATATGTGGCGCCCAGAAGTCGCGAAAGAGGTCAGATGGGCTTAAAAGTTCCTTGTTTCACCGGAAGTTGTTCCGAAGTCGATAGGCCCATGGTAATCAGACATTGCATAACAAGGGGCTGTAGCAAACTCTAAGGAGCCTAGAAGCCATAAAAGGTCCAAGCACATAGAGCGGAAATACCACCTCATCCGTGAGATTGTACAAAGAGGCGATGTTGAAGTGACAAAGATATCAACACATGACAACTTGGCCGATCCGCTTTACAAAGGCTTTATCTGGTAAAGTCTTCGATACGCATCTGGAAGGTTTGGGCATGCGAGATTGTACACACCTACTTTAAGTCCAAGTGGGAGTTTGTTGGAAATGTGTCCATAAAGTGGGATGTAATTTGTTATTTATGAAATGACAAATGTAAGACATTATTATTTTGTTGATTTTATAAAATAAGATAAAGTTATGTTTTGACACATACTCAAGAGTGTTTATGATATTGTTAGTCCATAAACGTTACTAACGAAAGAAGAGTCGTGGGAACCCCGCCGACAAACTCTTCGGATACGCTTTAAAATAGATATTCGCAGCCTTAGGATTGATTGGGCAATCGAATCCGATTATGACCGTTAGATCGAACCATGTGATGCTGGTCTCGGGCATGGGAGTTGGACTCGTGGTTGATCTAGACATGCTCGCAACATGTTGAATAGACCATGTGACCGATTAGGTTAGAGTAAAACCGCTTACACAACTCTAAACCTAATCATCACAACTTAAGTATATTTGTATAATTATCTTAATCCTCAAGTGAATGCGTAGCTCAACTTAGTATCTCATGATCTTTGATTCGCCAATGAGATTAGTTCACGCTATTGAACGACATCTCGGTCATTGGGATCATGACAATATTAAGTTGGAGTTATGTGATTCACGATATGGAATTCGTAAAAAATAATATCACCTCATGCTTTATTGACGGTGTGTGAATAAATAAACCAGCCCCGGTATTCAATGATGATATTCATTGATTAAGACATCGTAACATGTGCGAGACATCTTACGAACGCTTTGTCTTTCTTATTCACAACCATATAAAGGAGTTGAGGAAATAATGATTAGAATGGTAAAACGGTAATATTATATACACCATTCTCGATCACCGATATTTACGAAGGATAATAATGCATTTACACTCAGGGACCGTGGTGATAAATTGTATCAACACCAAAAGAAAAATTAGCGCATTATGAATCGAGAGATTATTCGCATCGAACTTTTAGTGGAGTTAGATGATGTCGGAATTAAATATGTCGATAACTTATAGGGATGAGTTAGTCGAATATTGTAATTCCATAGCTTTGTTCATGTGGGTCCATTCGGTCTCAAGGCTAGCTCTAATAAATGGGAAAACAGAACCGATAATTATGTTTAAATTCATTGTGTTATTTTTCATTTATTTGATAATTGAAAAATAAAAATGAGTTTTGAATTTTGAAATTAATGGAGATTAATTTAAAATTCAAAATGAAATTTAAACATGATTTTATTTGGCAACTAAAGGAAAGAGAAAAGTGAGATTTTATTTTGGGAAAATTCGGAAATCCCTTGCCTTAAGGGGATTTCGAATTTTGCTCCAAAATAGGGAAGGAAATTCGGAAATCCCTAAGCCATGTAGGGATTTTCGGATTTCAACCCTAGGGTTAAGGAGAAATTCGAAAATCCCATCTAGGGTTTGAGTTTTTGAATTTTCTCCTATATAAGGATATTATTGAAAACCCTAGGGAGAGAGTCTTTTGGAGAAAAGAAAAAGAGATCACACTTTCCTTAGGGTGGCCGGATTTTGTAGAGACAAAATAGAAGGAAAAAGTTTCCTTTAGGTTTTTGAAAAGAGCCCACTCTCTCATCCTAAAAATTGTAGAGACATAGCCTTGAATCAACGAGTGGTTCTTGGTGTGATCGTGACAATAAACAACGATCTTGTTTCACGGCAATTCTCCATCTTGGAACGTGAGATAGTGAGACAAGATCCTTATGGTCAATTAATTCAATCGTCACAAAGGTATGTGAGATTTTTCTAATCCTTTGTCCATAAACATATATCATGCATGAATCTCTCGCTGTGGTTTACGTTTAATTATGAATTAAATGGATATGATAAAATTTTTGAAATTCCGCCTACAATATTGTTGTTGTTCAAATGATTTTTCATATATAAATCACAATAAGATCCTCTGACCATCCGGGTGGTGGTTGACAGTTGACGAAGTCTGCAAGACTTCATACCGCCCGCGCGACGTATTCTCGGAAGGTTCCGCAGAATTGTACCGGAGCACATCGTGAGGTTACACGGGTGCCACCGTCTATCACGCCCCGATCGTGACACGCTGCGTTTCAATGCAAGGTATTGGAGAAGTTTCCGGGAAGCCATGGGGACGGAATTGAACTTGACCCACCTGACATTTCATCCTCGACGGATGGGCAATCTGAAAGAGTTATTCAGATTCGGAGGATATGCTTCGTGCTTGTGTTCTGGATTTTGGCGGAACCGGAAGAAATACCTTCATTTAGCCGAGTTTGCATACAACAACAGCTATCGAGCCAAGATTTGGTATGGCACCGCTTGAGGCGTTGTATGGTCGTCCTTGTAGGTCACCCGTTTGTTGGTTGGAACCAGAGGATAGACTTACAACCTGGACCGGATGTCATTCAAGAGAACAATGAGAAGATAGTCGTGATTCGAGAGCGTCTGTTGACAAATTTTTCAAGTCGTCCGAAAAGCTATCTTGATGAAGAAGGCGTGGCCTTTGGAATTCCAAGAAGGCGACTTTTGTGTTGCTAAAGGTTTCCCCACGTAAAGGGAGTTACTCGGTTTGGTGTGAAAGGAAAACTCGCACCAAGGTATGTGGGACCATTCCCGATCGTGCAACGAGTCGGAGTGGTAGCGCATCGTTGGCCTTACCGCCGAGCTATCTCACGTGCATGACGTGTTTCATGTCTCCATGCTTCGGAAGTGTCAACCCGAGCCGGAAGCGAGTGCGGGGTTTGACGTTCCGATACAAAAGATGACGCGGGCCCCACGAGGAGGCACCAGTCGTATTCTTGACAGAAGATGAAGAGTCTCAAGGCCATCGTGAGATTCCGTTAGTGAAAGTGCTGTGGCAGCACCATGGTGTTGAGGAAGCAACATGGGAGCTTGAAACGACGATGCAGGAACGTTATCCGCATCTGTTTGCACTTTGAGGTGAGTTTTAATTTCGAGGACGAAATTGCCTAAGGGGGGTGGAGCTGTAACACCCTGAAGAATTAATCGAGATTAATTAAGGTAATTAAGATTATTAGTGTGCCTAATCTGATTTAATTAATTGAGTTTAAATGATTCCAAGGTATTTAAATTATTTACAGTAATTTATTTAATCCGTATGTGTATGGGCGCATTTCGGACCGTTATATTTTACACGCTATTTTCTTTTCATTTTCCTTTTCCTTTTCTTTTCCCTTTTTCTTTTCTTTTCTTTCTTTCCTTTCTTTCCTTCCCGCACGTTCTCTCTCTCTCTCTCTCTTTCCACTCTCCCGAGCACTCTCTCTCTCTCTCCCATTTCCATTCCAAATCGAACGAGTTTTGAGCCAAAGAGTGATTTCAAAGAGTTTTCAACATCAAGAGAAGGATTCAAGGTAAGATTACTGAAAGAACCTCTCTTGGATTTCAAGTTTTTCGGATTTAAAACTCGTTTTTGGTTCAAAACGGATTTTTGATGATTTTCGAGTGAAACTATGGTAGAAATTGGAGATCTTGGGTTCTTTGGACTTGTTTTAGGACCTAGAACCCGGATCTAGTGGTTGTCCCTTGAGATTTTGTGATTTGGGACTGGATTTGTAGGATTTTGACCGATTTCCGTGATTTTTCGCGAATCGAAAATGTCCACCGTCGACCGCATCGGCCGACCGGACTTTGTTGAGGCCACCGGCCGACCGGACCGGACGATCGGCGGCACACCACCGGCCGACCGGTGGTGATGCACTCCCTCCGCCTCCGGTCGACCGGTGTATACGGGGTTTGACCTGTTTGGCCTGAAGTTGTCGTTTTGACCCTTTTTTGGAAAACCCAAATTAGCTTCATTTGGGGACTTGGGATGAAAGGATTAGTATCCTTAAACCCCGATTTGATATTCAAAACCCTTGGAATGGAATTTGAACATGAAAATGGATTAGGGCACACTAATTGAGAATCTTGGTATATGATTGAAATTGGATTACTTTAGGACCGAGGATTGATCCTAAAGTGGTGTTTTGTATCGTGCTCGCTGTGTGGATTCGCATCAAGGGGCTTGAGGAAGCGGAAGCGGGATAGGGCAACGCTAGTCCTGTGTTTGATTGTGCGAGGTAGTATTACTATCCTCTTCTTTGTGAGCCTGTTTTCAAAAAAGATTTTGGCCTTGAAAATGTTTTAAAGAAAGGGATTGATTTGCGAAAGAAAACGTTTTAAAAACCATGGCTTGTTAGTTTATGGAAATCCTTGGCTTGTCCTGTCCTTGGAATCCATAGCTTGTCGGGTCATGGAACCTCATGGCTTGTTCACCATGGGGCCCAAGGGCTTGAGTAGTTCGTGGGGTCATATGAACGATTTCATAATGTTAAACGGATGATTTCTTAAGATAAGAGATCTTGTGAACTGGTAATAGAGTCTATTGTCAAAGCCTAGATAGGATGTGGAGAGTGCATCCTCGGGGCGAACCCAAACCCGGTCCGGTAGGCGAGGCACTTGGTGAGGTGAGTAATTTGTACTAATTACTCGGCAAGCCCAGTAACATGGTTAGTTTCTGTCATATTTCCTTTGAGAAAAAGGATGTGAGGTTCCGCTGCTCTGCCGGACCGAATGTCTATTTATTTTATTTACGCACTTATCTATTTACTCGTTTATTTAAATTATTTCAAATTATATCCTCACTGGGCCTTTCGCTCATGTTTCAAATGTTTAAACCCCTCCCAGGAGATTCGAGGAGCGGTGCATCGTAGCTGAGTGGGTGCTACGGATCGAGCAAGCGAGGATTGTGTTATCCTCTTGAGCAAATGTAAGGAATTTGAGAAATTCTGTAAACTTAAATAAATATTTGGATTTACTAGACTGTGGATGATGTCTGTTGTAATTGTTTATTTACATGAACATGTATGTATGGTACTGTATATCCTGTGGGGTGGAGCCCTGTGTGTCAGAGGCTCCTGGACTATGTAGATTATTTATATTTTAATGCAGTTAAGTGTGGGACCCGGTTGGGGATCTGCTTTATTAATCCCTAATCGAGCTCCACGTCACCCACCCCGGTTGGGGGCGTGACAAGAGGACAGCCTCAAGCCCAGGTTGAAGCTTTGACGAAGCAAATCGAGGCCCTTAAAGGTAAAGATAGTAAAGGAATCCACATGGTGGCAAGGACAGAGGCACATGAACCATGTTTCGTTTGTGGTGGAGAGGGTCATCTAGCTCAGGATTGCCACACTTTAAGCGAAATGAGAGGGGTATACGAGGAGCAATGCAATGCATTGGGCACATACAAGAAGCCTTACGGACCCTTCTCAGAAACTTACAATCCTGGTTGGAAAAATCACCCAAACTTCGGGTTGGAGAGATCCGAACCAACATGGCCAATCATCCGGAGGGCAATGGAGATCGAGCAACAATCTCAACCACCAAGGACATATTTTGCGCCTCGAAATAACATGCAAATAGAAAGGGAATTCTCTAGAGGATACCTTAGAAGCTTTTATGGACGCGCAAAATAAGACGAATCAAAGGGTTGATTCAATGCTCACCCAACTAGTGGAAGAGAACAAGGAAATAAAAAGTCAGATCACAAAGTTGACATAAGCTTTAACAGTTCAAGAGCGCGGTAGATTTCCATCACAAGCCCAGTCCAATTTGAGAGGACAAAACATGGCTCAAACTTCCAACCCTGAAGGTCAAAATATCAAGGAAGTTAATGTCATCAATACTCGAAGTGGTAAGAATGCGTACACACCCATCAACAAGTACTACCACTTTGAGTAATGAAGAATTGGCTCGGGAGAAAGAAGAGCCAACAAAATTCCGGTAAAGGTGCCCTTCCCCAAGCTCTCCGACCTGCTGGGAAAGTGCCGGAAAACCAAAGTGAGATCCCGAGCACTTGACACAATTGAAGATCAATCTTCCTTTACTACATGTGATCAAGCAAGTGCCGCCCTCGCCAAGGTTATAAAGGATCATGCACTATAAAGAGAAAGCACCATGTCAAGAAGACGCATTCTTGATCGAACAAGTAAGCGCGGTGATTGAGCGTAAAACACCATTTGAAGTACAAAGATCCCGGCCGTCCCACCATTTCCTGCACCATTGGGACACGTGAATTCGGCCAAGCATTGCTAGACCTAGGATCGAGTGTTAACCTCATGCCTTATTCAGTCTACTCGCAATTAGGTCTTGGAGATATTAAGCCCACATCTGTGGTTTTGCAACTGGCCGATCGATCTATTAAGAGACCACAAGGAATAGTGGAAGATGTGTTATTGCAAGTTGATAAGTTCTACTATCCTGTGGATTTCGTTGTTTTGGACACTCAGTCAGTGGTTGATGTGGAGTCAAAAATCCCGATCATCCTTGGAAGACCATTCCTCGCAACAGCAAATGCTCTAATTAATTATAGAAATGGTCTAATGAAGATCTCTTTTGGGAATATGACTCTCGAGGTAAATGTTTTCAACATCGTAAAACAACCACAAGACGATGACGAGTGTCACCAAACATTTTTGATCGACACACTTGTCGAGGAGGAGGTTTTGCTACAAAGCAACTCTGAAGATCTTGAAAACCTCCTCCAAAATTCTGAGTCTGAAAGTTCCGGCCCTTGTGAGTTGGGTAACATTTCTACCATTTTCAATAACTCACAGGACAGAGGAATTAAGTTTAAACAATTGTATTTCGAGGAACTTCCGCAAGGGAGAGAGAAACCAAAGCCTTCCATCGAAAAGACCCCTACAGTAAAACTTGCTCAACTACCTGAAGGATTGAAACATGCATTTTTGGGAGTCGGCGACACCTTTCCTGTTATCATTTCTTCCAAACTCGATGCATCACAAGAGCAGCGGTTGATCAACATGCTGCAAAAGCATAGATCTGCACTGGGTTGGACGATTGCTGACATTAAAGGGATCAGTCCTTTGATTTGCTCCCATCATATTCATTTGGAAGAAGGAGCTAACCCGCGAAGAGATCCTCAAAGAAGATTGAATCCAACAATGAAAAAAGTGGTGAAGAATGAGGTTCTCAAGCTATTAGATGCTGGCATCATTTATCCTGTTGCTGATACCAAGTGGGTTAGTCCGACCCACGTAGTGCCAAAGAAATCGGGGGTCACTGTGGTCGAAAATGAGAAAGGGGCTCTAGTTCCCACGAAGGTCGTGACTGGTTGGCACATGTGTATTGACTATCGTAAACTTAACGCCGCCATCAAGAAGACCATTTTCCACTTCCATTCATCGATCAAATCCTAGAACGAGTGGCGGGTCATCCTTTCTATTGCTTTCTCGATGGTTATTCGTGATACTATCGAGATAGAGATAGCATTAGAAGATCGATAAGACAACATTCACATGTCCTTTTGGCACTTATGCCTTTCGCGAATGCCATTTGACCGTGTAATGCACCGCCACATTTCGTAGGTGTATGATGAGCATTTTTAGTGATATGATCGAAAAATGTATGGAAGTGTTCATGGATGATTTGACAGTCTTCGGAGATTCATTCGACACGTGCCTTCTCAACTTGGAAGCCGTTCTACAAAGATGTGAAGAGAAGGGTCTCGTGCTCAATTGGGAGAAGTGTCATTTTATGGTGTCATCCGGCATAGTTCTTGGGCACATTATTTCTGAAAGAGGAATCGAGGTCAACCGCTCTAAGGTTGAACTCATTTCTAACCTGCCCAGCCCCAAGGCCGTTAAAGATGTCCGATCTTTTCTGGGGCATGCTGGATTTTATAGGAGGTTCATTCAGAACATTTCATCTATAGCAAGACCGCTAAGCAACCTCCTAGCAAAAGATGTTGTGTTCAACTGGACACAAGAGTGTGAGGATGCATTCCGAACACTCATCGCAAACCTGACTTCTGCCCCTATTATGCAGTCACCAGATTGGAGCTTACCTTTCGAGATCATGTGTGACGCAAGTAATTCTGTTGTGGGGCCGTTCTTGGTCAACGGAGGAGGGAAGCCTTTTCGTTGTCTACTACGCAAGCCGTTTTGAATAGTGCTCAAATGAACTACTCTACTACCGAAAAAAGAATTGCTTGTCGTAGTATTTGCTCTCGACAAGTTCCGTGCATATTTGATTGGTTCACCTATCACCATCTTCACAGATCATGTTGCCCTTAAGTACCTTCTCTCCAAAAAGGATGCTAAGGCGCGTTTAATTAGGTGGATCCTTCTCCTGCAGAATTTGACTTGACAATCAAGGACAAGAAGGAGTCGAAAATGTGGTGGTGGACCACTTATCTCGCCTTGAATTTAATGATTCCGCCCGCAATTCCTCGCTATTGGAGATGACTTCCCAATGAACATCTCTTCGCCATCACTAAGATGCCATGGTATGCAAACATTGTTAACTACTTGGTGACGGGCGAGATGCCATCTACCCGGTGCACAAGACAAGAGGAAGTTTCGGTCGAGGTTCAGATCTTTTATTGGGATGACCCCTATCTTTTTAAGCACTTGCCCACCAGATCATAAGACGATGCATCCCGGATGATGAAGTGTCTAGTGTCCCGAACTTTTGCCATTAACGATGCATGTGGCGGTCATTTTTCTACGAAGAAGACCGCCCGCGAAAATCTTGCAAAGGTGGTCTCTATTGGCCCACTTTATTCAAGGACACCAATGACTTCTGCTGCCTGTGAGAGGTGCCAAAAGCTAGGTGCTTTGTCCCGTCGCCATATGATGCCCTTGAACCCGATTCTCATAATAGAAATATTCGATTGTTGGGGATAGATTTTATGGGACCATTTCCACCTTCTTATGGATTCCTCTACATACTCCTTCTTTGTGGATTACGTGTCTAAGTGGGTAGAAGCCGTGGTGTGCGGAACAACGATAACACTATTGTTGTAATGTTCTTAAAGGAAAATGTGTTATCTCGATTTGGAACGCGCGTGCCATCATCGATGATCAAGGCACCCATTTACGCAACCGCTCTTTTGAGGCTCTCGATGCGCAAGTATGGTGTGGTTCATAAAGTTTCAACGCCTATCACCCATTGACAAATGGCCAAGCTGAGTTGGCCAATAGGGAGATTAAGCAAATTCTAGAAAAGACGGTTAATCCCGATCGCAAGGATTGGTCTCTGCGCCTTCTGGACACACTTTGGGCATACCGCATTGCTTACAAAACCCAACTTGGGATGTCTCCCTACAGGCTTATCTTTGGAAAAGCCTATCATCTACCCGTAGAGCTCGAACATAAGGCTTATTGGGCTACCAAAGCCCTCAACTTTGATCTCGGTCTTTGCGGTGTCAATCGAAGCTCCACTTTACGAAATCGAGGAGTTATGGAACGATGCCTATGATAATTCCAGGGATCTACAAGGCAAAAATGAAAGCGGCTCATGATAAGCGGATCCCGAGGAAGCACTTTGAGCCGAATCAGCGGGTTCATCTTTATGATTCCCGTTTGCATCTCCACCCCGGTAAGTTGAGGTCGCGGTGGTGGCCCGCCCGCTCAGAGTGAACGCGCGTTTTTCCCAATGGTGATGTCGGGTTGAAAACCCAACCGATGGGAGAATCCTTAAAGTAAATGGCCAGCGTTTGAAAAATTACTTAGAGCAGGTGAACCAAGTTGAAGAGATCATTCTCGATTTACCCGTTTACGATCTGAGTAGTTTACTCACATCTCCTCGTATCATATTTTCATTTTCTATTTTCTTCGTTTCTTTTTACAATTTTTTTTTTTTATGTGTGTGTTTTTGGAGAATCATATCAGGAAGCTCAGTTTGTGCTCATACGTGGAAAGCTCATCGTCCAAGTGTCTTCTTTCTCTATTTCTCATAATTTTTGACACTGAGGACACTGTCTGATTTTGGTTGGGGGTGGTGAGCATATTCATGTGTAAGAGTGATTTTTGTCATGTTGATATTTGGGTTAAATTTTTTGCAAAGTTGTCTGAGTATGATTTCAAAATGATCGGTTTGAGTCAATTTTTGTTGTCTTGGTTACTAAGAAATGACTTCCAGAGTTTCTTTTTGCACGTGCTAAACCTTGTGGTAAGATGGATGTTAATGCATGTCAGTTGAGAAAATTCCCGAGTTTAAGTGCTTTATTTTTTGTGAGTTAAGAGAGTTGAGAAAATGACTTTTGAACCTTCATTGACCTTTTGAGCTGGTAAAATCACTATTAGAACATCATTACATGGTTGGTGGTATGCTTGGTGCATATGCTTGAGGGATGGATTTTGGGTTAGATAGGAATAATCTTATGTAATAGAGCCTCATTTCTTACTTTTCAAAAAAAAAAATAAATAAATAAATAAAAAGAGAGCAAGAGCAACATTTCACAGATTATGTAGTTTGGTGCTATATAGCTGTTTTGTCAAAAGAACACCTTTCTACATTCACTTCATAATGCAGGTTGTCTCTTGCCAAAAAGAAAAAGAAAAAAGAAAAAAAAAAAAAAGTAATTTATGCATTCTTTTTGGCTCTTTGTTCATTTTTGTAAATTTCTATTTGACCCAAATGAAATCCTAAAAGCTAGTTTGTGGTAAGAATGGTGGAATGTTCTACTAGTTGATTAACCTATCTTTTGGTCAATGTTCATTTGACTGTTTGTCCTAAAGTTTACCTTCCTCACATTGAGCGTTGATTGTTCCATTTCCAACTCCATGAGAGAAAACCTTTACACTCAAATATTTCTGACACCAGTGAGATCAATGGAGTTGAGACTTCTACTTGGTGAAATTTTCAAAGCTACATGTGTTATGGTCAGTGGTAAGAAGGTTACGGTTTGGAGCACACACACACGACTCTGGAGTTATGACTGAAATAATCTTGATAGTATCTTTTGACTTCTTGCTAACAGTTTGTTTGAAATGCTCAGGTGACCAAGCGAGTTGAGACTTAGATTTTCTTTGTGACATGATTTCTCTTGCGCTTGGATTGCTAGAGACTAGCAATAAGCTGGTTGGGGGTTGTGATTAGTGCACGAAAATGTACCCTAGATACTGCTTTTGATTTATATAATATTAAAATATTTAGGCTTTAATTAAACAATTCCATTATTTTTATTCATAATATTTTAATTGGAATTTGTCTAGTTTTTGCTTAATTATTTACAGATAAAAAGTAGTATGAAAAGCTACACAAGAAGAAGCCATGAAAGCCATATTTTCAACAAGCCAATTACCGCGTGGGCCCCAGCTCTCCAGCCTTTCCCACTCCACGCTGCGCGCGTCACCGGCACGCAAGAATCCAGCGAGCGCGTCCCGTACACGCGCGCCATCCAGCGCGTTCCAACGCGTTCCTCGCGTGGGTCCCTCACCTGCGCTGCCAGACCTGCGGCTTCCTCAGCGCGCGCCACCTGGCCTCCGCGGGTCCCAGCTGTCTCCAACCGCCAGCAAGCTTCACCATTCCGCGCGCGACACGTGGCCCCTTTTCTCCTCACTGCCAATCAGGTTGCGCCACGTGTCCCCCTTAGCTGGATCCGAAACTCTCCCTCAAAAATCTGAGCGATTTCTTCCCGAATTGAATATATGATTTGTCCTAATTTATGTGTAATTTTATTTTGTTTCCTTTTCCTTTGTAATTTTCTATTTTTACTATTTGTTTCCTTATTTGACAGGTAACCTCTGAACACTATAAATAGAAGGGTTAGCCTAAGGTTTTAGGAGCTTTTGAATATTGAGTTTTCTGTCGTCTTGCTGTCAGTCTCATATTTTCTCTCTAGAACTTGTGAAAATGTTTTGCAAGATAGGCTAGAGTTCTTTTGGTGAGGTTAGAGATGAACTTCTGTTGAGCGACCCAATTTGGGGTTTTGATTCCTTGTGCTGTAAAGTTTAACATCTGAATGAATTAAATCTCATTTATTTTTCTATTACTTTTCAAAATATTGTGTGCCAATTTTTATATAAGTTCAGTCACGCTTTTTTTATGTAATTATGTCACTCATTGTTTTGTCATTCAAATTATTTTACAAATTGTCTTTTACTGCAATATTGTCAGATTGATATATTGTCGATTTGAGATAACTTGTAATAATAATAATATTTCCGGAGTCAACATAGAGATTTAATCTATTCAGTTCTTTTATTTTGTGAATCAAAACTGGAATTGGTGAACGAAGCATTAGGGATTCTCGACACCTTACCATTTTCTTCATACAGATTTTCTCCTTTTTATTTTATTTGCAACAAAAATCTCAAAAACTCTCATTTTTCTTTAATTCACATTTCTCTAACGCTCTTGTTCTGTTAATTATTCTTGTTATTTTGTTATCTCTCTGTGGATACGACCGCCCTTCTGTGCTACAATTGACCGCTTGTGAACATCACTTTTGGGCGTTAATCAGCTGGGCTTGTGGCGGAGGCTGGGACTCGTGCGGCGGTGTCCGACAGCGACGGCGGCTGCGGCGGCGACGGTAGCACTCAAAAAAATATTTCCTGGAATTTTAAATTACAAAATTTCCTATGCCCTTAATGGGTTACATTATTTTCTAGAGAAAAACATAAACCACCAACTTGGTGTAATAAAAAACCTAGAGCCAATTGATCGGGATCCAATCACAAATTTAATCAAAACAATTTTGAATTCATCACATATTCATGCAAGATGCCAATATCAACACATATCATACATTCAATCGCATAAACATAAATCATGCATGATCATAATCCCTAGTCTCTGATACCAATTGTAGGATCTTGTTGTGATTAATAATGAAAAATCATTTGAACAACAACAAAATTGTAGGCGGAATTTCAAAAAATTTTATCATATCCATTTAATTCCAAATTAAACGTAAACCACAACGAGAGATACATGCATGATATATGTTTATAGTCAAAAGAATAGAATATCAAACATACCTTTGTTACGATTGAATTAAAATGACCGCAAGGATCTTGTCTCACTATCTCACGTTCCGAGATGGAGAATTGCTGTTAAACAAGATTGTTGATCTATCGATGCGATCACACCAAAAACGACTCGTTGATTCAAGACTATGACTCTAAGTGTTTTGGGATGAGAGAGTGGGCTCTTTTTCAAAAACCTAAGGAAACAATTTTTCCTTCTATTTTGTCTCAAAAATCCAGCCACCCTAGGAGAGAAAAGTGTGAGATATTTTCTTCTCTTAATCAACTCATGTCTAGGGTTTTCAATAAATATCCTTATATAGGAGGAAATTCAAAAACTCAAACCCTAGATGGGATTTTCGAATTTCCCCTTCACCCTAGGATTAAAATCCAAAAACCCCCACAAGGCTAGGGATTTCCGAATTTTCATTCTCACTTTTGGAGAAAAATTTGAAATCCCCTTATGGCAAGGGATTTCCGAATTTTCCCAAAATAATATCAACTTTCTCTCTCCTTTAGTTGCCAAATAAAATCATGTTTAAATTTTATTTTGAATTTTAAATTAATCACTATTAATTTCAAAATTCAAATTAATTCCTTTTATTTTTCAATTATCAAATAAATGAAAAATAACATAATGAAATTTTAAACATAATTATATAACAAAATATCAGTTTCTATTTTCCCACTTATTAGAGCTAGCCTTGAGACCGAATGGACCCACATGAACAAAGCTATGGAATTACAATATTCGACTAACTTATCCCGATAAGTTATCGACATATTTAATTCCGACATCGCACAACTCCACTAAAAGTTCGATGCCGAATAATCTCTCGATTCATGTGCGCTATTTTTCTGATGGTGTTGATGTTGGTTGCCGAATTGAATTCGGCGGCAGAAACGCAGCGGAAAGGCGGATCGTGTATAACAAAAGTTTTCATAAAACTTTTGAGATACTCTATAGATTATATTAATTTATGCACGAATAAATTAATCACATTAATTTATATCATTCAAGGTTCAACCGAAAAAATACCTGATAGCCGACTCGGATGATAACTTGAATTTCTTTGACCACGAACAGTCCTAGCTCCAAGCTTTGTGTTTAGAACACCAAAGTCTTCCACGTCAATTCCTTGATTCTACGAAGACGTGTGTGTGGGCACATGCGAGACAAAACAGGTTTCTGAAACACTCGAATTTCCACAAACACCAACGCATGCACGATGTGGAATTTTTTGGAGAAAAATATTTTTTCACTCTTTTTCCCTATATGAGAATTTCGGCCACACCTTTCTTTAGGGCTGAAAATATGTCAAAAATTGTTTCACAATTTTCTATCTATCTCATATTTAAAGAGTAGAAGTCAAACTTCAAAATAGAATCAAATCCTTATCTCCAATTTTGAATTTGGAACAAAAAATCCCTTCCCCTTATCCTCTTGGTGGCCGGCCACACTCTAGGGTTTTATCCCTGTGTGTGGCGCCAATTATAGATAGGGAAGGAAGAGATTTTATCCTTTATCCAGTAGTCCAATTTTAATTCAGATTCAAATTCGAATTTAAGTCAAACTTAAATTAATTTGAATTCTAAATTAAACAACTTATCAAATAAGTTTAAATGGATAAATCTAGATATGTTCAAATTCAAATTTAAATAATCTCATTATTTAAATAATAATTAATTCTCAATTAATTATTCTTCGAGTATTTAATTTTAGAATTCCGTAATTCTAAAATTCCCATTTTGCCCTTTGTGTCTGGTAGAATTACAAGGACGACGTGAGGACTAATGGACCTATAATTTTGAGCTCCAATAAAATTAATAATTAATTAAGCACTTTAATTAATTAATTAATTCTATTAATTCCAATAGTTACTCCACTATAAACTTGGAATTGCACTCTCGGAATTATAGACATTAATTACTTCTAAATTGTAAAGTGTCCATTTGATATAGTCATTGCATATAGATCAATCCTCCATAAATAATTCATAATTAGAGTCAGGTGGAATCCGTTAACCTCTCTAATTACATCTTTATCCTTAAGTACCATTGATTCTCTAATGGATAGTGATTCATAAAACACATTCATGAACCAGAGCGCTCTTACTAGTCCAAGTACCGAATCAACACTCAAGAGAATTATTTATCTACTTCTCTCTCAAGAAGGAATGGATTCTATCTTGTATAATAACATTCCCAGCCACCTACTTCATTATGTCTCCAAAATACAAAGAATAGGATTCGGGGTTTCGGAATCCGTACCGAGTAAATCAAAAGACATAAATCCATAAATAGGAGTTTGTTAAGAACTCAAGATGAAGATCATCCTATATATGACCATCGGTAGACTCAATTAGAATTTCTATGCTTAACGGAAATTATTAGAAATTCATATTGTGTCTCAAGTCCCATGTTCCACATAATCTCATTATGCACGAAATACACTCATTCAATATCTCGCCATATTAACAAAGGGATAACACCGCTCCATTCTAAATGGGAATGACATGTATTAATAATGTTTTAATTAAATATTCCGAACTTTAATTAAATTCATTATGAACAATTACTTTTTGATTATTATCCTTAAACATTATCCTCTTGTATATAACACTTATATACCATGTTTAAGGTTACATAAATAATCAAGGAATTTTATTTGATATTCATAAAATATTCATAAATATATGCACATAAAATGATGAATAAACTATTTTATTAAATAAATAATAAATATACTTTTACATCTCATGCTTTCAGGACACTATTCCCAACAATCTCCCACTTGTCCTAAAGCAGGTGTGTCATCTCTCTAATCCCAAATCCATCTAAGTGCCGATCAAAAACATTCAATGGCAATGTCTTGGTGAACGGGTCGACAAAGGTTGTCTTCCTCGACGCGATCTTCGTAACCGCTACATCGCCTCTATCCACAATGTCTCTCGATCAAGTGATATTTCCTTTCTATATGTTTCGCACTATTATGGCTTCTAGGTTCCTTTGAATTAGCCACCGCTCCACCGTTGTCACAAAGAGAGCTTAATTGGCTTATCCATATCCGAACAACTTCCGGATCGATTAAGAACTTCCCGAGCCATGTAGCTTCTTTTACGGCTTCACAAGTCGCAACATATTCAACTTCCATGGTAGAGTCAAGAACACACTTTTGCTTTATACTTCTCCATACCACGGCTCCTCCATTAAGAGTGAACACAGATCCGGATGTCAACCGTCGACTATCTCTATCCGATTGGAAATCGAAATCTGTATCCGGTGAGAGATGATCTTCTCCGGAATATACCAACATATAGTTTCTCGTTCTCCTAAGATACTTGAGAATAAACTTTATCGCAACCCATTGATCCAATCCTGGGTTGGACCGGTAGCGATCGACTACTCCCATTGCATAGCGTATATCCGGTCTTGTACACAACATGGCATACATAAGGCTTCCCACACCAAGCGTAGGGATACCTTCTCATATCTTCTTCCCCGCTGCGGGGTCATTGGACATTGCTCCTTAGAAAGATGAATACCATGCCTAGAAGGCAAATTCCCTTTCTTGGAGTTTTGCATCGAATACCTAGACAACACTTTGTCTATATAAGATGCTTGTGATAACGCTAAAAGCTTTTTCTTGCGATCTCGAATAATCTTGATCCCAAGAACATAGCTTGCCTCTCCTAAATCTTTCATTTGGAATTGGTCGGCTAACCACTCCTTTACATCCGTCATCATTCCCACAACATTCCCAATGAGTAGGATGTCATCGACGTAAAGAATTAAGAAGACCACTTTCTCTTCTTTCTTGTACTTGTAGACGCATGGTTCATCAATGTTTTGATCAAAGCCATAAGACTTTGACCTCATCAAACCCGGATGTTCCATGATCTAGAAGTTCGCTTGGGTCCATAAATGGACCTTTACAGTTTTGCGGACTTTACGCTATTGGCCTTCCTCTATGTAACCCTCTGGCTGATCCATATAGATGGTTTCATCAAGATAGCCATTCGAAAAAGTGCCTTGACGTCCATCTGCCATATCTCATAGTCAAAATATGCTGCAATGGCCAGGAGTATCCGGATGGACTTAAGCATGGCTACCGGCGAGAAATTTTCCTCATAGTCAACTCCCTCCTTTTGGGTATAACCCTTAGCCACTAGCCTCGCTTTATAAGTCTCTACTTTTCCATCCGCTCCTCTCTTTCTCTTGAAGATCCACTTGCATCCAATGGGTTTTACCCCTTCGGGTAGATCTACAAGTTGCCAGACTGAGTTAGAGTGCATAGACTCCATCTCGAGTTTCATAGCTGCTTACCATTCTTCCTTATCAGAATCATCCATCGCATCCCTAAAGGTCGATGGATCCTCCTTACCGTCATCAGCAGTGACGATTTGGGCTTCCCCAGTATAACGGTCACGTAACCTACTTACCTTCCCACTATGACGAGGTACCGCAAGAGTCTGATTAGGAAGTGTGATCTTTTCTCTGAGTGGTCTGACAACTCCTGTCGATTGTGGTCTGATCTTATCGGAAAGTAACTCTTCTAATACTATCTTACTTCTAGGCTTAAAATCTATCATATAGTCATGCTCCAAAAAAGTGGCATTTGTCGATACAAACACCTTTTAATCTTCAGGACTATAAAAGAAACCTCCCTTTGTCCCATCGAGATATCCTACAAACATACATACTTCTGACTTGGGTTCCAACTTCCCAATCTTTCCCTTCAGCACATGTGCTGGACACCTCTATATGCGCACGTGTCTCAAACTAGGTTTTCGACCGCACCACAACTCTAAGGGTGTTGTAGGTACAGACTTAGATGGTACTCTATTCAGTATGTAGGCAGCTGTTTTAGGGCATAACCCCAGAATGAAGTAGGCAGTGAAGAATAACTCAACATTGATCTCATCATGTCAAGCAAAGTCCGATTTCTCCTTTCGGCTACACCATTCTGGTGGTGGTGTACCGGTGCGATCAATTGGGATACCACACCTTCTTCAATCAAGAAATCCCGAACTCTTGGTCCAGTATTCACCCCTCGATCCGATCAAGTGTCTTGATTGGTTAACCTAATTGTTTTTCAACTTCCTCGAATTCTCTAAACTTTCCAAAAGTTTCGATTTCCGTTGCATTAGGTAAACATAACCATATCTCGAATAGTCGTCAATAAAAGTAACGTAATATTCGTAACCTCCTCTAGCCTGGACGTTTAACGGTCCACATACATCCGAATGTATCAATCAAGGGGTTCTGTAGCTCTTTCTCCTTTAAATCGGGAAAGGTCTCTTGGTCATTTTACCTTCCAAACAGGATTCACAGACTGGAAGCTCACCAACTTTTAGTTCGCATAAAGGACCATCCTTTACCAGTCGTTCAATCCTTTTTAGGTTAATATGACCAAGCCTAAGATGCCATAGATATGTATTGTTATTGTGAGAAATCTTTTGCTTTTTATTCTTAGGTTCGGCAACTCTGAACATTTCAGTATTAAGCAGTGAGTTAGGTATTGGTTTTATACAATATAAACCATCATCCAGATGTCCAGAACAAATATTTAAACCATTTCGAGAAATATGAACAAATTCATTATCAAAATAAACTTTAAATAATTGTTCAAATAATTTGGCCACAGAAATCAAATTTCTGCGAATGTCTGGAATAAAATAAACATTGTTCAAAATTAAAAATTTACTTTCCCTAAAACGAAGTCTAACTTCTCCCACTGCTTTTGCCGAAACTCTTGCACCATTGCCTACTTTCATCGTGTAGTCCCCATCGGCTAACTCAGTGTAAGAACTAAGACTTTGCAAAGAAAAACAAACATGATTAGTTGCTCCCGAATCAATTATCCAGGCTGAGGTATCACCCTCTACTAAACATGTTTCAAGAACTAGTAAATCTGATTTACCTTGTTCCTTTTTCTCCTTCGCTTTTCCCTGGTTCTGGTTCTTTCTTTTATTTTTACCAGAACTTCCTGCAACTACAACATTTGCTTCTCCTCCCCTTCTTTTGTTGGTGGATTTGAAGTTTTGCAGGTCATTCATGAGTTCAGTGAGATTGCACTTCTTTTTGTTCATAACAAAGTTGTTCACGAACTCATGAAAGTCAGGGGACAGGCTTTCCAAGATGATGCCAACTTGGGTGGCTTCATCGATTCTGGCGCCATTGAGCTCCGCATCGTGGAGGTGATCAATCATGTTCAAAACATGTGCCTTGACTGAAGAACCTTTCTTCATCTTGTCGTTCATGAAAGCCCTTACGGCATCCAAACGAGCCTTTTCAGAAGGAGCGCCGAACATGGCTTCTAGAGACTCCATTATCTCATAAGCAGTCTCCATCTCCTCATGCTTCTTGCGGCTTTACATTGCTCATACTAGCCAAAGATAAAGCACTTTGCTTCATTGTTGGCCTTGATCCAGCGATCAAAAGGCTCCCTTGCGGTTTTGGATGCATTAGCCGCGGGTTCAGGAGGACATTCCTCCGCTAGGACAAACTTATAGTCTTCGCAGACCAATAGTATGTTCATGTTACTTTTCCACTTAGCATAATTATCACCGTTTAATTTTTCAGTCGCTAGTAGTATGATAAT
Source organism: Morus alba (assembly GCA_012066045.3). Lineage (NCBI taxonomy): Eukaryota > Viridiplantae > Streptophyta > Magnoliopsida > Rosales > Moraceae > Morus > Morus alba. Next base: position 36,609,467 of record CP050224.2, read on the forward strand.
AGGATTCGACATATTGCTGGAAATAAATAGAATATTCATCTAATCAATTTATGTGCATGAATATCAAGGCATGTTAATTTAGGCACAATTAAATATGATGCATGATGCACATGAAAAATACATAAATCATGTTTTAATTTTAGGTGCCAACGATAATCTAATTTTCCACATATAAAGTGTACCTTTGGGTAGTCAAGTTATATGCCAATTAGACCGAGACTCTTCTCAGTTAATAAATATAGTCAAAATATCTCATATTTTCATATTTATTAACTACCGTTATTTTTAGTCAAAATATAACCAACAAATGTGATTATATTTTATGAGTGTCACCCACCGCTTCGCATCCCATAGATTTAACTCCGGATTGCTACCTTTGGGTAGTCAATTCGGAAATACATCCTGAAATCTTATCTCTAGGAAGCCAACCTTGTTATTGATCCGGCAAGGTCACTCTCCTTTAGGAGGGCGATTCAATGTCGCCGCAAAGCCCCTTTCCGGATCTCACGGTGTTGCGCTAACGGCGGAGACTAGTGGGTCGTATTGTCATACAACCCTCTCCCACTCATTATTTTGCAAATATGTATTTTGTTTGAAAAAACATCTCATGATTTTCAAATCGAAAAATAAACAATTTATTTTTTGGATATGTGAAATTCCAAAATTTAACTCTTAAATTCAATTTCACATGTAACATTATTTTGCAAATCAATTTTGCAACTTAAATCAATTTAATCATATTAAATCGATTTACAGCGCATGGTTCTTATTTTATTTTATTTTTCTAAAACACTTTTATAATAAATAAAATAAACAATAACAAATGCGCGTGTATGCATTGCATGTTATAAAAACATATGAGTAGTCACATTTTATCTATATGGCATGTTATATGCATGGACATATAATATATAATTATCAACATAAAATATAAATATATGCAATCAACTATTGAGATGGATTTGACCGGGTCCCATGGAAAAATAAATTACAACTCAATCGAATCGAATAAATAAATAATTACAACAATTATGTTCTTCCGTTACATCAACGGGTCTTTGATTCTTGAATTCTTTATTCTTCAGCTTCATTCTTTGTCTCCGGGTTGGATTTCACCTTCCTTGGGATCCGGAACTTTTTCGGGCCCATCGGCACGCTTTACGAGGGTTTTGGAAACCTTCGGCCCGTTCGGGATCAAATCCCGAACTTGGGCCGCCAGCCGCGCGCTAGGGCGCGTCCGGGCCGCGTCCTGGCCGCGTCCGGGCCACTTTTTCTGGAATTTTCTGGGCAGTTTTCTGGGCTTCTTTGACGGCTTCAAACATGATCTTCAAGGCCTCCTTCTTGATTCAAAATCAAAAACCCTAATTCTACCCAAATCCTAGAATTACAATAATTCTAATCCTGATTTAAATTACAAATAATTTATTAACGAATGAATATAACCGATCCATGGAACCATATAATTAACGACCAAATCCATCATCCATACATTCATCATTATGAATAAAAATAAACATCCATAAATGCAAGTCCCTACTCATCACATACATACATAATTAAATATCACATATTTAATATCAATTATGATTATCAAATAATCGAAGCGTAAATTAATATCGTCTATAGACCTCTCTCGATACCAATTGTTGGTTGTCGAATCGATTTCGCGCAAAACGCAATGAAAAGGCGGATCGTGTATAACAAAAATTTTCATAAAACTTTTGAGATACTCTATAGATTATATTAATTTATGCACGAATAAATTAATCACATTAATTTATATCATTCAAGGTTCAACCGAAAAAAAACCGATAGCCGACTCGGATGATAACTTGAATTTCTTTGACCACGAAACAGTCCTAGCTCCAAGCTTTGTGTTTAGAACACCAAAGTCTTCCACGTCAATTCCTTGATTCTACGTGACGTGTGTGGGCACACGCGAGACAAAAACAGTTTCAAACACTCGAATTTCCACAAACACCAACGCATGCACGATGTGGAATTTTTGGAGAAAAATATTTTTCACTCTTTTTCCCTATATGAGAATTTCGGCCACACCTTTCTTTAGGGCTGAAAATATGTCAAAATTGTTTCACAATTTTCTATCTATCTCATATTTAAAGAGTATAAGTCAAACTTCAAAATAGAATCAAATCTTTATTTTGAATTTTGAACAAAAATCCATTCCCCTTATCCTCTTGGTGGCCGCCACACTCTAGGGTTTTATCCCCGTGTGGGCGCCAATTATAGATAGGGAAGGAAGAGATTTTATCATTTATCCAAGAGTCCAATTTTAATTCAGATTCAAATTCAATTTAAGTTAAACTTAAATTAATTTGAATTCTAAATTAAACAACTTATCAAATAAGTTTAAATGGATAAATCTAGATATGTTCAAATTCAAATTTAAATAATCTCATTATTTAAATAATAATTAATTCTCAATTAATTATTCTTCGAGTATTTAATTTTAGAATTATGTAATTCTAAAATTCCCATTTTGCCCTTTGTGTCTGGTAGAATTACAAGGACGACGTGGGGACTAATGGACCTATAATTCTGAGCTCCAATAAAATTAATAATTAATTAAACACTTTAATTAATTAATTAATTCTATTAATTCCAATAGTTACTCCACTATAAACTTGGAATTGCACTCTCGGAATTATAGACATTAATTACTTCTAAATTGTGAAGTGTCCATTTGATATAGTCATTGCATATAGATCAATCCTCCATAAATAATTCATAATTAGAGTTAGGTAGAATCCGTTAACCTCTCTAATTACATCTTTATCCTTAAGTACCATTGATTCTCTAATGGATAGAGATTCATAAAACACATTCATGAACCAGAGCGCTCTTAATAATCCAAGTACCGAATCAACACTCAAGAGAATTATTTATCTACTTCTCTCTCAAGAAGGAATGGATTCCATCTTGTATAATAACATTCCCAGCTACCTACTTCATTATGTCTCCAAAATACAAGGAATAGGATTCAGGGTTTCAGAATCCGTACCGAGGAAATGAAAAGAAATAAATCCATAAATAGGAGTTTGTTAAGAACTCAGGATGAAGATCATCCTATATATGACCATCGGTAGACTCAATTAGAATTTCTATGCTTAACAGAAATTATTAGAAATTCATATTGTGTCTGTGTCCATGTTCCACATAATCTCATTATGCGAAATACACTCATTCAATATCTCGCCATATTAACAGTGCGGATAACACCGTTCCATTCTAAATGGGAATGACATGTATTAATAATGTTTAATTAAATATTCCGAACTTTAATTAAATTCATTATGAACAATTACTTTTGATTATTATCCATTAACATTATCCTCTCGTATATAACACTTATATACCATGTTTAAGGTTACATAAATAATCAAGGAAATTTATTTGATATTCATAAAATATTCATAAATATATGCACATAAAATGATGAATAAACTATTTTATTAAATAAATAATAAATATCCTTTTACATCTAATGTTTCAGGACACTATTCCCAACAATCTCCCACTTGTCCTAAAGCAAGTGTGTCATGTCTCTAATCCCAAATCCATCTAAGTGCCGATCAAAAACATTCAATGGCAATTTCTTGGTGAACTGACTCTTCTTTCGTTGATAACAGTCTATGGACTAAGCAATATCACTAACACTCTTGAGTATGTGTCAAAACATAACTTTATTTTATTTTATAAAATCAGCAAAAAAACAATAATGTCTGACATTTGTCATTTCACAAATAACAAATTACATCCCACTTTATGGACACATTTCCAACAGGTGCCCCACTCAATAGTCTCCGACAACAGAAAAAAATTCGACAACACCGCGACGCGCAGATTCTGCGAAGGTTTAGGCATCCGAAAGGACTTCTCGGCGCTGATCCATCCACAATCAAATGGGCAGGTCGAAGCGGTCAATAAAATACTCAAATATACTTTCAAGGAAAGACTCGATGACCTGAAAGGGAGATGGGCCGAGGAGCTTCCCAAATTTTTGTGGGCATACAGAACAACAAGCCGAACTACAACAGGAGAAACCCCTTTCTCCATGACATATGGTATTGAGGCTGTACTTCCCATAGAAATTGAGACGCCGACCCTAAGAACCGTTGTTCACAACGACGAGGATAACGCAGAGGGCTTAAGCGGAGGACTCGATTTATTGGAAGAAAGACGACTCGACTCCCAACTACGTCTCGCCGCCTACTAGCAGCGAATGGCGCGATACTACAACAAGAAAGTTCGGCAAAGAAGGTTCATCTCAGGAGATCTAGTATTAAAAAGGGTAACACAAAGCACGAAACCCAAGAATACTGGTCCCCTGGGCCCAACTTGGGAAGGACCCTATCGCATAAGAGAGGTACTACGACCGGGCACCTACATTTTAGAAAGCCTCGACGGCAAAAAGGTTCAGCACCCATGGAATGCCGAGCAACTAAGGCTGTACTACCAATAATGTATGAAGTTTTTTATGCATCTTAATTGTACATTCTTTACAAATAGAATAAATTGATGTGATTGCAGCATGAAATAGATTGACCCCTTAATAACGTGTCGGCTTAAAAGAAAACCCAAGGGTATACTTAACCAACATGGGGGGAATGAAGGCGCCCGACGTCAAAATCCTCCAAGGAGGAAAGACGGAACACTTAGCGAAATTCCAAGGAATTTCCTAAGACGATGACCCCAAGGGGTGAGCTAGACGTCAGAATCCTCCAAGGAGGAAAAACAACACTTAGTGAAATTCCAAGGAATTTCCTAAGACGACGGCCCCAAGGGGTATGTTCGATGTCAAAATCTCCAAGGAGGAAAGACGCAACACTTAGTGAAATTCTAAGGAATTTCCTAAGACGACGACCCCAAGGGGTGAGCTCGACGTCAGAGTCCTCCAAAGAGGAAAAACAACACTTAGTGAAATTCCAAGGAATTTCCTAAGATGACGACCCCAAGGGGTAAGTTCGACGTCAAAACCTCCAAGGAGGAAAGACGCAACACTTAGTGAAATTCTAAGGAATTTCCTAAGACGACGACCCCAAGGAGTGAGCTCGACACCAGAATCCTCCAAAGAGGAAAAACAACACTTAGTAAAATTCCAAGGAATTTCCTAAGACAACGACCCCAAGGGGTGAGCTCGACATCAGAATCCTCCGAGGAGGAAAAAACAACACTTAGTAAATTCCAAGGAATTTTCTAAAGGAAAAAGCAATGACTGTGAGTCAAGGTATGAACAAAAAAAAAATAATATATCATTACCTCTATATAAATGTATATATCAAAGTACAGGCCAACATGAGAATTGTCTGGAAAGAAATATTTAGTTACAAAAAAAGAGAAGAAATAACAGTAAAAGGGCAAAAGACGGCTCCTCAAACGTCGTCACCTCTAGCCGCTAGCTCATCACCACCACCGAGGGAGGGAACGCTCTCCGCATCATCAACAAGAGGAGGCATTTCCTCGTCGCCGGCTGGAGTGGGGGAGTTATAAAGAAAGCCCAAGTCCCACTCGGGACGTTCCTTCTTAATCAGATCAACAATTTGTTGACCCGCCGGCTGGAAGTCCTTGTTACGGATGTCCAAGAACTCCTGAGAAGCCTTGAACTCCTCAAACATCTCCACCCGTCTGGCATCGAGAGTCGCAGCAGCCTCTAGTTTCCCGTCGACCTTTCCCTCGGTGTAACGGTTCTCAGCATCAACAAGAGCCGCAGCTAGTTTCTTCTCAGACGAGTCTGCCCGCCGAGTAAGGTTCTCGACCTTGGTTTTCAGCTTGGCCAACTCACCTTCCAGACTTGACAGCTGAGCCCTCGCCAAGTCCCTCTCTTCGGCGGCATCGTCCCTACCCTTCTGGGCCTCGTCGACAAGGGACTTGAGCTTGGCCTCCAAGTTATCCATCTGGCCCTGACGCTCCTCAACCTTAACTAGGTCAAGGATGTTAAGGAGGGAGAGGACGAGGCTTTGGAAAATTGCAAAAAGTTAGGACGGAGCACCTAACAACATATCTTAAAAAAAAAAAAAAAAAAAAACAAAACAAAACAAAAGAGAAACTTACATGGATCGGGAAGGAAATTTGCTTCCGCTGGCGGTTGACCATGGAAGACTAAGACGCAGCGACCCAATGCGGCTCAAGGAACGATTCGTATAAGGCCTAGAAGACAAGGGAAAAACGAGGAGGGAGCTTCAGCATCGCCCCGATCTCAGCATTGGAAATGTCTGAGACCTGGAAATTCCCGTCCATAACCTTCCCCCCCGGGATTAGTACGCGTTCTCTTGGCCCCGGGGGAACGGGGACATCCGGGATGGGCACCACTGGTGTCCAGGTCTTACCACTCGACGCCTGAGCAGGTGTCGACTCCTCAGCGCGCTTTCTTTTATTTTTGCCCTTTTTGCTCTTCGACGCAGGGCGGGATGGGCTGGCCCTCTCTTTCCCCTTAGCCGAAGGTTGTTGGCTCGGTGGGGGCTGCGGGGCAGGCGACGGCTGTTGGCTTGGCACTGGTTGTTGGCTTGGCGCCGGCCGTTGGCCCCCGGGAAGCTAGATCCTCATAGACGACATCTCTGACGACAAAAAGAAGATACCGTCAGCGTGAGGAAAAATGAATCGTAAATACCACAAGGCGTCGAGAGAAGTAGTTACCTTCATCGCTTAAGTGGAAGTATTCGTGGACGGCGTCGAGATCTAAGGGGTCGGGAAGATCAAGAATTAGGCCGGACTTACGAAGGTTCTCTCTGGTCAGAAGTGTGTCGATATGACAAACCTCCGACGGATAGGAAAAAGCTTCCTCGATCCTCTCTAAACTATTACCCGAGAACTTCGGCCGGTCGTGGTTAACTGCACAATAAAAGACTTGTCATCAATACAAAAGAAAAAGAGAGGAGGGCAAGGGGCCAAGTCAGATAAAAATAGAGTCGACGGACTTACTCATATTCCCAAACGCCGCCTGCACCAGCCTTCGGTGGGGCCGGCGGTCGTTGGGATGAAAGTTAAAAGGCCCCCGAATCATAAAAAACATGGGCTTCCACCCATGTGACGACGAGGGAATGCCCAGAATGAGCTTCCCAAACCTTGGCTGGGCCCTCCCATGGACGCTCAGGAAGTACCACCCATCACACTTGGCGACGTGGCATAACTTGTACATGAAATGGAACTCATCCAGTGGGAGTTCCATGTTGAACTTCTGGTTCCATAGGATCCAGGCTCCTGCGAAGCAATACCAGAAGTTTGGTGCTAGCTGGGCGGGAGAAATACCGTAGAAATGGCAGTAATCCGTTACAAAGGGATGAATCAGGAGCGTCATCCCCGCAGTCACCGCTCTTGTATAGACCGGTAGATATCCGGTCGGCGGCATGCTATTTCTAAAATGCCTGTCCGGGAGGAGGTACTCGAACCACCTCCCGTCAATACGTCCCTCCTTCACAGCCCGGATAATGTCCTTGTTCCGGATCCTCGACGCTACATCATCGGCTGTGAAGGAGGGCCTATCTAGGTCGTTGCTCACGGCGGCCAGGGGGCGTCCACCATTGTGGCAGCTACCCCGCTCATGCTGCCCCCCGTGAAAGGAATACGCTCGACCACCTGATCTATTAGCCGCTCGACGCTACCGAATTCGCTTCCGAAGTCGTCGACCGGCTCGAAACTTCCCTCGACGTCCTCGATGTCCCTAAGCACCAAGCTGACACTAGAGGACAAAGAGGTCCCTGAGATGTCCACCACTGAAGGCGGGTCAGAGCTGACAACAGAAGAAGAATCCTCTCGACTAGGAGAACTTTGGGCCATTGTTCTGACAATACAAAGGACAAAAAGCTAAGTTAAAACCCTAACGTCGAGAGGAGTAAACGACGACTGGTTAAATGTCGACCATTCATATCAAGATGGAAACGATGAGTGTTCACGGGAACCGCAGGTTCCCTAGAACCCAGAAACCAAAAACAAACCGACAAAAAACTATGCATATATAAAAACCAGGTCATCCAGTGCGACAGAAAAGTAAGTCTCTTTAAACTAATATATACTTTCATTTTTTGCATGTGCGCATATGTATTCCAGATACTCAACGAAGGAGACCCCACGAGTACACAGTGTAAGAGAGGTTAAAAAACTCACCGGAGAAAGGAGTAAAACCGGTTCTTGTAACACCCTGAAGAATTAATTGAGATTAATGAAGGTAATTGAGATTATTAGTGTGCCTAATCTGATTTAATTAATTGTGCTTAAATAATTCCAAGGTATTTAAATTATTCACAGTAATTTATTTTAATCCAGAAGTGTGTATGGGCGCATTTCTGGACTGTTTTAGTGCACATGTCATTTCCTTTTTATTTTTCTTTTTCTTTTCCTTTTCTTTTTCTTTTCCCTCCTTTCCTTCCCTATGCGCTCTTTCTCTCTCTCCCTCTCTTCACTTCCGCGCACTCTCTCTTTCTCTCTCATTTTTGTCTCAAATCAAGACCGGATTCAAACCAAGAGTGATTTCAAAGAGTTTCCAACATTAAGAGAAGGATTCAAGGTAAGATTACTGAAAGAACCTCTCTTGGATTTCAAGTTTTTCGGATTTAAAACTTACTTTTGGTTCAAAACGGATTTTGATGATTTTTGAGTAAAACTAGAGTAGAAATTGGAGATCTTGGGTTCTTTAGACTTGTTTTAGGACCTAGAACCCGGATCTAGTGGTTGTCCCTTGAGATTTTGTGATTTGGGACTGAATTTGTAGGTTTTTGAACTGATTTCCGCGAGTTTTCGCGAACTGGAGATCTCCACCGGTCGACCGCATCGATCGACCGGATCTTGTTATGGCCACGGCCGACCGGACCGGTCGACCGGATGCACACCACCGGCCAACCGGTGGTGATGCACTCCTCTGTCTCCGGTCGACCGGTGTACACGAGGTTTGACCCTGTTTGGCCTGAAATTGTTGTTTTGACCCCTGTTTTCAGGGAGAACCCAAATTAGCTTCATTTTGGGACTTGCGATGAAAGGATTAGTATCTTTAATCCATGATTTGATATTTAAAACCCTTGGAATGTAATTTGAAACATGAAAATGGATTAGGGCACACTAATTGGAAATCTTGGTATATGATTGAGATTGGATTACTTTAGGAATGAGAATTGATCCTAAAGTGTTATCTTGTATCAGTGATCGCTGAGGATTCAGACTGAAGGGGCTTGAGGAAGCGGAAGCCGGAAAAGGCAACGCTAGTCCCAGGTTTGATTGTGCGAGGTAGGATTTCTATCCCTTTTCCTTGTGAGCCTGTTTTCAAAAATGGTTTTGGCCTTGAAAATGTTTTGAAGAAAAGGGATTGGTTTGCGAAAGAAAAATGTTTTAAAAACCATGGCTTGTTAATTTATGGAAATCCTTGGCTTGTCCTGTCCATGGAATCCATAGCTTGTCTAGTCATGGAACCTCATGGCTTGCCCAGTCATGGGACCTGCGGCTTGAGTAGTTCGTGGGGTCATATGAATGATTTAATAATGTTAAACGGATGATTTCTTAAGATAAGAGATCTTGTGAACTGGTAATAGAGTCTATTACTGTAAGCCTAGATAGGATGCAGAGAGTGCATCCTCGGGGGCAGAACCCGAAACCGGTCCGGTAGGCGAGGCACTTGGTGAGGTGAGTAATTTGTACTAATTACTCGTTGAAGCCTGTAATACGGTTAGTTTCTGTTATATTTCCTTTGAGAAAAAGGATGTGAGGTTCCGGCTGTTCTGTCGGGGCTGAATGTCTTATTTTATTCATTTACGCGCTTATTTATTATTCGTTTATTTAAATTATTTCAAATTATATCCTACTGGGCCTTTCGCTCATGTTTCAAATGTTTAAACCCCTCCCAGGAGATTCGAGGAGCGGTGCATCGTAGCTGAGCGGTGCTACAGATTGATCAAGTGAGGATCGCGTTCATCCTCTGTTACAAATGTAAGAAAATTGAGAAAGGTTATGTAAACTTATTTAATATTTGGATTTACTAGATTGTGGATGATGTCTGTTGAAATTGATTATTTACATGAACATGTATGTACGATACTGTATGTCCTGTGGGGTGGAGCCCTGTGTGTCAGAGGCTCCTGGATTATGTAATTTATTTATATTTTAATGCAGCTAAGTGTGGGACCCGGTTGGGGATCTGCTTTATTAATCCCTAATCGAACTCCACGTCACCCACCCCGTTTGGGGGCGTGACAGTTCTGTTTCGAAGCACACCACGGAGAGTAGGAAGAATAACGTCGGAATATCAGCAAGTGGGGCTCCGGCGCAACGTAAGTGTCTTGGCAATAAAGCAGCGAAAGTTTGAAGTTTTGAAAATGGAAAAATTGGCTCTCGGGTTTTCGAAGGGTATTTATAGGGAAAGACGTCCTCGACCCCAGCCGTTGGATGAGAGCTTCAAAATCCAACGGCAAGGGATTTCTGCCCAGATCTAACGGTCGAAAAATAGGCCGGGAAATTGAAGGGACGCGGATCCGACGGTCAAGGATCGTTGATTAACGCCCAAAAGTGATATTCACAAGCGGTCAATTGTAGCACAGAAGGGCGGTCGTATCCACAGAGAGATAACAAAACAACAAGAATGATTAACAGAATAAGAGCATTAGAGAAAAGTGAATTAAGGAAAAAGAAGAGTGTTTTTGAGATTTTTGTTGCGAATATAATAAAAAGGAGAAAATATTTGTGTTGAAGAAATTTAATAATAAAAAGCGGTAAGGTGTCGAGAATCCCTAATGTTTCGTTCACCAATTCCAGTTTTGATTCACAAAATAAAAGAACCGAATAGATTAAATCTCTATGTTGACTCGAAATATTATTATTACAAGTTATCTAAAATCGACAATATATCAATCGACAATATTGCAAAGAAAAGACAATTTGTAAAATAATTTGAATAACAAAACATTGCATGACAGAATTACATAAGAAAAGCGTGACTGAACTTATATAAAAATTGGCACACAATATTTTGAAAAGTAATAGAAAAATAGATGAGATTTAATTCATTCAGATGTTAAACTTTACAGCACAAGGAATCAAAACCCCGAATTGGGTCGCTCAACAGAAGTTCATCTCTAACCTCACCAAAAGAACTCTAGCCAATCTTGCAAAACATTCTCACAAGTTCTAGAGAGAAAATATGAGACTGACAGCAAGACGACAGAAAACTAAATAAATAAAAGCTGTTAAAACCTTAGGCCAACCCCTCTATTTAGAGTATTCAGAGGTTGCCTATCAAATAAGGAAATAAATTGTAAAACTAGAAAATTACAAAGGAAAAGGAAACAAAATAAAATTACATATAAATTAGGAGAAATCACATATTTAATTTGGGGAAGAAATCCGCAATTTGCTCTGATTTTTGGGGAAGGAATTGATTCATCTCATAGGGAACACGTGTCGAGCTTGATTGGAGGAGAGGAGAAATCGCCACGTGTCGCACACGGAGTGGAGGAAGCCGGCTGGCATCGGTCGAGCGAACGCCACCGTCGCGGAGAGAGAAATCCGGGCTCGCACGTCCCTCACGACCCACCTAGGCCACCGTCACACGACGGAGAGGCGGACTGGTTTACCGCAGACGTGGGGGCCACGCGGAAATCGAGCTGAACGCGCCGAGATTGAGCGTGCACGGACGCGCCTTTGTGGCTGGCGGCGGTGAGGACGCGACAAGGCGAGAAGGCAGAAAGAAACGGGCGCGACTTTCTACCGACCAGGCAGTGGCGTGGCTCGGCTTGCTACGGCTCGCTCTACCGACACGGCCTCACGTGTGGCTCGGCCAAAGGCTTAAAATATGGCTTTCATGGCTTCTTCTTGTGTAGCTTTTTACACTACTTTCATCAAGAAATAATTACAAAAACTAGACAAATTCCAATTAAAAATATTATGAATAAAAATAATGGAATTGCTTAATTAAAGCTTAAATATTTTAATATTATATAAATCAAAAGCAGTATTTAAGGTGCATTTTCATGCACTGATCACAACACCCAACCAGCTTATTGCTAGTCTCTAGCAATCCAAGCGCAAGAGAAATCATGTCACAAAGAAAATCTAAGTCTCAACTCGCTTGGTCACCTGAGCATTTCAAACAAACTGTTAACAAGAAGTCAAAAGATACTATCAAGTTTATTTCAGTCATAACTCCAGAGTCGTGTGTGTGTGTGCTCCAAACCGTAACCTTCTTACCACTAACCATAACACATGCAGCCTTGAAAAATTCACCAAGCAGAAGTCTCAACTCCATTGATCTCACAGTATCGTAAATATTTAAGTGCAAAGGTTTTCTCTCATGGAGTTGGAAATTAAACAATCAACGCCAAAGGTGAGGGGGTGAAATTTAGGACAAACAATCAAACAAACATTGATCAAAAGATAGGCTAATCAACTCTTAGAACATTCCACCATTCTTACCACAAACCAAATTTTTAGGATTTCATTTGGGTCAAACAAATTTACATAAACGAACAAAGAGCCAAAAAGCTTGCATAAATTACTTTTTCTTTTTACTTTTTTTTTTTTTTTTTTTTTTTTTTTTTTTTTTTTTTTTGGCAAGAGACAACCTGCATTATGAAGTGAATGTAGAAAGGTGTTCTTTTGACAAACAGCTATATAGCATCAAATGTGAGAACAACCAAACTACATAATTTGTGAAATGTTGCTCTTGCTTGCTTTTTTTTTTTTTTTTTTTTTTTTTTTTGAAAATAACAAATGAGGCTCTATTACATAAGGTCATTCCTATTTAACCCAAAATCCATCCCTCAAGCATATGCACCAAGCATACCACTAACCATGTAATGATGTTCTAACAAAGATTTTACCAAATTAAAAGGTCAATGAAGGTTCAAAAGTCGTTTTCTCAACTCTCTTAACTCACCAAAAATAAAGCACTTAAACTCGAAATTTTCTCGGTGACATGCATTAACATCCATCTTACCACAAGGTTTAGCACGTGCAAAAAAACTCTCCGAAGTCATTTCTTAGTAACCAAGACAAAGAAAAATCGACTCAAACCAATCATTTTGAAATCATACTCGGACAACTTTGCAAAAATTTTAACCCAAATATCAACATGACAAAAATCACTCTTACGCATGAATATGCTCACCACCCCAACCAAAAATCGACAAAGGTCCTCGGTGTCAAAAATTATGAAAAATAGAGAAAGAAGACACCGACGATGAGCTTTCCAATGTATGAGCACAAACCGAGCTTCCCGATATCATTCTCCAAAAACACATAAAAAAAAATGTAAAAAGAAACGAAGAAAATAGAAAATGAAAATATGATACAGGAGATGTGAGTAAACTACTCAGGACTGGTAAACGGGGTTGTCGAGAATGATCTCTTCAACTTGGTTCACCCGCTCTAAGTAATTTTTCAAACATTGGCCATTTACTTTAAGGATTCTCCCATCAGTTGGGTCTTCAACCTCGACAGCACCATTGGGAAAAACGCGTTTTACTACGAACGGGCCAGTCCACCGTGACCTCAACTTACCGGTGTGGAGATGCAAACGGGAATCATAAAGATGAACCCGCTGATTCGGCTCAAAGTGCTTCCTCAGGATCTGCTTATCATGAGCCGCTTTCATTTTTGCCTTGTAGATCCTGGAATTATCATAGGCATCGTTCCTTAACTCCTCGATTTCAGATAGTAAGCTTCCATTGACACCGCAGTATTTGAGATCAAAGTTGAGGGCTTTGGTAGCCCAATAAGCCTTATGTTCGAGCTCTGAGGTAGATGACAGCTTTTCCAAAGATAAGCCTGTAGGGAGACATCCCAAGTTGGGTTTTGTAAAAGCGGTATGCGGTATGCCCAAAGTGCGCCCGAAGGCGCAAAGACCAATCCTTATGATCGGGATTAACCGTCTTTTCTAGAATTTGCTTAATCTCCCTATTGGCCAACTCGCTTATTTGTCCGTGGGTGATAGGCGCTGAAACTTTATGAACCACACCGCATTTGCGCATCGTCGAGCCTCAAAAGAACGGTTGCGTAAATGGGTGCCTTGATCATCGATGATGGCACGCTTTGCCCAAATCGAGATAACACATTTTCCTTTAAGAACTTTACAACGGTAGTGTTATCGTTGTTCCGCACGCCACGGCTTCTACCCACTTAGACACGTAATCCACAGCGAGGAGTATGTAGAGGAATCCATAAGAAGGTGGAAATGGTCCCATAAAATCTATCTCCCAAAGAATCGAATATTTCTATTACGAGAATCGGGTTCAAGGGCATCATATGGCGGCGGGACAAAGCACCTAGCTTTTGGCACCTCTCACAGAACCAAGCCATTTGGTGTCCTTGAATAAAGTGGGCCAATAGAGACCACATTGTAAGATTTTTGGCGGTCTTCTTCATAGAAAAATGACCGCCACATGCATCGTTGTGGCAAAAGTTCAGGACACTAGACACTTCATCATCCGGGATGCATCGTCTTATGATTTGGTCGGGCAAAGACTTAAAAAGATAGGGGTCATCCCAATAAAAGTTCTGAACCTCGACCAGAAACTTCCTCTTGTCTTGTGCACCCTGTAGATGGAATCTCGCCCGTCACCAAGTAGTTAACAATGTTTGCATACCATGGCATCTTAGTGACGGGGAAGAGATGTTCATCGTGGAAGTCATCTCCAATAGCGGGAATAGCGGTGGAATCATTAAATTCAAGACGAGATAAGTGGTCCGCCACCACATTTTTTTACTCCTTCTTGTCCTTGATTGTCAAGTCAAATTCCTGCAGGAGAAGGATCCACCTAATTAAACGCGCCTTTAGCATCCTTTTTGGAGAGAAGGTACTTAAGGGCAGCATGATCTGTGAAGATGGTGATAGGTGAACCAATCAAATATGCACGGAACTTGTCGAGAGCAAATACTACAACAAGCAATTCTTTTTCAAAGAGTAGAGTAGTTCATTTGAGCACTATTCAAAGTACGGCTTGCGTAGTAGACAAACGAAAGGCTTCCCCTCCCTCCGTTGACCAAGAATGGCCCCACAAAATAATTACTTGCGTCACATGATCTCGAAAGGTAAGCTCCAACTGGTGACCGCATAATAAAGGGGAGTCGGTTTTGCGATGAGTGTTCGGAATGCATCCTCACACTCTTGTGTCCAGATTGAACACAACATCTTTTACTAGGAGGTTGCTTAGCGGTCTCGCTATAGATGAAAAGTTCTGAATGAACCTCCTATAGAATCCGGCATGCCCCAGAAAAGATCGGACATCTTTAACGGCCTTGGGGGTGGGCAGGTTAGAAATGAGTTCAACCTTAGAACGGTCGACCTCGATTCCTCTTTCAGAAATGATGTGCCCAAGAACTATGCCGGATGACACCATGAAATGACACTTCTCCCAATTGAGCACGAGACCCTTCTCTTCACATCTTTGTAGAACGGCTTCCAAGTTGAGAAGGCACGTGTCGAATGAATCTCCGAAGACTGTCAAATCATCCATGAACACTTCCATACATTTTTCGATCATATCACTGAAAATGCTCATCATACACCTCTGAAATGTGGCGGTGCATTACACGGTCAAATGGCATTCGCCGAAGGCATAAGTGCCAAAAGGACATGTGAATGTTGTCTTATCCCGATCTTCTAATGCTATCTCTATCCGATAATATCCTGAATAACCATCAAGAAAGCAATAGAAAGGATGACCCGCCACTCGTTCTAGGATTTGATCGATGAATGGAAGTGGAAAATGGTCTTTTTGGTGGCGTTAAGCTTACGATAGTCAATACACATGCGCCAGACCCGATCCGACCTTCGTGGGAACTAGAGCCCCTTTCTCATTTTCCACCACAAACTTTGGCACTACCTGGGTCGGACTAACCCACTTGCTATCAGCAACAGGATAAATGATGCCAGCATCTAATAGCTTGAGAACCTCATTCTTCACCACTTCTTTCATTGTTGGATTCAATCTTCTTTGAGGATCTCTTCGCGGGTTAGCTCCTTCTTCCAAATGAATATGATGGGAGCAAATCAAAGGACTGATCCCTTTAATGTCAGCAATCGTCCAACCCAATGCAGATCTATGCTTTTGCAGCATGTTGATCAACCGCTGTTCTTGTGATGCATCGAGTTTGGAAGAAATGATAACAGGAAAGGTATCGCCGACTCCCAAAAATGCATGTTTCAATCCTTCAGGTAGTTGAGCAAGTTTCACTGTAGGGGTCTCTTCGATGGAAGGCTTTGGTTTCTCTCTCCCTTGCGGAAGTTCCTCGAAACAAAGTTGTTTAAACTTAATTCCTCCGTCTCCGTGAGTTGTTGGAAATGGCGTAAATGTTAGCCAACTCACAAGGACCGGAATTTTCGAGACTCAGAAATTTTGGAGGAGGTTTTCAAGATCTGCAGAGTTGCTTTGTAGCAAAACCTCCTCCTCGACAAGTGTGTCGATCAGGGAATGTTTGGTGACACTCGTCATCGCCTTTTGGTTGTTTTACGATGTTGAAAACATTTACCTCGAGAGTCATATTCCCAAAAGAGATCTTCATTAGACCATTTCTCTTTAATTAGAGCATTTGCTGTTGCGAGGAATGGTCTTCCAAGGATGATCGGGATTTTTGACTCCACATCAACCACTGACTGAGTGTCCAAAGAACGAAATCCACAGGATAGTAGAACTTATCAACTTGCAATAACACATCTTCCACTATTCCTCGTGGTCTCTTAATAGATCGATCGGCCAGTTGCAGAACCACAGATGTGGGCTTAATATCTCCAAGACCTAATTGTGAGTAGACTGAATAAGGCATGAGGTTAACACTCGATCCTAGGTCTAACAATGCTTGGCTGAATTCACGTGTCCCAATAGTGCAAGAAATGGTGGGACACCAGGATCTTTGTATTGGTCTTCTTGCTCAATCACCGCGCTTATTTGTTCCGTCAAGAATGCAGTTCTTGACATGGTGCTTTCTCTTTATAGTGCATAGATCCTTTATAACCTTAGCGTAGGCGGCACTTGCTTGATCACATGTAGTAAAGGAAGATTGATCTTCAATTGTGTCAAGTGCTCCGGATCTCACTTTGGTTTTCCGGCACTTTCCCAAAGTGGTCGGAGAGCTTGGGGAAGGGACCTTTACCGAATTTTTGTTGGCTCTTCTTTCTCCGAGCCAATTCCTCATTACTCAAAGTGGTAGTACTTGTTGATGGCGTGTCGCATTCTTACCACTTGAGTATTGATGACATTAACTTCCTTGATATTTTGACCTTCGGGGTTGGAAGTTTGAGCCATGTTTTGTCCTCTCAAATTGGACTAGGCTTGTGATGGAAATCTACCGCGCTTTGAACGGTTAAAGCTTCGCCTTTTTGTGATCTGACTTTTTATTTCCTTGTTCTCTTCCACCGCTTGGGTGAGCATTGAATCAACCCTTTGATTCGCCTTATTTTGCTTGGCGTCCATAAAAGCTTTTAAGGTATCCTCTAGAGAATTCCCTTTCGGGTGCATGTTATTCGAGGCGCAAAATATGTCCTTGGTGGTTGAGATTGTTGCTCGATCTCCATTGCCCTCCGGATGATTGGCCATGTTGGTTCGGATCTCTCAACTAAAGTTTGGGTGGTTTTTCCAACCGATTGTAAGTTTCGAGAAGGGTCCGTAAGGCTTCTTGTATGTGCCCAATGCATTGCACCGCCTCCTCAGATACCCCTCTCATTTCGCTTAAAAAGTGTGGCAATCCCGAGCTAGATGACCCTCTCACCACAAACGAAACATGGCTCATGTGCCTCTGTCCTTGCCACCATGTGGATTCCTTTACTATCTTTACCTTTAAGGGCCTCGATTTGCTTCATTCAACCTGGGCCTTGAGGCTGTCCTCTTCCCTTAATTGATAAACTCCAACTATCCCCCGGGTGCTCTCGGAGCACTCGGTCCAGTCCAAGTATGAGCCTTCTCGGCTAACTCATTAAGGTACTGATAGCTTCATCAGATCCTTCCGAGAAAATCTCCATTGCACATCATCTCAACAAATTGGCGCTCTCGATTGTGAGTCCATCGTGAGAAATATCTTACGAGGCGCCAACTTTCATATCCATGGTGGGGACACAAATTTAACAGATCTTTAAAACGCTCCCAAGCTTGATAGAGAGTTTCATTTTCCTTCTCGAGCGAAATTTGAGATCCGTCGTTTCAAATTATTAGTCTTATGGTGTGGGAAATACTTGTTGAAGAATGTCGATTTCTTCCCACGCATGACTTGGGCCTAAGAGAATACAACCCGACTTTTTGGCCTTGTCCTTGAGAGAGAAAGGAAAAACTTCAATCTAATTGTTTGCGGCCTCAAGACGGTGTGAAAGGTGGCCACCACCTCTTCAAACTCCCGGATGTGTACATAGGGGTTCTCGTTCTCTAATCCGTGAAAAGTTGGGAGAAGTGCAATCATGCCCGGCTTGAAATCCGTGAGGCGGTGCATTTGGCGGGAACATGATGCATCCTGGGGTGGCCGTCTTGGCGTTGGGTGCGGAGTAATCTTGCAACGCCCTAGGCTGAACTTCCTCGTGTTGTGCCATTGCAAATAGATTTTGAAGTGCGAATTCCAACGATTTAGTGTGAAGACGCGAGACGTGAGAAGGTTATTAACCACTAGGGTTTCTAAATTTGGACGTTGAGCAAATCTCCCTAGTTCGTCTCTCTATCGATGCATTCACCCTAAACGACTCTTTTTTTTTTGTTATTTTATTTTAATCAAAAAGAAAATAATTATATAGTGACGAAATTGTAATCACCGAAAGTGCTCCCGTGAAAGACTATAGCTCTTGGCTCAATGAATAGTCTCCTAGACAGAACAACGTTCCCGGGAAAGACCGTGGGGCGAGGCCCGCTTAAGTACCAACTTTCCTAGACAGAACTCCCTCAGATTATACTTTCTACGTAACCACACAATTATTCTCAAAATCAATTATTAAGTTTTATTAAGTAAATTATGAAATGTAATCTAATTAATGGAAACTATTCCTAAAGTCAAAGCCTAAATCTACCAAATTATGAAAATCCTAGATTAGGAATCTAAATTAGTCAATTAATTACCATCTTAATTAATGAAACTATAAATGGAAAAATTAAATTAGGTAACAATTGAAATATATAAATGAGGAAACAAAATAAAATCCTAATTTACCAAAAATAAAAGATTACAAAATCAAATCACAATTAATTCCAAAACTAAAAAGAGAATAAAATTAGCAATCAGATTTTTTTTTTTTTTTTTTTTAGCAACCTAAACTACGGAAATAAAAAAAAAACGATAAAAGGAACTTTTTTTTTTTTTTTTGGTTTTAAGAAACTAAAGACGCTAAACAACAAACTATATATATATATACATATAAAATATAATATAATAATAATGAATGTCAAATTAAATCAGCCGCAACACTTCCGTGAATAGACACGGAATCCAAAGCTTTTTTTTTTTGAGTTAAGAAACAGATTACGCAGACAATAATAATAATAATAATAATAATAATAATAATAATAATAATAATAAAATAAAAAAAATGTACTTACCTCTTTGGCTCAAAATCTACTGATCAATCTTGTTAGAAGCATCTCCCCGGCAACGGCGCCAAAATTTAATTAACGCCCAAAAGTGATATTCACAAGCGGTCAATTGTAGCACAGAAAGGCGGTCGTATCCACAGAGAGATAACAAAACAACAAGAATGATTAACAGAATAAGAGCATTAGAGAAAAGTGAATTAAGGAAAAAGAAGAGTGTTTTTGAGATTTTTGTTGCGAATATAATAAAAAGGAGAAAATATTTGTGTTGAAGAAATTTAATAATAAAAACGGTAAGGTGTCGAGAATCCCTAATGTTTCGTTCACCAATTCCAGTTTTGATTCACAAAATAAAAGAACTGAATAGATTAAATCTCTATGTTGACTCCGGAAATATTATTATTACAAGTTATCTAAAATCGACAATATATCAATCTGACAATATTGCAGTAAAAGACAATTTGTAAAATAATTTGAATAACAAAACATTGCATGACAGAATTACATAAGAAAAGCGTGACTGAACTTATATAAAAATTGGCACACAATATTTTGAAAAGTAATAGAAAAATAGATGAGATTTAATTCATTCAGATGTTAAACTTTACAGCACAAGGAATCAAAACCCCGAATTGGGTCGCTCAACAGAAGTTCATCTCTAACCTCACCAAAAGAACTCTAGCCAATCTTGCAAAACATTCTCACAAGTTCTAGAGAGAAAATATGAGACCCGACAAAGAAGACGACGTAAAACTAAATAAATAAAAGTCAAAAACCTTAGGCCAACCCTCTATTTATAGTGTTCGAGGTTGCCTATCAAATAAGGAAATAAATTGTAAAACTAGAAAATTACAAAGGAAAAGGAAACAAAATAAAATTACATATAAATTAGGAGAAATCACATATTTAATTTGGGGAAGAAATCTGGTAATTTGCTCGATTTTGGGGAAGGAATTGATTCATCTCATAGGGAACACGTGTCGAAGCTTGATTGGAGGAGAGGAGAAATCGCCACGTGTCGCGGAGGAGGGAGGAAGCGGGCTGGCACTGGTCAGAGCGAACGCCAGCTGTCGCGTGCGGAGAGAAACTGGGCCTAGCACGCTGTCACGCGGGACCCACCTAGGCCAGCTATCACACGCGGAGAGGCGGACTGGCTGTCGGCTGCAGACGTGGGGGCCACGCGGAAATTGAGCTGGAACGCGCCTGAGATTGAGCGTGCACGGGACGCGCTCTTGTGGCCTGGCGGTGCGCGGATTTCTGCGCTGACTGTGCAGTGGCGTGGCTCGGCTTGCTACGGCTCGGCTCAGCTGACACGGCTCTCACGTGTGGCTCGGCTGAAAGGCTTAAAAATATGGCTTTCATGGCTTCTTCTTGTGTAGCTTTTTACACTTCTTTCATCAGTAAATAATTAAGCAAAAACTAGACAAATTCCAATTAAAAATATTATGAATAAAAATAATGGAATTGCTTAATTAAAGCTTAAATATTTTAATATTATATAAATCAAAAGCAGTATTTAAGGTGCATTTTCATGCACTGATCAATCATCCTCTAAGAAAACGGATACCCATCATTAGGCCAGAGCAATCGACGCGACGGTTACGTTCCCGAAGCACCCAGGCACTCATTGCGGACGGAGGCTCGGGACCGTTTTCCCACACCAAGCACGAAAGGACAACCGAACCTAGAGCTCGAGGCCGCCTAAAAAAAGGAGCCCTTGACCTGGGGGGTAGCTGTTGTGTAGGAAAATGTGATGGAGACCTGGACCAATAAAATCACGACACGTGGCAATATTTGTTCTCCGCCAAGCACACAACCCTCGACGCTTCAACCCCTCAAGATCAGCCACAGAGCCTGAAGCCGTGGTCCAGATTAGGGCGATGACCCCATGTGGCGTCGACGGATGCGAACTGCCTGGATTAAGGCGTTAAGATCCCTCGACTGCAGAAAAGGTCGCTCGAAAGGACGAAAGAGGCTAAGGCAGCATTGGCGACGAGGGAAGCCTTTCGTCGAGACATAGGAGGTTACGTGCGAAGGTGAGAGACTACTGACAGTATTAATGGCAAGTTTACAAACCACCCTCTGGGGGATAGAAAAGCATTATGGAGACTCATAGAGCCGTAATAGAAGACTAACCAGTTGAGTGAACAGTACAGATTAGTGGGCTATGACTGGGCCTTAAAAGGAGAAGCACTTGAGTGCATCTACCTATGAAGGAAAATCCCCTGCGAAGGAAGCCCAAGTATATAAGGAGAAGGACCCCAATGGAGAAAGGGTTCAAGATTTCCAGAAGGAAAAGAACAATTGAGAGAGAATTATCTGTACAAACTGTAATCCCCTCAAAAGAAATATAATACACATACAGTGGATGTAACTCTGATTTTATAGAGTTAACCATTATAAAATTTCCTTTGTGTATTTACATATAGTTCATCTAAACACACAAATACCCAAAAAACAAACACGGATCCTACCTTCAACACATTCATCAGCCGGTAATCCGAAGGGTAACCTAAGGTAACCCAGCTGGTTTATTGTTGATGAAATTCTACCGTCAACAGCGGTCAAGTATCTCCGTCCAAAGAATCTTCTTGAAGGAATAGGAGCCACACCGTGAAGAAGAATGCTCCACTGGCCATGAACGAAGAGCGCTTCTAAGGAGTTGAAAGCGACGAACCCACCCACGTCTGGGTTGAAGTACGACTATGCCAGGATTTGACATGCATTAAACGCATGCAGAGTAGGTAGTGAGGCCGGCGGAGAAAGTCAGGCAGATTGGCTGAAATCTCAGTGATCAGAGATTACTGTTCTGGAGTAGGGAGAAGATATCACGGGATTTAATTAGATGGTTAACAACTGATAGATACGACATGATGTATATGAGCAGAAAGAATGGGTTGAAAGGGATCAGATGATTGAACACCTTTTCCTCAGAATTTGTATTTTCTCGACCAATAATTAGTGAAAAAACTCAGTGGATGTAGCTCTACATTGGAGTGAACCACTATAAAATCCTTCTGAGGATTCACGTTTAGAGTTTAGTTAATCCGAGCACAAATCACAGAAAATCTATAATTAATTTGTTGACAAGTTTTTACTGTCAACAATAACCTAAGTTGTGATTAGAAAGTAAGGGATTTGGTCGGTTTCTTATTCGATCTTCCATTAGTTTGTGTAGCATTTGTGATTAAAAGGTTTAACCGATAACAAGTATCCTAATTACTTGACATAAAAGTAGTGCTCATATCACACTCCAACCAAACGACACACACCATTCAACTTAACATTCCTCTTTCTCCCTTTTCTGCAGAGCAAAACAAATGAATTGAAGTATTCAATTTCGTAAGGTGACATTTTACCAAATGCAAGGCTATTGGTAATGCCAATACATGGGTATGATCACTAGACAACACAATTTTTAGTGCCATTATATGCTTCGCATTTGGTCACTATATAATGCATGAAGATGCACATTTGGAAGCAAACATAAGCTGATAATAGAGCAAAGAAGCAGACATGTATGAGGAAACCCGGTTTTTAGGGAACCAAACATGGCAACAATTTCAACCAACTACTCCACTAGTATACATAGGATCAGCTGTGTGTGCTTTAATCACGATTTGGTTTTTATGAAACATTAATTGACAGACAAGCACAACTCATGAACCACTACCTAGCTGCTAGCTAATTAGCAACATTAGCTAGCAAAAGATTAAGAACCTAAGTAATTATGGGACTTTATGCTAATTTTGAGGACAACTTTCTTGATACTTGAACCTATCTCTAAGCTCTAACCAAGAGTTAATCTCGGGTTTTAAAATGATAAGCGATTAACTTCATTGTTTCATTCCTTTTGTATTCTCGTTTTAATTTGCTGGTTTTCTAATTAGAGTGTAACGTCCTGTAAATATATAATTACCTTTAATATATAAGTGCATGTAGTGCTTATATATATATATATATATATATATGAATGGAGAGACGTGTCTCATTCTATCTTACCGATGAATAGATGGTACGGTATGTTTAAAAGTTAAAATTGATCCGATGACAAAATCATAAAACTAACACGATAATAATACAATTCTGTATGATATATACAAGAAAGACTATATTTTATTGATTTTTAAAGAGTAAAAAATAAGACAGAAAATTAATTAGGCAATTGACATCACATTTGAGTACGTACAATTTAAGAGCTTGGCAAAGACAAAGTTTAGTTACCAAGGAGACAAAAGAGATAGATATCCAGTAATTATTTATTATCACGGTGTTTTTCCAACAACTCGTAATTACCTCTTAAAAAACACTCACGGTTGCACTAGTGACTGGATCAAAGATAAAACAGGAAAATAATGTAAATGAGACAATAATTTTATAGTGGTTCGGCAATAATTCTTTGCCTAATCCACTCGTGTATGCACTAATTCCTCTGGCGTTGACAAGTTTTTGTTCTGATAATGGAATGGTGTCCAACCCTCTTCTGGGTTTTTGATAAGTGCATGAATGTGCACCTAAAATTGTTCATAATTGCTAAATAAATTGAGTTTTAATTAAATATTTTCGTGGAATTAATATTTTGTGAAAGTATTTTATTTTAATTTAATTTATTTTGTTTTGTAGGAAAATAGGACATTAGGGCCAAAATTATAAAGAAAAAGAAAAGCCCATCAGCGAGCCCAAAGCCCATCAGCCGTAAGCCAGCCGTCCGAGCCAAGCCAAGTCGCGCTTTTCTCCTCAGTGCACCACGTGTCGTTTTCTGGCACGCTCAGCCGTGTGGGTCCCAGATGTCCCCCCTCATACGCGCGTTTGGCGCGCATGTTTGCTTCCACGGGCGAGTTCACTCCACGCACACGTCAACCAATTTGCCATCCACTGCCGCATGGGTCCCGCCATCCAGCAAGCCTCCAATCATCTCTCGCCACGCGTTCCGTGGGTCCCAGGTGCTCCCTCACACACGCGCGTTTGGCGCACAACTCCTTCCGCCTGGGCGAGTTCCTTCCATGCGAGTGTCACTCTTCTTCCGCGTGGGTCCCGCATGCAGCATTTTCCTCCCACAACTCGCCACGTGTCCTAAGCTGTGGAGAACCTTTCCTTTCCACAAATCAGCGCGCGCCACGTGTCCAAGGCAGAGTAACATTTCTTCTCTCTTCGTGCGACACGTGTCCCATCCGTTTGGTATTCTCCGGTCAGCTTATCGGTTTGGTTCCGTTGAGTGATGGTTAATTTCAGCATTAAGTATCCGATTAAAGCCTTATAAATCCAATTTATTTGGATAAAACGTCCATTTGTATTTTTTGCTGATTGCAACGTTTTTGTATGCCCAGAAACTCTATAAATAGGGGCATGTCAAAGTGTTTAGGGGTTAGTTTTTTAGCTTAAGTTTAGACATTTTCTTTTATTTGGTGAGGTTAGAGAGAAACCTATATGTGAAGTGATCTTGAGTGGATTTTGATTCTCCATTTGTTCTTCAAAGTTTATATATTTGAGTGGTTAATTTTCTTCTATCTTCTTCTAATTTCTCATATTGATATATATTATTGTCAACTTTTATATAAATCTAGTCAAGCTCTTTTTATGTGATTGTTGCATGATACTATATATTGATAGATATTATTTTATGAGTAGTCTCTTACTGCATTATTGCCAATGGTATATTGTCGCTCTTAGATTTCTCTTAAGATGATTTTTCCTAATACTAAATGTAAGAATTGTACTCACTCGAATACATTTTAATTCACATGTTCTTCAATTATATATTTTCCGATTGTTAGTTTGGGATGTGAAACTTTCAATTGAGTAATCTTGAAGATCAAAATCCATTCAGGTGAACGAAGCATATAGGGAAATCTCGATGCCTTACCGGTTTTAAATATAATTTTCTCCCATATTTTTTTTAAACTTTAACTTCTCAACAAAAATTCTATTCTCTTTTATTTTTACTTTATTATTTATCTCATAAAGCTTTTTATTTGCTAATATTTTCTTGTTCAATTTGTCTCCTTCTTGTGGATACGACTGCCCTAACTGTGCTACCGCGATCGCTTTATTTTCAACACGTTTGGGCGTAATCAAATTTTGACGCCGTTACCGAGGAGGTGCGTTAACAAGATTGTTCAGTAGATAATTAGGCAAAGAAATAGATACTATTCATCTTTTATTTATTTATTTTTTATTTGGCACGTTTCAAAAAAAAAAATACCCTTTACTTTGTCATAGTAGTTTGTTGTCGGTCTTTAGTTTCCTGTGTTTGCCAGTTTTCTTCCATTAGTTTGTTAGGTATTGTTTTGTCTAATTTTGTTTTCAAAAAAAAAAAAAAAAAAAAAGGGCAGCTTTTATTAGTTTTTGTCGGAATTGAGTGACCTTTCCGTGTCTTTTATTTAAAAAAAAAAAAAAAAAAACTTGTTTTGTCCTGTTGTTCGATTAGTTTTCTTCATTTGTTTGATAGGTTTTATTTTTATTTTATTTTTATTTTATTTGTTAAAAAAAAAAAAAAAAAAAAACTGGATGACGTCTGTTATTGGTATTACATTTTTGTGAGTCTTGTCATTTTGTCGTCTGTTAGTCAAGTTTGGTTTGTACGTTTTTTTTTTAAGAGTGATTTATATATATATATTTTTTTTTTCATTTTCTTTGGTTTTGTCTTTTAGTGGCCATTTAGTCCGTTTTGAGATTTTGTTTTTCATTAGTTAGTGTGTGCGTTTTTGTGTTTACGTGTGTTAGTAATCATTAGTTGTGTTTAATATTATTATTATTATTATTATTATTATTATTATTATTATTATTATTATTATTATTATTATTATTATTTCCTTTCTGTAAAGTTTTATTAGTTTTGTTTTATATTATGTATGTTAGTTTTTATTTCTTTATAAATTTTAATTTTATTTATATTGATTGTTTTCATTTTTATCATTTATTAGTGTTTGTTATTTTATTTTTGCTTTTAATTTTCTGTTATAACTATAATTAATATTTAGGTTGTGACTCTTAGGTGACTAATTTAGACATTAAATTAGGACTCTTAGGCCTCGCTCACTCTTAATTTAGAATCATAATTTCACATCTAACCTTAGGTTTTAAAATCAAATCTCAACTCGAAAAAACTAGTATTAACTCATAATTTGTGTAACCTTAGGTTTTAGAATAGTATTAACTTAGAGTACTAATATCTAACATTTAACACGTCATAAAATATGTCATAAAACTTAATAAATTTTTCAAGCAATTTTGTGGAAATGTTGAAAAGTACAAACTAAGGGAGTTTTGTCTAGGAGGCTGGTTTCTGTTAGCGTTCTACGCCACCAGTCTTTCCTGGAAACGTTGCTCTGTCTAGGAGGTTGGGTTTTAAGGAGGCCTCGCCAAACCAATCTTTCCTGGGAGCACTCTTGGGGGTTGCGATTCGCAATTCTACATTGTTGTTTTCTTTGTTTAAAAAAAAAAAATCAAAAAATCAAAAAAAAATCAAAAAGTGAAACGTTGTAAAGTGAATGAATAGTTATAGAGACGAATTAGGGAGATTCGCAAGAAGACCGGAGAACCCTAGTGAAGTTTCTTCTCACACGTCTAGTCCTCCCTCGACCCCAGCCTCACTAGGAGTTGCAAATCCGTTCGCGATGGCTCAAAACGAGGAGGTCCAGCAGAAGACGTTGAACGATTATCTTCACCCTACATGTACGGCCACACCATCATGCATAATGTTTCCCCCTAATATGCCGAATATGGATTTCAAGTCGGGCATGATCCAACTCTTTCCGACCTTTCATGGGTTAGAGAGCGAGAATCCATACGTGCATATTAGGGAGTTTGAAGAAGTGGTGGCCACTTTTCACAACCAAGCTGAAGCCGTGGACTTTGTACGATTGAAATTCTTTCCTTTCTCTTTAAAGAACAAGGCTAAAAGCTGGTTGTATTCTCTGCGACCTAGGTCTATTGGAAGTTGGGAAGAAATGACGACATCATTTTTCAACAAGTATTTCCCTCACCATAAGACCAATGGTCTGAAGCGAAAGATCTCGACCTTTACCCAGAAGGACAATGAAACTCTATATCAAGTTTGGGAACGGTTTAAGGATCTGTTAAATCAGTGTCCTCACCATGGTTACGAGAGTTGGCGCCTCGTCAGTTATTTCTACGAAGGACTCACGATTCAAGAGCGCCAATTTTTGGAGATGATGCGCAATGGTGAGTTTCTCCAAAAGGATCCTGAGGAGGCTTTTGAGTATCTCAACGAGTTAGTCGAAAAAGCCCACACATGGACTGGTCCAAGTGCTACTGACAGCACCAATAGGTCTCGACCGGTTGGAATCTATCAATTAAAGGAGGAGGACAACCTCAAAGCCCAAGACAAATCTTTGACAAGGCAAATCGAGGCCCTTAAAGGCAAAGAAGGTAGAGGAATCCACACAGTCGCAAGGGCAGAGACACATGAGCCATGCTTTGTCTGTGGTAAGGTAGAACATCTAGCTAAGGATTGTCCTGCTTATGGTGAAATGAGAGGGGCTTATGAGGAGCAATGCAATGCCTTAGGGGCATACAACAAACCCTTCTCTAACACATACAATCCTGGCTGGAGGAACCATCCAAACTTCAGTTGGAGAGATTCCAACCAAGCGCAACCATCTAGAGGAAAGTGGAGAACTGAGCAACAGCTGCAACCACCAAAGGCATATTCTGCACCTCAATACAATTCTCAACAGCCAATGAGTTCTCTTGAGAACACCTTGCAATCCTTCATGGAGGTGCAGAGTAAGACGAATCAGAAGTTCGAGTCACTATTCACGCAAATGGTGGAAGAAAGTAAAGAAATGAAGAGCCAAATCACGAAGCTAACTGGAGCTTTGGCTGTTCAAGAACGCGGCAAGTTCCCTTCACAAGCTCAGTCAAACCAAAAAGGCCAACATATGGAGCAAACCTCTTGAGGAGTTTGCTTCCAATACTTTTGTTTCATATATTTGTTTCTTTATTTTGTTTGGTGTGTTTTGTGTGATTTGTGTGCTTTTATTTTTAGTTTGATTTTGTGTGATTTTATATTTGTTTGTGTTTTGGAGAATCAGTTCAGGAGGCTCGACATAGTTCCAATGTTCATCATCCAGGTGTTCTCTTTCCCTGTCTTCTTCATATTACATATATTTTTAGACATTGAGGACATTGTCTGATTTTAGGTTAAGGGTGGTGAGCATATTCATCCATAAGATTAATTTTTGTCTTGTTGTTATTTTGGGTCAAAATTTTTGCAAGATTATCTGAGTATGATTTCAAAATGTTTGGTTTGAGTCAGTTTTTACTATCTTAATTACCAAGAAATGATTTCCAGAGTTATTTTTGAGCACATGCCAAACCCTTGTGGTAAGATGGTTTTAACACATCTAGTTGATAAAAATTCCTGAGTTTAAGGTTTCTATTTTTAGTGAGTTATGAGAGTTGAGAAAACAACTTTTTGAACTTTCATTGATCTTTTGAGTTGGTTGAGTCATTAACGGAGCACCTTTACTTGACTTGTAACATTTGCTTGAGGGATGATTTCTGGTTGGGAATAATTTTTAGAATTAAGCCATGTGTTGTAGATAGTTATCATTTTTCTTTTATTATATGAAAAAAAAGAGAGCAAGAGCATCATTTATCATCAATGTTTACGTAGTTTGGTTGCACTCATGTCTTGTGCTGCATAGCAGCCAATCAAAAGAATGCCTTACTACATCAACTTCATCAAATGTATGTTGTCTCTTGCCTCGGAAAAAAAAAGAAGAAGAGAAAAAGAAAGAAAAAAAAAGTTTTTGTAGATTTGTTTGTATTTTTCAGCTCTTTGTTTGTTTATGAGATCTTCCTCTTGACCAGAATGAAATCCCAAAAGTTTGTTTACGGTTTGAGTGATGGTTGTTCCAGATATTTGATTTGCCTATCATTTGATCAATGTTTGTTTATTAGCTTGTCCTTAAAATTGCCTTATCTCATTTGAGCGTTGACTGATTGACTTCCAACTCCACGAGTGAAAACCCTTTGCATTAAAATATTTCCGACACCCGTGAGGTAAATGGAGTTGAGACTTTTTCTTGGAGAGTTTTTCGATGCTATTTGTGTTATGGATTGTGGTAAGATGGATACGGTTTGGTGCACACACACACAAATCTGGAGTTATGACTGAAGTAGTTCTGATAGCATTTTCTATTGACTTACTAATGTTTTGTTTGATTGCTTATGCGATTTTGCTAGTTTTGATTTGAATTTTCAGCTTGACATGATTTTTCTTTCGCTTGAATTGCTAGGGACTAGCAATAAGCTGGTTGGGGGTTGTGATAAGTGCATGAATGTGCACCTAAAATTGTTCATAATTGCTAAATAAATTGAGTATTAATTAAATTATTTTGTGGAATTAATATTTTGTGAAAGTATTTTATTTTAATTTAATTTATTTTGTTTTGTAGGAAAATAAGACATTAGGGCCAAAATTATAAAGAAAAAGAAAAACCCATCAGCGAGCCCAAAGCCCATCAGCCGTAAGCCAACCGTCCGAGCCAAGCCAAGTCGCGCTTTTCTCCTCAGTGCGCCACGTGTCATTTTCTGGCACGCTCAGCCGTGTGGGACCCAGATGTCCCCCCTCATACACGCGTTTGGCGTGTACGTTTGCTTCCACGGGCGAGTTCACTCCACGCGCATGTCAACCAATTTGCCATCCACTGCCGCGTGGGTCCCACCATCCAGCAAGCCTCCAATCATCTCTCGCCACGTGTTTCGTGGGTCCCAGGTGCTCCCTCACACACGCGCGTTTGGCGCGACACTCCTTCTGCCTGGGCGAGTTCCTTCCACGCGAGCGTCACTCTTCTTCCGCGTGGGTCCCGCGTGCAGCATTTTCCTCCCACAACTCGCCACGTGTCCTAAGTTGTGCATAACCTTTCCTTTCCACAAATCAGCGCGCGCCACGTGTCCAAGGCAGAGCAACGTTTCTTCTCTCTTCGTGTGACACGTGTCCCATCCGTTTGGTATTCTCCGGTCAGCTTATTGGTTTGGTTCCGTTGAGTGATGGTCAATTTCAGCATTGAGTATTCGATTAAAGCCTTATAAATCCAATTTATTTGGATAAAACGTCCATTTGTATTTTTTGCTAATTGCAACGTTTTTGTATGCCCAGAAACTCTATAAATAGGGGCATGTCAAAGTGTTTAGGGGTTAGTTTTTTAGCTTAAGTTTAGACATTTTCTTTTATTTGGTGAGGTTAGAGAGAAACCTATATGTGAAGTGATCTTGAGTGGATTTTGATTCTCCATTTGTTGTTCAAAGTTGTTGGGGCTCTTTTGGAGAGGACCTGTCGACGTGGAAGGCTCGGGACTTGTGGCCTCGTCTGGTTCGCTGTGACTGTGCTCTCACTGGCTGACGTGGTCGGTGAGCTACTGAGGGTCCTTCCTAGCGTCGACGGCAGTCGGAATGTTGAGGTTGGCCCCGGCTGAGGTAGGCAGAACCCGGATGTCCCCGAGGAAGACAGTATCTGAGGGCGACACCCGTTGCGGCTTCGGCTCCGTGACGTTGAGAGAATTTCGATGGGGATCTTCCAGCGGGCTTATGGTGTGGGAGAGAAACGTGACCAGTTTATGGAGGAGGTTTCTAAGTGGGTAATGGGGTCTAAATCTGTCCGTTTGTAAATAAAACGAATCCGACGGATGTAGTGCGAAAATGGTTTAACTTCTGTCCGTTTGTAAATAAAACGAACCCGACGGATAAAACGAACCCGACGGACGTAGTGCGAAAATGGTTTAACTTCTATCCGTTTGTAAATAAAACGAACCTGACGCACGTAGCTCGAAAATGGTTTAACTTCGAGGTTTTGAGATGTGATTGAGGGCTTTTGGTGTTTCAGGAGCCTTTGTTACCACTTCCAATGGGGAGAACGCCTAGAAACTTGTTCTAGAGGGACTCCGCCGGAAGTTATGGAGAATATCATTCTCCGTCGGTCGCTCTGATAGAAACCAGAAAATCAAAGGAGTGAGAAACAGAACACTTTAATCTGCCCTTCTCCCTCTTTTCCCGTGTATCTCGTCCCTTTCTGTCCGTCTTCCTCCCTCTTTCTTCCGTTTTTCCGTCTCTTTTCTTTTCTTCCCCCTTTTATGAAGTCTGGGCACTGTTATTTATAGGCTAGGATCATGGAGCTGAAGGGGAGGGAGCCTCTCCACCAGCCAGCCGGGACCTTGGCCGAAATTCCCCCTCCAGGTGTCTCTGTCGGTAAGGCGTTTTTAGTAAGGTTCAGGGTGAGCTTTCCATATTTTCAGAGAATGCATACCTTAGAAAGGATGTGTTTGATCATTGGTCAGGAATATGGCAATTATACTCATTGGCCGGTTAGGCGAGGATGGGGGCAGCCATCGTGGCTCTGCGGCCACTCAGTGAGCGGTAGCCATCGTGGCTTCGTGGCCCCCATAGGCGGGTCGGAGGGCAGCCATTGTGGTTTGTGGCCACTTGGGCGAAGTCGAGGCGGGCGGCGGCCATCGTGGCCGTGGCCCACTCGAGGCCGAGGTCGAGGCGCCCATTGTGGGCGAGTCGAGGCGGTAGCCATCGCGGGCCGTGGCCACAGCGACGTCGGAGGGTAGCCATTGTGGGTGGAGTCGGAGGCCAGCGTGGCCTTGCGGCCGCAGGCGAGTCGGGCAGCACCATCGTGGCCGTGGCCACTCAGCGAGGTCGAGGGCAGCCATTGTGGGCGGTCGAGGCGGTAGCCATCGTGGCTTCGTGGCCACTCAGGCGAGGTCAGAGGGTAGCCATTGTGGGCGGAGTCAGGAGGCAGCCGCCGTGGCCTTGCGGCCGCTTGGACGGAGCCAGGAGGCAGCCACCATGGCCTTGCGGCCGCTTGGGCGGAGTCAGGAGGCAGCCACTATGGCCTTGCGGCCGCTTGGGCGGAGTCAGGAGGCATCCATCGTGGTTGGGCGGAGTCAGGAGGCAGCCATCGTGGCCTTGCGGCCGCCTGGGCGGAGTTAGGAAATGGCCGGACGGCCAAACGTGATCCAGCGGGAAGGGTGAAGTTAGGGAGTGACAGAGGTTGTCTTCTTCTTTGTATATGCCCTCTCCAAATATTGAAGAAGTTTTTCGGTGTCTTAATTGCAAGCTAATGGGCTAATGGGCTAATGGGCTAATGGGCTTTATTTTACCTAATTTCCTCCACAACCCATATTATCCTAATCCCCTTATAGACCCAAGACCACCCCAAGTGGGCCAAGGATCTAATTGGGCCGGATAAAAATGGGTCCGGTCACATTCCTTAGCCTGCCAAACCACGGCCCACGTAGAAGTCCCCGAACGTGGCTTGGGTCCATGTACCATACCTGGAGTTACATTTATTTGATTTGGGCTGGACTCACATCTTGTAAAATTTTGGGTATCAACATTAGCCCCCTTGATTGTATAGGCTATGCAGCATAGCGAGATAGGCCATGCAATCAATTCTTGAACCTGTCAACCTGTCCTATCTGTATTGGTGTAGAATCAAACTGTTAGCTGGATCAATCAGTGTTTAAGAGAACCTGTAATCACTTCAATAATTGCATCATCATTATACCGAGTCCTTTCTAAACCGTTGGTTCCTCTTTCCTTTTCCCTCATTATTATTATTTTCCTTTTTTTAACTAATACTCTTTAATATCCCATTTTTCTTTTATTCTTCCATACCATTTTTTTTATCCTTCAAAATATATAACCCGTTTTTTTTTTCACTATTTCTTCGTCTCCTCATAAATAATACTCCCTCCCAAATAATATTTCTTTTGCTCCCATGTTTCAAGACTATTATATATATATATATATATATATATATATATATTTACCCATTTTCGTTTCCCACACAACATATTTTGTAAATATATATATATTAGGAATAATAACCCTTAATGTTTCCTTAATCTTCCCTCATACTATCACATTCCAATTTTTCCTTCACCATTCCTCTCCGTCGGCCAAAGGAAAAGGAGAAAGGGCTAGAGACCTTTGTAATTCACTTATCCTCCCCCCATTCCTTTTTAAACCTAGAATCCCTTCTATTCTTTCTCATCCTCAGCCAATAATCCCAAACCCATACTGTCAAAAATCACTGTGGAAAGACAAGAAAAGAGAAAAAAAAGTTAGAAGGATAAAACCTCTTTTTGTGGTCTAGCCGTCCGTAGAGAGGATCACCGCCGCTGCCGTTGCTCCGTTCGTGGAGGGGGGTTACCACTGCTGTCGCCATCCGTGGAAAGGACTACCACTGCTGTTCTTGGGCTTAGAAATCACTCCTTTTATTTTATTAAATTACTGTGGATGATGATTCTCTTTGTAGTTGGTGTTGCCATTACTTCTTGCCTTTGATCGTGAGAAACCATACTCTCATGTCTTATGTTGTTGTATTTGTGCTTCAAAAGAGTCATGACTTGTTTGATGATGTTCTACTGGCTCACCTTAAGAAACTGAAGGTTGCCATTGATGTGAAGCTTTGAAATCTTCTTTATATTGTCGTCCCACTTGTTTTGATCTGCGTTTCGTCTTGCTCTTGGGTTATTGCTTTGCGTAAATTAAGCTTTCTCCAATGACTTTTGCTCTTTCTGTCCCTACGGCAGCGAGAAATAATGCTTTCTGTTGTCTCTACGGCAATAAGAAATAAATGTGTTTTGTTGTCTTGGATATGTTATTGTGGTTGCTTCACTATACCGTTGCCATGCCCCTTCTTTTTTGTTGCTTTGATACTTGTTGTGATAGGCTAATCATCATTGTTGTGACCTCCGCAAACTTTCAAGTCTTAGTATTTTTTTTTTCAATTCCTCCCGATGTGCCTTGGTGTTACTTTGACATTTTTGGCTCAGGACATGCCCTTGACATTACATCAGCTTCCTTTCCCTCCTTTTTTTGTTGGCTCCCTGCATTTTTTAGTTTCATACCGTCTCATCACCACTTTTCCCACATTAGCGCCCTTCATCAATCAGAGGAGAGAAAAGGAAGAGAGAGTAAGGATCCCCGCTCGGCACCCAGAAAATCTCCATAACCAGCCCATTTCTTCCTCAAATTAGAGTCCCTCGCCCATTCGTACTTTTCCCAAACCGTGACCCCCAATATCATTCCATCAAGGACAATACTGAGAGGAGTGAGAGAGGGTCAGAGAGACAAAACCTGTTTTGCATATTCCATCATTCATGGAGGAAACCATTGTCGCCCTTCACCCGTCATTTGTTCGTCGTTGGCTGAGGTTTTTTTTCCTTATTCATCATTCCGCTGCTGCCGCGCTCTTTGTTTTTATCACCATCTTGAGTTGCTGCACTCGAACACTGCCGTCATTCGAGTGAGGCCCCATGTCCAACACCATTGTATGTCGTAGGATGTTATTATCTCATTCTTTGCATTTTTAAAAAGCAAAGACATTAAGCCTTGATGCAAGACCGTTGGAAACTACAATAGAGCCATAGATAATGTTGTTATGGACTCATTTAAAAACTGCATTTATTAGTGCCAAGCCATTAGAAGCGCGGTGCAAACTATGAATGCATTATGTAGTTTGGATTCTCCATAAAGTGCAAACCATAAGGCACCAATGTATAAACCATAAGCATTATAACGCAAACCATATGATACGATAGCACAATTAATATGGCGTCAAGGCAAAACCATTAGTATCCTGACATAGTAATAAGGTGTGATAGAACAAACCATAAGCGTCAAGGTAAAACCATAAGAATCCCGACGCAAGCCATAAAATGAGATAGCACAAACCATAGGCGTTGGGGTAAAACCATTAGCATCTCAGTGTAAATCAAAGGTGCAATCACATGTCCCATATACAATGTGAAGCACATACCAAATGCGCCAAGGAAAAAAAAACCATTAGCATCTCGGCGCAAACCAAAGGTGCAATCACATGTCCCATATACAATGTGAAGCACATACCAAAGGCGCCGAGGAAAAACCATTAGCATCTCGGCGCAACCCAAAGGTGCAATCACATGTCCCATATGTAATGTGAAGCACGTACCAAAGGCGCCGAGGAAAAAACTATTAGCATCTCGGCACAAACCAAAGGTGCAATCACATGTCCCATATGTAATGTGAAGCACGTACCAAATCTCGGCGCAAACCAAAGGTGCAATTACATGTCCCATATGTAATGAAAAAAAGGCCATTAGCATCTCGGCGCAAACCAAAGGTGCAATCACATGTCCCATATGTAATGTGAAGCACGTACCAAAGGCGCCGAGGAAAAAACCATTAGCATCTCGGCGCAAACCAAAGGTACAATCACATGTCCCATATGTAATGTGAAGCACGTACCAAAGGCACCGAGGAAAAACCATTAGCATCTCCGCGCAAACCAAAGGATTGTCAGCGGAATAACCATCATCATCCCGATGTGAACCATAAGCCATAATCCATAGGGTACGCTTTTTGCGTAACTCGTCCCGAAGTACGAGAGTAAACCCATAAGTCTCGGGTCTTCTTTTCCCCTTTTTTTTCGACAGTAGACCTTTTCGGCCAGAATTCCATCGAGTCGTCCCTGTTTTCCCGGATCTCCTTTTCCCTTTTCTTTGTTGCATTTCAACTTTCGTCATTTATTTTATGTGTTTGGTAGACAAACTGCCACAGAAAAGAGATCACTTCCTACGTCGGCCGTATTCGCTGCGTCCGGCGGCAATTCCTGTTTGCGTCTGGAGACTGGCTGAGCCATCTACTTTGTCTGTCTCTATGCTTTCTTTATTAACTAGTATCTTAGATGTCTTTGGTAGCTCTTTCGGAAGCTTTGTGAAAGCTTTCTTTCTTCATTGCTTTTCAACGTAAAAGACATCTTTCAGCCCCCTGTACATTGCCTTGTCCGTGGTTGGTGCTTGCCTCATTAGATTGAGCTACATTACACTGTTATTGATCAGGAAACCCCACATCAGGATTGCTAGGGTGTGCTGCATCAGAATTTCCGCGTCGGGCGCTGGTCTTTTATTGTGAAATTAGCCTTGAATTGAGCACCTTTATGTTCTCCCAAGATTTCATTTCCATTTCAAGTAATTGACCATGGTGACATCAATGGTAGGTTCTTCTAGCTCCACGAAAAAAGCCATTTTCCACTGTGGATGATGGAGTAAGGCAAAAGTATGGTCGTGTGGATTGTGATGAGGTCTAACACACCTGAAGCACATCAAGACGATGTAAACTCCAGCCCCCAATATGATCGTGCATCATCTTGCTCAGACTTTGAAAGAGAGTTCTTGTTAGTTTCCCTATGCAATGAGAATCCATGTGTACCTTCCTTTAATTTTGTGTCTGTTGTAAGATATGTGGCGAAAGCTACGTCAAGGGGGCAGAAAAAAAGCTTCGTCGGGCGGATCCGCTATGTCTGTCTTAGCTGTTGCTTCTCCAATGGCAGCGCCTCCAATGAAGATTTGTCATTTCCTGCCATCGGAGGTGATTCCATAGCTTTATCTCACTCTTTGAACATCGTTTTGGTATGTTGTTCGCATTTGCTATTTGATTGATATTAGGTGACATGATCAACGCTTGAGAAATCCATAAGATCTTCTTCCAGTGGTACTCCCTGTATCGGAGAGTTCACCTCATGGTTAAGTGAAGCCCCCAAGTTCATCAATATAGATGAGAAAATGTTTTCTTGCTTCCACCGGTGTTTGGATCTTCGGTTCTTCAGTAGCCAATGCCTCTTGTTGTGTGTCTTTAGTTGTTCGTGCGGAATGAGCATTCTCTCGAGAGAGAACATTTCTTAGCTTAGCAACTTCATGTATAAGGGTGCCTTCGGTTTGAGCCATCTCAGGAATTATTTCCGTGAGACCGACGGCTGTAGGTTCAGCTCCGCTAGACGTACTAGCTTCATGATTTGACATGCACATTTCAGTCCCATGTAAATCCCCATCAAATGTCCTCTTCATCGTTTCACTCTTGGTAGGAGCCATTCGGAAGCCCTAGTTTAGCCTTCCCCAGTGGAGTCACGAAATGTTGGGGCTCTTTTGGAGAGGACCTGTCGACGTGGAAGGCTCGGGACTCGTGGCCTCGTTTGGTTCGCTGTGACTGTGCTCTCACCGGCTGACGTGGTCGGTGAGCTACTGAGGGTCCTTCCTAGCGTCGAAGGCGGTCGGAATATTGAGGTTGGCCCCGGCTGAGGTAGGCAGAACCCGGATGTCCCCGAGGAAGACAGTATCCGAGGGCGACACCCGTTGCGGCTTCGGCTCCGTGACGTTGAGAGAATTTCGATGGGGATCTTCCAGCGGGCTTATGGTGTGGGAGAGAAACGTGACCAGTTTATGGAGGAGGTTTCTAAGTGGGTAATGGGGTCTAAATCTGTCCGTTTGTAAATAAAACGAATCCGACGGATGTAGTACGAAAATGGTTTAACTTCTGTCCGTTTGTAAATAAAACGAACCCGACAGATAAAACGAACCCGACGGACGTAGTGCGAAAATGTTTAACTTTTGTCCGTTTGTAAATAAAACGAACCCGACGGACGTAGCTCGAAAATGGTTTAACTTCGAGGTTTTGAGATGTGATTGAGGGCTTTTGGTGTTTCAGGAGCCTTTGTTACCACTTCCAATGGGGAGAACGCCTAGAAACTTGTTCTAGAGGGACTCCGCCGGAAGTTATGGAGAATATCATTCTCCGTCGGTCGCTCTGATAGAAACTAGAAAATCAAAGGAGTGAGAAACAGAACACTTTAATCTGCCCTTCTCCCTCTTTTCCCGTATCTCGTCCCTTTACGTCCCTTTCCTCCCTCTTCCTCCCTCTTTTTCTTCCCCTTTTATTTTTCCATGGAGTCTCTTTTTCTTTTCTTCCCCTTTTTTGATGAAGTCCGTGCAATTTTTATTTTTAGGCTAGGATCATGGATATTCTCGAGAAATGCTTACCTTAGAAAGGATGTGTTTGATCATTGGTCGGGAATATGGCGCTTATCGTGGCCAGTTAGGCGAGGTCAGCGGCCCATCGTGGGCTCGGTGTCTCAGCGGCAAAAGCCATCGTTAGTAAGGTTCACTTAGGCGAGGTCGAGGCATTGTGGTTTTGCTTTTGGAAATGTGTCCATAAAAAGGGATGTAATTTGTTATTTATGAAATGACAAATGTAAGACATATGGCGATTTTATAAAATAAGATAAAGTTATGTTTTGGCTCAAGAGTGTTTATGATATTGGTCCATAAACCTGCTACTAACGAAAGAAGAGTCGGGAACCTCCGGGACAAACTCTTCTGACACGCTTAAAATAGATATTCGGCGAGGATTGATTGGGCAATCGCCGATTATGATCAAGTTTTGGCATGTGATCTTTTGGTCTCGGGCATGGGGTCCGGGCATGGGAGTTGGACTCGTGGTTGATCTAGACATGCTCGCAACATGTTGAATAGACCATGTGACCGATTAGGTTAGAGTAAAACCGTTTACACAACTCTAAACCTAATCATCACAACTTAAGTATATTTGTATAATTATCTTAATCCCAAGTGAATCGTGGCTCAACTTAGTATCTCATGATCTTTTGATTCGCCAATGAGATTAGTTCACGCTTATTGAACGACATCTCGGTCATTGGGATCATGACAATATTAAGTTGGAGTTATGTGATTCACAGATATGGAATTGTAAAAATAATATCACCTCATGCTTTATTGACGGGGTGTGTGAATAAATAAACCCAGGCCTGGTATTCAATGATGATATTCATTGATTAAGACATCGTAACATGTGCGAGACATCTTACGAACGCTTGTCTTTCTTATTCATTCACCATATATAAGGAGTTGAGGAAATAATGATTAGAATGGTAAAACGGTAATATTATATACACCATTCGATCACCGATATTTACTTTAAGGATAATAATGCATTTACACCGTGGACCGTGTGATAAATTGTATCAACACCAAAAGAAAAATTAGCTTACATGAATCGAGAGATTATTCGCATCGAACTTTTAGTGGAGTTATGCGATGTCGGAATTAAATATGTCGATAACTTATAGGATGAGTTAGTCGAATATTGTAATTCCATAGCTTTGTTCATGTGGGTCCATTCGGTCTCAAGGCTAGCTCTAATAAATGGGAAAAACAGAATCGATAATTATGTTTAAATTCATTGTGTTATTTTTCATTTATTTGATAATTGAAAATAAAAAGAATGAGTTTTGAATTTTGAAATTAATGGAGATTAATTTAAAAATTCAAAATGAAATTTAAACATGATTTTATTTTGGCAACTAAAGGAAAGAGAAAGTGAGATTTTATTTTGGGAAAAATTAAAAATCCCTTGCCTTAAGGGGATTTTCAATTTTGCTCAAAATAGGGAAGGAAAAATCCGAAATCCCAAGCCATGTAGGATTTTCGGTTTCAACCCTAGGGTTAAGGAGAAATTCAAAATCCCATCTAGGGTTTGAGTTTTTGAATTTTCTCCTATATAAGGATATTATTGAAAACCCTAGGGAGGAGTCTTTTGGAGGCATCCATCGTGGCGGATTTTGTAGAGACAAAATAGAGTTTCCTTAGAGGTATCCATAGGCATCCATCGTGGTGGTTCTTGGGAGTCGAGGTAGCGATCTTGTTTCACGGCAATTCTCCATCTTGGGCGGAGTTAGGAAACAAGCCGGACAATTAATTCAAACGTGATCCTAATCCTTTGAAGGGTGAAGTTAGGGAATTATGAATTAAATGGATATGAGGTTGTCTTCTTTGTTTGTATATGCCCTCTCCAAATATTGAAGATGTTTTTCGGTGTCTTAATTGCAAGCTAATGGGCTAATGGGCTAATGGGCTTTATTTTACCTAATTTCCTCCACAACCCATATTATCCTAATCCCCTTATAGACCCAAGACCACCCCAAGTGGGCCAAGGATCTAATTGGGCCGGATAAAAATGGGTTCGGTCACATTCCTTAGCCTGCCAAACCACGGTCCACGTAGAAGTCCCCGAACGTGGCTTGGGTCCACGTACCATACCTGGAGTTACATTTATTTGATTTGGGCTGGACTAACATCGTGTAAAATTTTGGGTATCAACAATAGTTTATATATTTGAGTGGTTAATTTTCTTCTATCTTCTTCTAATTTGTCATATTGATATATTTTATTGTCAACTTTTATATAAATCTAGTCAAGCTCTTTTTATGTGATTGTTGCATGATACTATATATTGATAGATATTATTTTATGAGTAGTCTTTTACTGCATTATTGCCAATGGTATATTGTCGCTCTTAGATTTCTCTTAAGATGATTTTTCCTAATACTAAACGTAAGAATTTTACTCACTCGAATACATTTTAATTCACATGTTCTTCAAATATATATTTTTCGATTGTTAGTTTGGAATGTGAAACTTTCAATTGAGTAATCTTGAAGATCAAAATCCATTCAGGTGAACGAAGCATATAGGGAAATCTCGACGCCTTACTGGTTTTAAATATAATTTTCTCCTATATTTTTCTTAAACTTTAACTTCTCAACAAAAATTCCATTCTCTTTTATTTTTACTTTATTATTTATCTCCTAAAGCTTTTTATTTGCTAATATTTTCTTCTTCAATTTGTCTCCTCCTTGTGGATACGACCGCCCTAACTGTGCTACCGCGATCGCTTTATTTTCAACAGGTTTGGGCGTAATCAGTTTTCTTGGCTCTATTTATAGGCCTTTACATGTGACTACGTATTCCCTGTTCCCAAAGAGGAAGCCATCTTCTCTCCTCGATCCGCGTGAGGGTAGGTGAGTTTTCATGATGAATGCTTTAGAAAATGCGGCTAATCCTTCCTATCTGCCGCTTGATTTCCTGACTTCTGCAGTAGCGGTCGAATCAATACTTCCCTCTTTCAGTTGACAAGACCCTTGACAAGTTGACTCGGTGAGATGCCTCAACGCCTTGGTCATCAGACGTCGAGGCTACCTCCTCGACGCCTCCCTCCGCGTACGACCTCTCGATGCCAAGAGCATCTTACTACGGCCTCTCCCTCGAGCCAGCAATCGATTCCCCACGAGGAGTCCTCAGCGCCTGTCGTTCACGAGAGTGGTCGACTCCTCGACCATGGTGTAACAATTACCCCCTAGACTAGGATGTCACAGCGCGACTTTCCTAGATACTCAGCGTCGAGGATGCCACATGGGAAAACTCTTCTGGGGGTAGTGACGGCTGCTTGTCAGAACAGCGATCATTATGGTTGGTTTCTCGGGCAGCGGAATCATCGCGTCGATCGTGTCAACAGTCACACTTCCGCTTCCCTGGCACCACGTGGCATTGGAGGATGAATTGCAACCATCTGATGAGATACCCCTTCATTGCCCTCTCCCCGACCGTTGGATCACGCCCTTTCGTATCCACCGTTGGATGGGACCGTATCGGCTTCTACTGTCGAGATTTGGGGTCCTCGGGCGCCTATTTAAACCCCCTGTAATGACATTGAGGCGGAACATTTTCTTGAATGCCGTTACTCTGCCAGATTTTCACCAAACATTTCGCTTTCGTGCGCTCCTTTCTACCTCCATTTCAAGCTCCTATCTTCGGAACAACTGGTGAGTTCTCGTTCTCTCCTGTCTTTGTTATTGTCCTCGCGCTATTGTGTGCGAAATGATGAACCTGTAATCAAACCAAAAATGGAGGGGGGGGGGGGGGGGGGGGAATGTCCTCACCTGCCATGGCCGGCTACACGCCCGGGGATGAGGCCGTGAGGGGCCATCGCCCTGTTTTATTTTCTCGGCCCTGAGCTGAGCCTGATTTCCCAGGCCCTGGCTCTAGGGGCTCTGGTTGGGGCGTGTTCTCCGTGCCTCCTCGCACGGCACCTGGACCTCTCGACCATTAGGACCTAACTTCTCCCTTTGTTTGTTTTCAGAAACATGTCGCCAAAACAAGCTAAGGGTTGAGAGGTCTCCACATCCCGGGTGAGGGACGACCCGGTCGAGTTGGCGACATCGAGTTCATCCTCGTTCGAGAGTTCATCCCTCCTTAGAGGGTTTCCCAAGAGTCCAGTCGAATCTCATTCGGACGAACCGACCTCCTTGACGGAGGATGGGGAGCAAGTTGCCCTTCCGAGGGGGGGTATGGGGTTCGACCGACCAACCCTCTCGAAGCCACAGATGTCAACCCGTCGAAGATTAAACCTCGGATCGCACTAGAGGCCTTCAATGACGTCAGGATTGACCCTTTGAACTTCTACCTGATCATCCTGACCCCCAACAACCGGCCCACAACCCCCCAGCCAACCACATGACTGTTTATACCCGCGCTCTTAGCTTCAAGACTATCCATTTTTGATCCTTTCGTGAAGGGCCTCTGTGCCGTTCATAGGATATCCTGTAATGACCGGGAAAATATTAAGTCAAAATCGGACAGTCCGGTATTTGACCGTAATTATTCCCGGAATAGAAAGTAGTAGAAATATTGATGTAATCAGGAAAGTGTAATGTAGAAACTTTATATACGGGGTAAAATCACCCGAAAAGTGTAAAGTTATAATACGAATATTTTTACAGAGAAAATTCATAAATATCTGTTGTGAATAGTGAAATATCGGTTAAAAGTTAGAAATTTTAACAGGTATATTTTAGTTATGAAAAACTGAAATATTTGGTAAATGACCAAATGACCAGTTAGAAAAAGAGTAGAAATATTAGAAGTAAGGAAAATGACAAAAGTTCCCCAAATGCAATTTTTCCGAGTCGGCTAAAGCGGAAATCGTGAAAAAAAAGCACCGCGAGGGTACGCGCTTTTGGGCAATTCTAGATTGTTTAAAATGAAAATTTCAAAAAAGAAATTGACTATTGAGATACCCAAGAGAAGTGGGTTGAATATGAGAAATTTGACCCAGGGGTGCTCGGCAATCCGTAAAGCAAGATAGAACCCATGCACTGGTGTGAAATTATCGGTACCAGAAAAGAGACTTCGCTTTGAAAAACGAAAAGTTTGGTCTCGACAAGAAAAAAATGTGAGGAACACGGAACCACTTAAATTAAGTGTGAAACTTAATTAGAATTAGTCAAATTAAATTATAGAAATTAAAGTGATTTCTTTAATTTAATTTAGAAAGTAATAAGAGATATTATTATAAATAATATTATAATATTCATTAATACACTTAAAGAGGCCTACGGAAGGAAATTAGAAACATTATGTTCTATTTGTTGGGAATAGTGTCCTGAAAGCATGAGATGTAAAAGGATATTTATTATTTATTTAATAAAATAGTTTATTCATCATTTTATGTGCATATATTTATGAATATTTTATGAATATCAAATAAAATTCCTTGATTATTTATGAAATGTTATATACAAGAGGATAATGTTTAAGGATAATAATCAAAAATAATCTGTTCATAATGAATTTAATTAAAGTTCGGAATCTTTAATTAAAACATTATTAATACATGTCATTCCCATTTAGAATGGAATGGTGTTATCCGTGACTTTTAATATGGCGAGATATTGAATGAGTGTATTTCGTGATAATGAGATTATGTGAAACATGGACGCAGAGACATAATATGAATTTCTAATAATTTCCGTTAAGCATAGAAATTCTAATTGAGTCTACCGATGGTCATGTATAGAATGATCTTAATCCCGAGTTCTTAACAAACTCCTATTTATGGATTTATGTCTTTTGATTTACTGCACGGATTCCGAGACCCCGAATCCTATTCCTTGTATTTTAGAGACATAATGAAATAGGTAGCTGGGAATGTTATTATACGAGATGGAATCCATTCCTTCTTGAGAAAGAAGCAGATAAATAATTCTCTTGAGTGTTGATTCGGTACTTGGATTAGTAAGAGCGCTCTGGTTCATGAATGTGTTTTATGAATCACTATCCATTAGAGAATCAATGGTACTCAAGAAAAAAGATGTAATTAGAGAGGTTAACGGATTCTACTTGACTCTAATTATGAATTATTTATGGAGGATCGATCTATATGCAATGACTATATCAAATGGACACTTCACAGTTTAGAAGTAATTAATGTCTATAATTTTGAGAGTGCAATTCCAAGTTTATAGTGGAGTAACTATTGGAATTAATAGAATTAATTAATTAATTAAAGTGTTTAATTAATTATTAATTTTATTAGAGCTCAGAATTATAGGTCCATTAGTCCCCACGTCGTCCTTGTAATTCTACCAGACACAAAGGGCAAAATGGGAATTTTAGAATTACGGAATTCTAAAATTAAATACTCAAGAATAATTAATTGTGAATTAATTATTATTTAAATATTGAGATTATTTAAATTTGAATTTGAACATATCTAGATTTATCCATTTAAACTTATTTGATAAGTTGTTTAATTTAAAATTCAAATTAATTTAAGTTTGACTTAAATTCAAATTTGAATATGAATTAAAATTGGGCTACTGGATAAAGGATAAAATATCTTCTCCTTCCCTATCTTATCTAGGCGCCACACACAGGGATAAAA
Organism: Morus alba; assembly: GCA_012066045.3. Classification (NCBI taxonomy): domain Eukaryota; kingdom Viridiplantae; phylum Streptophyta; class Magnoliopsida; order Rosales; family Moraceae; genus Morus; species Morus alba. The sequence goes on from CP050224.2 coordinate 36,654,331, forward strand.
CCCTAGTGTGTGGCAGGCCACCTAAGGGATAAGGGGAAGGGATTTTTTGTTCTAAATTCAAAATTGGAGATAAGGATTTGATCCTATTTTGAAGTTTGACTTCTTCTCTTTAAACATGAGATAAATAAAAAATTGTGAGACAATTTTGAAACACTTTTCAGCCCTAGAGAAAGTGTGTGGCTGAAATTCTCATATAGCAAAAGAGAGTGAAATATTTTTTTCTCCAAAAATTCCACATCATGCATGCGTTGGTGTTTGTGGAAATTCGAGTGTTTAAGAAACCGTTTTGTCTCACGTGTGCCCACACACACGTCTACGTGGAATCAAGGAATTGACGTGGAAGACTTTGGTGTTCTAAACACAAAAGCTTGGAGCTAGGACTGTTCGTGGTCAAAGAAAATCAAGATATCATCCGAGTCGGCTACAAGGTATTTTTTCGGTTGATCCTTGAATCTTATAAATTAATGAGATTAATTTATTGGTGCATAAATTAATATAATCTATAGAGTATCTCAAAAGTTTTATGAAATTTTTGTTATACACGATCCGCTATTCCGCTGCGTTTCCGCCGCCACCGAATTCGATTCGGCAACCAACACTATTTTCCTAAGGGTGGCCGAGAGACTAGAGAAAAGAGAGAGAAAAGAGAGAAAATCAAGGGAAAATCAAGGAATCATCCGTTTTCGCCGAAATTTCTTCCGTTCAGTCCGGTGGAAATATAACCCGAGGCATTCTAGCGGAGAATCTCAACTTTTCAAGGTAAGATTTCGGATTTTTCATGAGAAACTGCTTGCTTTTTCGTTTTTGTGAATAGTAACTCATCTCGTGAAAAATCAGAAAAGCGAAAAACGAAACCGAGGTTTTGTCGGGGACTACGATAGGAGTTTAATGTGCAAGTATTGAAAGGATTGAACAATTTTTTTTTTGGATTTACACTAAAAATCCGAAAATCCCTAGAAATGGAGGAAATGTATTTTTGTTCAATTTATGTAGCAATTTGTGTTCGTGAATGTGAATCGACTACAGTGTACCGAAATGGAAGTAAAACGAGTTATTGAAAACTTTAAGGCGAAACTCCGCAAAATTTCCTAAAATCTAGTTAGCAAGCAATGAGTTAGGAATCGATTCTAGAGAATGGATAATAGTTTTAAACCTCGGAAATGAATAGATTAAGATTCAAACCGAGATACACGAATATGTGTAAATTGCCTCTTGAGCTAGAATTCGCCTTAAGGGGAAAAAAGTCCATAAATGAGTTTGAAAATAGATTTAAGAATCTAAGTATGAGGAATTGTGATTGAATAGGGAATTGATACCTATTTCCATGAAACAGTTTTTGCACGAGAGCCAAGCAACGAGAAAGAACTTCCAACAAGCGGGAATCCTAGCAGATTTTTCTGTAAGTATAGACATATATGTTTGTCTCGACTCGAGTAAAAAGCTGCAGTTAGACTTAGAACTATTAATTTACTTATGTTCCTAAGTCTATGTGATTACATGTGATTATACATGTTTGGAGGGCTTAATGCTCTAGATTTCGGAAGGGGCGACATATGGTTACCCTTATGCATAGTTAAAAAGATCGACGGGTCGCCGGCCTCCGCAAGGGAGGAAAATCTCAAAGAGTAGAGATTCCGACTTGACCCGATGCGATAAAGTAATGAGCCAAAAGTAAAAGACGACGGGTCATCGGCCTCCGCAAAGGAGGGAAATCTCACAGAGTAGAGATTCCGACTAGACCAGCCCAAGAAAGTAAGAACAGAAAAGATAGAAAGTAGTTTAAAGCATGTTTCATGCGAGCATATTTGCATCATAACTCTTAATGTAATTTCTATTAGTTTATGATGTATGCATGTTTATACTTTCTTGAGCGTTAGCTCATCGGTTTACTCATGTGTAGGTAACAAAGGTAAGCACCCATATATAGTGGTTTGCTTGATGGACATCTTGCGGAGGCAAGGGTGGCGGAAATGTCATGGGTGCACGGAGTGGTCTTTACTACGCCGCTTAGAAATTAAATTCACTGCAAGTTAATGTAATATAGAATAATAGTATGTATGTTTAGTTCTAAGAAGAAGATATTACAACCATTGTCTTAGTAAAGAACAACGGACTGTAATAAGTTAAGACAAGTTTCGGGAACTAGTATGATACCGAATCTTTAAAGTAATAGCAAGATGTGCTATTAGTGTATCAACATAACATGTTAAGAACCCGATGGTTAAAGTAAAGAAAAAAAAATTTACCCGCACATGAACGTAAATTAAAGAGACAATAGTCTAACAACGAATAATGGATTAGACTATAGCTTAGCCCATTAGTAGTAGTATAAGGAACGGCGATCGCGCCGCGAGGGCACGGGTCGCCACATATCCCCTGCACAACTGTCACCCAACTGTTGGGTGACAATAAACTCCATGATAATCTTATGGAGGAAATTCCTAGGGGTCGACTTAAATGTTGACGAATTTCTATACTGCTATTCCCTGAAGGCCTCCCCAAACTAGAGGGGATTTTTCTATTTAGGTTCCTCTGCCAAATCCAAACCTCCTGTTCCCCCTGGTGGTCGAAGACCTCCAACGCCCATGGGTGGAAGCCCCAATTCTTCTTTCTTGGGGGCAACTTCAATTCCCATCCTCTCGACGGTGAGGATCCCTTGGGGACCAAAACAGTTTTCAACAAATACTATAGGTTCCCTCATTTTCTGTAACCCGTCTTGATAGGATTGATGCTGCCCGTCGACCTTTCTAACGCGTTGCTCCTCTTTGCAGGTGAATCTATGCATCGACCATGACTCCCTTCCTCTGCGCTTGCCTGCATCGAGCAGATTTGAGTGCTTCCCAAAGACAACCGTCTGACGTCGGTTCTCAATACTGCAGAGAACTGGGAAGAATATGGCCTGTCCATGCTCCTTGACACTCCTCGAGTGCCCGTCGAGCCTCCCATGGATCTCCTAAGTGGTAAGTCCAGCCTTTCTTTCTCTTTTCCTTACTTGAGGTTGAGGGTGACGGTTGAGGAGTCCCTGAGCTGACCCCTTCCTTTTCCTCTTTTAGCTGTGCCGTCAGAGATGAAGTACTCCCTTCCTACTAGGTCGAAGAAGAGAAAGGAGAAGGACGGGACGCCAGAGTCATCGAGGCCGCCGCCTGCTCAAGTCACCCCTGCCCCTCGGGTTGCTGATCCACTCCATCGGGGGATGCTCGTGATCGACCCTCCTATCAAGAGGCCAAGGGCCGAGGAGCCTCGCAACACCGTGGGGGTCAAAGAGTCAACCTCGCAGCAGGCTCGGTGCCTCGAGAAGGGGAAAGACGCCGAGGTGGCCCGTCCTTTGTCGGGGCCACTAGTGATTCCAGGGTCAAAAATTGACTACCCTAAGTTCATTGTAACAGATATCATCCCTCGCCTTCTCCACAATGCTCTGCGCCTACCTCCGCGGTTTAGCCTCCCTATCCAGGCCATTTACTCGCACTTCCACGAGGAGTCTTGGGACGCCTTCGCTAAGAGGAGCATTTTGGACCGCCAGCATCTGACTGTGATGCGCGAAATCTCAGTACGTCCACTCTCGCTCCCTGATTCTTGCTTCCTTTTTAGGGACTTTGCTCTCGCACCTTAAAGTTGTTCCTTCCCCTTCTTTTGCATACAGGCCCTTGAGTTGGCCTTCCAAAACTACGTCGAGCTAGAGGAGCTGATGCAGAAGGAGACTGCATTATAGGAAGTCGAACAGGATCTCAAAACCCTTCAGGCTGCCCGAGAGGAGCTTTCCCTGAACCTCGTGGTCGAGAAGGCTAGGGTGCTGTCTCTTGGTGAGAGCATCACCACCGAGAAGGCCGCCAGCTTTGAAGAGGGCGTTCGGGAGGGACGTTCCAAGGCCATGGAGGAATTCCTCTTGTCCACCGAGTATGAGAGGCGGCAGAAAGAGGTGGCTTCGAAAGCGGTTCGGGACTTCATGGTCTCTGAGGAGTTTGGCCGCTTGGTCGACTCCAAGTTGGAGTCGTTCAAGACGTCCTGAGAGCTCAAGGAGATGGTTGAGGGACGAGTGGAGAAGTTTATGTCTTCCGAGGCCTTTGAGGAGCTCATAAACCAGAGGCTCAACGCCTTTTAGGACTTGGCTGAGTTTGAGGAACTCCAGTTGTCCCTCATGAAGTCTGCCGGGGAGCAGATCCTCGACCGCTTCCGAAGAAAGCATCCTGATATCAACCTTGCCTTCCTCGACGAGTCTGACAGCGAGGGGGTAGAGGTGGTTAAGCCGGACCAGGCGGCCGGGGGAGTCAACCAGACTCAGGAGGAGGCCGAGTAGGAAGCCGGGGATGTCGAGGGGGCACCGAAAGAGAGCGACGCGGAGCATGTAGGCGGGGATGGACGCGCGCAGTGAAGACTTGTTTATATTTAGTTGTCATTATTTATTTTTTGAATAGGGCCGCAAGGCCTAGACAATATTTATTTGGCATTCTGTAACGGCCATAAGGCCGAGACAAGTTTATATTTTGATTTTTCTTATATGCACTTATGCTTATTCCATTTATTGTGTTGTGTGGAGAATTTTTTGCTAAGTGTAGGCTCGACTAGCTCTTCTGAGTTGAGTTTTTGTTGTTGTTGGGGGGCCTCATTGTTGGGCCTTAATACCCCCTCGCCAGAGTTGAGTTTTTGAAGTCGGTTTTGGCGCACCATTGTCGATGCTTCGATGTAGATAGTAGATGATCATACCCGCGTAAGAAGAATCAGTCAACGTATCGATGCATAATCATTCACGTATAATTTACAAGTTTGCTTCTTAGCGTACCAGGAAGGGGAACTAAGACAGAACAAGAGTAAAAAACATTAAACTTGCTCTCTTAGGTTGACGCCTCTCACAGTCACTGGTAGTAGACCTTCAGCTAGTCCGCGTTCCAAGTATGCTTTATGCTTCGACCGTCGAGCTCTGCCAGTCGATACGACCCATTAGCAACGACCTCTTTTATTCTGTAGAGCCCTTCCCAGGTCGGTTCCGGCTCCAGAGTTCTTGGGTTTTGTGTTAGGGGTTACCACTTGCAGAACTAGGTACTCGACCCTGAAGCGCTTTTGCTTGATCTTCTTATTATAATACTTGGCAGTTCTCACCTGGTAGGCGGTGAGCCTTAACTGTGCACCCGTGTGCCATTCCTGTAGGAGGTTGAGCTCCAAACCCATTAGCTCGGCGTTCCTATCCTCCTCGTACCGGGCTACCCGGTTGGTCGGAATGGACACCTCGACTGGAAGGACTGCCTCGAACCCATAGGCCATTGAGAATGGGTTTTCCCCCGTAGTAGTTCTACTCATTATTCGGTAGGCCCACAGTACTTTTGGTAACTCGTCGGCCCATTTCCCTTTATAGGCGTCGAGGCGCCGTTTGAGTGTGATTTTGATTATCTTATTGACCGCCTCGACCTGCCCGTTGGAATGGGGGTATACAACAGAGGAAAAATTCTTGTGGATCCCCAGTAGCTCACAAAACTGGCTGGTGTTGTCATTGTTGAACTGCTTCCCGTTGTCGGACACGAATGAGTGTGGCACACCAAACCTGCACACTATGTTGTTCCATATGAAGTTTGTGCATTTTCCGTCCGAGATGGTCGTCAATGGCTCAGCTTTGACCCACTTCGTAAAGTAGTCGACGGCGACAATTGCGAACTTGTACCCCCCCTGGGCTTTTGTGTAAGGGACTAATAAGGTCAATCCCCCATTTAGCGAAGGGCCAAAGGGACACTATGGAGGTTAGGTCCCCTGAGTGCAGTTGAGGGGTGGGGGCATACCTCTAGCAGCTCTCGCACCTTTTCGCATACTCGGCTGCATCCTTTTTGAGACTGGGCTAGTAATACCCCTGTCGTAGTATTTTGTAGGCTAGGGACTATCCCCCCGCGTGGTTCCCGCATGTCCCATCGTGCACTTCGGATAACACTCTCTTTGCATCTTCTGCGCTGAGGCACATGAGCAAGGGCGTCGAGTACCCTCTGTGGTAGAGGAGATTGTTGTGCATTGTATACTTTGCCGCTTGATACTTCATCTTTTTTAGCCTGCTGCCTATCCTCAGGGAGCTCACCGTCGACCAAGTTCTTGATGATCGGGTCCATCTAGCTTGGCTGATAATCCACCGGCACGACCTCAGGCCTCTTTTCCATGGTTAGGGTTTTCAAGACCTCTACGGCACCAAGTTCAAGAGCTCGGCATCTCTCGATGTTGCCAACTTGGCGAGGGCATCGGCGTTACTATTCTATGCCCTTAGCACCTGCTGTATGTCGTAGGTCGTGAACCTCCCCAGGGCTTCCTTAACCTTCTTCAGATACGCGGCCATCTTTTCATCCCTGGTCTGGTACTGGCCTTTCACCTGATTTATAATTAGCTGTGAATCACTAAAGATGTCGAGGTTCTCCGCTTTTAAGTGCTCTGCCAACCTAAGTCCGGCAAGCAGCGCCTCATACTCTGCTTCGTTATTGGACGTAGGGAATTCAAACCTGATGGCCGAGGTGACCTTGTGCCCCTCTGGTGTGTGTAACACTAGTCCTGCCCCACTTGCTATTGTCATTGGAGCTTCCGTTGATGTAGAGCTTCCATCGTAGTGGTTCGTCGGCTTCCTCGACCTCGGCCGGTAACCCTGTTAATTCTGCCATGAAGTCTGCGAAGGCCTGGCCCTTGACAGTGGTCCATGGTTTGTAGTTGATGTCAAACTGGCTAAGCTCTATGGACCATTTTAAGAGTCAACTGGAGGCGTCTGGCTTTTGTAGCACCTGCCTGAGTGGGTGGTTGGTCAGGACCTGCACACTATGGGCCTAGAAGTAGTGCCGCAACTTCCTCGTTGTCACAATTAGTGCAAGGGTGAGCTTTTCCATCTGGGGATACCTCATCTCTGTGTTGAGGAGGCGCTTGCTAGTGTAATACACTGGCAGCTGCACCTTCTTCTCTTTGCGGATTACCACCGAACTAACGGCGTGTTTCGAGGCCGCCAGGTAAAGGCTCAGCACCTCTCCGGTCATTATTTTGGACAGCAAAGGAGGTTTTCCAAGGTGTTCCTTTAGTTGTTGGAACGCCTGTTCACACTCTTCCGTCCATAGGAATGGCTTGTTTCCCCTCATGGTGTCAAAGAACGGTATGCACTTGTCTATAGATTTGGAGATAAACCTATTAAGCGCAGCCACACAGGCTGTTAGCTTCTAGACCTCTTGGGCTTCCTTGGTGATGCCATGTTGAGGAGGGCCCCAATCTTTTGCGAATTGGCCTCGATCCCTCGACTACTCACCATGAAACCCAAGAATTTCCCTGAAGCGACGCCGAAGGCACACTTGCGGGGGTTTAACATCATCTTGTACGTTCTGAGGACACCGAACATTCTTGCAAGGTCCTCCACATGGTCTTCGGTCTTTCTACTCTTTATCAGCATATCATCGATGTAGACCTCCATAGTTTTTCTGATCTACCTCGCGAACATTTTGTTGATGAGGCATTGGCAAGCCGCTCTAGCATTTTTGACCCCGAAGGGCATCACTCTGTAACAGTAGAGCCCTCTGTCGGTAACAAACACCGTGTGCTCCTCGTCGCGGTTGAGCATTGGTATCTGGTTGTACCCAGAGTACGCGTCCATGAAGTTCAGTAGTTCATGTCCTGTCGTGGCGTCGACTAACTGGTCAATTCGGGGTAGTGGGAAGCTGTCCTTAGGACACGCCTTGTTCAAGTCACTGAAGTCGACACACGTTTGCCACAAACCATTTGGCTTTCTCACCAGTACGGGATTCGACACCCATTCGGGGTACAAGACTTCTCGGATGAAGTTGTTCCTGATCAGTTTGTTGACTTCTTCCTGCAGGGCCTCAGATCTCTCAGCGTTCATGGGTCGATGCTTCTATCTCTTTGGTGGAAACTTCTCGTCGATGTTCAGCTGGTGACACATGACGTCAGGGCTTATCCCTTCCATGTCCTTGTGGGTCCAGGCAAACACGTCGAGGCTTCCCTTGAGAAACTCGACCAGTCTTTCCGGGGCCTGTGCTCCCAACACTGAGCCAACCCTCAGTGTTCTCATTGGGTCCCTTTCATCGATGGGGACCTCGATTAACTCCTCGACCGGTCCCGTTCTGGGCTCTTCTCTTGGAAACCTTGGATCGAAGTTGAGTCCTTCCGCCCTGGTCTCAACCATTCTCAGCTCTCTCCGTACCTGTGTTGGCTCCACGTAGTGACAGACGGTCTCTGAGTACGTGAGCCTCGACTTGTACTGGTTTCCTTAGGCCTTGCCCATTCCGTTGAGCGTGGGGAACTTCATCATCTGGTGGTCGATGGATGTTACTGCCTGCAAGGTCCTCAGCATCAGGTGTCCTATGACTGCATTGTATTGATTGTTGGAAATATGTCCACAAAGTAGGATGTAATTTGTTATTTGTGAAATGACAAATGTCAGACATTATTGTTTTGCTGATTTTATAAAATAAAATAAAGTTATGTTTTGATACATACTCAAGAGTGTTAGTGATATTGCTTAGTCCATAGATTGTTATCAATGAAAGAAGAGTCAGGGAAACCCTGCCGGACAAACTCTTCTGATATAGTTTAAAATAGATATTCGCAGTCTTAGGATCGACTAGGCAATCGAATCCGATTATGACTGTTAGATCGAACCATATGATGCTAGTCTCGGGGCATGGGAGTTGGACTCTGTGGTTGATCTAGATATGTTCACAACATGTTGAATAGACCATGTGACTGATTAGGTTAGAGTAAAAACCGTTTACAGAACTCTAAACCTAATTGTCACAACTTAAGTATATTTGTATAATTATCTCAATCCTGAAGTGAATGCATAACTCAACTTAATTTCTCATGATCTTTGATTCACCAATGAGATTAGTTCACAGTTTTTGAACAAAATCTCGGCTATTGGGATCATGATATAATTGAGTTGGAGTTGTGTGATTCACAGATATGGAATTCGTAAGAAATAATATCACCTCATGCTTTATTGATGGGTGTGTGAATAAATAAACCAGGCCTGGTATTCAATGATGATATTCATTGATTAAGACATCGTGACATGTGCGAGACATCTTACGAACATATGTCTTTCTTATTCACAGTCATATAAAGGAGTTGAGGAAATAATGATTGGAATGGTAAAACGGTAATATTCTATACCATTCTGATCACTGATATTTACAAAGGATAATAATGCATTTATTCTGTGGATCATGTGATAACTTGTATTAACACCATCAGAAAAATAGTGCATATGAATCGAGAGATTATTCGGCATTGAACTTTTAGTGGAGTTGTGCGATGTCGGAATTAAATATGTCGATAACTTATCGGGATAAGTTAGTTGAGTATTGTAATTCCATAGCTTTGGTCATGTGGGTCCATTAGGTCTCAAGGCTAGCTCTAATAAGTGGGAAAATAGAAACTGATATTTTGTCATTTAATTATGTTTAAAAATTCATTATGTTATTTTTCATTTATTTGATAATTGAAAAATAAAAGGAATGAATTTGAATTTTGAAATTAATAGTGATTAATTTAAAATTCAAAATAAAATTTAAACATGATTTTATTTGGCAACTAAATGAGAGAGAAAGTTGATTTTATTTGGGAAAATTTGGAAATCCCTTGCTATATGGGGAATTCGAATTTTGCTCCAAAAGTGAGAAGGAAAATTAAGAAATCCCTAGCCATATGGGGAATTTTGGATTTTGATCCTAGAGAGAAGGGGAAATTCGAAAATCCCATCTAGGGTTTGAGTTTTTGAATTTCCTCCTATAAAACAATATTATTGAAAACCCTAGCTATGAGTTTTTAAGAGAAGAAAATATCTCACACTTTTCTCTCCTAGGGTGGCCGGAATTTTGAGACAAAATAGAAGGAAAAATTGTTTCCTTAGGTTTTTAAAACAGAGCCCACTCTCTCATCCCAAAACAATTAGAGTCATAGTCTTGAATCAACGAGTGGTTTTCGGTGTGATCGTATCGATAGATCAACGATCTTGTTTCACGGCAATTCTCCATCTCGGAACGTGAGATAGTGAGACAAGATCCTTGCGGTCATTTTTGATTCAATCGTCACAAAGGTATGATTGTCATTTTATTCCTTTGTCTATAAACATATATCATGCATGCATCTCTCGTTGTGATTTACGTTTAATTTGGAATTAATTGATATGTTAAAATTTTTTGAAATTCCGCCTACAAGTTTGTTGTTGTTCAAATGATTTTTCATTAAAAATCACAACTAGATCCTACATTGGTCGCCTCCCTTGACCACTAGGAACTTTGACATAACAGTCCAGGTGTGTGGTCGGTCTCCAATGGTCATAGGCAGCTTTATTGCCCGCTCCGGGATGACGTTGTCCCCTGTGAAACCGTACAGGGGTTGGGCGCTGTTCTGTAGCCTCGCGGGGGATCCCCATCTTGTCGAGGTAGTCTGAGAACAAGATGTCCACGGAACTGCCGTTGTCGACAAGGATACGGCAAACCGTATAGTAACTGATCATGGCCTCGACAACCAAGGCATCACTCTGGGGGAAATATACCCCCCTCGTGTTGACCTCCGAGAAAGTGATCTCGGCGTCCTCATATCGCGCTGCCTTAGCCTCGCGTCCAGAGACGTTCATCACTCCTTCTGTCGTATAGCAGAATGGGGGGCAATTTGTACTTGTCGGGAAGTGGTACCCGGATGATATTTTTCGTGAACAGGACCATGTGTCTTGTGTACACCTCCAATAACTGTGTTGTTGGGGGTCGAATGCTTTGGGTCCCCAGTGGAGTCGCCAATTGTTGACGGTCAAATTTCGCCAACAAAAACTGGCCGGGTTACCTCTTGGTTTCCCTTTGGATTACCGGCCCGTGTGGGTATTTGTAGAGTATGTGTGTTTGTGTGTTAACTAAAGAGTGCATAGATAAACAACACAAGGAATTTTGTAGTGGTTCACTCTATAAAATTAGAGCTACATCCACTGTGATTTTGTATTTCTTTTGAGAAGACAACAATTTACAACCATTGCTCTCACTTTCTCCCTTTTCTTCTCCTAGAGTCTCTGAACCCCTTCTTCGGTGGGCATGTTCCTCCTTTCATATTGGGCTTCCTTTGCTGGGTGGGTTTCCTCCATAGGTAGAAGCACTCAAGTGCTCTCCCTTGGTAGGCCCAGACGTAGCCCACTAATCAGCACTGTTCACTTCAGCCAATTTAGTCTTCTATTACGACTCTGTGCTTCTCCGTAATATTTTCCTGTCCCCTGTGGGGTGGTTTGAGAGCTTGTAATTAATGCTTGCAGACATCTTCCACTTTCGTATGCAACCTGCCACGTCTTTGAAAGAATGTTCCCCTCATCGTCAGTGCTGCGTAGCCTAATCGTCCTCTTTGGCGGTCTTTTTTGCGGTCCAGGGATCTTCATGCCTTAATCTCGACGGTACGATCTGTTGACGCCATAAGGAGTCATCGCCTTAATTTGGACTCTGTTTTTGGGCTTTCCAGTAGAGTAGGAGGGAAACGATGACGTCGAGGGTTGCTGCTTAGAGGAGAGTAGTCAAGGCCACGTGTCGCATATCGTTTGTCCATGTGTCCATCACATTTTCCCACACAACAGCTACCCCCAGGTCGAGGGCTCCTTTTAGGCGGCCTCAAGCTTAGGTTCGGTTGTCCTTCCGTGCTTCGGGTGTGGGAAACCGGTCCCGAGCCTCCGTCCGCAATGATGGCCTGGGCGCTTCATATTTCCTTCGGGGGACACAACCGTTGCGTCGATTGATCTCTCATAATGACGTATAGTCATATTTCGAAAGGATGGACATGGACCCTTGGATCGTGACCTCTCCGTTTCGCACCTTATTTCATCACCGTCAGATCCGGGCAGGATTCCCTTGCCGTTGGATTTTAAAAAATTCATCCAACGGTCAGGGTCGAGGATGACTGTCCCTTTAAATACCCTCTACGAACTTGAGAGCCATTTTTTTAAAACTTCAAACTCTCTTCAAACTCTCTTCGCTTTTTGTTGAACCGCTGCCTACTTCGTTAGAATCTTTCTTGTTGGACCTCCGACCTCGTACTTCTAGCTCTTCGAGGTGCGCTGCGAAGCCGTCCTCACTTCAAGACTTTCCCAGAAATCCTTCTTCACCGGTAAGCCTTTTGTCCCTCTGTTTGCTTTGCGTACTCACGGGGTCCCCCCTTTTGTTTATTTGGACCATGTATATATGTATGCATAACACGCGGAATGTAGAAGTTAAGGAAACTTACTCCATTTTGTTTTTTTGCATTGGATAACTCGGTCCCTATCTCTTTGTTGTCTGTGTGCTTCTGGTTTCTGGGTTCTAGGGAACTTGTAATTCTATGAGCACTCGCCGTTACCATTCTCATATGAATGGTCGACGTTAAGTCGAGGCATTTGAGTAGTCATCGTTTAGAATAGCCATCCTTTCTTCCTCTCGACGTTAGGATTTTAACTTTGTTTCTTGTCTTTTTAATCACCAGAATAATGGCCCAAAGTTCCCCCAGTCAAGAGGATTCTTCTGTGGTCCGTCCGGACCCCCCTTCAGTGGTGGAGATCTCATGGTCTTCTTCATCTTCCAGCGTCAGCTCCGTGCTGAAGGACATTGAAGATGTCGAGGAAAGATACAAACCGGGCAACGACTTCAGAAGTGAATTTGGTAGCGTCGAGCGGTTTTGGACGAAATAGTCGAGCGGATCCCCTTCATGGGCGGCAGTGTAGGCGGGGTGGCCGCCGCGATGGTGGATGCCCCTCTGGCTGCCACGAGTGGTGACTCGGATTGGCCTTTTTTCACAGCCAACGCTATGGTGTCGAGGGTCCGGAACAAAGATATTATCCGGGCTGTGAAGGAAGGATGCATCTACGGGAGGTGGTTCGAGTACTTTCTCCCGGACATGCATTTTAGAACCAGCATGTCACCGACCGGATACCTTCAAGTCTATACTAGAGAGGTTATGGCAGGGATGACCCTCCCAGTTCATCCCTTTGTAAAGGACTACTGCCATTTTTATGGCATTTCCCCCTTCACCGGCGCCGATTTCTGGTATGCGGTCATTGGTGCCGGATTTTATGGCACCAAAGATTTGATTTGGACCTCCTTTGGTTGAGTTCGATTTATGTATAAGCTGTGCCCGCGTTGCCAAGTGCAAGGGGTGCTACTTTTGAGTGGTCACGGGAGGGCTCAACCCGGTTTGGGAAGCTTATCTTGAGCATTCCCTCATCGTCACATGGGTGGAGCCCATATTCTTCATGATTAGGGGCTATTCAACTTTCACCCCTAACAACCGCCTACCACGTCGAGGCGGTGCGGTGACAGTTAGGGAATATGGGTAAGTCTCTTGGCTTTCTTTTATCTGACTCTGCTCTTTGTTCATATGCTGATAATCTTTTATCTTGCAGTTAACCAAGGCTGGCCGAAGTTCTCTGGCAATAGTTTGGCGAGGATTGAGAAGGCTTTCTCCTTTTCGTCAGAGGTTCGTCATATTGAAATGCTTCTGACCAAGGAGAACCTTCGCACCGCCGGTTTAATCCTTAATCTCCCCAACCCTTCGGACCTAGACGCTGTCCGCGCATACTTCCATCTAAGCGACGAGGGTAATTCCTTCTCTCGATGCCTTCTCATATTATGGTTCTTGTTTTTCTAACGCTGATCATGTCTCCATCTAAGTCTTTTCCGCAGAGATGACGTCACCGAAAATTCAACTTCCTGGCAGCCGGCAATGCAGGCTAAACAAGCAGCCACCGCGGACGGCAGCCCCCTGCAATAACGACCCTCGCCGAAGGAAAGGAAAAAGCCAGCTCTTCTTCTCCCTCGCGGCAAGAGCAAGAAGGTCAAGGGTCCTTCGATGCGGAAGCTTATACGCATAAGAAGAGCGCGAGAAAGATGCCAGCCACCGAGGCTTGGACACCAGTGGTCCCCATTCCTGCGTCGGTGCTCCCGGCGTTGAGGAACATGTCTTTGATTCCGGGGAAAAGATCATGGGCCAGAATTTCCAGGTCTCGGAGATTTAAAGCGCTGAGATTGGGCGATGTTAAAACTTCCCCTCGCTTCTCCCTCATCTTCCGGGCTCTTTATGAGTCTTTCCTTGAGCCCCATTGGATTGCTGGCTCTTAGTCTTCTTTGGTCGACCGCCAAAGGCAAGCAAATCTCCTTCCAGATCCACGTAAGGTTTTGACAAGAGTTTTTTTTTTTTTTTAAATCTTTTCTGATTTTTCAATTTTTCCAGAGCCTTGTTCTTTCCATCCTTAACCTCCTCGACCAAGTCAAAGTTGAGGAGCGTAAAAATGAGATGGATGATGTGGAGGCCAAGCTTAAGTCTCTTGTTGATGAGGCCAAGAAAAAGATGGACGATGCCGTCGAGGAGCGAGACCCGGCTGCGGCCAAGCTGACGAGTCTGGAAGGCGATCTGGCCGAGCTGAAGGCCAAAGTTGAGGATCTCACACAGCGGGCAGATTTGTCCAATAAAAAGTTGGCCGAGGCAACCAAGGCGGCGAAGGAGCGTTTCGCTGAGGGAAAGGCCGGATTTTCAGTCGATGGGTCAACGAATCATCGATCTGATCAAGAAGGAGCGTCCTGAGTGGGACTTGAGCTTCCTCTACAATTTCCCTCCTCCTGCTGGCGACGACAATGTTTCCCCTCCTGGCAATGGCGGAGACAATGCTTCCCCTCCCAGCAATGGTGAAGAAAATGCTTCCCCTCTGGCGATGGTGAAGAATTGGTGGCTGGCGGCGAAGTGTAGGAATTTTTTGTTTTTCCTTTTTTCTATTTCTTTTGGTGCTTTGTAACTTAATATTTGATTCGAACAGCTTTTTATTTGACCTGCACTTTATATATATAAAAGACAATAGATTTTGTTTTTCTTTCTTTTGCAATTGCTGCTTTTTTAGAAAATTCCTTAGAATTTTACTAAGTCTTTGCCTTTCCTCCTTGGAGGATCTGACGTCGATTGTACCCCTTGGGGTCGTTGTCTTAGAAAATTCCCTGGAATTTTGCTAAGTGTTTGTCTTTCCTCCTTGGACGATCTAACGTCGATTGTACCCCTTGGGGTCGTCGTCTAAGAAAATTCCTTGGAATTTTGCTAAGTTTTTGTCTTTCCTCCTTGGAGGATTTGATGTCGAGTTTACCCCTTGGGGTCGTGCTCTTAGAAAATTCCTTAGAATTTTGCTAAGTCTTTATCTTTCCTCCTTGGAGGATTTGACGTCGAGTTTACCCCTTGGGGTCGTCGTGTCATTTTTTAGTGATTCGTAGACCTTTGCCCCCCCATTTCTGTTTAATATAACCTTGCTTTTTTAAGCAGACATGTTATTAAGGGGTAAATTCCTTTCTTTCTGCAAACACATCAATTTATTCAATTTGTAAAGAATGTAAAATTGAGACACGTAAGAATTTGATACACTATTGGTAGTACAACCTTAGCTGTTCTGCATTCCACGGGTGTTGAATCCTTTTGCCGTCGAGGCTTTCCAAAATGTAAGTTCTGGGGCGTAGCACTTCCTTTATATGGTAGGGCCTTTCCCAAGTTGGGCCTAGTGGACCAGTATTTTTGGGTTTCATGCTCTGTATTACCCTCTTTAAGACTAGGTCTCCTGGGATGAACCTTCTCTGTCAAACTTTCTTATTGTAGTATCAAGTTATTCTTCGCTGATAGGTGGCGAGACGTAGTTGGGAGTCGAGCTTTTTTTCTTCCAATCAGTCAAGTTCTCCATTCATGCCTTCTACATTGTCATCATCGTTATGGACGACGGTTCTTAGAGTCGGCGTTTCGATTTCTACGGGAAGCACAGCCTCGACGCCATACGCCATGGAGAAGGGTGTTTTGTCCGTAGTAGTTCGGCTCGTCGTTCGGTATGTGCATAGGACTTTGGGAAGTTCCTCAGCCCATCTCCCTTTCAGATCGTCGAGTTTCTTTTTAAGGGTGTATTTTAATATTTTATTGACCACCTCAACCTGTCCATTTGATTATGGATGGATCAGCATTGAGAAATCTTTTCGGAAGCCCAAGCTGTCACAGAATCTGCCTGTTGAGGCATTGTCGAACTGTTTTCCATTGTCGGATACTATTGAGTAGGGAACCCTGAACCTGCACACGATGTTGTCCCACATAAATTTGGTGCAGGCTGCTTCTGTGGTTGTAGTTAGAGCCTTGGCCTCTGCCCACTTTGTGTAGTAGTCTATCGCAATGATTGTAAACTTAAATCCCCCGGGTGCAAGATGTAACGGCCCGATCAGGTCAGCCCCCTATTTGGCAAAGGGCCATGGACTAAGAATGGAAGTTAAATTTTCTGGGGGTGCTCTAGGAATTGTGGCATACCATTAGCATTTATCGCAACGCCGGGCGTATTGAAAAGCATCCTTTTTTAGCGTGGCCCAGTAGTATCCTTGCCTCACAACCTTTAGAGCCAGAGACTGTCCCCCAGTATGGTTACCGCAGACTCCTTCATGGATTTCTTGGAGGACCTTCTGGGCTTCAGCATCATCTAGACACCGCTGTAGAGGTGTTAAGTAGCCTCGTCGATAGAGCATGTCGTCGTACAGTAAGTACCTAGCAGCTCTATACCTGATCCTTCTTGGCTCATCTTTATTATCTGGTAGTTATGCATCCATTAGGTATTGGATGAGCGGTGTCATCCAATTTCCACCTGCTTAGACGCTTAATACCTTAGCTTGTTCTTCAATGGTCGGCCGCACCAGTTCTTCGATGGGAACGACCCCCAGTGTGTCGGAATCCCTTGAAGATGCCAGTTTTGCCAGGGCGATGGCGTTCGCATTTTCAGCTCGTGGTATCTGAAGTATCTCGTAATTTTTAAACTTAACGAGTTCTTCCTTTACTTTTCTCAAGTATGTGTAGGATCTTGTTGTGATTTATAGATGAAAAATCATTTGAACAACAACAATATTGTAGGCGGAATTTCAAAAATTTTATCATATCCATTTAATTCTAAATTAAACGTAAACCACAACGAGAGATGCATGCATGATATATGTTTATAGACAAAGGATTAGAATAATACACATACCTTTGTGACGATTGAAATAAATGACCGCAAGGATCTTGCCTCACTATCTCACGTTCCGAGATGGAGAATTGCCGTGAAACAAGATCGTTGATTTATCGACACGATCACACCGAAAACCACTCGTTGATTCAAGGCTATGACTCTATGGTATTTGGGATGAGAGAGTGGGCTCTTTTTCCAAAAACCCTACATGGCTAGGGATTTCGGAATTTTCCTTCCCATTTTGGAGCAAAATTCGAAATCTCCTTATGGCAAGGGATTTCTGAATTTTCCCAAAATAATATATCAACTTTCTCTCTCCTTTAGTTGCCAAATAAAATCATGTTTAAATTTTATTTTGAATTTTAAATTAATCTTTATTAATTTCGAAATTCAAAATTCATTCCTTTTATTTTTCAATTATCAAATAAATGAAAAATAACATAATGAATTTAAACATAATTATATAACGAAACATCAGTTTCTGTTTTCCCATTTATCAGAGCTAGCCTTGAGACCGAATGGACCCACATGAACAAAGCTATGGAATTACAATATTCGACTAACTTATCCCAATAAGTTATCGACATATTTAATTCCGACATCGCACAACTCCACTAAAAGTTTGATGCTGAATAATCTCTCGATTCATGCGTGCTATATTTTCTAATGGTGTTGACACAATTTATCACACGGTCCACAGTGTAAATGCATTATTATCCTTCGTAAATATCAGTGATCAGAATGGTATAAAATATTACCGTTTTACCATTCCAATCATTATTTCCTCAACTCCTTTATATGACTGTGAATAAGAAAGACACATGTTCGTAAGATGTCTCACACATGTCACGATGTCTTAATCAATGAATATCATCATTGAATACCAGGCCTGGTTTATTTATTCACACACCCGTCAATAAAGCATGAGGTGATATTATTTCTTACGAATTCCATATCTGTGAATCATATAACTCCAACTCAATAATGTCATGATCCCAATGACCGAGATGTCGTTCAATAACTGTGAACAAATCTCATTGGTGAATCAAAGATCATGAGATACTAAGTTGAGCTATGCATCCACTTCAGGATTAAGATAATTATACAAATATACTTAAGTTGTGATGATTAGGTTTAGAGTTGTGTAAACGGTTTTTACTCTAACCTAATCAGTCACATGGTCTATTCAACATGTTGCGAGCATGTCTAGATCAACCATAGAGTCCAACACCCATGCCCCGAGACCAGCATCACATGGTTCGATCTATAGTCATAATCGGATTCGATTGCCTAATCAATCCTAAGACTGCGAATATCTATTTTAAACTGTATCAGAAGAGTTCGTCCGGCAGGGTTCCCCTGACTCTTCTTTCGTTGGTAACAGTTTATGGACTAAGCAATATCACTAACACTCTTGAGTATGTGTCAAAACATAACTTTATTTCATTTTATAAAATCAGCAAAAAACAATAATGTCTGACATTTGTCATTTCATAAATAAAAAATTACATCCCACTTTATGGACACATTTCCAACAAACTCCCACTTGGACTTAAAGTAGGTGTGTACAATCTCGCATGCCGAAACCTTCCAGATGCCTATCGAAGACTTTACCAGATAAAGCCTTTGTGAACGAATCGGCCAAGTTGTCATGTGTTGATATCTTTGTCACTTCAACATCGCCTCTTTGTACATTCTCTCGGATGAGGTGGTATTTCCGCTCTATGTGCTTGGACCTTTTGTGGCTTCTAGGCTCCTTAGAGTTTGCTACATTGCCAATTATGTGTCTGTTGATGCCATGGGCCCTATCGACTTCGGAACAACTTCCAGTGAAACAAGGAACTTCTTAAGCCATACGGCCTCTTTCGCAGCTTCACCAAGCACCCACATATTCGGCCTCCATGGTGGAGTCAGCTATGCAAGTCTGTTAATACTCCTCCATACCACCGAACCTCCATTCAGGACAAACACAGATCCTGAAGTGGATTTCCTGGAATCCTTATCCGATTGGAAATCAGAGTCAGTATATCCCGTCATAGTCAGGTCAGTACCTGAATATACAAGCATATAGCTCCTTGTTCTCCTAAGATACTTAAGGATATGCTTGATGGCAACCCGATTGCTTTCGGTCCGTGGTTTGACTAGAATCTACTCACCACGCCTCTGCGTAGCATATATCGTGTCCGGTGCAAAGCATCGCATACATGAGGCTTCCCTCGGTGAAGCGTAAGGAACTCGGCTCATGTCTTCCTCTTCTTGAGGAGTCTTGGGAGACCGCTCCTTTGAGAGGGATACTCCATGTCGAAAGGGTAGATAACCCTTTTGGAGTTTTCCATGGCGAATCGGTCCATTACCTTATCGATATAGGATGCTTGAGATAGTGCCAATTGTTTGTTCTTCCGATCTCGAAAGATCTGAATTCCCGAAACATAGGCGCCTTCTCCTAGATCCTTCATGTCAAACCGCTTTGCCGGCCAGGAGCTTAACCTCGGTCGGGTCTTCCTACATCATTCCCAATGAGTAGTATGTCATCTACATATAAGACTAAGAAAACCACTTTGCCTTCTTGTATCAGCTTATACACACAAGGGTCATCTATTGACCGAACAAAAAACCGTAAGTTTTAACGGTCTCATCGAATCGATATTCCATGATCTGGATGCTCTTTTAGTCCATAAATGGACTTTTGCAATTCGCAAACCTTTTCTTCTTGACCCTTTTCAATGAATCCATCCGGTTGTGCCATATAAATCGCTAATCCAGATTGCCATTCGAAAAAGTCTTCACATCCATCCCGCGATTTCATAATCTAAAGCAGCGGCAATGGATAGAAGAATGCGGATGGATTTAAGCATGGCCATCGGTGAGAAGGTATCCTCATAGTCAATGCCTTCTTTATGGGTGTAGCCCTTGGCTACCAGCCTTGCTTTGAATGTCTCTACATTCCCATTTGAACCCCTCTTCTTCTTGTAGATCCATTTACACCCTACGGGTTTTACCCCTTCAGGAGGATCTACCAGAGTCCATACACCATTTTTATACATCGATTGTATTTCGGCATCCATGGCTTCACGCCATAGGTTTGCTTCAGAACTTTCCATAGCCTGTGAGTAGGAGACAGGTTCATCGATGTCTAAATCGAGGCTGCAATCAATGCATCTCCATAAGACATGTACCTATCGGGTTGTCTCACAACCCTCCCACTACGTCGAGGCTCTATTGGTGTTAGTTCTTGTTGTGGTTCATCTATTGTCGGTTCGGGAATAGACCCTTGGACATGTTGCTGAACATTTTCACCGATCAATTCCTCAAGTACAAGCACTGCTTCTAGGCTTCATATTCTTTATAAAGTCCTCTTCGAGAAAATGAGCATTAAATGGCGTGAATGTTTTACGATCGATGGGACTATAGAAGATGTAGCCATTTGTTCCTTTAGGATATCCTACAAAGCGAGGCATAGTTACGAACGAGTGGTCGACTTACCGATCTTCTTTCTAAGCACATGTGCGGACAACCCCATATTACGGTGTGGCCAAGAGATGACTTCTTGCCACTCCATCTTTCATATGGAGTTCCGGTCTTTGCTTTAGATGGAACTTGGTTCGAGAATGTATCTTTGTTGTTTCCAAAGCATATCCCCAAAGGAATCGGAAGAGATGAGTAACTCATCATTGATCTAACCATGTCTAACGAGTTCGATTCCTTCTTTCGACACGCCATTACTGCTTTGAGGAGTACTGGCGGCGGTCGGTTGAGAAAATATGCCTTCTTCCTTAAGAAAGTCTTGAACTCTCCCGGCAAGTATTCACCACCACGATCGGATCGTAGTGTTTTGATCTGTTTATCTAATTGCTTTTCAACCAAGGCCTTGAACTCTTTGAACTTTTCAAAGGTTTCGGACTTTGACGCATTACATAAATATGACCAAAACAAGAATAGTCATCGATGAAGGTTATGAAATATTCATATCCTCCTCTTTCTTGGATATTGAATGGCCCACATACATCACTATGTCTGAGTTCTAGGCATTCATCGGCTCTATTACCCTTTCTTTGAAAAGGGTCTCTTGGTCATTTTTCCTTCTATGCAGGATTCACATGTAGGTAGTGAGCCTACACTTAAGGTTTGTAAGGGACCGTCTCTTACCAACCTTTTAATCCTGTCAAGGCTAATATGTCCAAGACATAGATGCCATTTATAGGTTTGATCAATTGGGTCTAACCTCAATCTCTTACTCTCTCTTATCGAATCAGCATTCAATTCAGTATCATAAATCGTTGGAGTAATTGGTTTGACGTAGAGAATGTTGTTTATCATGACCCAGAAAGTAATCATGAAGCCATTCTTAAGAATTCGAATAACATCATTATTAAAATCCAAAGAATATCCTTGCTCAATCAAACAAGCCCACGAAATAAGGTTTTTCCCAAAACCGGGACATAATAAACATTGTTCAAAACAATAAAACTGTTCTCAAAAACTAATTTAATACTTCCAACGGATGTTTCTTTATATCGATGCTCCATTCCCCCAGCGGAAGTTGAAATCGTCCTTGCTAAGCCTTTTTGTTTTCCCTGAACCCCCTGCAGAGAACAACAAACATGATTAGTGGCTCCAGAGTCTACAATCCAAGAAAAAGTAGAGTCACCACAAAAGCAGGCTTCGGTAACAAGTAATGTACCTTTAGCTTTAACCTCCTTGAGGTATGTAGGACGATTCGTTTCCAGTGGCCACCTACTCCATAATGGTGACATTTGTCATTACTCTTGTCCACCTTTGCGGTGTTCTTGCCTTTTGCAGACCGGGCTTCTCCTTGTTCTTTGGGCTTTCTTCTGTTTCTTGGCGCGAGAGGTGGAAGGCTTCGCTTCAGCAAGGTTTGCCTCTCCGTTCTTCTTTTTGCCTTTAAGCAGTAGAGTTTCCGCAGTTTGAAGCTCCTTCATGAGTTCTGGGAGTGAATAACTCAACTTATTCATCGAGTAGTTGAGTTTGAAGTTGTCAAACATATCCGGGAGAGTCTCTAGGATCATATCCACCTGAGTTTCTCCATCTATTTCAGGTCCCATGAGCTCCATCTCATTCAGGTGACTTATGATCAGTAGCATATGGGCCTGAACAGGAGTGCTGGATTTCATCCGGCAGTTCATGAAGTTACGCACCGCAGCTTGCTTGGCTTGACGGCCCTGGCTTCCAAACATTTCAGAGATGCTATAGATCATATCTGCAGCCGTCAGCATGTTTCGATGTTGCTGTTGCAACACATTGCTAATTAATGCTAAGATATAGCACCTAGCAATCTCATTGGAACGCATCCAAGCAGTGTATGCGTCTCGCTCCTCTTGAGTCGAATCATCATTCGGCTCAAGAGGACAGGGGGTGGTGAGCACATGCTTGTGCTTGTCTACCGTCAACACGATATCGAGGTTACGTTTCTAGTCAACGTAATTTTCACCCACTAATTTGTTTGTACTAAGAATTTGTGCGATCGGGGATAAAGACATAATTGCTGAAAAAAGAAAATAAAGCGGCATTGGCAATTTGCTTATATTTAAGAAAAGTATGATGCATGAATGCAAGTACTTAAACATAAATAAAATCCTAAAAAAAAAATGTTTCATCTATGGTGTTACGATCATAAATCGGCAACACGTCCCACCTAGGGGTGGCGTCCGTGAAGCCTCCTATCGCATCGAGACTCCTCTCGTTTGGTCCACTTCACAAGATGTCTCCACATCTAGTGCAACCAATCACCATCTCTTTTGGTCACCTCAGATCCATTGCCTAGCTCCTATGGGAGGTTACAATGATCTTCAGTCTAAGTGTTTAACCGACTAATCGACTCTAGAGGTTGTTATGAACTAACGATCCATCTAGGGATGGTCTCGCCTCACTACTTCTTTTTTGAGTCTTATCTTCTTTAAGCAACCTGATGACTCCTTAGCGACATGTTTCATGAGTTTCTCCCATTGAAGTGAGGACCACTAAGGTGGTTCTTAACCTATCCACATGTCACGATCAGGCTAAAGTCGGAGACCTTGGGAACGTTTCAACGCAAATGACCCTCCCACTTAGCTTTTTGAAAAATGGATTTTATTTTAAAAGTTAAGTCCAATTAATAATTCAACAAAATTATAACCCTTATAAATTTGTTGCATTTTATAACTCTTTATAAAATTTACCCATTGCATTTATTATTATAACAATTTATAATATTAAACTACAATGATGCATGAACATGCTTGCATGGCAATTTGATATTGGCATCTCTATATCTTATATGGCATGTTATAATGTTGCGAGATTAAACAATAAATCATACATTTACAATTAACCTCTCTATGGCTCATTTCTAATTACAACCCATAAAAACAAATGAAAATAATTACAAAAATTTTCTTAATCTTGTCTTCTTGGCATCTTCTCAATTTTCTCTTCTCACAATTCCTGAAAAATGAAAATGATTTTGTGGAAAAATTTAAATTTTGAAAAACCAAAATTTTTTTTTTTTTTTATTTGGGCTGGGCCGGGACAATCCCTGGGCCCACCTTTTCTCGGCCCAGCCAGGCCACACTGGCGTAGCAAAAGGCTGCCAAGCCAGGCAGCCCTTGCGCGCTCGGATGGGCGCGACCCTTGCTGGGCGGCGCCCGGCCTGGGGCTGCGGCCCCTGCCGGGCGGCGCCGAGGCCGCTGGGGGCGGCCCTTGCACAGGCAAGGCCTTGCAGGCCGCTGGGGAGCCCGCGGCCCTTGCACAGGCAAGGGCTGGCGGCGGACCTGCTGCCCCCGCCAGGCGGGGCTGCGAGGCCAGCTAGGGTTTCAAAACCCTAGCGCACACTAGGGTTTCGAAACCCTAGTGTCTTTGCCGCAATAAAACCCAGGGGAAGGGTCCGGCGGTGGGCTTGTGGCGGCATTTGGGACTCGTCTTGGCGTGACGGCGACGGCGGTGGCGGCGGCACACAAAAAAAATTATCCGGGAGTTTTGAATTACAAAATTTCCTATGCCCTTTAATGGCTTACATTATTTTCTAGAGAAAAACATAAACCACCAACTTGGTGAAATAAAAAACCTAGAGCCAATCGATCGGGATCCAATCACATATATAATCAAAACAATTTTGAATTCATCATATATTCATGCAAGATGCCAATATCAACACATATCATACATTCAATCGCATAAACATAAATCATGCATGATCATAAGCCCTAGGCTCTGACACCAATTGTAGGATCTTGTTGTGATTTATAGATGAAAAATCATTTGAACAACAACAATATTATAGGCGGAATTTCAAAAATTTTATCATATCCATTTAATTCTAAATTAAACGTAAACCACAACGAGAGATGCATGCATGATATATGTTTATAGACAAAGGATTAGAATAATACACATACCTTTGTGACGATTGAAATAAATGACCGCAAGGATCTTGCCTCACTATCTCACGTTCCGAGATGGAGAATTGCCGTGAAACAAGATCGTTGATTTATCGACACGATCACACCAAAAACCACTCGTTGATTCAAGGCTATGACTCTATGGTATTTGGGATGAGAGAGTGGGCTCTTTTTCTAAAAACCTAAGGAAACAATTTTCCTTCTATTATGTCTCTAAAATCCGGCCACCCTAGGAGAAAAGTGTGTGATATATTTTTCTTCTCTAGAAGTCTCTGTAGGGTTTTCAATAAAATATCCTTATATAGGAGGAAATTCAAAAACTCAAACCCGAGATGGGATTTTCGAATTTCCCCTTAACCCTTGGATTAAAATCCGAAAATCCCTACATGGCTAGGGATTTCCGAATTTTCCTTCCCATTTTGGAGCAAAATTCGAAATCTCCTTATGGCAAGGGATTTCTGAATTTTCCCAAAATAATATATCAACTTTCTCTCTCCTTTAGTTGCCAAATAAAATCATGTTTAAATTTTATTTTGAATTTTAAATTAATCTCTATTAATTTCGAAATTCAAAACTCATTCCTTTTATTTTTCAATTATCAAATAAATGAAAAATAACATAATGAATTTAAACATAATTATATAACGAAACATCAGTTTCTGTTTTCCCATTTATCAGAGCTAGCCTTGAGACCGAATGGACCCACATGAACAAAGCTATGGAATTACAATATTCGACTAACTTATCCCAATAAGTTATCGACATATTTAATTCCGACATCGCACAACTCCACTAAAAGTTTGATCTTTGAATAATCTCTTGATTCATACGCTATATTTTTCTAATGGTGTTGATACAATTTATCACACGGTCCACAATGTAAATGCATTATTATCCTTCGTAAATATCGGTGATCGAATGGTATAAAATATTACCGTTTTACCATTCCAATCATTATTTCCTCAACTCCTTTATATGATTGTGAATAAGAAAGACACATGTTAAATAAGATGTCTCGCACATGTCACGATGTCTTAATCAATGAATATCATCATTGAATACCGGGCCCGATTTATTTATTCACACACCCGTCAATAAAGCATGAGGTGATATTATTTCTTACGAATTCCATATCTGTGAATCACATAACTCCAACTCAATAATGTCATGATCCCAATGACCGAGATGTCGTTCAATAACTGTGAACAAATCTCATTGGTGAATCAAAGATCATGAGATACTAAGTTGAGCTATGCATCCACTTCAGGATTAAGATAATTATACAAATATACTTAAGTTGTGATGATTAGGTTTAGAGTTGTGTAAACGGTTTTTACTCTAACCTAATCACCACATGGTCTACTCAACATGTTACGAGCATGTCTAGATCAACCACAGAGTCCAACTCCCATGCCCCGAGACCAAAGATCACATGGTTCGATCTAACAGTCATAATCGGATTCGATTGCCCAATCAATTCTAAGACTGCGAATATCTATTTTAAAAGCTGTATCGAAGAAAGGTTTGTCCTGCGGGGTTCCCCCGACTCTTCTTTTTCGTTAGTAACAGTTTATGGACTAAGCAATATCACTAACACTCTTGAGTATGTGTCAAAACATAACTTTATTTCATTTTATAAAATCAACAAAAAACAATAATGTCGACATTTTTCATTTCATAAATAACAAATTACATCCCACTTTATGGACACATTTGCAACATCCCGAGTAGGCGTCCTCATCGGCTGGATGCATGGGGATCTAGTTATATCCTGAGTAGGCGTCCATGAGGCTCAGCATCTCATGTCCCGCCGTGCCTTGACCATTTGGTCTATTCGAGGGAGTGGAAAGCCATCCTTTTGGCATGCTTTGTTGAGATCACTGAAGTCGACGCATGTCCTCCAGTTCCCATTGGGCTTGATCACTAGAACGAGGTTTGATACCAAACGTGGGTAATGGGCCTCCCTGATGAACCCATTGTTGATCAGTTTGTCGACCTCTTCTTTCAGCGCTTCGTACCTTTCAGTGTTCATTGGTCGACGTTTCTGGCGCTTGGGTGGATATGAGGGGTTGACATTTAGGGAATGACATATTACCTCGGCATTGATCCCTTCCATGTAAGTTCTCCTTGAGGAAGTTTTCGATCTCAATCTTGAGTGATGGGGCTAAGCCCGAACCCATTCTTAGCACTTTGGTGGACTCATCTTCATCAATTTGGACTTCCACCAACTGCTCGATGGGTTGAGACCATGTGACTTCCTCTTGGATCCTAGGGTCTATGTCCTCAATGAGGCTCTGGTTAACCATCCTTGCCTCATGTCTTCCTGGCTGGTCGTATCCGCGCAGAGCGTCAGAATATGCAATCCTAGCTTCATACTAGTTGCTCTTCATTTCCCCTACACCACTTGGGGTGGGGAACTTGACCTTTTGGTGGTAGACGGAGGTTATTGCCCTCAATGCCTGGAGGGTTGGTCTTCTGATTACAACGTTGTACTGGGAGTCTCCTTTTATGACCACAAAATTGGCCATTGTGGTTTCTTGTCGGGGTTTCTCTCCGGCGATTATGGGTAGTCGGATAGTCCCTTGAGGGATGAAGAAGTTTCCAGTGAAACCGTATAGTGGCCTGGAAGTCCTTTCCAACTGCTCCTTTTGGATCCCCATCTTCTCCAAGCAATCAGAATATAGGAGGACCACCGAACTCCCATTGTCCACCAGGATTCGGCAGACAGTGTGGTTTCCAATCATGGCTTCCACCACTAGCGCGTCGTTGTGGGGGAAGTGAACTATCTTTGGCGTGGGCGTCCTCGTTAAAACCACGTCGGTGTGGCTGTACCTTTGAGTTTGTGCAGCGGAGCGGCTCGAATCGTTCTGGTAAACCCCTTGGCCTCATTGGCGTAGTCCTTCTGTGACCTCCTTGTGTCTCCTCCTATGTAGGGGCCGCGAGGGCCCATCCGTATGGCGCCGATGGGTTCTCGGTCTTTTGGGCGTTGGTTCTCCTCTCGTGGCTGGCCGTCATTTTGTCCACCGTGGCCATCGTTACGGGTCTCCACTTGGCCCTGAACTCCTGCAGCCTTCCCTCACGGATTACTCTTTCAATTTCATCCTTGAGGTAGGCACAGATCGTTGGTGTAGTGGTGCGGGCATCGCCGTGGAACCTCTGAGAATTTCTTTGGGTTCCTTGACGGATCCAACTTCATGGGTTTCAGTCGGTAGCACAAGTTTCTGCAGCCAACCTGATTGAAGACCTCCTCGACGCCTACCATCAACTCATGGTAGGGTCGTACTGCCGGAATAGCCAAGGTTTGCGGGCATCCTCCTACCTCGGCTTCTTGGCCTCTGTGCGCCTAATGTCGTGGGTCGGTTGCTTGTCTCTTCCTCCACCTCGGCGCTTTTTCCCATCTTGTTTTGCGGTGCCGATCCTGGTCGGCCCTTTACCCTTGTTGGACCTATGTTCGGTCGTTGGCGTTGGCCCTCCTCGGCATTGATGTACCCTTAACTCGTGCAAGAAATTCCTTGTAGCTGGACGGGGTTTTGGTTCGACTCCCTTTTGAAGGGGTTATTTTCTTCATGCTAGACAAAGCCCAAATCAATCCCTCCTGTCCGTTATGTCCATCGTGGCGGCAATAGCTTCACCGTATCTTGCGAGCCACTCCTCAATGACTCGCTCGGCCCGATATATCGGCGGTCGATTACGCCGGGGAGACATATTTTTTAACCCCTATGAACTGGAGGGAAAATGCTTCCTTTAACTCATCCCAGCTTGAGATAGAGTTTGGCCTCAGCGTCCGGAACCATCTTCGGGTAGAGTCTGTCAAATGGTTCCGAAAGGCTAGGCACATGATCTCCTCAGCGTATCCGTGCAAGAGCATGTGCACTGTATACATCTCCAGATGGTCGTCGGGGTCCCCTCGCCCATTGATAAGTGCACGAATTTGCACTTTTAATGTTCATAATTGTCAAACTATTTTATCAAATTTGTGATTTTAATTTCAAATATTCCTAAATTTAGAGGATTTAATTTTAATTGGATTTATTTTATTTTTCAGGTTTTTGAAGAAAACAATTGGATTTGGGCTAGTTTACCAAGTAAAACCCAAAAGTTGAGCCCAAGAAAAGCCCAATTCGGCCCAAAGCCCAT
Organism: Morus alba; assembly: GCA_012066045.3. Lineage (NCBI taxonomy): Eukaryota > Viridiplantae > Streptophyta > Magnoliopsida > Rosales > Moraceae > Morus > Morus alba. The sequence goes on from CP050224.2 coordinate 36,682,822, forward strand.
CAGCCCATCAACTCCCCGAGCTGAGCCGACAAGCCGCGAGCCGAGCTGAGAGCCGCGAGCCAACCAAGCCGACACGTGTCAACGACTGCCGCGCCGCAGACCGTGGGCCCAGCTTCCCTCCAACCACAGCGCGCCACGTGTCATCGTGGGGTTCAGCTGCCTCCCCGGGTACGCGCGCTTGGCGCGCACGCTGTTTCCTCCGCGCGAGTCTCCTCCACGCGCGCGTCACCCGGATTTTCCCTCCTCTCCGCGTGGGTTCCGTGCACAGAAGTCCTCCAACCACGTTGCGCCACGTGTCCCTGCTGTCCCCCGCGTACGCGCGTTTCCCGCGTGGTCCAGCTGTGTGCCACGTCTCTCCCGCGCGCGAATGGCCTTGCGACACGTGTCCCACTTTCAGAAACGTGATGATATTTCTCCCCGGATTAAGCCTTGTAACTTCTTAATTAAGCATCCGGTTTTTACATTTTTAACACATCCAAAACTCTATAAATAGGATCATTATTAAGGTGATTGAGGTTAGATTTTTTAGAGCCTAAATTCTCACATATTTTCTTGTTCTTATTCTCATATTTTCTTTTTAGAATTTTATGAGAATTATGTACAAGTTAGGCTAGAGTATTTAGGTGAGGCTAGAGATGATCCTATATGTGTAGTGAATTTATTTGGATTTTTGATTCTCCAATGGTTTGTAAGTTTTATACATTTGAGTAAATAATTTTCTTTTATCATATTTCTTCTTCTTATCAATATATTTTATTGTCAACTCTCATATAAATCTAGTCATGCTCTTTTTATGTGATTGTTGCATTATATTATATATTGATCGGTATTATTTTATGAGTAGTCTTTTACTGCATTATTGCCAACGGTATATTGTCGCTCTTAGATTTAGTAGTCTTTTACTACATTATTGCCAACGGTATATTGTCGCTCTTGGATTTCTCATAAGATAATTTTTCTTAATTTTAAACGTTAGAATTTTATTTACTCGAATACATTTTTAATTCATATGTTCTTGAAATATTTATTTTCCGATTGATTGTTTGGGATGTGAAACTTTCAATTGAGTCAATTTATGAATCAAAATCCATATAGGTGAACAAAAGCATATGGAGGATTCTCAAAGCCTTACCACTTTTTTTATTGAATTTTCTTTATTTTAAATTGTTCAAAAAAAAAAAAAAAATCAAAAACACTCATTCATTTTCTTTGTTTGATTGCTTACTTTCCTAACGCTTTTTGTTTGCTAATCACATCTTGTTCAATTTAACACGTTTGGGCGTAATCACCCATCATATGGTGGGATCGACAACGGCCTGTATTTGTCGAGGAGAGGGGGCACCATTATCTCTGCGGTAAACGGATGGTCATGTGTGCGGCTGGACGTGATGTCGACGGTTACCACTTCAGCAACTCGCCCTATATTTTTCTTCAGGCTTGCGACGTTCCCCGTCAGATTTCGTTCTAGGCTGGCCATGCGTTCCATGAGGGTGCGTGCTTCTTCCTTTGAAACGGCTGAGCTAGTTGCTCTCAGCGCCTCCGCCCCCTGAGCATTGGGTCCGCCTCTGGCCTGGCCGCCCGCCTGTATTGACCCCGAGTTTGCTGGTTGGTTCCCTCCTGGATTCTTGGGCAGTACCTTTAGAGCTCGAAGTCCGGCGGCCCTTAGACAGCTGCCGGAGGAATGAGAAGGCCGAGGCATAGGAGGGCCTAGTGATTCTCACAGTCCCCGGTTCCCTCTTGGATATGTCGGTGGTCACCACGGTTCGGATTTCCCGCCATGGCTGGTCCCTGCGGCCTCGGGGCGTCTTCTAATGGCAGCATGGAGTTCCTTCCATCTAAGTGCTCAACTACAGTCATTAGCCCGCGTACCAGTTTGGTTAGAGTGGTTAGTTGGGCTTGCATCTGTACTGGATCCGGCCGTGGTGCGTCTGGAGGCGGGACTTCATTTCCGACTGAGCGTAGATCTTCTTCCATCCGGCTATAACCTGGATGGATGGTGGTTTATAACTGTGTTGTTGGGGGTCGAACGCTTTCGGTCCCTAGCGAAGTCACCAATTGTTGACGGTCAAATTTCGCCAACAAAAACCGGTCGGGTTACCTCTTGGTTTCCCTTTGGATTACCGGCCCATGTGGGTATTTGTTGAGTACGTGTGTTTGTGTGTTAACTAAAGAGTGTATAGCTAAACAACACAAGGAATTTTATAGTGGTTCACTCTATAAAATTAGAGCTACATCCACTATGATTTTGTATTTCTTTTGAGAAGACAACAATTTACAACCATTGTTCTCACTTTCTCCCTCTTCTTTTCCTGGAGTCTCTAAACCCCTTCTTGGTTGGGGTCTTCCTCCTTTATATTGGGCTTCCTTCGTTGGGTGGGTTTCCTCCATAGGTAGAAGCACTCAAGTGCTCTCCCTTGGTAGGCCCAGACATAGCCCACTAATCAGCACTGTTCACTTCAGCCAATTTAGTCTTCTATTACGGCTCTGTGCTTCTCCGTAATATTTTTCTGTCCCCTGTGGGGCGGTTTGAGAGCTTGTAATTAATGCCTGCAGACATCTTCCACTTTCGCACGCAACCTGCCATGCATTTGAAAGAACGTTCCCCTCGTCGTCAGCGCTGCTTAGCCTAATCGTCCTCTTTGGTGGTCTTTTCTGCGGTCGAGGGATCTTCGCGCCTTAATCTCGACGGTACGATCTATCGACGCCATAAGGAGTCGTCACCTTAATTTGGACTCTGTTTTTGGGCTTTCCAACAGAGTAGGAGGGAAACGCAAACGTCGAGGGTTGCTGCTTGGAGGAGAGTAGTCAAGGTCACGTGTTGCATTATCGTTCGTCCATGTGTCCATCACATTTTCCCACACAACACTTATAATGGGAAATTAGTTATGACCAATGATAGCCGGTAATAAATTTGTATTTATTATTTTTCTTATATATATATATATATATATAAAAGATGTAGGATATCTTTGCCATTGACCATTATAAATCTAATACATATAAAGTTGATGTTAGAAAATCCGGATATGAAAAATATGTAATAAATATGCTATTCTTAAAGCGTATTTGCCTTCTGATATTATTTACAGATTTTAACAAAATAAGGAGTTAAAATAATTTCAAATAGTCAAAATAGGAGTTGTATTAATTATTTTAAAAGCATCATATTCCAACAGTCTAATTCGTGATTTTTCAAGTTAAAAATTTACAGCGTGCAATACAGAATTGCTAATTAGATCAGACCGTTGCATAATTAATGTAACGACTAAAACAACCAAGGCTACTAGATAATTCTTTAAAAAAGAAAAAAAGAAAAGAAAAGAAAAGCCTCCCCAAGTTTTTAAACTCATGCAGTCCAAATTAGAATTCAACGCCAAACACAGAGTGAAAAAGTAGATACCAATAAAATATTAAACTCATAAATCAACCCAAAATGATAATGAGTTTTATATCTAATTGCAAGGGGAAGAAAAAAATTAGTAAACTGCAGTACTCGTATAACTTACATTATATTTTTTGAAACTTTAAAAACAAAGTAAAAGAGAAACTACCAGCACCGACCTATGAACATTATATAGTTATACAGTGCACGTGTACACGTAATTATCTAATCAAGTAACTCTCAAAAAATCTCCCTTCAGTAAAGGTACATAAATAACAAAAAAGGAATCAACAAAGCTGAGTAAAAACAATATAAATAAACGAATTATAAGGAAATATTCAAAGAAGACGTGAGAGGCTATGAATTGGCAAACCTCACGTGCCATGAAAAGCAGAAAGGTATTAAAGTAAAGAAGTAGCTAACGTGCAAGGGATCCAAGGTGAGAGTTTACTGTACCTTTTTTTTTTCTCCTTAATTCTGTCACTGCCAATTTGCAGGGTCCAAAAGCTAAGGGGTGGGGTTGTCTTGGGACTGACCAAATATTCCATTTTTTGTCATAAGAACTTGTTAAGGAGCTGCTTGGTCAAAGGTCAAAGATCCAGAAGTGCACAAAAGAATGACGTGGCAGCTGGCTAGAAGAACAAACAGAGGGTTGGTCAGCGAGTGAGCCGCACGAGGGGATCCCTCTGTTCTGTCCATCTCTATGAGTCCCACATTGTTTGTTTGTTTGTTTGTTTTTTTTGTTTTTTTTTTTTTGGGTTGGGAGGAGTATTATACTTAATTCTACAAGTGGTGTTTATTGTATTTAGTTTAGCTGCCGTTATTTTAAAGGGTAGACCACGTGGGGAGCCTTTTTCCCAAAAACTAGAGATTGGTGATCATCAGCAAAGTTCCAAGATCTCAAAAATTGTAACACTAGGCAAGAATCTCACACCTCCAAGGTAGAGATTTATTTCAGTAGAAGTATAACGAAATAAAACTTGATAAATTTTTTTTTTTTTTTTTTTTTTTTAAAAACCGAATTAAGGAGATTGTTGAAACTTTTAGAAACATTTTGAACATAAATTTTATTAGTAAAAATTCTCATTGAAAAAATGATAGAAATTATAAAATAATGAGGAAATGAGACAAATTTTTTAGAGTGCATGAATCTGAATTTTTATCCGTTATTCTTAATTAATATCTTTTTTAATTAAATAACTATATCAATCAAAAGAAGTAAATTTATACCCACACACTTAAAAAGAAAAAATAATTTACAGTAGTGTGTTTCTATCTGATCAATTTTTATTTTATGGGGCTTATCTATCATTAGATTCTAATGTGATTTTTATTCGGTTGAATGTGTACAAATGTACCTAATTCAAGATGAGGTTTGATAATGTGGCAGCTTTTATGGTATTGGACATATGGTAGCACCTCAAGTTCGTTTGCAAAGTTCTTGTGGTTAGGGGTTGTTGGCCTATCACGTTAGTAAGTCTTAGCTCTTTGTTCACAATGCTAATTCAAGACACAAAATGCAAACCCCCTCCGCAAGTTACACAGCCAAGTTCAACATCATTCGCCAGTTTAAGAATAGAATGGTAGCGGTTGCGGATACAATCTAACGCTAAATTTATATCACTGATTGCAGTGTTGAGGTCTAAAATTTGAATTTCCTCACCCTCATTGATATATATATATATATATATATATATATATATATATATATATAGAATGTTTTAAAAAGAGCGTAGAGTACTTAAAAGATAAGGTCAATTTAGTTCACTGATTCGTTTAACTCGAGTTAAGATGTGATTTTATGTGAAAACTTTTTACTGTAATAAAAAAATTAAATGACTGTTTTAACTTTTTACTGTAACAAGACTCAAATTCTAAACTCGAATCAGTGAAATAAACGAGACAATAGTTGTTTATCCACTCGTAGAATCATCTCAGGACCACCACCTTTACACATGAATAAAACGAACCAACCGTAATAGTAGCTATCAAATTCATGTGTTTAATCACAATTAGTTTTCTCACAATTCAGATAATAAAATAACATACATCTCATCAATTAATACCACTCTTTACATCTGCGGCTCTGCCCCAGGCCATAACTTTTTCAGGTTTTTGTGTTTGTTGTGCTCTTTTAGTTATTTTAAAAATGTTTTCATTGTAATGATTTTACATTATGCAACAAAATGAATTTAAGAATACGACAAAACGAGGTATGGAGAAATGATATTCAAATGGCCCGTACTTGGTCTCAGGGCTTCTGAGCAGAAAACATGATGAAAGATTGCTGAACTTTGCTTGAGTAGTTGGTAAGACCACATGATGTGCACAAGTCCTCAATCTCTTCCTCCGTTAAATAGTTGTAGTTCTGAAGTACTCTCTGCCACAGAAATCTGTATCTTAGAATCGACCAAGTTTAAGGAATATTGGAAAGTGAATATATACCCTTTGAAGATTCTATAATTCATTGGCCGCACAAACAGTTGTAATGGGGAACCCCATTTGTTAATAAAAGCTGCCAACTAATGGGTGGTCATTAACCGTGATCCTAATTAGGGGCTCAATGTGAGTTTACTTTGTTCAACTTTCACAGAGACACCGAGAACAAGAACATCTGTGGGATGTTGTTCATATGGCTATCCAGACAAATACATAATAAGAAAACTCTTTAGTTTCATTTCGCAGTACAAATGAGGAAACTTAAAGCTTCAAATACGCGCAAACAGCCCCCAAGAATAAGGTTACAATGCAGTAGATAAATAGGACCTGTTGGAAATGATGTAAACTAGAGTTAAAAGAGGGGTCAAATAAGATTCCTTTGAAAAACCACCACCAATCCTTGGTATAAATGTTAGAATCTACATTTTACTGTTAGCCCTTGACTCCTTGAGCTTTCGAGAGAATTGATCTCAAAGGTCTTGAGTTCAAACCACCTTATAATGTGTTTATTGATTTGTTTTGGGCTTATCATTAAATATGCCCAACCTGTATTGGGTCACTCCAATTACCATATGTGTTGACAGTGGTTTCTCGTCAATAAAAACCGGCCGGGTTACCTCTTGGTTTCCCTTTAGATTACCGGCCTATGTGTAATAAACGTGTGAGAATTTGTTGAATGGTGTGTAGTGTGTTAATCAGAGATGTGCATAAATAAAGAACAAAAGAAATTTTATAGTGATTCACTTTGTAAAATAAGAACTACATCCACTGTGGTTGTATATTTCTTTTGAGCAGATTACAATTTACATCAATTGCTATCTCTTACTCTCTTTTTCCTCGTCTGGAATCTGAACCCCTTCCCTATTAGGGGTCTTCTTTCTTTTATACTGGGCTTCCTTCGCTTGGTGGGTTTCCTTCGCAGGCAGAAGCACTCAAAGGCTCTCCCTTGTTAGGCCCAGACGTAGCCCACTAATCAGTACTGTTCACTCAGTCACATAGTCTTCTATTACGGCTCTGTGCCTCCATGTAACACTCTCCTGTCCCCTGTGGGGCGGTTTGAGTGCTCGCAATTAATGCCTGCAGACGTCCCCCACTTTTGCACGCAACTTGCCACGTCCTCCAAAGAACGTTCCCCTCGTCGCCAGCGACGTTTAGCCCAATCGTCCTTCTTGGTGGTCAATTCTGCGGTCGAGGGATCTTTGTTTCTCAAGTTCGACGGCACGATCTGTTGACGTCAGAAGGAGTCGTCGCCCTAAGTTGGACTTTGTGCTTAGGCTCTTTGTAGCGGAACGGGAGGGAGCCGCAGGCGTCGAGGGTTGTTGCTTGGTGGAGAGTAGTCTAGGCCATGTGTCCCATTATCATTCGTCCATGTGTCCGTCACATTTTCCCACAGAACAGCTACCCCCCAGGTCGAGGGCTCCTTTTAGGCGGCCTTGAGCTTAGGTTTGGTCGTACTTCCGTGCTTCCGGTGTGAGAAACCGGCCCGGAGCCTTCGTCTGCAATGATGGCCTAGACACTTCAGATTTCCTTTGGGGGACGCAACCGTCGCGTCGGTCGATTCCCCAAGATGACGTAAGGCTTCTTTTCGAAAGGGACAGATATGAGCCCTTGGATCACGACTCTTCCATTTCCCGCCCTCGTTTGTTATCGTCAGATCTGGGCAGGATCCCCTTGCCGTTGGATTTTAAAATCTTCATCCAACGGTTAGGGGCCAAGGACTTTTGTTCATTTAAATACCCTTTTTGAACTCGAGAGCCATTTTTTCAAAAGGCAAACACTTCCCCACATCTGTTGAACTGCTGCCGACTCTGCCGGAATTCTTCTTTACTAAACACCAATTCATTCTTCCCATTTTTCCAGGTGCGTCGTGAAGCCGTACTTCGAGACTTTCCCCATAATTCTTCCTTACCAGTAAGCCTTATCACCCTCCATTCGTTTTGTTTTATTCACGGGTTCCTTTCCTGTTTGAAACACATATATATGTAAGAAAGATGCGCATAATGTAGAGGTTAGGGAGACTTACTCCGTTTTATTTTCCCGCATAGGATAGTTATTCTTCTGACTTTTGATCGTTTGTGCATTTCTGGTTCCTGGGTTCTGGGGAACTCGGGGTATCATGAACACTCACCGTTATCGAGGCGTTTGAGTAGTCGTCGCTTAGAATAGCCATCATTTTCTTCCTCTCGACGTTAGGGTTTTAACTCAGCTCCTTGTCTTTTTAATCACCAGAACAATGACCCAAAGTTCCCTCAGTCAAGAGGATTCTTCTGTCGTCCGTCCAGACTCCCCTTCAATGGTGGAGATCTTATGGTCTTCTTCGTCTTCAGGCGTCGACTCCGTGCTGAGGGACATAGAAGACGTCGAAGCCAGATATGAACCAGACAACGACTTCAGTAGCGAATTCGGTAGCGTCGAACGGATGTTGGACAAGGTAGTAGAGCGGATCCCCTTCACGGGGGGCAGCGTAGGCGGGGTGGCTGCCTCGATAGTTGATGCCCCCCTGGCTGCCACGAGTGGTTATCCGGATAGGCCTATTTTCACAGCCGATGTTGTGGCGTCGAGGGTCCGGTATAAGGATATCATCCAGGCTGTAAAGGAAGGACGCATCGACAGGAGGTAGTTCGAATACCTCCTCCCGGACATGCATTTTAGGACTAGCATGCCATCGATCAGGCACCTACCGGTCTATACTAGAGCCGTTATGGCGGGGATGACCCTCCCGGTTCATCCTTTCGTAAAAGACTACTGTCATTTTTACGGTATTTCCCCCGCTCAACTAGCATCGAACTTCTGGTACTGCTTCGCCGGTGCCTTGATTTTGTGGCACCAGCAGTTTGATATGGAACTCCCTCTGGATGAGTTCCGATTTATGTATAAACTATGCCACGTCGCCAAGTGTAAGAGGTGGTACTTTTGAGTGGTCACGGGAGGTCTCAGCCCAGATTCGGGAAGTTGATACTGGGCATTCCCTCGTCGTCACATGGGTGGAAACCCATGTTCTTCATGATCCGAGGGCCTTTCAATTTTCACCCTAACGACCGCCTGCCCCGTCGAAGGCAGGTGCAGGCAGCGTTTGGAAACAAGTGAGATTTTTGGCTTTTCTTTCACCTTACTTTGCTTCTTTCTTCTTTTTCGTATCCTGACAATCTTTCACCCTTCAGTTAACCAAGACCAGCCGAAGTTTTCTAGTAATAGCTTGGCGAGGATTGAAAAGGCCTTCTCATTTTTGTCCGAGATCCGCCACAATGATACGCTCCTGACCAAGTTCAACCTTCGAGCCACCGGGTTAATTCTTGATCTCCCTGACCCTTCGGATCTAGACGCCGTTCGCGCATATTTCCATTTAAGTGACGAAGGTAATTCCTGCTTTCGACGCCTTCCTTTATTACGGCTTTCGTTTTCCAAACGCTGACTATATATTTGTCTCGTCGTTTCCATAGAGATGACGTCTCTGAGAATCGAACTCCCCGGCAGCCAGCAATCCGGGCCGAGCCAACAGCCCCCGTCGAGGGGAAAAGAAAACGCTAGCTCTTCTTCCCACGCGCCGAGGAGCAAGAAGACCAAAGGCCCTTTGGGGTCGGAGATGGATCCTGCGTAGAAAAAGAAGCGCAAAGATAGGACGCCGGTGACTGAAGCTTGGACACCGATGGTCCTTATTCCTGAAGTCAACGCTCCCCCGGCGCCGAGGGAACGTGTGCTTATTCCCGGGGAAAAAATCATGGACGTGAATTTTCAAGTCTCGGACATCTCTGACGCCGAGATTGGGCGATGCTAAAACTTCACCCTCGCTTCTCCCTCGTCTTCTAGGCTCTTTATGAGTCTTTCCTTGAGCCACACTGGATTGTTGTCTCTCAATCTTTCTTAGTCGATCGTCAGCGCAAACAGATCTCCTTCCAAATCCACGTAAGATTTTGTCGATTTTTTTTGTTTGTTTGTATTTCTGTTTTTCTGACCTTGTACTTTTCAGAGCCTTGTCCTTTTCATCCTTAATCTCCTTGACCAAGTTAAGGTTGAGGAGCGTAATAAGGAGATGGACGATGTGAAAGCCAAGCTCAACTCCCTTGTCGACGACACCAAGAAAAAGTTAGCGGATGCCGTCGAGGAGAGAGTCGTGGCCGTGGCCAAACTGTCGAGTTTAAAGGGCGAACAGGCCAAGTTAACTGCTAAGGTTGAGGATCTTATGAAGCGGGCAGATCTGTCCGATAAAAAGTTGTCCGAAGCAGTTGAGGAAGCGAAGAAGTGTTTTGCTGAGGAGAAGGCCAAGGGGAAGAGGGAGGCCGAAGCCGAGGCTGCAGCTACCTTTGACGCCAGGCGCGCTGAGATTATTGAGGAGTTCAAGGCTTCTCCGGAGCTCACCAACATCCGCAACAAGAATTTTCAGTCTGTGGGTCAATAAATTGTCGATTTGATCAAGAAGGAGCGTCCTGAGTAGGACATGAGCTTCCTTTATAACTCTCCTCCTCCTGCTAGCGACGACAACCTTTCCCCGCCTGGCGATGGCGAAGAATCGGCGGCTGGTGGCGAAGCCTAGGAAATTTTTATCTCTCTCCCTTTTTTGTGTTTTGTAACTTGACATTTGATCTAGACAACTTTTTATTTCTATCTGTATTCTCTTTTTTTTTATAAAGATAACAGACTTTATTTATACCTTGCTTTGCAATTGCTACCTTTCGAATTGTGCCAAGTGTTTGTCTTTCCTTCTTGGAGGATTTGACGTCGATTTTACCCTTTAGGGTCGTCATCTTAGAAAATTTCTTAAAATTTTACTACATATTCGCCTTTCCTCCTTGGAGGATCTGACGTCGAATTTATCCCTTGGGGTCATCGTCTTAGAAAATTCCTTAGAATTTTACTAAGTGTTCGTCTCTCCTCCTTGGAGGATCTGACATCGAATTTACCCGTTGGGGTCGCCGTGTCATTTTTTAGTGATCGTGGACCTCTGTCCTCCCATGTCTGTTTAATATAACCTTGATTTTTTAAGCAGACATGTTATTAAGGGGTGAATTCCTTTCTTTCTGCAAACATATCAATTTATTTAACTCGTAAAGAACGTACAATTGGGATGCGTAAGAATTACATACACTATTGGTAGTACAGCCTTAACTGTTCTGCATTCCATGGGTGTTGAATTCTTTTGCCATCGAGGCTTTCCAAAATGTAGGTGCCAGGACATAGTACTTCCCTTACGCAGAGGCCCTTCTCAAGTTGGGCCGAGGGGACCAATATTCTTAGATTTTGTACTCTGTGTTACCCTCTTTAATACTAGGTCTCCTGGGACGAACCTGCGTCGTCGAACTTTCTTGTTGTAATACCGTGCTGCTCTTTACTGATAGTCGGCGAGGCGTAGTTGGGAGTCGAGCCACTTTTCTCCCAACAAGTCGAGTTCTCCGTTCATGCCTTCCGCGTTGTCGTCGTCGTTGTGAATGACGGTTCTTAGAGTTGAAGTTTCAATTTCTACGGGGAGCATTGCCTCGACGCCATACGCCATGGAGAAGGGTGTTTCACCCGTAGTAGTTCGGCTCATCATTCTGTATGCCCATAAGACCTTGGGGAGTTTTTCGGCCCATTTTCCCTTTAGATCGTCAAGTCCCTTTTTGAGGGTATACTTTAATATTTTATTGACCGCATCGACTTGTCCATTAGATTGTGGATGGATCGGCCCCGAGAAGTCTTTTCGAATGCTCAAGCTGTCGCAGAATCTACGTGTTGAGGCATTGTCGAACTGCTTTTCGTTGTCGGATACTATTGGGTGGGGAACCTCGAACCTGCACACGATGTTGTCCCAAAGGAATTTGGTGCAGGCTACTTCTTTTGTTGTAGTTAGAGCCTTTGCCTCTACCCACTTTGTGTAGGAGTCTATCGCGACAATGGCAAACTTAAAGCCCCGGGTGCAAGGTGTAATGGCCCAATCAGGTCAACCCTCCATTTAGCGAAGAGTCATGGACTGAGAATGGAGGCTAAATTTTCTGGGAGTGCTCAAGGAATTGTGGCATACCTTTGGCATTTATCGCAACGTCGGGCGTATTGAAAAGCATCATTTTTGAGCGTGGGTCAGTAGTATCCTTGCCTTAAAACATTTAGAGCCAAAGACTGCCCCCTAGTGTGATTACCGCATACTCCTTCATGGATCTCTTGAAGGACCTTCTGGGTTTCGGCATTATCCAGGCATCGTTGTAGAGGTGTTGAATAGCCCCGTCGGTATAGCAAGCCATCGTACAAGTACCTAGCAGCTTTGTATCTGATCCGTCTGGCTTCGTCATTGTTGTGTGAGAAAATATGATGAAGACCTGGACCAACAACACCGCGACACATGGCAATATTTGCTCTTCGCTAAGCACACAACTATCGGCGCTTCGTCCCTTCAAGATCAGCTGCACAGCGAGAAGCCGAGGTCCAGATTAGGGCGACGACCCCATGTGGCGTCGACGGATGCAAACCGCCTGGATTAAGGCGTTAAGATCCCTCGACTGTAGAAAAGGTCGCTGGAAAGGACAAAAGAGGCTAAGGCAGTGCTGGCGACGAGGGAAGCCTTCCGTCGAGACACAGCGAGTTACGTGCGAAAGTGAGAGACAACTGACAGCATTAATGGCAAGTTTACAAACCGCCCCACAGGGGACAGAAAAACATTACGGAGACTCACAGAGCCGTAATAGAAGACTGACCAGTTGAGTGAACAGTACTGATTAGTGGGCTATGACTGGGCCTAAAAAGGAGAAGCACTTGAATGCATCTACCTAGGAAGGAAAACCCCCTGCGAAGGAAGCCCAAGTATATAAGGAGAAGTACTCCAATGGAGAAAGGCCCCGGATTTTCTAGAGAAAAAGAAAACGAAAAAAAATAAGAGAATAATTTGCGTAAATTGAAAACCCCTCAAAAGAACTACAATACATACAGTGGATATAGCTCTGATTTTCTAGAGTGAACCACTATAAAATTTCCTTTGTGTATTTACATATAGCTCATTCAAACACACAAATACCCAAAAACAAACATGAATCCCACTTTTATTACATCAATAAGCCAGTAATCCGAAGGGTAACCCCGAGGTAACCCGGCAGGTTTATTGTTGAAGAAATTCTACCGTCAACAATTGGCGACTCCACTGGGGACCGGAAGCGTTCGACCCCCGGGAATATAGTTATAAACAGCCATTCACCTAAAGAGTAGCGGGATGGAAGGAGATTTGCGTCTAGACGGAAATGGAGTCCCACCTCCCGACGCACTGCGGCCGGATCCAATACAGATGCAAACCCAGATAGCCGCTTTGACCGAGTTGGTGCGTGGGCTAGTGACCGTAGTTGAACGACTAGACGGAAGGAACTTCATGCCGCCACTAGAAGACGCTCCGAGACCGCAAGGACCCGCCGTAATGGAGAATCCAAACCACGGTGACCGCCCACATGTCCAAGAAGGAACCGGGGAGAGCGAGAACCGCCAAGGCCCTCCCAGGCCTCGACCCTCCCATTCCTCTGGCAGCCGATTGAGAGCCGCTGGGATCTGAGCCATTGAGGAATTGCCCCAAAATCCCGGAGGAAACCAACCGGGAGACTCAGGCTCAGTGCAGGCGGGCGGCCAGGCCAGGGGTGGGCCCATCGCTCAAAGGCCGGAAGTACCAGGAGCTGCCGGTTCAGCGGTCTCAACAGAAGAAGCACCGACCCTCATGGAACGCATGGCCAACCTGAAAAGAAGATTGACCGGGGACGTTGCGGGGCTGAAAAAGAACATTGGACGAGTGGCTGAGGTGGTGAACGTCGACATTACGCCCAGTCGCACTCATGACCACCCGTTCACCACGGAGATAATGGCCCTCCCTCTCCCCGATAAGTACAGGTCGCCGTCGATTCCACCCTATGACGGACGAGGAGATCCCGACGATCATTTGGAGATGTATATGGGGCACATGCTCTTGCACGGATACGCCGAGGAGATCATGTGCCGCGCCTTCCGAAACCACCTTACAGACTCCGCCCGACGATGGTTCCGGACGCTGAAGTCAAACTCTATCTCCAGTTGGGATGAGCTAAAAGAAGCATTTTCCCTTCAGTTCATCGAGGTTAAAATATACATACCCCCAAAGCAGGACCTAACTACGATATATCAAAAACCAAATGAAACGCTGAGAGACTGACTTGCCAGATACGGCGAGGCCGTCGCCGCTACAATGGATATTACAGACAGAGAAGCCCTGATGGGGGCGTTGTCAAGTATGAAGAAGATGACTCCTTTTAAAAGGAGCTAAACTGAAAACCCCCGTCCAGCTACAAAGAGTTCCTTGCCCGGGCGCAGGGAAACATCAATGCAGAAGAGGCGGATGCTAACGACCCCGATCACAGGTCCAATAAGGGTAAAGGGGTCGAGCAGGGGTCGACACCATGAAAACAGGATGGGAAGAAGTGTCGAGGAGGAGGAGGAGGAGGCGGTGACAAACAACCAACCCCGACGCAAGGAGCGCTGGAGGCCAAGACGCCAAGACAGGAGGACTCCCGCAGGACTCGGCTGTTCTAGAAATACGACACCTACCATGAACTGGCGGTAGGCGTCGAGAAAATCTTCAACCAGATCGGCCACGGAAACTTGCTGCGCCGACCTGAACCAATGAAGTCAGATCCTAGCCGAAGGAACCAAAAGAAATTCTGTAGGTTCCATGGCGAAGTCGGCCACCATACCAATGATTACGCCGACCTCAAGGATGAAATCGAAAGAATAATCCGCAAGGGAAGGCTGCAGGAATTCAGGGCCGAGCGAAGACCTCGCAATGACGGTCATGGCGGGCAAAACGACGGCCGACGCCGAGAGGATAACCACCGCCCGGAAGACCGGGAACCTGTCGGCGTAATACGAACATTCCTCGACGGCCCCTATATAGCAGGAGACACGCGGAGGTCGCAGAAGGACTACGCTCACGAAGCCAAAGGGGTATACCAGGAGCGGTTCTGGAATGTCTCCGTCGTAAAAGCTCCAAGGCACAGCCAGCGGGGTCCATTTTCCCCACAACGACGCACTAGTAGTGGAGGCCGTAATCAGAAACCACACCGTGTGCCGAATCTTGGTGGACAACGGGAGTTCGGTGGACCTCCTATATTCCGACTGCTTGGAAAAAATGGGGATTCCTAAGGAGCAGTTGGAAAAACCACCAGGCCACTACACGGGTTCACCGGAGATTCCGTCATTCCTCAGGGAACCATCCGGCTACCTATAACAGCCGGAGAAAAGCCCCGGCAGGCAACAACGATGGCCAACTTTGTGGTCATCAAAGAAGGCTTCCAATACAACGCAGTAATCGGGAGACCAACCCTCCAGGCATTAAGGGCGGTAACCTCCATCTACCACCAAAAAGTCAAATTCCCCACTCCGAATGGCGTAGGGGAAATTAAGAGCAACCAATACGAAGCCAGGATTGCATACTCCGAAGCCCTACGCGGGTATGACCAGCCGGGGAAATAGGAAATGAGGATGGTTCAACAAAGCCTCATTGAAGATATAGACCCCAGGGTTCAAGAGGAAGTTACTTGGTCTCAGCCCATCGAACAGTTGGAAGAAATCCAAATTGACCAAAACGGGACCACCAAAGTACTGAAAATAGGCTCGAACTTGACTCCACCCCTCAAGAGCGAGATTGAAAGCTTCCTTAGGCAGAACTTGGATGTCTCCGCTTGGAGCCACTCCGACATGGAAGGGATCGACGCCAAAGTAATGTGTTAAGCCTTAAACGTCGACCCCACGTATCCTCCCAAGCGCCAAAAACGTCGACCGATGAACGCTGAGAGGTACGAAGCATTGAAGGAAGAGGTCGACAAATTAATCAACAATGGGTTCATCAGGGAGGCGCATTATCCACGCTGGGTATCCAATCCTGTTCTGGTGCTTAAGCCCAATGGGAACTGGAGAACTTGCGTCGATTTCAGCGACCTCAACAAAGCATGCCCAAAGGATGGTTTCCCGCTTCCTCGGATAGATCAAATGGTCGACGCTACGGCAGGACATGAAATGCTGAGTTTCATGGATGCTTATTCCGGGTACAACCAGATCCCCATGCATCCAGTCGACGAGGAGCACACATCTTTCATAACCGATAGGGGCCTCTACTGTTACAAGGTGATGCCCTTCGGCCTAAAAAATGCAGGGGCTACCTATCAAAGGCTGATAAATAAGATGCTCGCTTAACAGATCGGCAAGACGATAGAAGTCTACGTCGACGACATGCTCATAAAAAGCGCCAAGGCCAGCCATCACGTCGATCATCTGGGAGAGATGTTCGATACATTGAGAAAATACCACATGAAACTTAACCTCCAGAAATGTGCCTTCGGAGTCAGATCGGGTAAATTTATCGATTTTATGGTCAGTAGCCGGGAGATTGAGGCCAACCCGGAGAAGATCAAGGCATTGCAGGACATGCGGTCGCCAACCAAACCAAAAGAGGTGCAGAGGCTGACAGGTTGTGTCGCCGTCCTGAATAGGTTCATATCAAAAGCTACTGACAAATGTATCCCTTTCTTCGACACTTTGAAAGGAAACAAACACTTCGAATGGACACCACAGTGTGAGGAAGCTTTTCAGAGGCTGAAGGAACATTCGGGCAGGCCCCCAATCCTATCAAAACCAAATGCTGACGAAGAGCTCAGCCTGTATCTCTCCGTGTCCCAACACGCCGTGAGCTCTGTCCTGATAAAGGAAGAAGGAAAAGTACAATTGCCAATCTACTATGTGAGAAAAAGGCTCCTCCACGCCAAGTCAAGATACAGCGAAATAGAGCGTCTAGCCCTCGCCTTGATGATAGCTTCGAGGAAGCTCCGACACTACTTCCAATCCCACACAATACGAGTTCTCACAAACCACCCATTGAGACAGGCCTTGCAAAAGCCGAAAACGTCCGGACGACTCCTCGAATGGTCGGTAGAGCTAAGCCAGTTCGACATAAGGTATATGCTAAGAACCGCAATTAAAGGTCAAGCACTCGCCGACTTCCTGGTTGAATTCTCTCACAGGCCGGCTTCCACTTCATCTGAAGAAACCAAGGTTACAACGTGGAAGCTTTACGTAGATGGGGCGTCGAGCGAAAACGGGTCAGGAGCAGACATTTTACTAATCAGCCCCGAAGGCCACAAAATTACCTTGGCGGTACGGTTTAAATTTAAGGCGTCGAATAATGAAGCAGAATATGAAGCCTTAATTGCTGGACTACGCTTAGCTAACCACTTAAAGGCCGAGAGGATCAGCGTCTACAGCGACTCCCAGCTAGTCGTCGCGCAGGTCAGAGAGGAATACCAAGCATGCGGCGAAAAGATGGGGGCCTATCTAAGGAAAGTAAAGGAGGAACTCGTCAAATACAAAAACTACGAGATATTTCAGATTCCTCGAGCCGAGAATGCGAACGCAGATGCATTAGCAAAACTAGCCTCGTCAAGGGATGCTGACACACTAGGCATCGTTCCCATTGAAGAATTAGAACGACCAACCATCGAGGAGCACGCAAAGGCACTTAGTGTCCGAGAATGAGGAAATTGGATGACTCCACTCATTCGGTACCTAATGGACGCACAACTGCCGGATAATAAAGACGAGGCCCGACGAATCAGGTATAGAGCCGCGAGGTACTTGTTATACGATGGCCTGCTCTACCGACGAGGCTATTTAACACCCCTACAACGGTGTCTAAATGATGCCGAAGCTCAGAAAGTCCTCCAAGAAATTCATGAAGGGGTCTGTGGCAATCATACCGTGGGACAATCTTTAGCGCTAAAGGTTTTGAGGCAAGGATACTACTGGCCCACGCTCAAAAACGATGCCTTTCAGTACGCCCGACGATGCGATAAATGCCAGAGGTATGCCACAATTCCTAGAGCACCCCCGGAAAAGCTGACCCCCATTCTTAGTCCATGGCCCTTTGCCAAATGGGGGATTGACCTAATCGGACCATTGCATCTTGCACCTGGGGGGTTAAAGTTCGCGATCGTTGCGGTCGACTATTACACAAAGTGGGTTGAGGCCAAGGCCTTGACTACAACCACGGAAGCAGCCTGCACTAAATTCATATGGGACCACATTGTGTGCAGGTTTCGGGTGCCCTACTCAATAGTGTCTGACAATGGAAAACAGTTTGACAACGTCGCGACGCGCATATTCTGCGAAGGTTTGGGCATCCGAAAAGACTTCTCGGCGCTGATCCATCCACAATCAAATGGGCAGGTCGAGGTGGTCAATAAAATACTCAAATATACTCTCAAGAAGAGACTCGATGACTTGAAAGGAAGATGGGCCGAGGAGCTTCCCAAAGTTTTGTGGGCATATAGAACAACAAGTCGAACTACAACAGGAGAAACCCCTTTCCCCATGGCATATGGCGTTGAGGCTGTACTTCTCATAGAAATCGAGACGCCGACTCTAAGAACAGTTGTTCACAACGACGAGGATAACGCAGAGGGCCTAAACGGAGGACTCAATTTACTGGAAGAAAAGCGACTCGACTCCCAACTACGTCTCGCCGCTTATCAGCAATGAACGACGCGATACTACAATAAGAAGGTTCGGCAAAGAAGGTTCATCTCGGGAGATCTAGTATTAAAAAGGGTAACAAAGCACGAAACCCAAGAATACTGGTCCTCTGGACCCCACTTGGGAAGGGCCCTACGCATAAGGGAAACACTACGACCTGACACCTACATATTGGAAAGCCTAGACGACAGCACCCATGGAATGCTGAGCAACTGAGACTGTACTACCAATAATGTATGAAGATTTTGTGCATTTCAATTGTACTTTCTTTGCAAATAGAATAAATTGTTATGCTTGCAGCGTAAAATAGATTGACCTCTTAATAACGTGTCTGCTTAAAAGAAAACTCAATGGTGTATTTAACAAACACGGGGGGAATGAAGTCGCTCAAAATACTTAGCGAAATTCTAAGGAATTTCCTAAGACGACGATCCCAAAGGGTAAGCTCGACGTCAAAATCCTCCAAGGAGGAAAGACGGAACGCTTAGCGAAATTCTAACGAATTTCCTAAGACGACGATCCCAAAGGGGAAGCTCGACGTTAAAATCCTCCAAAGAGGAAAGACGGAATACTTAACGAAATTCTAAGGAATTTCCTAAGACGACGATCCCAAAGGGGAAGCTCGACGTCAGATCCTCTAAGAAGGAAAGACAACACTTAGTAAATTCCAAGGAATTTTCTAAAAAGAAAAAGCGATAACTATGAATCAAGGAACTATATGCTTGTATATTCAGGTACTGACCTGACTATAACGGGATACACCGACTCCAATTTCCAATCGGACAAGGATTCCAGGAAATCCACTTCAGGATCAGTATTTGTCCTGAATGGAGGTTCGGTGGTATGGAGGAGTATTAAGCAGACTTGCATAGCTAACTCCACCATGGAGGCCGAATATGTGGCAGCTTATGAAGCTGCGAAAGAGGCCGTAGGGCTTAAGAAGTTCCTTGTTTCACTGGAAGTTGTTTCGGAAGCTGATAGGCCCATGGTACTGTATTGCGATAACAGTGGGGCTGTACTCTAAGGAGCCTAGAAGCCACAAAAGGTCCAAGCACATAGAGCGAAAATACCACCTCATCCGAGAGATTGTACAAAGAGGCGATGTTAAAGTGACAAAGATATCAACACATGACAACTTGGCTGATCCGTTCACAAAGGCTTTATCTGGTAAAGTCTTCGATAACCATCTGGAAGGTTTGGGCATGCGAGATTGTACACACCTACTTTAAGTCCAAGTGGGAGTTTGTTGGAAATGTGTCCATAAAATGGGATGTAATTTGTTATTTGTAAAATGACAAATGTCAGACATTATTGATTTTGCTGATTTTATAAAATAAAATAAAGTTATGTTTTGACACATACTCAAGGTTAGTGATATTGCTTAGTCCATAGACTGTTATCAACGAAAGAAGAGTTAGGGAAACCCTGCCGGACAAACTCTTCTGATACAGTTTAAAATAGATATTCGCAGTCTTAGAATTGATTGGGCAATCAAATCTGATTATGACTGTTAGATCGAACCATATGATGCTGGTCTCGGGGCATGGGAGTTGGACTCTGTGGTTGATCTAGACATGCTCGCAACATGTTGAATAGACCATGTGATTGATTAGGTTAGAGTAAAAACCGGTTACAGAACTCTAAACCTAAATGTCACAACTAAAGTATATTTGTATAATTATCTTAATCCTGAAGTGACTGCATAGCTCAACTTAATATCTCATGATCTTTGATTCACCAATGAGATTAGTTCGCATTTTTTTGAACATCTCGACTATTGGGATCGTGACATAATTAAGTTGGAGTTATGTGATTCACTGATATGGAATTCGTAAGAAATAATATCACCTCACGCTTTATTGACGGGTGTGTGAATAAATAAACCAAGCATGATATTCAATGATGATATTCATTGATTAAGACATCGTGACATGTGCGAGACATCTTACGAACATATGTCTTTCTTATTCACAATCATATAAAAGAGTTGAGGAAATAATGTTTGGAATGGTAAAACGGTAATATTCTATACCATTATGATCACTGATATTTGCAAAGGATAATAATGCATTTATACTGTGGACCGTGTGATAAATTGTATCAACACCATCAGAAAAATAGTGCACATGAATCGAGAGATTATTTGGCATCAAACTTTTAGTGGAGTCGTGCGATGTCGGAATTAAATATGTCGATAACTTATCGGGATAAGTTAGTCGAATATTGTAATTCCATAGCTTTGTTCATGTGGGTCCATTCGGTCTCAAGACTAGCTCTAATAAGTGGGAAAATAGAAACTAATATTTTGTTATATAATTATGTTTAAAAATTCATTATGTTATTTTTCATTTATTTGATAATTGAAAAATAAAAGGAATGAATTTGAATTTTGAAATTAATAGTGATTAATTTAAAATTTAAAATAAAATTTAAACATGATTTTATTTGGCAACTAAAGGAGAGAGAAAGTTGATATTATTTTGGGAAAATTTAGAAATCACTTGCCATAAGGGGATTTCGAATTTTGCTCCAAAATGAGAAGGAAAATTCGGAAATCCCTAGCCATGTGGGGATTTTCGGATTTTAATCCTAGGGTGAAGGGGAAATTCAAAAATCCCATCTAAAGTTTGAGTTTTTGAATTTCTTCCTATATAAGGATATTTATTGAAAACCCTAATGATGAGTTGATTAAGAGAAGAAAATATCACACACTTTTCTCTCATAGGGTGGCCGGATTTTTGAGACAAAATAGAAGGAAAAATTGTTTTCCTTAGGTTTTTGAAAAAGAGCCCTCTCTCATCCCAAAACACTTAAGAGTCATAGTCTTGAATCAACGAGTGGTTTTTGGTGTGATCGCATCGATAGATCAACGATCTTGTTTCACGGCAATTCTCCATCTCGGAACGTGAGATAGTGAGACAAGATCCTTGCGGTCATTTTAATTCAATCGTCACAAAGGTATGTTTGTTATTCTATTCCTTTGTCTATAAACATATATCATGCATGTATCTCTCGTTGTGGTTTACGTTTAATTTAGAATTAAATGGATATGATAATTTTTTTTTGAAATTCCGCCTACAATTTTGTTGTTGTCCAAATGATTTTTCTTTATAAATCACAACAAGATCCTACACGCTGGTGTCTAGGTCTTACCGGTCGACGCCTGAGCAGGTGCCGACTCCTCAGTGCGCTTCCTCTTATTCTTGCCCTTTTTACCCTTTGGCGCAGGGCGGGAAGGGCTGGCCCTCTCTTTCCCCTTTGCCGACGGCTATGTTGGCTCGGCGGGGACTGCGGGGCGGGCGACGGCTGTTGGCTCGGCGCCCGTTGTTGGCTTGGCGCCGACCGTTGGCCCCCGGGAAGTTGGATCCTCAGAGACGACATCTCTGACGACGAAACGAAGATACCGTTAGCATAAGGAAAAATGAATCATCATACTACAAGGCGTCGAGAGAAGTAGTTATCTTCGTCGCTTAAATGGAAGTATTCGCGGACGGCGTCGAGATCTGAAGGGTCCGGGAGATCAAGAATTAGACCGGACTTACGGAGGTTCTCTTTTGTCAGAAGTGTGTCGATGTGGCGGACCTCTGACGGAAAGGAAAAAGCCTCCTCAATCCTCTCCAAACTGTTGCTAGAGAACTTCGGCCGGTCGTGATTGACTACACAATAAAAGACTCGTCATCAATATAAAAGAAAAAGAGAGGAAGAGAAGTAGCCAAGTCAGATAAAAATAGAGTCGAAGGGCTTACTCATATTTCCAAACGCCGCCTGCACCAGCCTTCGTTGGGGCCGACGGTCGTTGGGATGAAAGTTAAAGGGCCCCCGAATCATGAAAAACATGGGCTTCCACCCATGTAACGACGAGGGGATGCCCAGAATGAGCTTCCCGAACCTTGGCTGGGCCCTTCCGTGGCCGCTCAGGAAGTACCACCCATCGCACTTGGCGACGTGGCACAACTTGTACATAAAACGAAACTCGTCCAGTGGGAGTTCCATGTCAAACTTCTAGTTCCATAGGATCCAGGCTCCCGCGAAGCAGTACCAGAAGTTCGGTGCCAACTGGGCGGGAGAAATGTCGTAGAAATGGCAGTAATCCTTTACGAAGGGATGAATCGGGAGAGTCATCCCCGCAGTTACTGCTCTTGTATAGACCGGAAGGTATCCGATCGGCGGCATGCTGGTCCTAAAGTGCTTGTCCAGAAGGAGGTACTCAAACCACCTCCCGTCAATACGTCCCTCCTTCACAGCCCGAATAATATCCTTATTTCAGACCCTCGATGCTACGTCAACAGCTGTAAAGGAAGGCCTATCTGGGCCTCCGCTCGTGACGGCCAGGGGGGCGTTTGCAATCGCGGCAGCCACCCCACTGACGCTGCCCCCTATGAAAGGGATCCGCTCGACCACCTGATCTATCAGCCGCTCGACGCTAGCAAATTCACTTCTGAAATCGTCGATCGGCTCGAAACTGCCTTCGACGTCTTCAATATCACTAAGTAGAGAGCTGACACTAGAAGACGCAGAGGTCCTTGAGATCTCCACCACCGAAGGGGGGTTAGAGCGGAGCACGGAAGAAGAATCCTTTCGACTGGGAGAACTTTGGGCCATTGTTCTGACAATACAAAGAACAAAAAGCGACGACTGGTTAAACGTCGACCATTCATATAAGAATGGAAACGACGAGTGTTCATAGGAACCGCGGGTTCCCCATAAATCAGAAACCGAAGACAAACAGACAAAAGAAAACTACGCGTATATAAAAACCAGGTCATCCAGTGCGACGGAAAAGTAAGTCTCTTTAAACTAATATATACTTTCGTTTTTTGCATGTGCACTTATATATTCCAGGTACGCAACGGGGGAGACCCCATAAGTGCACAGAATAAGAAGAGGTTCGAAAACTCACCGGAGAAAGGAGTAAGTCTGGTTCTGTCTCGAAGCACACCGCGGAGAATAGGAAGAATAACGTCGGAAGTTCAGCAAGTGGAGTTCTGGCACAACACAAGTGTCTTGGCAACAAAGCAGCGAAAGTTTGAAGTTTTGAAAATGGGAAAAATAGCTCTCGGGTTTTCGAAGGGTATTTATAGGGAAAGACGTCCTGGACCCCAGCCGTTGGATGAAAACTTCAAAATCCAACGGCAAGGGATTTCTACCCAGATCTAACGGTCGTAAAATAGGGCGGGAAATCGAAGGGACGAAGATCTAACGGTCAAGGATCGTTCTCTCAGAAAACGGATACCCATTGTTGACAGTGGAATTTCGCCAACAATAAACCAGCCAGGTTACCATTGGTTTTCCTTTGGATTACCGGCTGGTTAATGTATTTATAGATAGAGAATTAGTGTTTTTATGAACTGAATGTAAAAACACAAGGGAAATTTTATAATGGTTCACTCTTTTAAAATCAGAGTTACATCCACTGTATGATTTATATTGCTTAGAGAGAGTTTACAATTTACACAAGTTATCTTTTTTTTCCTCTAAGATCCACTTCTCCTCAATTTGTTGACCCTTTCTTTATTGGGGGTCTTTCTCCTTATATAGCCGGGCTTCCTTCACTAGGAGTTTTCCTCCGTAGGCCTCTACACTCAAGTGTTTCTCCTTTTTAGGCCCAGTGATAGCCCAGTAGCCCACTAATCGACCTTTATTCACTCTCTTGATTAGTCTTTGATTACGGCTCTGTGAGTCTCCGTAATGCTTTTGTGTCCCACAATGGCGGTTTGTAATCTTGCCATTAATCTTTGTCGTGATCTCACCTTTCGCGCAACCCGCTATGTCTCGGCGGGAACATTCCCTAGTCGTCGGCTCCGCCTCAACCTTTTTTGTCCTCTTCGAGCGACCATTCCTGTGATCGAGGGATCCTAGCGCCTTAGTTCAGGCAAATTGAATCCGTCGACGCCACATGGAGTCGTCGCTTCAATTTAGACATTGGCTTTGGGCTCGGCGTCTGATTTTGAAATGTCGAAGCGTCGAGAGTTATGCAACTGGCAGAAAGAGCATGTCGCCACGTGTCGTGATTTTGGTGGTCCACGTCTTCATCACATTTTTCCACACAACACCCATCATTAGGCCAGAGCGATCGACGCGACGGTTACTCTCCCGAAGCACCCAGGCACTCATTGCGGACGGAGGCTCAGGACCGGTTTCCCACACCCGAAACACAAAAGGACAACCGAACCTAGAGCTCGAGGCCACGTAAAAAAAGAGCCCTCGACCTGGGGGGTAGCTGTTGTGTGGGAAAATGTGATGAAGACCTGGACCAACAACACCGCGACACGTGGCAATATTTACATCCGCCAGTTAACACAACCCTCGCACTTCCGTCCTTCAAGATCACCGCAGAGCCGTGTCGAGGTCCAAATTAGGGGACGACTTACGGTGGCGTCGACGGATGCAAACCGCCTGGATTAAGGCGCTAAGATCCCTCGACTGTAGAAAAGGTCACTGGAAAGGACAAAAGAGGCTAAAATAGCGCTAGCGATGAGGGAAGCCTTCCGTCGAGACACAGCGGGTTACGTGCGAAAGTGAGAGACGACTGACAACATTAATGGCAAGTTTACAAACCGCCCCACAGGGGACAGAAAAGCATTACGGAGACTCACAGAGCCGTAATAGAAGACTGACTAGTTGAGTGAACAGTACTGATTAGTAGGCTATGACTGGGCCTAAAAAGGAGAAGCACTTGAGTGCATCTACCTAAGAAGGAAAACCCCCTACGAAGGAAGCCCAAGTATATAAGGAGAAGGACCCCAATGGAGAAAGGCCCCGGATTTTCCAGAGAAAAAGAGAACGAAAAAAAATAAGAGAGAATAATTTGCGTAAATTGAAAACCCCTCAAAAGAAATACAATACATACAGTGGATGTAGCTCTGATTTTCTAGAGTGAACCACTATAAAATTTCCTTTGTGTATTTACATATAGCTCATTCAAACACACAAATACCCAAAAACAAACATGAATCCCACTTTTATTACATCAATAAGCCGGTAATCCGAAGGGTAACCCCGAGGTAACCCGGCAGGTTTATTGTTGACGAAATTCTACCGTCAATAGTCATTATTGCTCGGCAGATGTGCGTCAATTAGGTATTGGATGAGTGGTGTCATTCAATTTTCACCTGTTTGGACGATTAAGGCTTTAGCCTTTTCTTCAATGGTCGGCCATTCCAATTCTTCGATGGGAACGACCCCTAGAGTGTCGGAGTCTCTTGAAGATGCCAGCTTTGCTAGAGCGTCGACGTTTGCATTTTCGGTTCGTAGTATCTGAAGTATTTCATAGTTTTTGAACTTAACCAGTTCTTGCTTTACCTTTCTCAAGTACGCTCCCATTTTTTCGCCGCGCGCTTGGTATTCTTGTTTTACTTTCCCGACGACCAATTAAGAATCGCTGAAAACGCTGAGCCTTTCGATATTTAGGTGGCTGGCTAATCGCAATCCCGCAATTAGAGCTTCGTATTCAGTCTCATTATTCGATGTCTTGAATTTAAATCGAACCACCGAGGTAATCTTGTGGCCTTCTAGGCTGATTAACAAGACGCCAGCTCCTGACCCGTTTTCGCTCAACACTCCATCCATGTAGAGCTTCCATTTCGTATTCTCGACTCCTGCAGGCGTGGCGGGAGTTGGTCTATGGGAGAAGTCGGCTAAGAAATCAGCCAACGCTTGGCCCTTGACGCAGTTCTTAGCACATATTTAATGTCGAACTGGCTCAATTCTACCGACCATTTGAGGAGTCGACTGGAAGTTTCAGGCTTTTGTCGAGCCTGTCTCAGCGGGTAATTTGTGAGAACCCGTATGGTGTGATATTAGAAATAATGCTGAAGCTTTCTTGAAACTACCATCAGGGCAAGGGCTAAGCGCTTTATTTCGATGTATCTTGATTCAGCATCGAGGAGCCTTTTGCTTACATAATAGATTGGCAATTGCATCATTTCTTCTTTTCTTATCAGTACATAACTTATAGCGTGTTAGGATGCGGAGAGGTATAGGCTAAGCTCCTCGTCGAGGTTTGGTTTTGACAAAATTAGGGACTTGCCCAAATGTACCTTTAATTTCTAGAAGGCCTCTTCACATTGCGGTGTCCACTCGAAACGTCTGCTTCCTTTTAAAGTGTCGAAAAAGGGGACGCATTTGTCTGTTTCTTTTGATATAAACCTGTTCAGGGCAGCGATACATCCTGTTAACCTTTGTATTTTATTTGGTTTAGTTGGGGACCGTATATCCTGCAGGGCTTTAATTTTCTCGAGGTTAGTTTTTATCCCACGGTTGCTGACCATAAAACTGAGGAATTTCGCCAACCCAACTCCAAAGACGCATTTTTTGGGATTTAATTTCATGTGGTATTTTCTTAATGCACCAAACATTTCACCCAGATAGTCGACGTGCTGGCTGGCCTTGGCGCTTTTCACAAGCATATTATCGACGTAGACCTCCATCGTTTTGCCGAGCTGTTGAGCGAACATCTTATTCACAAGCCTCTGGTCGGTAGCCCCTGCATTTTTTAGACCGAAAGGCATCACCTTGTAGCAGTAGAGGCCCCTGTCGGTTATGAAGGACGTGTGCTCCTCGTCAACTGGATGCATGGGGATCTGGTTGTATCCGGAGTAAGCGTCCATAAAACTCAACATCTCATGTCCCGCCGTGGCGTCGACCATTTGGTCTATTCATGGGTGTGGAAAGCCATCCTTTGGACAGGCTTTGTTGAGATCGCTGAAGTCGACGTATATTCTCCAGTTCCCGTTGGGCTTGACCACTAAAATGGGATTCGATACCCAACGTGGGTAATGGGCCTCCCTGATAAACCCATTGTTGATCAGCTTGTCGACCTCTTCTTTCAGCGTTTCATATCTCTCGGGGTTCATCGGTCGACGCTTCTGGCGCTTGGGAGGATATGAAGGGTCGACGTTTAGGGAGCGACATATAACCTCGGCGTCGATCCCTTCCATATCGGCATGATTCTAGGCGAAGACATCTCAGTTCTTTCTGAGGAAGTTTTCGATCTCAACTTTAAGTGGTGGAGCTAAGTCTGAGCTCATTTTTAACACTTTGGTGGACTTGCCTTTATCAACTTGAATTTCTACCAATTGCTCGATAAGTTGAGACCATATGACCTCCTCTTGAACTCTGGGGTCTATATCCTCGATGGTGCTTTGATAAACCATCCTAGCCTCCTGTCTCCCCGGCTGGTCATATCCACACAAGGCATCGAAATATGAAACCCTAGCTTCGTACTGGTTGCTCTTCATTTCGCCTACGCCATTTGGAGTAGGCAACTTGACCTTCTGGTGGTAAATGGAGGTTATGGCCCTTAGCGTCTGAAGGGTTGGTCTTTCGATCAGGGCGTTGTACTGGGACCCTCCTTTTATAACCACAAAGTTGACCATTGTGGTAGCCTGTCGGGGTTTTTTTCCGATGGTTATAGGCAACCAGATGGTCCCCAGAGGGATGACGGAGTCCCTGGTGAAACCATATATTGGCCTGGAGGTCTTTTCCAACTGCTGCTTTTGGATCCTCATTTTCTCCAAGCAGTCGGAGTATAGGAGACCCATCAAACTCCCATTGTCTACTAAGATTCGGCACACGGTGTGGTTTCCAATCATGGCTTCCACCACCAATGCGTCGTTGTGGGGGAAGTGAATTCCGCTGGCGTCGTCATCGTTAAAGGCCACGTCGGTGTGGTTATATCCTGTGGTTTTTGCAGCGGAGACACTCCAGAATCGTTCCTGGTAAACCCCCTGGCCTCGTGGGTGTAATCCTTCTGAGACCTCCTTGAGTCTCCTCCTATATAGGGGCCGCCGAGGACAGTTCGTATGACGCCGACGGGTTCCCGGTCCTCTGGGAGCTGGTTCTACTCTCGGCGTCGACCGTCATTTTGTCCACCGTGGCCATCGTTGCGAGGTCTCCGCTCAATCCTGAACTCTGTAGCTTTCCTTCGTGGATTACTCTCTCGATTTCATCCTTAAGGTCGGCTCAATCGTTGGTGTGGTGGCCGACATCGCCGTGAAACCTACAGAATTTCTTTTGGTTCTTTCGGTTGGGATCCGACTTCATCGGTTATGATCGGCGCAGCAGGTTTCCGCGGCCGATCTGGTTGAAGACCTCATCGACGCCTACCGTTAGCTCATGGTAGGAATCGTACTTTTGGAATAGCCGAGACTTACAGGCATACTCTTGCATTGGCTTCTTGGCTTGGAGCGTTCGTCGTCGTAGCTGGCTGCTTGTCTCCGCTTCCTCCACCTCGACGCTTCTTCCCATCTTGTTTTGCTTGCGTCGACCCCTGTTCGGTCCCTTTATTCTTGTTGGACCTGTGCTCGGGGTCGTTGGCGTCTGCCTCCTCAGCATTGATGTACCCTTGCGCTCGCGTAAGAAATTCCTTGTAACTGAACGGGGTTTTCGGTTCAGCTCTCTCTTGAAGGGGGTAATTTTCTTCATGCTAGATAACGCCCACATCAAAGCCTCTATGTCCGTTATATCCATCGTGGCGGCAACAGTTTTGCCGTATCTTGCAAGCCATTCCCTTAATGACTCGTTCGGCTTTTGGTATATCGCCGTCAAATTTTGCTTTGGGATGACGTATTTTTTAACTCCTATGAACTAGAGAGAGAATGCTTCATTCAACTCATCCCAGCTCGAGATAGAATTTGACCTCAGCATCCGGAACCATCTTCGAGCAGAATCCGTCAAATGGTTTCGAAAGGCCCGACACATGATCTCCTCAGCATACCCGTACAAGAGCATGTGCCTTGTGTACATCTCCAAATAGTCGTCAGGATCCCCTCGACCATCATACGATGGGATCTACGGCGACCTATATTTGTCGGGGAGAGGGGGCGCCATTATTTCTGCGGTAAATAGATGGTCATGTGTGCGGTTGGACGTGATGTCGACGTTTACCACCTCAACCACTCGCCCTATGTTCTTCTTCAAGCCTACCACGTCCCCCGTCAGCTTCTGTTCCAGGCTGGCCATACATTCCATGATGGCGCGTGCTTCTTCCGTTGAAATGGCCGAGCCAGCTATTCTCGACGTCTTTGCCCTCTGAGCGTTGGGTCCGCCCCTGGCCTAGACACCCGCTTGTACCGACCCTGAGTCTCCTAGCAGGTTTCCTCCTGGATTCTGGCGTAGTACCTCGGGATTTCCTGGACCTTTTGGTACCCGGTGCTCGGGAGCTCGGAGTCCTGCGGCCCTTAAACAGCTGCCAGAGGATTGGGAAGGCCGACGCCTAGGAGGGTCCCGGTGATCCTCGCTGTCCCCGGTTCCCTCTTGGATATGTGGGTGGTCACCGGGGTTCGGGTTTCCACCCATGACAGGTCCCTGCGGCCTTGGGGCGTCTTCTAACGGCGGCATAGAGTTCCTTCCATCTAAGCGTTCAACCACGATCATTAGCCCACGTACTAGCTCAGTTAGAGTGGTTAGTTAAGCCTGCATCTGCACAGGATCCAGGTGTGGCGCGTCTGGGGGTGGGACTTCATTTTCGACCGGGCGTGGATCTCCTTCCATC
The DNA here is from genome assembly GCA_012066045.3 of Morus alba. Lineage (NCBI taxonomy): Eukaryota > Viridiplantae > Streptophyta > Magnoliopsida > Rosales > Moraceae > Morus > Morus alba. The sequence goes on from CP050224.2 coordinate 36,712,632, forward strand.
CTGTTATCCTCTGGATGGATGGCGGTTTCGTCCGTCTCTCTTGCAGGCATGCTTGCTAGCCATGTTATTGGGGGTCGAACGCTTTCGGTCCCCAGTAGAATCGCCAATTGTTGACGGTGGTTTCTCGTCAACAAAAACTGGCCGAGTTACCTCTTAGTTTCCCTTTGAATTACCGACCTATGTGTAATAAACGTGTGAGAATTTGTTGAATTGGTGTGTAGTGTGTTAATCAGAGATGTACATAAATAAAGAACACAAGAAATTTTATAGTAGTTCGCTCTGTAAAATTAGAGCTACATCCACTGTGGTTGTATATTTCTTTTGAAGAGATTACAATGTACATCAATTGCTATCTCTTACTTTCTTTTTCCTCTTTTGGAATCTGAACCCCTTCCCTATTGGGGGTCTTCCTTCTTTTATACTAGGCTTCCTTCGCTTGGTGGGTTTCCTTTGCAGGCAAAAGCACTCAAGTGCTCTCTCTTGTTATGCCCAAACGTAGCTCACTAATCAGCACTGTTCACTCAGCCACTTAGTCTTCTATTACGGCTCTGTGCCTCCATGTAGCACTCTCCTGTCCCCTGTGGGGCAGTTTGAGTGCTCGCAATTAATGCCTGCAAACGTCCCCCTCTTTTGTACGCAACTTGCCACGTCCTCCAAAAAACGTTCCCCTCGTCGCCAGCGACGTTTAGCCCAATCGTCCTTTTTGGTGGTCAATTCTGCGGTCGAGGGATCTTTGTTCCTCAAGTTCGACGGCACGATCTGTCGATGTCAGAAGAAGTCGTCGTCCTAAGTTGGACTTCGTGCTTAGGCTCTTTGTAGCGGAACGGGAGGGAGCCGCAGGCGTCGAGGGTTGTTGCTTGGTGGAGAGTAATCTACCATCGGGTTAGTGTCGATAATGTGGACCGGAACAATTGATATTAGAGTCGGTCAACCATGTCACGGGTTCGAGTTGAATCGCTTGCATTATAAGGTTGGATTAAGATAAATTGGTCTACTGAAGAGGAAAAGTGTTAAGACCTCTAGTAAGGAAAGTCTGTTAGGAGGGCCAAAAGGGGGATGCTACGGGCCCAGGCCCAAATAGAGAAGTTCAGCCTAAGGAAGGGGCCCTAGTAAGGAAAGTCTACGTCAGGGGATGTGAGTGTTGCTGAAGGTGGGAGTTGTTGACGTGGGAAGTTGGTTAGAGGGGGGGAGAGTATTTGGGGGAAGGATCGAGGCCTGGGTGAGGTGTGGAGAATTCTGGTGATTTGGCTGTTAGCTTGGGAGGTTGTGGGGTTCCTCGAAAATCCCTCTCTATCTTTATTTTTCTTATATTTTCCATTCTTGCCAATCGGGAGCCTTGTTTGAGCTCGCTGATGTTAGCAAATTTACCAATATTCAATAAAGAGGACTATCAGTTGGTTTTCGTTCAAATTCTTGCAAGTTTACTATTCTTTTGAGTCCAGAATCCTAACAATTTGGTATCAGAGCCTTGATCCATGGCTCAAGGTACGCCGGCAAACAATACCACAGAGCGCATCTCCGGCTTGGAGGGAAATCTCGAGGCAATCAGAGAGACAGTCCAATTGATGGGGGCTATGGTGGACCACGTTCCTCAATTACAAGAGGACGTCGTGGCCTTGGGAACCCAAATCGAGGTCGTTCAAGGGATACTCAACCGACTAGAGACCACGCTTGGTCGCCACCTGGAAGTCCATTTGCTGGTACCACCACGGTGAGAGGGGGGGCGACCGTGAGGGAGGGAGGCAGAATGACTCGCCATATCGAGTCCGCGACAGGAACGAACACCGAGGAAGGAGACTGGAGTTGCCGATATTCCAACAAGAAGATCCATATGGGTGGGTGTTCTGCGCGGAGCGTTATTTCGCTATTAACAGCGTCGAGGAAGATGAGAAGGTCTTGACTGCGTCGGTTTGCATGGAGGGAAGGGCCCTCGGCTGGTTCCAGTGGCTAGACTCACAAGATCCATTTACTGACTAGCAACATCTCATGTTGGTGATTCTCCACCGTTTTAGTCGCGCAAAGGACGGCGATCCGACAGAACGGCTGATGGCGCTGAGGCAGGACAGCTCTATGACCAAGTTCCGCGACCGTTTTGAGGCCTTAGCGGCCTCAATAAGAGGTATTTCTGAACCCATCTTTAGGGGGGGCTTTTCTTAATGGGCTTTGTGAAGACGTGCAGGCCGAAGTGAAGTTGCACCGGCCTATTAACCACCAAGAGGTAATGGACTTGGCCCAACAAATTGAAGAGAGAAATGAGGCAGTGGAAAGTCTGAGCAGGGGAAAGCGGGGTCGGGGTTGGAAGCCTGAGGATTCTGGAAAGGGAGGGGGCTCGGGAGATAGGACCAACCCGCATCTAGGGTTAACGAGGAGTTCCCTTCAGTCCAACCATGGGAAAGAGATGGCTTCTTCCTAGCGGACTCGAGGGTGGCCAACGCAAATGCAGGGGAGTTCAGAGGGAGGGGGAGTTGGATTCAGGCGTTTCACTGACGACGAGATTCAGCGCCGGCGAGCAAAGGGGCTGTGTTTCAGATGTGACGAGAAGTTCAGTCCGGGCCACCGGTGTAAGAACCAGCAACTACAGGTACTCTTGGTGTCGGACAAGGAGGGTGTGGTTGTTGAGGAGGAAGGGGGGGAGGCAGAGGAAATAACAGCGGAGGAGATTGAGGAAACAACAAGAATCTCCCTAAATTCCCTGATGGGGCTTTCCTGTTCTAACAATAAGAAGTTGAAAGAGACTCTGAGAGACTGAGAGGTGATCATCTTGGTCGACAGTGAAGCTTCCCACAACTTCCTTTCTCTAAGGTTAGTACGGGAAATGCACATTCTCACGACGGCTACGGGAAGCTACAGCATCTAAGTGGGCGCGTGTTTCAAGCAACAAGGCATGTGCAATAACGTGGAATTGAGAATCCAGGGGTACACGGTCCTTAGGGACTTTGTTCCGTTTGAGTTGGGCTATGCCGAGGTGGTGTTAGGGGTGTCGTGGTTACACACTTTGGGAGAAGTACTGGCTGACTGGCAAAGGTTCAACATGAAATTTCGGACGGAAATGGGGTGGGTTTGCTTGAAGGGCGACCCGACCCTAAGCTTGGAGCCTGTAAGTTAGCGCGTGATGGGCCCCCAAAACCTCCGCTACGTTTCACTTACGCCAAGAGAAGGCCCAAGGTTAATCAGGGTGAGCTGGCAGTAGAAGGTGTTACTGACATGGAAGGAGCACGCAGCATGGGAGAAAGAGTTGCTACTGCGAATACGCAATAGCCCGTCCTTCGAGAGAAGCCTCAGGATGAGGGCAGGAAGTTAGGAAACGGTTAGGAAGGAAAAAGAGAATAAAAGGGAGAGGAGGAAGGCTGAAATGGATACGGAAGTTGTAATTGATTTCTTTGCTTAACTACCTTAGCTCTAGGGAGTGCAAGGGGTCACTCGAATACCCCCACATCTCTTGTATTTTGTTCATTTCCTTCAGTAAAGCTGTGCAAATTTGCTTAAAGACCCTAATCAATAGATTCGGACTTAAAGATCCTCAACAATTCTGGGATGGCACCGGCTAAGAAAATGGACGAGATAGCGGTGGAGGTTCGCGAGGAGCACCAGCAGGACTTGGAGACCATGAAGGGGGAGTTGCAGGAGGTGTTTCGTGAAGATCTCAAGAAGATTACGAAGCTGGAAAAGAGCTTGGAGATGGTGATCGGGAAACTGGAAGAGCTTCTGAGGCAGCGAGAGGCTTCCACGCCGAGATTGACGACTTCGGGCAAGGAGCTTCCTTCAAACCCAACCATGACACCAGGCGGATTGAATGGGAGGAATGGTGGACCGTTCGACATTGCGGGACGCCAGGAAGCATATGACGGCGGAGGACGACCGAACCTGACCCACCGCGAGAGTACCAATCGAGGTGAGTGGAGGACATGACGGTGGAAATGCCCGTATTCAACGGGGAGGACCCCGACGGGTGGATTTTTCAAGCAGAGAGATACTTCGCTCTCAGTCGGAGCTCTGAGACGGAGAAATTTGAGGAGGCTGTAGTCAGCATGGAGGGGGAGGCGTTGGCGTGGTTCCAGTGGGAGGATGGACGGCGGGCCATCTGTGACTGGTTGGATTTGAAGCGAATGATCCTCGAGCGTTTTAGACCCACGCAAGGGAGCCTCCATGAGAAGTTCCTTGCACTCCGGCAAGAGACCACCGTGAGGGAGTACCGACGACAATTTGAAGTCATGGCGGCGCCATTAGCGGGAATCCCAGAGCAGGTCCTGGAAGGGAATTTTATCAAAGGATTGAAGCCGGACATGAGGGCTGAGATTCTAATGCTCAAGCCAATTGGGTTGTGCCGAATTATGGAACTAGCCCAAAGGGTGGAAGACAAGAACACACAACTTAAGTCCGCAAGAGGACCCATGGGCTCGCAAGGAGCTTGGTCTAGAAATTCTGTGGGCCCACCTACTGCAGCCACACGTTTTGGACCCCCATTCCAGCCACGTCCCACGCAACCGACTGAGAAGCACGTGGGAGCTTCGTCATCTCCTTTCCGCCGCCTCACTGATGCCGAATTACAGGCAAAAAGGGATAAAGGGCTTTGTTGTCGCTGTGATGGCAAATATTCGATAGGTCACCGCTGCCCCAACAGAGAGCTGCAAGTTCTGGTGGTCCGGGGAGAAGAGGCCTACGGCGAGAAAAACGTTGAGTCCGGAGGGGAAACATGGGAGGATGCCTTGGCAGAGGAGCTTGTGGAATTGTCGCTAAACTCCATGGTAGGTTTGACAGCATCCCGTACTATGAATCTCAAGGGGCGAATTAAGGGAACGGAAGTGATAATTCTAATTAATTGTAATTGGGTCTGGATACCACAGGCGGTTACGGCGTAGTGATGGGAACCGGCCTCACAGTCAAGGGAGAAGGTGTGTGCCGGGGAGTGGTGATATCAGTGCAGGATGTGGAGATCGTCGAGGATTTCCTTCCTTTAGAACTGGGAAGCGCAGACGTGATACTCGGGATGCAGTGGCTGGAGAGTTAGGGGCGGTAGCCGTTAATTGGAAGGCTCTCTCGATGAAGTTTAAAATCGATGACACTACAGTGGTGTTGCAAGGGGATCCAAGCCTCTGCAAGTCACCCATCTCCTTGAAAGGTATGATGCGGGCTCTGAAGAATGAAGGGGAAGGCTTCTAGGTAGAATTGGGGATGATGGCAGCGGAAGGGAAATCGGAGAAGGAGCAGGATTATCAGGTTCCACCAGTCCTACAGGCCGTTCTACAGGGACACGCCCATGTCTTCCAGATGCCAGTCGGCCTTCCCCCGCCAAAGGCGCGAGATCATCATATCCCATTAAAGGCGAGAACCTCACCCATTAATGCCCGCCCATATAGGTATCCTCAAGCCCAAAAAGACGAGATTGAGACATTGGTAGGAGAGATGTTGGCTGCGGGCATCATCCAACCCAGTGTTAGTCCATTCTCAAGCCCGGTTCTCCTTGTCAAGAAGAAAGACGGGAGTTGGCGGTTCTGCGTCGATTACCGAGCTCTAAATCGCGACACCATTCTGGATCGTTTTCCCATACCGGTGATTGATAAGCTCCTCGACGAATTGCACGGCGCCACCATATTTTTGAAGATCAATTTGAAATCGGGCTACCACCGAATCCGGGTGCACAACGAGGATGTACCAAAAACAGCCTTTCGCACCCACGAGGGACACTACGAGTTTTTGTTCATGCCTTTCGGGCTCACCAACGCCCCGACGACTTTTCAATCTCTCATGAACGAGGTATTTTGCCCTTTTCTCCGAAAATTCGTTTTAGTTTTCTTCGATGATATATTAATATGCAGCCTCTCCAGCGAAGAGCATGTCCTGCACCTCGGCATAGTGTTGTCGGAGCTCTCCAAACACCGGTTGTACGCAAATGTCAAGAAATGTTGCTTTGGGCAACCAGCTCTCGAGTACCTGGGCCACATCATTTCCAAGGAAGGGGTGGCCGCAGATAAGGCCAAGATTGAGGTAATGATGAGTTGGCTGATGCCGACCAACCTACGAGAACTTAGGGGATTCTTGGGTTTAACCGGTTACTACCGGAAGTTTGCCCAAGGGTATGGGACAATTGCTTGGCCACTGACACAATTACTTAAAAGAGACAATTTCGTATGGACAGAGGAGGCCACCGAGGCTTTTCGGAAACTCAAGACATCCATGACCACGGTGCCCGTACTGGCACTTCCAGATTTTACCCGGTAGTTTATCATTGAAACGGATGCCTCAGGCGTCGGGATTGGGGCTGTGTTGATGCAGGATCAACGTCCCATCGCCTTCTTTAGCCAAGCACTCTCTACCACAGCTCGCCTCAAGTCGGTCTACGAGCGCGAGCTTATGGCCATCGTGTTGGCGATACAAAAATGGCGCCCATATCTCCTGCGCAGACACTTCGTTATTCGTACGGGCCAAAAAAGCCTGAAATTCTTGCTTGACCAGCGAGTGATAGGAGAGCCTCACCAACGCTGGATGTCCAAGCTGCTGGGTTTCAATTTTGAAATCCAATACCGGCCTGGCCTGGAGAATAAGGCCACGGAAGCACTTTCACGACTGCCCAACGCAGCGGAATTCCGACGCCTTTCTATTCCTGTTGAGTTGGATTCCGACGAGCTCAACCACCACAATACCGCAGATGCCAGGCTATGCCAGATAGTGGAGGACCTCTTGGCAGACTCAGCATCACACCCGGGCTTCTCCTTGCAACAGGGGCACCTCATGAAAAAGGCCGGATAGTAATTTCCCGGGACTCAAGCTTGGTGGCCGGACTGCTAAACACTTACCATGATGGGGTGGTCGGGGACACTCAGGTGTGCTCAAAACGTATCGACGCCTGGCAGCCGATTGGTACTGGTTCGGTATGAAAAAGGACGTTGCAGCTTACGTCGCGAAGTGTCGAGTATGCCAACAGCACAAATACGACACCCTTGGTCCTGAGGGCTTGCTGCAGCCCCTACCTCTACCCGACAAAGTATGGGACGACCTTTCGATGGATTTCATCGAGGGGCTGCCCAAGTCAGAAGGGTTTGACGCTATCTTCGTAGTGGTGGATCGCCTGAGCAAATATGCTCACTTCATCCCACTCAAGCACCCTTTCACAGCCACCACGGTGGCGGCTGAGTTCCCGCGAGGTGGTCCGGTTGCATGGGATACCCTGCTCTATAGTATTGGATCGCGATCGAATCTTCCTCAACAAATTCTGGACAGAATTATTCAAGCAGCAAGGCTCAACACTAGCCCGGAGTACGGCCTATCATCCTCAAACGGATGGCCAAACCGAGGTGGTCAACAGGTGCCTGGAAACGTACCTACGGTGCTTCTCTTCCGAGACACCTCGCCAATGGTCCAACTAGCTGCCTTGGGCAGAGTACTGGTACAACACATCGTTCCACACCACCACTCACATTACCCCATTCCGGACACTCTATGGTCGAGACCCCCCTCCCCTAATTCGTTATGGTGTAGGTCTCTCTCCGGTGGCCACGGTCGATCAGCAACTGGCAGATCGGGATGCCACCTTAGACCTCCTGAAGCAACAGCTGCTGCGAGCTCAACAAAAGATGAAACTCCAGGTCGATGGTTCACGTTGCGATGTCTCCTTTGAAGAGGGCGACTTGGTGTACCTCAAACTCCGACCCTACCAGCAGAAGTCGTTGGCACAGCGGCGTCATGAGAAACTTCCGCCTCGTTTCTACATGCCATATGCAGTGCTGGCCCGGGTTGGTCGCGTGGCTTATTGGCTACAATTACCTGCATCCGCGGCAATTCACCCCGTTTTCCATGTATCCCAGCTACGCCGGGCAGTGGGGGATACAAGCCAAGAGGCAGCCCTACCGCCTCAACTCACCTCGGACATGGTTCTCCAGGTCCAGCCGGCGGCGCTACGGGGAGTTCGCCAGGCCGCTCGAGGGACTACAACAACGCTGGAAGTTCTCATTCATTGGGAGCACCTACCAGATCATGAAGACACTTGGAGGACTTCGACCGCATCCACGCCGCCTTTCCAGAATTCCACCTTGCGGACAAGGTGCATCTTTGGACCGGGGGTATTGATGGGCCCCCAAAACCTCCGCTACGTTTCACTTACGCCAGGAGAAGGCCCAAGGTTAATCAGGGTGAGCTGGCAGTAGAAGGTGTTACTGAGAATGGTGAGGTGGAAGCTAACATGGAAGGAGGACGCAGCATGGGAGAAAAAGTTGCTACTGCGAATATGCAATAGCTCGTCCTTCGAGAGAAGCCTCGGGATGAGGGCAGGAAGTTAGGAAACGATTAGGAAGGAAGAAGAGAATAAAGGGGAGAGGAGGAAGGCTGAAATGGATACGGAAGTTGTAATTGATTTCTTTGCTTAACTAGCTTAGCTCTAGGGAGTGCAAGGGGTCACTCGAATACCCCCACATCTCTTGTATTTTGTTCATTTCCTTCAATAAAGCTGTGCGAATTTGCTTAAAGACCCTAATCAATAGATTCGGACTTAACAGCGTGCCATGAACCGTAGGTTCCACGGCGAGGTGGTCGAGGCACTGCTGGAGATTTATGCTCTTGGGGGAGGGAAGAGTGATGAACGGGAGGAAAGCGAAACCAGACGCCCTTAAGGTGGTTTTAGCTCGGTTTGCTGAAGTGTTTGCAGCACCGGACAGGTTACCACCAAACCGAGCTTGAGATCATCAGATAGTGCTCAAACTAGAAGCAGAACCACCTAACATTAGGCCTTACAGGCACCCCCACGTGCAGAAGGGTGAGATTGAGAAACTTGTAGCCGAAATGTTAGCATTTGGCATCATTAGGCCGAGTAGCAGTCCTTTTTCAAGTCCGGTTCTGTTGGTCAAAAAAAAGGATGGCAGCTGGCGTTTTTGTGTTGATTACCGCGCGCTCAACTGGCTCACCGTGCCAGACAAATTCCCAATTCCGGTCATCTATGAGCTACTGGATGAATTACAGGGGGCTGCCGTGTTCTCCAAACTAGACTTAAGGGCTAGCTACCATCAAATTCGGGTCAGGGAATTTGATGTGGAAAAGACAGCATTTCGAACGCATCAGGGGCATTATGAGTTCTTAGTCATGCCTTTTGGCCTAACAAACGCCCCGGCCACATTTCAAGTGCTTATGAATTCGGTTTTCAGGCCATACTTGCGCCGATTTGTCTTGGTATTCTTTGACGACATATTGGTTTACAGCCGCAATTGGGAAGAGCACCGAGGGCACCTCTCCACGGTTTTGGATGTCTTACAGAAGGAGCAGCTGTTTGCTAACCGAAAGAAATGCGCGTTCAGACAACAGCAATTGGAGTACTTAGGGCACGTGATCTCAGCTGCTGGGGTCGCAGCTGACCTAGCCAAGGTAGAGACCATTCTGTCATGGCCCACGCCCAGAAATGTCCGTGGAGTTAGGGGCTTCTTGGGGTTGGCCGGCTATTATCGACGTTTTGTTCGTAACTTCAGCCATGTGGCCAGACCAATGACCGACTTGCTTAAGCGGGGAGAATTCACGTGGAACGAGGAGGTCGACGCTGCATTTCAAGCCCTTAAGCGCACAATGACCATCTTGCCGGTCCTTGCGATGCCCGACTTTTCCAAGATGTTTGTGCTGGAAACGAACGCCTCAAGCTCAGGATTGGGAGCGGTTCTAATGCAAGGAGGAAGGCCCATTGCTTATTTCAATAAGGTATTATCTGGAGCTACATGATTCCGATCAGTTTATGAGCGCAAACTTATGGCAGTGGTCTTAGCAGTCCAGAACTGGCGCAACTACTTGCTAAGACGTCACTTCATAGTGAGGACTGATCAACAAGTCTAAGGTTCCTTATGGATTAGCGGCTCCTACCCCCAGAACATCTCCGTTGGGCCATAAGCTTTTTGGTTACGACTTCGAGCTGCAGTATAAGCAAGGAGCATCAAATCGGGTAACCAATGCATTGTCACGGCGCGGGGAAGAGGCCGGGATTGAGTTGCAAGCCTTTTCCATTCCGCAGTTAGTGAATTGGGACGAGATCCGCAGGGAGCAGCAGCAAGACAGTGAGAGTATGCTCTTGATCGAAAAGCTCGGCAACGGAGAGGAGCACCCCCATGGATTCTCTTTGCAGCAAGACCTCCTGTGCTACCGCAGCAAGGTTGTCTTACCTCGCCATTCCCCATGGATTCGTCGAATGTTGCATGAATTCCATTACTCAACCATTAGGGGACACGCAGGATTTTTGAGAAGTTACAAACAGGTGGCCAACAACCTATTCTGGCAAGGAATGAAGGAGGACATACCTGAGTATGTCGCTAGTTGCGCCGTCTGCCAACGTTCGAAGGTGGATGCTTTGGTTCCTGCAGGATTACTACAGCCCCTGCCTATTCCGAAAAGAGTATGGGAAGATATCTCCATGGATTTTGTTGTGTATGAAAATGTGATGGACACCTGGACCAACAGCACCACGACACGTGGCTATACTTGCTCTCCGCCAAGCACAAAACCCTCGACGCTTTGTTTCCCTCAAGATCAGCTGCAGAGCCCGAAGATGAAGTCCAGATTAGGGCGACGACCCCATATGGCGTCGACAGATAACACCGCCTGGATCAAGGCGTCAAGATCCCTCGACGGCAGGTTGCATGCAAAAGTGAGAGGCTTCTGACAGCATTAATTGCAAGTTTTCAAATCGCCCCATAAGGGACAAAAAAGCATTACGGAGAGTCACAGAGCCGTAATAGAAGACTAATTGGCTGAGTGAACAGTACTGATTAGTGGGTTACATCTGGGCCTACTAAGGGGAAGCACTTGAGTGTATCCACCGATCAAAGAAACCCCCTAGATGAAGAAAAGCCCAATATAAAAGGATAGAGACCCCCACGGAAAGGAGGGTCAGAAGAAAAAAATAGAGAAAAGAAAAAACACAACTTGTAAATTGTTATCTTCTCAAAAGAAATACAAGGTTCCCTTTGAAGTATGGTCGGGAAGAGAAGTAAACAGATTCGTCTTACCAGGAAAGAGGATATGAATCGATTGACCAGGATATGGAAACTAAGCAAGGGATGCTAAACAAAAGAATACTATTTAGATTGAATTTCCCAAGGTATCAGAATCAGAACGGAAAACCTTGATTTTAGTCAATTTTTTCATTGTTCTGTCAAAAATAACATATACGGATGATCATTTTAAATATTTTTCTTTTTGTCTTTAAAGAAAGCCTTAAAAAAGCTATAAGCTATAAAACCAATGGCGGTTTATGGTTACACTATAAAATTTCTCTTGTTCACTTATATACAGTTCACTTAACCTACAAATACTAAAACTAAACAAGTATCCACACTTTAATTACACCTATAGGCCGGTAATCCAAAGGGAAACCCCAAGGTAATCCGGCAGGTTTATTGTTGACGAAATCTAACCGTCAACAGATTTCATAGGCGAGCTACCCCGATCGCAGGGCAGCGACACTATCCTGGTGGTGGTTGACAAGTTGTCCAAGTATGCCCACTTTCTTCCCCTGTCTCACCCGTTCACGGCCAAGAAAGTCGCCGAGTTGTTCATCCGTGAAGTTGTCAGGCTCCATGGTATCTCGCGCTCCATTGTTAAGGACCGAGACCCGCTCTTCATGAGCCTCTTTTGGAGTGAACTCTTCAGTTTGCAGGGAACTAAATTGAGCCGCAGCTCGGCTTGTCACCCCGAGTCAAATGGCCAAACCGAGGTAGTCAACAGATGTTTGGAAGTATACCTCCGCTGTTTCGCGAGCGACAAACCACGCTTGTTGTTGCAGTATCTACCATGGGCTGAGTTTTGGTTCAATACTAATTATAACACTTCAACTAGGCACACCCCTTTTCAGGTAGTTTATGGTCGGGATCCCCCAACTGTCCACAGATTCCAGGATTCACCATCAGCAGTCAAAGACGTGAACCAACAGCTCCAACAGAGAAATGAGTTCCTGGACATCCTTAAAGGGCATTTGGTACTCGCACATCAGCGCATGAAGAAGTTCGCAGATGTCCACCGCCGGGAACTCTCTTTTTCTCCAGGGGAACGAGTTCTTCTCAAGCTACGCCCCTATCGCCTCAAGTCAGTGGCACGCAAGGCCAATGAGAAACTAGCTCCCCGGTTTTATGGACCCTTTGAGATCGTCGAGCGGATTGGCGCGGTAGCGTATCGAGTCCAACTGCCAACTAACGCTCAAATCCATCCTGTTTTTCACGTTTCCCAGCTGAAACCTTTCAAAGGCAGTGAGACCAAGTCCCAGCCACTCCCACCGCACCTCTCGGACATATTAGAGCTACAAGTCGAACCCTTGGAGGTACTCCGAGGCCGGTGGAAATCCTTGGGGGGTAAACAAGTGGCTGAGGTGCTGGTTAAATGGACAGGCTTGCTAGATTGGGAAGCTACGTGGGAACTCTTGGATGTTCTTCAAGCTTAGTTTCCACACCACAACCTTGGGGACAAGGTTGTCTTGAGGGGGGGAATGATGTTAGACCTCTAGTAAGGAAAGCCTATGTTAGGAGGGCCAAAAGGGACGCTGCTACGGGCCCAGGCCCAAATAGAGAAGTTCAGCCCAAGGAAGGGGGCCTGGTGAGTGGGGATGGCTCGTCTGGGGATGTGAGTATTGTTGAAGGTGGGAGTTGCTAACGTGGGAAGTTGGTTAGAGGAGGGGGGAGTATTTGGGGGAAGGATCAAGGCCTGGGGGAGGTGTGGAGAATTATGGTGATTCGGCTGTTAGCTTAGGAGGTTGTGGGGTTCCTCAAAAATCCCTCTCTATCTTTATTTTTCCTCTATTTTCCATCCTTGCCAATTGGGAGCCTTATTTGAGCTCGTTGATGTTAGCAAATTTACCAATATTCAATAAAGAGGACTATTAGGGTTCGTTTGGTTCCTAGATTCGAATCCCTGATTCGAATCATGATTCATGATCGCTACAGTATTTTCTCTCACAAAAAATACACGTAAATCAAAAATGGTTCAAATCACATGATTTGAATCCATGAACCAAACAGACCCTTAGTTGGTTTCTGTTAAAATTCTTGCAAGTTTACTATTCTTTTGAGTCCAGGATCCTAACAAAAAGCTACCGTCGGGTTAGTGTCGATAATGTGGACCGTTATTGATTTGGACCCAAACATGGTTGATCGTGACAAACCACCATGCTGAGAATGGGATTGGATGTAGTGTGGGCTACGGCTCTATGATCGACATTCAGCACTATGGATTGACCTAGGAAAGATTGCTGCCTGATAGAAGGCAAAAAAGATTATTAGTGGGTTTATAAGCCCTTGGGTACCCTCCCCCTTCCAAGATGTTTTTTCTGGGTGAGTTCTACCTAATGGGTCCTAAAAGTATACTGTAAGTTCCACTTAAAAAAAAAAAAAAAAATAAGTATGCCGTAAGCTATTATGAAAATTGGTAAACTAAGAAGAAATAAATTAGCAATCACTGCTCCTCTTTTTAAATGAGAAGAGCGGTAGATGATAAAGCCAAGTAGGTTACCCAGCACTTGAAGATTCAAGAGCAAGTCTACATTTACCTTGAAAATTGAGAACAATTTGGTGGAATTTGTATCAGAGCCCAGAAAGAATCATAATGTAAATGTGAAATTGTTGCGTCAGAATGGGTATTACCTGCCTAAGAGGCCTTACTATCAATGGCGTAGATGAAGTATACCGCAGAAAAGAGGTTCCAACAAAGATGCCACCGCTCCGTAATATACGAGTGATTTCAGCAACCTGATAAATACAAGTAAATATTGTACCATTATTTAAAAAGTATATGTTAAACACATGGTTATATGATACATTGAAATAGTGATTATAAAGTGGAGTAAAGTGATTCAGAATTCCCTCCGATGTGCAAAAAACAAGCAATAGAAGCGCTTAACAAGCATCTAGTTGGTATGAAAATAGTGAACCATAATTCCAAAATTGTTCCACCCCCTTCAATTAGCAATAAAGATAACAAACACCACATTTATCCATAAAGGACCCAGCTACCAGTAGTTGCAGCAAATGAAAAAAGAAGGTGCTACTTTGGTCCCAATAAAAAACTGCAAGCTTGAAAGGCCATCCACCATGGTTGATCTTATTAATTAGAGTGTATGATAAGGGAAAAACTCAATATAATATGTGTGTGTGTGTGTGTGTGTGTGTGTGTGTGTGTGTGTGTGTGTATATATATATATATATATATATATTTATTTATATCTGGAAACCTCCAACTTGAAAATATTGCTGTTTGCTACAGCCAAATGTATTGTTAGTTACAGCTTAGTTTTTCTGTTAGAATCAGCTATTTGCTATGATCACTCATCAGAACCAAAACTATTCCATCTTTATTAATTTATTCAGTGCTCAAAAAGGTGTCAGCTGTCAAGTGCTATTTGGCATCTAAACGTTAGATGGGTACATGCAGCCCCAACGCCACATGCAAATAGCGACTTAATCTTGAGGTAGGAAAAATAAAATTTAAATGATGCGTAGTTAAAAAGTATGAACCTATTATAAAAAAAAATAATAAAACAAAAACACTGTAAACTTGTGCCTTTTTTCTTAGATACCTTTACGTGAGTAACAAGTACTAGAAATGCCCTGTTTTTACAATTTCAAACCCATTACTTGGGATTATCTCCAAAATTTGGCTTCAGAAATCCCAGAAAACATTCTGGAGCAATTAGGGAAAGATTGTGTTTTTCTAGGACTTTCTTCACCTATACATGGATCCCTGAGAAGAACAAAGACAAGCTGTTTTTCTTTCGGAAGGCAGAAAGGGTATACAAACATATAATGAATTCAGATCAGGCTGGTTTTAGCATAAAGGAAAGATTAATGTCTCTTTTCATTATCACACAGAATTTCGGTTTGATTAACCTGATTATTCTGGAAGGCTTAAGTTATAGGCATTAGCTAACATGAAGAGGAAAACCAGAGGAAATAATGCTTACAGCATTCGTAGGAGAAGGCCAGCAATGCAATGCGGCACCGGCATGGACAGCGTCGACTGAGCCTGATGAGAATGGAAGCCTTGAAACATCTGCTCTAACGAGAGCAAGATTACTGCACAGTTTGAACATAAGCATGATGAACCTCCTTTTTCTTGTACAAAAACTGAGGAAAAGAAAACAAGAGCATTTTCGTCTAAGACACATAACTTACCTATTTAAAAGGGCACCATCTCTCTTAATGAAGTCGAAACACTGACGAAGCATGTTTTCAGAAAAATCAAGTGCAATCACTGCAGAATAGGTCCCAGATTTGGCAAACTTTCTGGAAAATAAGCCACTCCCACAGCTAACATCTACTAGAAGACCACCTTCAACAGATTTAAAGTAGCCTTGCGCCATTTTAAACTGCATGGAGTTTAAAGCATCATCTCAACAAAAGGGGAAAACTAATAGATACAGCAGGCCATGCAAGCTATGAGCCAAATAACTTAATGGACAGAAACATGCATTTTAAGATAAGTTCCATTTGGATTTTTTTTTTTTTTTTGTTACAATTAACTTCCACCTGGATTACTTATTGATCCAGTGTGCACAAAACAAAAGACAATCTACAATGCAAATGGTAATGTTAATGCTATATTTGGCGCAAAAAAAGTGTGAAAATGGCATATTTTATATGTTCTATTTCGTGCTTCCATATATATAATGCTGTTTCAAATGCTTTTTACCTTTTGTCGTAAATTTTAAACTTTGTAACTTGTAAAAGTGAATTTTTAATTTCTAAATAATTTGAAAATAGCAACCAAGTATCAAAATTTGATACATGTTACATATGTTGCTAAATTTGACATGGCATAACTCGATTTATGCATTAACTATAATATTGCTTTAGACAATCATTTCCTTACCCATATGCCAAATTTTGGCAATTGGAATAGAAATTGGTATTGAATTGGACATACTTTACGGAACTTTTTAAACCAAAGAAATAGTTCCAAATGGAAGCATATTACCTCTTCATCAGGGCCAGGAAAACCGCTTCTGTTGAAATTTTGACGCCACCCTCTTTCGTATAAGAATGAAACAAGAGGGTTCCTATTGAATTGATCAACAACCCAAGGAAAACACATGAGAAGCATCCTCTGATCAGACAATAATCTCAACTCACGTAAAGCGTAACGTCTTTTCCAGTCTGGACTAAAACCATACGTCCTCAAGCTAGAAACAAAGAATTGAAAGAATTTTCGTCCCAAGAAGAGACACAAAACGAAATCACTCGACGCTTTCTTGGAATGCAAATTTTGATGGTAAAAGTGAACGGTAGACTCCACCTAAGTGGAAGCCAATGATACATCACTGCTAATCTTCCCATATGAAAACCAAATGTATCTGAAAGTCTTAGGGTTAACCCTATTTTTCAGTCTCTGAACTGAAATATAGAACAAATTCGACAAATTCCATTTTGGTTTATGACTTTTAACACCTCTCAAAATAAGTCTCCAAACAATTAAGCTGTTTCAAAAATAGTCACAAGTGGACCATGTGCGTAAAAAAAGGATCAAGTGGACCATGTGCGGTTTATCAGAGGTTACTTTTATAAATTTACATTTTAAGGCACAACTATTAAGAACAAAACTCCTTTCTTTTCTCGTTGAGATTTTATCAACAGGAGGATAGGACTAGTTTGGGTTAGAAGTTCAGGATGTGTCTTGAGATGTTTTAAAAGTTAATGACAAAAATAAGATTTGGCAAAAAATAGCTTTGGTTCAAGAAGTAAAAATGGAATTAGTCCAAATGTCTTAGCAAAAAATTACACATGATTCCGCAACTTAAATGTATGAATAATTGGCTAAGTTCAAGAAAGTTGATCTCTTGTCAAGAATAAAAGCATAAAAATGGTTTCTTTTTCTTTTTTATTTTTTATTTTTTATTTTTTGAACAAACAAAAAAGTTAACAAAAATGAATGCAATACCGGAATAACTCAGTCCCAGCTGGTTTCACCTCCGTGTAGTCTCTCAACCCAGCAGTTACAGTCAAATCCAAATATATGTCTTTACTTGAATATGACTTGTTACATTTTTTGCACTTGAATCCCGACCTGTATATTGCTTCCCTGCAAAAATTTAAAAAATAAAAATAAAACACAATTCAATACCCAAAAAACTCCATTTTCTTTAAATAAATTGAGAATCACCAAAAAAAAAAAAAAAAAAATATTTTTGAAATTCAATTAGAAACTCACAAATTAAGGCCAGAAGGTCCTTTTCTAATCAGCGGTTCATAACACACTGGACAAGCAAACACCTCAGAAACTTCCGAACTCCGATTTTCCTCAACGCTTGAACTCTGCAATTTACAGAATTACGGCAAGATCACTTCTTTTTTCTCTTCAAATTCTCAGTAAATGATTGCTAGGAAAGCGAGGAAATACCGGTTCTAGGGCAATCACGGAGCTCGTCGCGCGAATGGTGGAGAAGCGGACGCCATTAGAGGAGTATCCGAGACGAGGACGGAATTGAGAATTGCGACAGAGTTGTGGGTGTTTTGGGCATAAAAATGGTTTATGGAGAGTGGGTTGAAGAGATGAAGAAGCCGCCGTCACCATGAAAATCGATTATCAAACTCCAAGTTTGTCGCTCTGGTATTCGAGAAAGAAAGATATCGATTGCGTTGGCTGTTCGGTGGTTTGCCTCGTCGTGTCGTTATGGAGATGAGGACAAGGTGTTTGTTGTTTTGCGTCAATGCCCGGTGTGAATGTGACCCTGTACATGAAATTGGCGGGTTCTATTCCCGCTATGCAGCGCAATTGTGCTCCTCAAAATTATTGATCATTGAATATTGGAGAATAAAATAAAATAAAACTGTCATTTTTTTTTTTCAACTTGGGGGACTGTAAAAAAAAATTGTAAAATTGAAATCGACCGCAACCGACCGAAGAACCAATCGCTCAAAACTGAAAATGACGGTGTCACGTAGAACCGAATAGAATCGGTTCGGTTAACTGACCGACTCCCTAGATCTTCGGTTCGGTTTTCAGTTTTGGCGTGGGCAGTGTCAGTTAAAACCGAACCGACCGAGGAATTTTTTAAAAAAAAATTATATGTTGTTGTTGTGAAGATTGGATGTCATTTTTACTCTTACAAGTCACAAAACTCAAAACTGAACCCTTTTTCTCTCAGTCTCTCTTCTGCCTCTCTCTATCTTTCACTCTCTCACCCAGACATACACCCACCCACGACCACCCACCCTCACGCCTCACCTCTCTCACTCTCACCCACCCTCACAGAAGCCCTAGCCGCCGCCTCTCTCCTCAGTCGTCCTCACTCGCACGCCCGCCGCCGCTCACACGTCCGCCTCTCACGGTGAAAGAAGCCCTAGCCGCCAGCCGCTGCTCACACGTCCGCCTCCGCCAAGCTTCGCCGAGGTTTGGCTTTTGTTTCTCCACTTTCTATTTCCATTAATCAAGCTTGGTCGATTAGATTTATATATGTTGTTGCGTTTGCTTTTGGATTTATATATGCCACAGAATTTGTGGAAGGAAACATAGTGATATTGTGACTAAATTGGATTTATATTTGCTGTTTCACAATGACTAAATGTTAGAATGGAATTCTGGGAAATGGGGGAAAACTATAAAAGGAACCATTGTCTGTAATTTATATGGGAGAGTTTATGTGAATTTTGGAGAGTTTTTTGCTGGGTGAGCATGGCGGAGACGGTGGAGACTAGAGAGAGAAGACGACGGACTCGGACGGTGTCGTTTTAGGATTGAAGAAGGGGGAATTGGGAAATTATTCTTCAGAGCAGAGGGTGAAACCGTGAAAGGGGATTGAAGAAAGGGGGAATTGAGAACAGGTTTGGATTTGGAGTTTGGACGGTTGGATTGGAGTTGGACCCATGTACTCAGATTCACACAACTCATTTTTTTCTCCTTTTTTTTTGGGATTAAAAGAATCTAGAAACAATGGTTTAAATTAGATAAGAAGCTAGAGAAAATCAAATAGGGGTAGAATTTGATGAGAGTGAAGTATTCAAATTCACAATAGTTCTTCAATCCAAGGAATTCCTTGGCATTACGCCATTACCAAGGTTTGGAAGTGAGGGAATGAGAGAGAGAGAGAGAGAGAGAAGAAGGAGAGTTTTTAGTGAAGAAGTGGGTGTGTTTGTGTAACAACACCCTGAAGAATTAATTGAGATTAATTAAGGTAATTAAGATTTTTAGTGTGCCTAATCTGGTTTAATTAATTGAGTTTAAGTGATTTCAAGGTATTTAAATTATTCACAGTAATTTATTTTTAATCCAGAAGTGTGTGTGGGCGCATTTCTGGACTGTTATATTTTTGTGCATGTCATTTTCTTTTATTTTTCTTTTTCTTTTCTTTTCTTTTCTTTTTCCTTTCTTTTCTTTTCTTTTTCCTTTCTTTTCTTTCCTTTTTCCCTTTTTCCCGTGCGTTCTCTCTCTCTTTCACTCTCACTCTCCCGCGCACTCACTCTTTCTTTCTCTCTCATTTCTATCCCAAATCGAACGGGTTTTGAGCCAAAGAGTGATTTCAAAGAGTTTTCAACATCAAGAGAAGGATTCAAGGTAAGATTACTGAAAGAACCTCTCTTGGATTTCAAGTTTTTCGGATTTAAAACTTACTTTTGGTTCAAAACGGATTTTGATGATTTTCGAGTAAAACTAGAGTAGAAATTGGAGATCTTGGGTTCTTTGGACTTGTTTTAGGACCTAAAACCCGGATCTACTGGTTGTCCCTTGAGATTTTGCGAATTGGGACTGGATTTGCGTGTTTTGATCGATTTCCGCGAAGCCGCGAATCGAGATTCTCCACCGGTCGACCGCATCGGTCGACCGGATCTTGTTATGGCCACCGGCCGACCGGTCCGTCGATCGATGCACACCACCGCCGACCGGTGGTGATGCACTCCTCTCTCCGTCGACCGGTGTACACGGGTTTGACCTGTTTGGCCTGAAATTGTTGTTTTAACCCCTGTTTTCGGGGAGAACCCAAATTAGCTTCATTTGGGGACTTGGGATGAAAGGATTAGTATCTTTAATCCCTGATTTGATATTTAAAACCCTTGGAATGGAATTTGAAACATGAAAATTGATTAGGGCACACTAATTGGAAAATCTTGGTATATGATTGAGATTCGATTACTTTAGGACTGAGAATTGATCCTAAAGTGGTGTCTTGTATAAATGATCGCTGAGGATTCAGACTGAAGGGGCTTGAGGAAGTGGAAGCCAGAAAAGGCAACGCTAGTCCCAGGTTTGATTGTGCGAGGTAGGATTTCTATCCCTTTTCCTTGTGAGCCTGTTTTCAAAAACAATTTTGGCCTTGAAAATGTTTTAAAGAAAGGGATTGGCTTGCGAAAGAAAAATGTTTTAAAAACCATGGCTTGTTAGTTTATGGAAATTCTTGGCTTGTCCTGTCCATGGAATCCATAGCTTGTCTAGTCATGGAACCTCATGGCTTGCCCAGTCATGGGGCCCGCGGCTTGAGTAGTTCGTTGGGTCATATGAACGATTTCATAATGTTAAATGGATGATTTCTTAAGATAAGAGATCTTGTGAACTGGTAATAGAGTCTATTGCTGTAAGCCTAGATAGGATGCGGAGAGTGCATCCTCGGGGGCAGAACCCGAAACCGGTCCGGTAGGCGAGGCACTTGGTGAGGTAAGTAATTTGCACTAATTACTTACTGAAGCCTGTAATACGGTTAGTTTTTGTTATATTTCCTTTAAGAAAAAGGATGTGAGGTTCCGGCTGCTCTATCGGGACTGAATGTATTATTTTATTTAATTATTCAGTTACGCACTCATTTATTTTAATTATTTTAAATTATATCCTACTGGGCCTTTCGCTCATGTTTCAATGTTTTAAATGTAAACCCCTCCCAGGAGACTCGAGGAGCGGTGCGGTGTAGCTGAAGATCGCTACTGTTGGATCAAGTGAGGATTGAGTTATCCTCTTGAACAAATGTAAGGAATTTGAGAAATTCTGTAAACTTATTGATATTTGGATTTACTAGACTGTGGATGATGTCTGTTGTAATTGTTTATTTACATGAACATGTATGTATGATACTGTATGTCCTGTGGGGTGGAGCCATGTGTGTCAGAGGCTCCTGGATTATGTAATTTATTTATATTTTAATGCAGCTAAGTGTGGGACCCGGTTGGGGATCTACTTTATTAGTCCCTAATCGAGCTCCACGTCACCCACCCCGTTTGGGGGGCGTGAAGTTTGTTTGGGTTTTTAGTGGTTAGAAAGTAGAAACTTAGAGCAATACCAACCAAAAGGAAACATAGGACAAGGATAGGATTTTGGATTTAATGCATTGTGTACAATTGGAATCTCCATATCCTCTCTCTCTCTCTTTTCCTCTCTCTTATTATTCACATGCTATTAATGGGCATTTATAAAGAAGATTTATATTGCAAGCATGTTCTAATTATGGTTTTGTGTTTGGATTTATGCCATAGCAAGAAAGCTTAATTCTTATAGCTTAATAGTTAATAAAAATAGATAGATGATTAGATAGATATAATAAAAGTTCATCATTAACATCAACAAGAAAGCATGTTGTTTGTGATTGTTTAACTTTTAGCTTAATTCTTATAGATGACTTCATCGGAAAAGCAAAAAGAGATAGAGTCTCAATCTAGTCAAAAAGAAACCGAAACTACTGAAACACAAGAGACAACTGAGGAAGAAGGGAAATGTACTAAGAAAAGGAAGAAAGCCCGACAAGTAAGCCCGGTTTGACAATATTTCACGAAGGACGAAAAAACCAAGAAGGCTACATGCAAGCATTGTGGTGTCACTTATGCCGCTGACTCGAAAAAGAATGGCACGTCTACAATGAAAAGTCATATAGAAAGTTGCTTGATGAATCCAGAGAGTGAAAACACACAAAAGACCATCCAATTTAGTAGAAAGATCGGAGCACATAAGGAGGACATTGCTACTAGTACTATGACACTAAGAGCTTGGTCCAATGAGGGTTATAAGAGAGTTGTTTCGGAGTATATCGTATTGGATGAGTTACCGCTCCAACACATGGAAGGTAAAGGGTTTAAGCACTATTTGGCGTACTTGAATCCTAGAGTGTTTGACATTTTAAGGATAACAATTGCGAGGGATGTTTATCAAATGTTTTTGGAGGAGAAGAAGAAGTTGAAGAAGGTTTTAGGAAAGCAACAGGTGTGTTTGACGACTGATACTTGAACATCAATTCAGAACATCAATTACATGTGTTTGACCGCACATTGGATCGATGAAGATTGGAATATGCAGGTGTGTTTGATATAGTCATTGCATATAGATCGATCCTCCATAAATAATTCATAATTAGAGTCAGGTAGAATCCGTTAACCTCTCTAATTACATCTTTATCCTTGATTACCATTGATTCTCTAATGGATAGTGATTCATAAAACACATTCATGAACCAGAGCGCTCTTACTAATCCAAGTACTGAATCAACACTCAAGAGAATTATTTATCTACTTCTTTCTCAAGAAGGAATGGATTCCATCTCGTATAATAACATTCCCAGCTACCTACTTCATTATGTCTCCAAAATACAAGGAATATGATTCAGGGTTTCGGAATCCGTACCGAGTAAATCAAAAGACATAAATCCATAAATAGGAGTGTGTTAAGAACTCAGGATTAAGATCATTCTATATATGACCATAGGTAGACTCAATTAGAATTTCTATTCTTAACGGAAATTATTAGAAATTCATATTGTGTCTGCGTCCATGTTCCACATAATCTCATTATGCGAAATACACTCATTCAATATCTCGCCATATTAACAGTGCGGATAACACCGTTCCATTCTAAATGGGAATGACATGTATTTATAATGTTTTAATTAAAGATTCCGAACTTGAATTAAATTCATTATGAAAAATTACTTTTGATTATTATCCTTAAACATTATCCTCTTGTATATAACACTTATATACCATGTTTAAGGTTACATAAATAATCAAGGAATTTTATTTGATATTCATAAAATATTCATAAATATATGCACATAAAATAATGAATAAACTATTTTATTAAATAAATAATAAATATCCTTTTACATCTCATGCTTTCAGGACACTATTCCCAACAAGAAGAGTCAGGGATACCCTGCCGGACAAGCTCTTCTGATATAGTTTAAAATAGATATTCGCAGTCTTAGGATCGATTGGGCAATCGAATCCGATTATGACTGTTAGATCGAACCATATGATGCTGGTCTCGGGGCATGGGAGTTGGACTCTATGGTTGATCTAGACATGTACACAACATTTTGAATAGACCATGTGACTAATTAGGTTAGAGTAAAAACCGGTTACAGAGCTCTAAGCCTAATTATTACAACTTAAGTATATTTGTATATTTATCTCAATCCTGAAGTGAATACATAACTCGACTTAATTTCTCATGATCTTTGATTCACCAGTGAGATTAGTTCATAGTTTTTGAACAACATCTCGGCTATTGGGATCATGACATAATTGAGTTGGAGTTGTGTGATTCACAGATATGGAATTCGTAAGCGATAATATCACCTCATGCTTTATTGATGGGTGTGTGAATAAATAAATCAGGCCTGGTATTCAATGATGATATTCATTGATTAAGACATCGTGACATGTGCGAGACATCTTACGAACATATGTCTTTCTTATTCACAGTCAAATAAAGGAGTTGAGGAAATAATGACTAGAATGGTAAAACGGTAATATTCTATACCATTCTGATCACTGATATTTATGAAGGATAATAATGCATTTATTTTGTGGACCGTGTGATAAATTGTATTAACACCATCAGAAAAATAGCGCATATCAATCGAGAGATTAGTCGGCATCGAACCTTTAGTGGAGTCATACGATGTCGGAATTAAATATGTTGATAACTTATCGGGATAAATTAATTGAGTATTGTAATTCCATAGCTTTGTTCATATGGGTCCATTCGATCTCAAGGCTAGCTCTAATATGTGGGAAAATTGAAACTGATATTTTGTTACATAATTATGTTTAAAAATTCATTATGTTATTTTTCATTTATTTGATAATTGAAAAATAAAAGGAATGAATTTGAATTTTGAAATTAATAGTGATTAATTTAAAATTCAAAATAAAATTTGAACATGATTTTATTTGGCAACTAAAGGAGAGAGAATGTTGATTTATTTGGGAAAAATTCGAAAATCCCTTGGCATGTGGGGATTTTCGGATTTTAATCCAAGGGTGAAGGGGAAATTTGGAAATCCCATCTAGGGTTTGAGTTTTCGAATTTCCTCCTATAAAAGGATATTATTGAAAACCCTAGGTAAGAGTTTTTTGAAGAGAAGAAAAATATCTCACACATTTTCTCTCCCTAGGGTGGCCGGATTTTTGTGATAAAATTAGAAGGAAAATTGTTTCCTTAGGTTTTTCAAAAGGAGCCCACTCTCTCATCCCATAAACACTTAGAGTCATAGTCTTGAATCAACGAGTGGTTTTTGGTGTGATCGTGTTCATAAATCAACGGTCTTGTTTCACGGCAATTCTCCATCTCGGAACTTGAGATAGTGAGACAAGAC
This sequence comes from Morus alba, assembly GCA_012066045.3. Lineage (NCBI taxonomy): Eukaryota > Viridiplantae > Streptophyta > Magnoliopsida > Rosales > Moraceae > Morus > Morus alba. The sequence goes on from CP050224.2 coordinate 36,737,143, forward strand.
CCTTGCGGTCATATTTGATTCAATCATCACAAAGGTATGATTTTCATTTTATTCCTTTGTCTATAAACATATATCACACATGTATCTCTCGTTGTGATTTACGTTTAATTTGGAATTAAAAGATATGTTAAATTTTTTTTGAAATTTCGCCTACAAGTTTGTTGTTGTTTAAATGATTTTTCATCTAAAAATCACAACTAGATCCTACATCTATCACATTCTAAACTTGATTATTAATGATGGGCTCACGGACTTAGCATATTCTATTGCAAGCATTTGTAATGCAGTTAGGTATGTGAGGTCCTCACCTCAACGCCTCAAGAAGTTTAAGGAGTGCATGAAGGAAGAAAACATCAACTCAACTACCCTGTTGTGTTTGGATGTGAAGACGAGGTGGAACTCTACCTATCTAATCTTGGAGATTTCTTTCAAGTTTGTCCCCATTTTTTAGAGGTTGCTTTTGGATCAAAAATATTGTGCTTACTTTGATGAAGTTATAAAAGACAATTAGGCAAGTTTTACACTTTGACGAAGAAGTTTAGTGGTTCATATTATGTCACTTCAAACTTCTATTTCAAAGATATTTGTTCTGTCAAACGAGAGTTGATTAAGTTAGAGGAGTGTGATGATCCTATGTTGAATGAATGGCAAGGATGATGAATAAGAAATTTGATAAGTATTGGGGAAATGTCGAGAAAATGAATCACATGATGTTTCTTGGCTTGGTTCATGATCCAAGATATAAGTTGGATTATCTTGCTCTTGCCTTCAAGTGTATCTACAATGATTCGACATCTGTCACGTTGTTAAAAGGGGTTGAGGACACATTGTGTAGATTGTATAAGGAATATCATGATCGGGCTCCTCCTCCACCTTTGGCTCCTTGTTGTCCCCCCCAATTCTACTATTAAGCAACTGTAATTATCACAGTTGGCCAAACCTCGATTTAGGAATACAAGGTCAGCTCACTCAATAGAAACTTATTCTGGTTGTAATTCAAGTCGTTGAACAATTACGGCATCTAGTGAGCCCGCCTCAATGCCGGTTATTGATGATGAGATAGAGGCCATGTTTAGAAAGCAAAAGATGGGTGGGAATGGTGCAAATGTGCAGAAGAATGATGTAGATAAGTATTTATCTGAGCAATGCGAAGATCTAGTGGATGACAGTTTTGACATCCTAGGTTGGTTGAAAGTAAATGCTCCTAGGTATAAGGTCTTGTCCCAAATTGCTAGAGATGTGCTTGCAGTTCTAGTTTTGACGATTGCATCTGAATCAGCTTTTTCTACCGGTCGTTATATTCTTGATCCTTTTAGGAGTTCATTGGCTCCCAGAATAGTGGAAGCACTTATTTGCTTAAAAAGTTGGTTGAACGCGAAGGATGAAGAATATGAACCCGTGGTTCTTAGGCAATATATGGATGAGGTTGAATCTTTTGCAGATTACTATCATGTTGTCTCAGGTAATACTAATCATGATTGTACATACTACACATACTTGTTATAATTATATCTTTTTTTATTCATTTCATGACATATGTAAATTAATTTATAATTTTCTTGTAGATGATGGTGAGGTTGTTTCTACTCCAACGTGTTCAAAGGACGGAAGTGTTCAAGTAAATGATACGGAATCTTCTAAAAGACACAAGTAAGATAATTAGAATTATATCTATTTCTTCTTTTTTCTTATTATCTATTCAATTTCATTTACTTAATTCTAATTTTCTATTGTAGCAATACATATTGTTGACTGTCAAATTTTGCCAACAAAAACCAGCCGGGTTACCCCTTGATTTCCTTTTGGATTATCGGCCTGTGTGTGTAGTGAACGTGTGAGGATTTATTGAATATGTATGTTTGTGCATTTGTGTGTTAACTAAATCCTGCATAGACATACAACACGAGGAATATTATAGTGGTTCACTCTATAAAATTAGAGCTACATCCACTGTGATTTTGTATTTCTTTTGAGAAGACAACAATCTACAACAATTGCTCTCATTCTTTCTCTTTTCTTTTTCAGGAATCTCCGAACCCCTTACTTGGTGGGGGTCTTCCTCCTTTTATATTGGGCTTCCTTCGCTTGGTGGGCTTCCTTCATAGGTAGAAGCACTCAAGTGCTCTCCCTTGGTAGGCCCACTAATCAGCACTATTCACTTAGCCAATTAGTCTTCTATTACGGCTCTGTGCTTCTTCGTAATACTTTCCTGTCCCCTGTGGGGCGGTTTGAGAGCTTGTAATTAATGCCTGCAGACATCTTCCACTTTTGCACGCAACCTGCCACGTCTTCGAAAGAACGTTCCCCTTTTCGTCAGCACTGCTTAGCCCAATCGTCCTCTTTGGCAATCCTTTCTGCGGTCGAGGGATCTTCGTGCCTTAATCTCGATGGCATGATCTGTCGACGCCATAAGGAGTCGTCGCCCTAATTTGGACTCCATTCTTGGGCTTTCTAGCTGAGTAGGAGGGAGCCGTAGACATCGAGGGTTGTTGCTTGGCGGAGAGTAGTCAAGGGCACATGTCGCATTATCGTTCGTCTATGTGTCCGTCACATTTTCCTACACAACAGCTAACCCCCAGGTCGAGGGCTCCTTTTAGGCGGCCTCGAGCTTAGGTTTGGTTGTCCTTCTGTGCTTTGGGTGTGGGAAACCGGTCCCGAGCCTTCGTCCACAATGATGGCCTGGGCGCTTCGGATTTCCTTCGGGGGATGCAACCATCGCGTCGATTGATTTCTCATAATGATGTATAGCCTTATTTCGAAAGGATGAATACGGACCCTTGGATTGTGACTTCTCCATTTCGCGCCCTATTTTATCACCGTCAGATCCGGGCAGGATTCCCTTGCCGTTGGATTTTAAAATCTTCATCCAACAGTTAGGGTTGAGGATGTCTGCTCCTTTAAATACTCTCTACGAACTCGAGAGCCATTTTTTCAAAACTTCAAACTCTGTTCGCATTTTGTTGAACCACTGCCTACTTCACCGGAATCTTTCTTGTTAGACCTCCGACTTCGTACTTCTTGCTCTTCGAGGCGCGTCGCGAAGCCGTTCCCACTGTGAGACTTTCCCCAGAATCCTTCTTCATCGGTAAGCCTTTTTATCCTCTGTTTGCTTTGCATACTCACGGGGTCCCCCCCTTTTTTTGTTTGGACCATGTATATATGCATAATGCGCGGAATGTAGAAGTTAAGGAGACTTACTCCGTTTTGTTTTTTCACATTGGATAGTTCTGTCCCCATCTCTTTGTTGTCTATCCGCTTCTGGTTTCTGGGTTCTGGGGAACCTGGAATTCTATGAGTGCTCGCCGTTACCATTCTCATATGAATGGTTGATGTCAAGTCAAGGCATTTGAGTAGTCGTTGCTTAGAATAGCCATCCTTTCTTCCTCTCGACGTTAGGGTTTTAACTTAGCTTCTTATCTTTTTAATCACCAGAATAATGGCCCAAAGTTCCCCCAGTCGAGAGGATTCTCCCATCGTCTGTCCGGACCCCCCTTCAGTGGTGGAGATCTCATGGTCTTCTTCGTCTTCCAGTGTCAACTCCGTGCTGAGGGACATTAAAGATGTTGAGGAAAGATATGAACCGGCCGACGACTTTGGAAGTGAATTTGGTAGCGTCAAACGGTTTTTGGATGAGATAGTTGAGCAGATCCCCTTCACAGGGGGCAGCGTAGGTGGGGTGGTTGCTGCGATGGTAGATGCCCCCCTGGCTGCCACGAGTGGTGACCCAGATAGGCCTTTCTTTACAGCCGACGTCGTGGCGTCGAGGGTCCGGAACAAAGATATTATCCGGGCTGTGAAGGAAGGATGCATCGACGGAGGTGGTTCGAATACCTTCTCCCAGATATGCATTTTAGAACCAGCATGCCGCCGACCGAATACCTTCCGGTCTATACTAGAGCAGTTACGGCGGGGATGACCCTCCCAGTTCATCCCTTTTTAAAGGACTACTGCCATCTTTATGGCATTTCCCCCGCTCAACTGGCATTGAATTTTTGGTACTACTTCGCTAGTGCTTGGATTTTATGGTACCAGCAATTTGATATGGAACACCCTTTGGATGAGTTCTAATTTATGTATAAGTTGTCCCACGTCGCCAAGTGTGAGGGGTGGTATTTTTTGAGTGGTTACAGGAGGTCTCAGCCCAGATTTGGGAAGCTTATACTGGGCATTCCCTCATCGTCACATGGGTGGAAGCCCATGTTCTTCATGATTCGGGGGCTATTCAACTTTCACCCCAACGACGGCCTGCCCCGTCGAAGGTAGGTGCAGGCGGCGTTCGGGAATATGGGTGAGTCTCTTGGTTTTCTCTCATCTAACTTTGCCTTTTGCTCATATACTGACAATCTTTTATCCTTAAGTTAACCAGGATCGGCCGAAGTTTTCTGGCAATAGTTTGGCGAGGATCGAGAAGGCTTTCTCTTTTTTGTCAAAGGTCCACCATATCAAAATGCTTCTGACCAAGGCCAACCTTCGTGCCGCTGGTTTAATCCTTGATCTCCCCAACTCTTCGGACCTAGGCGCCGTCCGCACATACTTCCATGATAAGTGCATGAAAATGCACCCTAAAATATTGCTTTTGACTTACATAATATTAAAATATTTAAGCTTTAATTAAACAATTCTATTATTTTATTCATAATATTTTTAATTGGAATTTGTCTAGTTTTTACTTAATTATTTACAGATGAAAAGCAGTGTAAAGAGAAAGCATAAAGAGAAAGCACCACATTAAGAAGACTGCATTCTTGACGGAACAAATGAGCAGGTGATTAAGCAGAAGACACCGCCGAAGTATAAAGATCCAGGTTGTCCTACCATTTCTTGCCAGATTGGGACACATGAATTCGGCCAAACGTTACTAGAATTAGGATCGAGCGTGAACCTCATGCCTTATTCGGTCTACTCGCAATTGGGTCTTGGAGAGATTAAGCCCACATCTGTGCTTCTGCAATTGGCCGATAGATCCATTAAGAGACCACATGGAATAGTAGAAGACGTTCTGTTACAAATCGACAGCTTTTATTACCCTGTGGATTTTCTTGTCCTGGATACACAATCCGTGGTGAATATGGAGTCATCAATTCCCATCATTCTAGGAAAACCTTTCCTTGCCACAGCAAACGCACTTATCAATTGTAGGAATGGTCTCATGAAGATATCTTTTGGGAATATGACCCTTGAGGTGAATATTTTTCATATTCAAAAGCAACCACATGATAATGATGAGTGTCACCAAACATTTATGATCAACACACTTGTCGAGGAGGGGGTTCTGCCGCAAAGCAACTCTGAAGATCTGGAGAACCTCCTCCAAAATTCAGAATCTGAGAGTTCTGATCCTTGTGAGGTGGCTAACAGTTCTGCCATTTTTAGAGAATCACAGGACAGAGGAACCAAGTTTGGGTCACCATGTTTTCAGGAGCTCCCAACAGAAGGAGAAAAACTAAAATCATCCACCAAGGACGCTCCAAAAGTCAAGCTAGCCCAACCACCTGAGGGCTTAAAACATACATTCTTGGGAGATGAAGACACATTCCCAGTCATCATCTCATCTAAACTCGATCCATTGCAAGAACAACGATTGATCGACATGCTGAAAGAGCGCAATTCCAGGATCAAGGTAAAAATGAAAGCGACTCATGATAAGCAGATCCTAAGGAAGAACTTCGAGCCGAATCAACAGGTTCATCTTTATGATTCCCGTTTGCATCTCCACCCCGGTAAGTTGAGGTCGCGGTGGACTGGCCCGTTCGTGGTTAAACGTGTTTTTCCCAATGGTGCTGTCGAGGTTGAAGACCCAACCAATGGGAGAATCCTTAAAGTAAATGGCCAGCGTCTGAAAAATTACTTAGAGCGGGTGAACTAGGTTGAAGAGATCATTCTCGACGATCCCGTTTACCAGCCCCGAGTAGTTTGCTCACATCTCCTCTATCATATTTTAATTTTCTATTTTCTTCGTTTCTTTTTACATTATTTTATGTGTGTGTTTTGGGAGAATCATATCAGGAAGCTCAGGTTGTGCTCATAAGTGGAAAGCTCATCATCCAGGTGTCTTCTTTCTCTATTTTTCATAATTTTTGAAACTGAGGACACTGTCTGATTTTTGTTGGGGGTGGTGAGCACATTCATGCGTAAGAGTGATTTTTGTCATGTTGATATTTAGGTTAAAATTTTTGTGAAGCTATCTTAGTATGATTTCAAAATGATTAGTTTGAGTTGATTTTTGTTGTCTTGGTTACTAAGAAATGACTTCCAGAGTTTCTTTTTGCACGTGCTAAACCTTGTAGTAAGATGGATGTTAATGCATGTCAGCTGAGAAAATTCCTGAGTTTAAGTGCTTTATTTTTGGTGAGTTAAGAGAGTTGAGAAAACAACTTTTGAACCTTCATTAATCTTTTGAGCTGGTAAAATCACTATTAGAACATCATTACTGTAGGATCTAGTTGTGATTTATAGATGAAAAATCATTTGAACAACAACAACATTGTAGGCGGAATTTCAAAAATTTTATCATATCCATTTAATTCCAAATTAAACGTAAACCACAACGATAGATACATGCATGATATATGTTTATAGACAAAGGATTAGAATAACACACATACCTTTATGACGATTGAATTAAATGACCGCAAGGATCTTGTCTCACTATCTCACGTTCCGAGTTGGAGAATTGCCGTGAAACAAGATCGTTGATCTATCGATACGATCACACCAAAAACCACTCGTTGATTCAAGACTATGACTCTATGGTATTTGGGATGAGAGAGTGGGCTTTTTTCAAAAAACCTAAGGAAACAATTTTCCTTCTATTTTTGTCTCAAAAATCCGGCCACCCTAGGAGAGAAAAGTGTGTGATATTTTTTTCTTCAAAAAACTCATTGTTAGGGTTTTCAATAAATATCCTTATATAGAAGGAAATTCAAAAACTCAAACCCTAGATGGGATTTTCGAATTTCCCCTTCACCCTTGGATTAAAATCCGAAAATCCCCACATGGCTAGGGATTTCCGAATTTTACTTCCCTTTTGGAGAAAAATTTGAAATCCTCTTATGGCAAGGGATTTCCGAATTTTCCCAAAATAATATCAACTTTCTCTCTCCTTTAGTTGCCAAATAAAATCATGTTTAAATTTTTATTTTGAATTTTAAATTAATCACTATTAATTTCAAAATTCAAAATTCATTCATTTTATTTTTCAATTATCAAATAAATGAAAAATAACATAATGAATTTTTAAACATAATTATATAACAAAATATCAGTTTCTATTTTCCCATTTATCAGAGCTAGCCTTGAGACCGAATGGACCCACATGATCAAAGCTATGGAATTACAATATTCGACTAACTTATCCCGATAAGTTATCGACATATTTAATTCTGACATCGCACGACTCCACTAAAAGTTCGATGCCGAATAATCTCTCGATTCATGTGCTCTAATTTTTCTGATGGTGTTGATACAATTTATCACACGGTCCACAGTGTAAATGCATTATTATCCTTCGTAAATATCAGTGATCAAAATGGTATAGAATATTACCGTTTTACCACTCCAATCATTATTTCCTCAAATCCTTTATATAACTGTGAATAAGAAAGACATATGTTCGTAAGATGTCTCGCACATGTCATGATGTCTTAATCAATGAATATCATCATTGAGTACCAGGCCTGGTTTATTTATTCACACACCCGTCAATAAAGCATGAGGTGATATTATTTCTTACGAATTCCATATCTATGAATCACAAAACTCCAACTCAATTATGTCATGATCCCAATGACCGAGATGTCGTTCAAAAACTGCGAACTAATCTCATTGGTGAATCAAACATCATAAAATATTAAGTTGAGCTATGCATTCACTTCAGGATTAAGATAATTACACAAATATACTTAAGTTGTGATAATTAGGTTTAGAGTTTTGTAAACGGTTTTTACTCTAACCTAATCAGTCACATGGTCTATTCAACATGTTGCGAGCATGTCTAGATCAACCACAGAGTCCAACTCCCATGCCCCGAGACCAGCATCACATGGTTCGATCTAACAGTCATAATCGGATTTGATTGCCCAATCAATCCTAAAACTACGAATATATATTTTAAATTGTATCAGAAGAGTTTGTCTGGCAGGGTTCCCCTGACTCTTCTTTCATTGGTAACAGTATATGGACTAAGCAATATCACTAACACTCTTGAGTATGTGTCAAAACATAACTTTATTTCATTTTATAAAATCAGCAAAAACAATAACGTCTGACATTTGTCATTTCACAAATAACAAATTACATCCCACTTTATGGAAACATTTCAAACAAACTCCCACTTGGACTTAAAGTAGGTGTGTACAATCTTGCATGCCCAAACCTTCCAGATGGGTATCGAAGACTTTACCAGATAAAGCCTTTGTGAACGGATCGACCAAGTTGTCATGTGTTGATATCTTTGTCACTTCAATATCGCCTCTTTGTACAATCTCTCGGATGAGGTGGTATTTTCGCTCTATGTGCTTGGACCTTTTGTGGCTTCTAGGCTCCTTAGAGTTTGCTACAGCCCCACTGTTATCGCAATACAGTACCATGGGCCTATTAGCTTCCGGAACAACTTCCATTGAAAAAAGGAACTTCTTAAGCCATACGGCCTCTTTCGCAGCTTCACAAGCTGCCACATATTCAGCCTCCATGGTGGAGTCAGCTATGCAAGTCTGCTTAATACTCCTCCATACCACCGAACCTCCATTAAGGACAAACACAGATCCTGAAGTGGATTTCTTGGAATCCTTATCCGATTGGAAATCGGAGTTGGTGTATCCCGTCATAGTTAGGTCAGTACCTGAATACACAAGCATATAGTTCCTCATTCTCCTAAGATACTTGAGGATATGCTTGACAGCAACCCAGTGCTCGGGTCCAGGGTTAGACTGGAATCTACTCACCACGCCTACTGCGTAGCATATATCAGGTCTGGTGCAAAGCATTGCATACATGAGGCTTCCTACGGCTGAAGCGTAAAGAACTCGGCTCATGTCTTCCTCTTCTTGAGGAGTCTCGAGAGACTGCTCCTTTGAGAGGGATACTCCATGTCTGAAGGGTAGATAACCCTTTTTGGAGTTTTGCATGGCGAATCGGTCCATTACCTTATCGATATAGGATGCTTGAGATAGTGCCAATTGTATGTTCTTCTGATCTCGAAAGATCTGAATTCCTAGAACATAGGCAGCTTCTCCTAGATCCTTCATGTCAAACTGCTTTGCCAGCCAGAGCTTAACCTCAAGTCAGTCTTCCTACATCATTCCCAATGAGTAGTATGTCATCTACATATAAGACTAAGAAAACCACTTTGCCTTCTTGTATCAGCTTATACACACAAGGCTCATCCATTGACTAAACAAAACTGTAAGCTTTAACAATATCATCGAATCTGATATTCCATGATCTGGATGCCCGTTTCAATCCATAAATGGACTTTTGCAATTCGCAAACCTTTTCTTCTTGACCATTTTCGATGAATCCATCTGGTTGTGCCATATAAATGCGCTCATCCAGATTGCCATTTAGAAAAGCTGTCTTCACATCCATCTGCCATATTTCATAATCTAAAGCAGCAGCAATGGATAGAAGAATGCGGATGGATTTAAGCATGGCCACTGGAGAGAAGGTATCCTCATAGTCAATTCCTTCTTTCTGGGTGTAGCCCTTGGCTACTGGCCTTGCCTTGAATGTCTCTACATTCCCATTTGGACCCCTCTTCTTCTTGTAGATCCATTTACACCCTACGGGTTTTACCCCTTCAGGTGGATCAACCAGAGTCCATACGCCATTTTTATACATCGATTGTATTTCGGCGTTCATGGCTTCATGCCATAGGTTTGCTTCAGAACTTTCCATGGCCTGCGAGTAGGAGACAGGTTCATCGATGTTTAAATCTGAGACTGCTGTCAATGCATCTCCATAAGACATGTACCTATTAGGTTGTCTCACAACCCTCCCACTACGTCGAGGCTCTATTGGTGTTAGTTCTTGTTATGGTTCATCTGTTGTCGGTTCAGGAATAGACTGCGGACATGTTACCTGAACATTTTCACCAGTCAATTCCTCAAGTACAAGCCTGCTTCTAGGCTTCATATTCTTCACAAAATCCTCTTCTAGAAAACAAGCACTCGTGCTAACGAATGTTTTCTGATCAGTAGGACTATAGAAGATGTAGCCTTTTGTCCCTTTAGGATATCCTACAAACAGGCATAGTTCTGAACGACTGGCTAGCTTACCAGTCTTCTTTCTAAGCACATGTGCTAGACAACCCCATATTCTGGTGTGGCCAAGAGATGACTTCTTGCCACTCCATCTTTCATATGGAGTTCCAGGCACTGCTTTAGATGGAACTTGGTTCAGAATATATCTGCTGTTTCCAAAGCATATCCCCAAAAGGAATCGGAAGGGATGAGTAACTCATCATTGATCTAACCATATCTAACGAGTTCGGTTCCTTCTTTTCGACACGCCATTCTCACGAGGAGTACCGGCGCAATCGGTTGAGAAAATATACCTTCTTCCTTAAGAAAGTCTTCGAACTCTCCTGGCAAGTATTCACCACCACGATCAGATCATAGTGTTTTGATCTGTTTGTCTAATTGTTTTCAACCAAGGCCTTGAACTCTTTGAACTTTTCAAAGGTTTCAGACTTTTGACGCATTAGATAAATGTGACCAAAATGAGAATAGTCATCAGTGAAGGTTATGAAATATTCATATCCTCCTCTTGGTTGGATATTAAATGGCCAACATACATTACTATGTACGAGTTCTAGGCATTCATTGTTGGGTGCCGAATCGAATTCGGTGGCGGAAACGCAGCGGAAAGGCGGATCGTGTATAACAAAAATTTTCATAAAACTTTTGAGATACTCTATAGATTATATTAATTTATGCACGAATAAATTAATCTCATTAATTTATATCATTCAAGGTTCAACCGAAAAAATACCTGGTAGCCGACTCGGATGATAACTTGAATTTCTTTGACCACGAACAGTCCTAGCTCCAAGCTTTGTGTTTAGAACACCAAAGTCTTCCACATCAATTCCTTGATTCCACGTAGACGTGTGTGTAGGCACACGCTGGACAAAACAGGTTTCTTAAACACTCGAATTTCCACAAACACCAACGCATGCACGATGTGGAATTTTTGGAGAAAAAATATTTTTCACTCTTTTTCCCTATATGAGAATTTCGGCCACACCTTTCTTTAGGGCTGAAAAGTGTCAAAAATTGTTTCATAATTTTCTATCTATCTCATATTTAAAGAGTAGAAGTCAAACTTCAAAATAGAATCAAATCCTTATCTCCAATTTTGAATTTGGAACAAAAAATCCCTTCCCCTTATCTCTTTGATGGCCGGCCACCCTAGGGATTTATCCCTGTGTGTGTGGCGCCTATTATAGATAGGGAAGGAAGAGATTTTATACTTTATCTAGTAGTCCAATTTTAATTCAGATTCAAATTCGAATTTAAGTCAAACTTAAATTAGTTCGAATTCTAAATTAAACAACTTATCAAATAAGTTTAAATGGATAAATCTAGATATGTTCAAATTCAAATTTAAATAATCTCATTATTTAAATAATAATTAATTCTCAATTAATTATTCTTCGAGTATTTAATTTTAGAATTCCGTAATTCTAAAATTCCCATTTTGTCCTTTGTGTCTGGTAGAATTACTAGGACAACGCGGGGACTAATGGACCTATAATTCTGAGCTCCAATAAAATAAATAATTAATTAAACACTTTAATTAATTAATTAATTCTATTAATTCCAATAGTTACTCCATTATAAACTTGGAATTGCACTCTCAGAATTATAGACATTAATTACTTCTAAACTGTGAAGTGTCCATTTGATATAGTCATTGCATATAGATCGATCCTCCATAAATAATTCATAATTAGAGTTAGGTAAAATTCGTTAACCTCTCTAATTACATCTTTATCCTTGAGTACCATTGATTCTCTAATGGATAGTGATTCATAAAACACAATCATGAACCAGAGCGCTCTTACTAATCCAAGTACCGAATCAACACTCAAGAGAATTATTTATCTGCTTCTTTCTCGAGAAGGAATGGATTCCATCTCGTATAATAACATTCCCAGCTACCTACTTCATTATGTCTCCAAAATACAAGGAATAGGATTCAGGGTTTCGGAATCCGTACCGAGTAAATCAAAAGACATAAGTCCATAAATAGGAGTTTGTTAAGAACTCAGGATTAAGATCATTCTATATATGACCATCGGTAGACTCAATTAGAATTTCTATGCTTAACGGAAATTATTAGAAATTCATATTGTGTTCAAGGCCCATGTTCCACATAATCTCATTATGCGAAATACACTCATTCAATATCTCGCCATATTAACAATGCAGATAACACCGTTCCATTCTAAATTGGAATGACATGTATTAATAATGTTTTAATTAAAGATTCCGAACTTTAATTAAATTCATTATGAATAATTAATTTTGATTATTATCCTTAAACATTATCCTCTCGTATATAACACTTATATACGATGTTTAGGGTTACATGAATAATCAAGGAATTTTGTTTAATATTCATAAAATATTCATAAATATATGCACATAAAATGATGAATAAACTATTTTATTAAATAAATAATAAATATCCTTTTACATCTCATGCTTTCAGGACACTATTCCCAACATTCATCAGCTCTATTACCCTTTGCTGAAAAGGGTCTCTTGGTCATTTTTCCTTCTATGCAGGATTCACATGTAGGTAGTGAGCCGACACTTAAGGTTTGTAAGGGACCCGCCGCTACCAACCTTTTAATCCCGTCAAAGGCTAATATATCCAAGACGTAGATGCCATTTATAGGTTTGATCAATTGGGTCTAACCTCAATCTTTTACTATCCCTCATTGAATCATCATTCAATTCAAAGATCATAAATCATTGGAATAATTGGTTTGACGTAGAAATGCATTGTTTATCATGACCGAGAAGTAATCATGAAACCATTCTTAAAAATTTGAATAACATCATTATTAAAATCCAAAGAATATCCTTGCTCAATCAAATGAGCAATGTAAATAAGGTTTTTCCCAAAAACCGGACATAATAAACATTGTTCAAAACAATAAAACTGTTCTCAAAACTAATTTAATACTTCTAATAGATGTTGTCGATATCGATGCTTCATTCCCCAATGAAGTTGAACTCATCCTTGCTAAGCCTTTTGTTTTCCCCGAACCCCTCAGAGAGAACAAACATGATTAGTGGCTCCAGAGTCTACAATCCAAGAAAAAGTAGAGTCAGCCACAAAACAGGCTTCGGTAACAAGTAATGTACCTTTATCTTTAACCTCCTTGACGTAAGTAGGATAGTTGCGTTTCTAGTGGCTAGCTACTCCGTAATGGTGACATTTGTCATTACTCTTGTCCACCTTTGCAGTGTTTTTGCCTTTTCCAGCCGGCTTCTTCTTGTTGCTGCAGACTTTCTTCTGTTTCTTGGCGCCAGAGGTGGAAGGCTTCGCTTCAGCAAGGTTTGCCTCTCCATTCCCCTTTTTGCCTTTAAGCAGTAGAGTTTCCGCAGTTCGAAGCTCCTTCATGAGTTCTAGGAGTGAATAGCTCAACTTATTCATCGAGTAGTTGAGTTTGAAGTTGTCGAACATCTCCGGGAGAGTCTCTAGGATCATATCCACCTGAGTCTCTCCATCTATTTCAGCTCCCATGAGTTCCATCTCATTCAGGCGACTTATGATCAATAGCATATGGTATCGAACAGGAGTGCCGGATTTCATCCGGCAGTTCATGAAGTTACGCACTGCAGCTTGCTTGGCTTGACGGCCTTGGCTTCCGAACATTTCAGAGATGCTGTAGATCCTATCTGCAGCCGTCAGCATGTTCCGATGTTGCTGTTGCAACACATTGCTAATTGATACTAAGATATAGCACCTAGCAATCTCATCGGAACGCATCCAAGCAGTGTATGCGTCTCGCTCCTCTTGAGTGGAATCATCATTCGGCTCAAGAGGACAGGGGGTGGTGAGCACATGCTAGTGCTTGTCTACCATCAACACGATATCGAGGTTACATTTCCAGTCAACGTAATTTTCACCCACTAATTTGTTCATACTAAGAATTTGTGCGATCAGCGATAAAGACATAATTGCTGAAAAAATAAAATAAAGCGGCATTGGCAATTTGCTTATATTTAAGAAAAGTATGATGCATGAATGCAAGTACTTAAACATAAATAAAATCCTTAAAAAATGTTTCATCTATGGTGTTACGATCATAAACGGCAACACATCCCACCTAGGGGTGGCATCCATGAAGCCTCCTATCACATCGAGACTCCTTTCGTTTGGTCCACTTCACAAGATGTCTTCACATCTAGTGCAACCAATCACCATCCCTTTTGGTCACCTCAGATCCATTGCCTAGCTCCTATGGGAGGTTACAATCATCTTCAGTCTAAGTGTTTAACCGACTAATCGACTCTAGAGGTTGTTATGAACTAGCGATCCATCTAGGGATGGTCCCGCCTCACTACTTCCTTTTCGAGTCTTATCTTCTTTAAGCAACCTGATGACTCCTTAGCGACATGTTTCATGGGTTTCTCCCATTGAAGTGAGGACCACTAAGGTGGTTCTTAACCTATCCACATGTCACGATCAAGCTAAAGTCGGAGACCTTGGGAACGTTTCAACGCAAACGACCCTCCCACTTAGCTTTTTGAAAAATGGATTTTGTTTTAAAAATTAAGTCCAATTAATAATTCAACAAAATTATAACCCTTATAAAGTTATTGCATTTTATAACTCTTTATAAAATTTACCCATTGCATTTATTATTATAACAATTTATAATATTAAACTACAATGATGCATGAACATGCTTGCATGGCAATTTGATATTGGCATCTCTATATCCTATATGGCATGTTACAATGATGCGAGATTAAATAATAAATCATACATTTACAATTTAACCTCTCTATGGCTCATTTCTAATTACAACCCATAAAACAAATGAAAACAATTACAATAATTTTCTTCATCTTGTCTTCTTGGCATCTTCTCAATTTTCTCTTCTCATGATCCCTGAAAAGTGAAAATGTTTTTGTGGAAAAATTTAAAATTTGAAACCCAAATTTTTTTTTATTTGGGCTGGGCTCGGGACAATCCCGGGCCCACCATTTTTCCTTCAGCAGGGCCAGGGCCTGCCTAGCGCAGCATGGACTGCCAAGCCAGGCAGCCCTTGCGCTCTCAGCATGGGCCGCGACCCTTGCCTAGGCAACCCCAGCGCGAGAGCTCGCCCGCGCCGCCCGGGCAGGTTCTGCAGGCCCGCTAGGTTTCAGGAAACCCCGGGGGCTCGCTAGGGGCCACGGCCCTTGCCTGGGCAAGGTTACCGGCACGGCCCCTACGGCCCTGGGCAGGGCCTCGTCTGGCCCGCTTAGGTTTTAGAAAACCCTAGCGCACGCTTAGGTTTCCAAACCCTAGTGTAATGCAGCCAAACCCAGGAAGGACTCACCGCGGCCGGGCTTGTATGGAGGTCAGACCCATGCGGCGGCGTGCGACGGCGATGGCGGCGGCGGCGGCAAAAAAAAAAAAATATTTCCGGAATTTTAAATTACAAAATTTCCTATGCCCTTTAATGGCTTACATTATTTTCTAGAGAAAAACATAAACCACCAACTTGGTGTAATCAAAAACCTAGAGCCAATCGATCGGGATCCAGTCACATATATAATCAAAACAATTTTGAATTCGTCACATATTCATGCAAGATGCCAATATCAACACATATCATACATTCAATCGCATAAACATAAATCATGCATGATCATAAACCCAAGGCTCTGATACCAATTGTAGGATCTAGTTGTGATTTATAGATGAAAAATCATTTGAACAACAACAACATTGTAGGCTGAATTTCAAAAATTTTATCATATCCATTTAATTCCAAATTAAACGTAAACCACAGCGATAGATACATGCATGATATATGTTTATAGACAAAGGATTAGAATAACACACATACCTTTGTGACGATTGAATTAAATGACCGCAAGGATCTTGTCTCACTATCTCACGTTCCGAGATGGAGAATTGCCGTGAAAGAAGATCGTTGATCTATCGATACGATCACACCAAAAACCACTCGTTGATTCAAGACTATGACTCTATGGTATTTGGGATTAGAGAGTGGGCTCTTTTCAAAAAACCTAAGGAAACAATTTTCCTTCTATTTTTGTCTCAAAAATCTGGCCACCCTAGGAGAGAAAAGTGTGTGATATTATTTTCTTCAAAAAACTCATTGTTAGGGTTTTCAATAAATATCCTTATACAGGAGGAAATTCAAAAACTCAAACCCTAGATGGGATTTTCGAATTTCCCCTTCACCCTTGGATTAAAATCCGAAAATCCCCACATGGCTAGAGATATTCGAATTTTACTTCCCCTTTTGGAGCAAAATTCGAAATCCTCCTATGGCAAGGGATTTCCGAATTTTCCCAAAATAATATCAACTTTCTCTCTCCTTTAGTTGCCAAATAAAATCATGTTTAAATTTTTATTTTGAATTTTAAATTAATCACTATTAATTTTAAAATTCAAAATTCATTCCTTTTATTTTTCAATTATCAAATAAATGAAAAATAACATAATGAATTTTTAAACATAATTATATAACAAAATATCAGTTTCTATTTTCCCATTTATCAGAGCTAGCCTTGAGACCGAATGGACCCACATGAACAAAGCTATGGAATTACAATATTCGACTAACTTATCCCGAAAAGTTATTGATATATTTAATTCCGATATCGCACGACTCCACTACAAGTTCGATGTCGAATAATCTCTCGATTCATGTGCGCTAATTTTTCTGATGGTGTTGATACAATTTATCACACGGTCCACAGTGTAAATGCATTATTATCCTTCGTAAATATCAGTAATCATAATGGTATAGAATATTACCTTTTTACCATTCCAATCATTATTTCCTCAACTCCTTTATATGACTGTGAATAAGAAAGACATATGTTCGTAAGATGTCTCGCACATGTCACGATGTCTTAATCAATGAATTCATTGAATACGAGGCCTAGTTTATTTATTCACACACCCGTCAATAAAGCATGAGGTGATATTATTTCTTACGAATTCCATATCTATGAATCACATAACTCCAACTCAATTATCTCATGATCCCAATGACCGAGATGTCGTTCAAAAACTGCGAACTAATCTCATTGGTGAATCAAAGATCATGAGATATTAAGTTGAGCTATGCATTCACTTTAGGATTAAGATAATTACACAAATATACTTAAGTTGTGATAATTAGGTTTAGAGTTCTGTAAATGGTTTTTACTCTAACCTAATCAGTCAGATGGTCTATTCAACATGTTACAAGCATGTCTAGATCAACCACAGAGTCCAACTCCCATGCCCCGAGACCAGCATCACATGGTTCGATCTAACAGTCATAATCGGATTCGATTGCCCAATCAATCCTAAGACTGCGAATATCTATTTTAAACTGTATCAGAAGAGTTTGTCCGGCAGGGTTCCCCTGACTCTTCTTTCGTTGGTAACAATCTATGGACTAAGCAATATCACTAACACTCTTGAGTATGTGTCAAAACATAACTTTATTTCATTTTATAAAATCAGCAAAAATAATAACGTCTGACATTTGTCATTTCACAAATAACAAATTACATCCCACTTTATGGACACATTTCCAACAATTACATGGTTAGTGGCATGCTTGGTGCATATGCTTGAGGGATGGATTTTGGGTTAAATAGGAATGATCTTATGTAATAGAGCCTCATTTCTTATTTTTTTCCACAAAAAAAAAAAACTGAGCGAGAGCAATATTTCACAGATCCTGTAGTTTGGTGTTAATCACATTCGATGCTATAGAGCTGTTTGTTAAAAGAACACCTTTTTACAGTTACTTTAGGTTGTCTCTTGCCCAAAAAAAACAAAGAAACAAAAGGGAAGAAGTAATTTATTTTCCTATGCATTTTGTTTGGCTCTTTGTTCGTTTCTATAAATTTCTGTTTGACCCGAATGAAATCCTAAAAGCTGGTTTGTGGTAAGAATGGTAGAATGTTCTAGTAGTTGATTAACCTATCTTTTGATCAATGTTCGTTTGATTGTTTGTCCTAAATTTTACCTTCCTCACACTGAGCATTGATTGTTCCATTTCCAACTCCATGAGAGAAAACCTTTGCACTCAAATATTTCTGACACCTGTGAGATGAATGGAGTTGAGACTTCTACTTGATGAATTTTTCAAAGCTGCATGTGTTATGGTCAGTGGTAAGAAGGTTATGGTTTGGAGCACACACACTCGACTCTGGAGCTTTGACTGAAATAATCTCGATAGTATCTTTTGACTTCTTACTGACACTTTGTTTGAAATACTCAAGTGACTAAGCTAGTTGAGACTCAGATTTTCTTCGTGACATGATTTCTCTTGCGCTTGGATTGCTAGAGACTAGCAATAAGCTGGTTGGGGGTTGTGATAAGTGCATGAAAATGCACCCTAAATATTGCTTTTGACTTACATAATATTAAAATATTTAAGCTTTAATTAAACAATTCCATTATTTTATTCATAATATTTTTAATTGGAATTTGTCTAGTTTTTACTTAATTATTTACAGATGAAAAGCAGTGTAAAACTCTACACAAGAAGAAGCCATGAAAGCCATATTCAATGAGTCAAAATTAAGCCACATGAGCCAAGAGCCGCGTCAACCCATTGAGCCATCAAGCCGAGCCTCCATGTGTGTCCAACTCTCTCCCACATTCCCCACTCCATCTCTCGCGCGTCACCAGCACGCCGACCTGCCAAGGTGCACGTTCTTCTTCTGTGCGGTCTCCAGGGCATCTGAATCTCCCACTGTGTGGACCCCGCGCCTGCTCAGGCCAGCTTGCTCTCCCCTCTGCACATGCCACCTATCAAAAGCGGGTCCCAGCTGTCTCCAACGCCAGCAGACTTCCCCCAATCCACCCGCAACACGTGCCATTTTTCTCCTCACTGCCAATCACGTTGCGACACGAGTCCCCTTGTGTTGAATCCGAATTTCTCTATCAAAATCAAACGAGATTACCAGATTTCTTGCTCAAATCAAATATATGATTTCTCCTAATTTATGTGTAATTTTATTTTGTTTCCTTTTCATTTGTAATTTTCTATTTTTATTGTTTGTTTCCTTAT
The DNA here is from genome assembly GCA_012066045.3 of Morus alba. NCBI lineage: Eukaryota > Viridiplantae > Streptophyta > Magnoliopsida > Rosales > Moraceae > Morus > Morus alba. The sequence continues at coordinate 36,756,419 of CP050224.2, forward strand.
TTGACAGGCAACTTCTGAACACTATAAATAGAGGGGTTAGCCTAAGGTTTGAAGAAGCTTTGAATATTCAGTTTTCTGTCGTCTTGCTGTTAGTCTCATATTTTTTCTCTAGAACTTGTGAGAATGTTTTGCAAGATAGGCTAGAGTTTTCTTGGTGAGGTTAGAGACGAACTTCTGTTGAGTGACCCAATTTGGGGTTTTGATTCCTTGTGTTGTAAAGTTCATCATCTTAATGAATTAAATCTCATCTATTTTTCTATTACTTTTCAAAATATTGTGTGCCAATTTTTATATAAGTTCAGTCACGCTTTTCTTATGTAATTATGTCACGCATTGTTTTGTCATTCAAATTATTTTACAAATTGTCTTTTACTGCAATATTGTCAAATTGATATATTGTCGATTTTGAATAACTTGTAATAATAATATTTTCTAAGCCAACATAGAGATTTAATTTATCTGATTCTTTTATTTTGTGAATCAAAACTTGAATTGGTAAACGAAGCATTAGGGATTCTCGACACCTTACCATTTTCTTCATACAGATTTTCTCCTTTTTATTTTATTTGCAACAAAAATCCCAAAAACTCTCTTTTTTTTTAATTCACTTTTCTCTAACACTCTTATTCTGTTAGTCATTCTTGTTATTTTGTTATCTCTCTGTGGATACGACCACCCTTCTGTGCTACAATTGACCGCTTGTGAACATCACTTTTGGACGTTAATCATTCCACCTAAGTGACGAGGATAATTCCTGCTTTCGACGCCTTCCTTTATTACAGTTCTTGTTTTTCAAACGCTGATCATATCTTCGTCTCGTCGTTTCTGCAGAGATGGCGTCACTGAGAATTCAACTTTCCGGTAGTCAGCAATCTGGGCCGAGCCAGCAGCCATCGTCGGACCAATAGCCCCCGCAGAGCCAACAGCCCCCGTTGAAGGGAAGGAGAAAGCCAGCTCTTCTTCCCCCGCGCCGAAGGGGGAAGCACGCGCATAAGAAGAGGCGCACTGAGAAGATTCCAATCGCCGAGGCTTGGACACCGGTGGTCCCCATTCCTGAAGTCAGTGCTCCCTCGCTCTGAGGGAACGTATACTTATTCCCGGGGGAAAGATCATGGACGGGAATTTCCAACGCCGAGATTGGGGCGATGCTAAAACTTCCCCCTCGCTTTTCCCTTGTCTTCTAGGCTCTTTATGAGTCTTTCCTCGATCCCCACTGGATCGCTGCCTCTCAGTCTGCTTTTCAATTTTCCAGAGCCTTGTTCTTTCCATCCTTAACCTCCTTGGCCTAGTCAAGGTTGAGGAGTGTAAAAATGAGATGGACGCTATGGAGGCCAAGCTTAACTCCCTTGTTGATGAGGCCAAGAAAAAGTTGGAAGTTGCCATCGAGGAGAGAGACGTGGCTGTGGCCAAGCTGACGATTTGGGAAGGCAATTTGGCCAAGCTAAAGGCCAAAATTGAGGATATCAAACAGCGGGCAGATTTGTTCGATAAGAAGTTCACCGAGGCAATCGAGGCACTGAAGAAGTGCTTTGTTGAGGGAAAGGTTGAGGGGAAGAAGGAAGCCGAAGCTGAGGCTGCTGCAACCTTCGACGTCAAGCGGGCAGAGATTATTGAGGAGTTCAAGACTTCTCCGGAGCTCATGGATATCCGCAACAAGGATTTCCAATCGGCAGGTCAACAAATCGTCGATTTGATCAAGAAGGAGCATCCAAAGTGGGACTTGAGCTTTCTCTACAACTCTCCTCCTCCTGCTGACGACGACAATGTATCCCCTCCTGGCAATGGCGAAGAATCGGCAGCTAGTGGCGAAGCCTAGGAAACTCTTGTTTTTCCTTCTGTTAATATGGCGAGATATTGAATGAGTGTATTTCACATAATGAGATTATGTGGAACATGGACGCAGACACAATATGAATTTCTAATAATTTCCGTTAAGCATAGAAATTCTAATTGAGTCTACCGATGGTCATATATAGGATGATCTTAATCCTGAGTTCTTAACAAACTCCTATTTATGGATTTATGTCTATTGATTTACTCGGTGCGGATTCTAAGACCCCGAATCCTATTCCTTGTATTTTGGAGACATAATGAAATAGGTAGCTGGGAATGTTATTATACGAGATGGAATCCATTCCTTCTTGAGAAAGAAGCAGATAAATAATTCTCTTGAGTGTTGATTCGGTACTTGGATTAGTAAGAGCGCTCTGGTTCATGAATGTGTTTTATGAATCACTATCCATTAGAGAATCAATGGTACTCAAGAATAAAGATGTAATTAGAGAGGTTAACGGATTCTACCTGACTCTAATTATGAATTATTTATGGAGGATTGATCTATATGTAATGACTATATCAAATGGACACTTCGCAGTTTAGAAGTAATTAATTTCTATAATTTCGAGAGTGCAATTCCAAGCTTATAGTGGAGTAACTATTGGAATTAATAGAATTAATTAATTAATTAAAGTGTTTAATTAATTATTAATTTTATTGGAGCTCAGAATTATAGGTCCATTAGTCCACGCGTCGTCCTTGTAATTCTACCAGACACAAAGGGCAAAGTGGGAATTTTAGAATTACAGAATTCTAAAATTAAATACTCGAAAAATAATTAATTGAGAATTAATTATTATTTAAATAATGAGATTAATTAAATTTGAATTTGAACATATATAGATTTATCCATTTAAACTTATTTGATAAGTTGTTCAATTTAGAATTCAAATTAATTTAAGTTTGACTTAAATTCGAATTTGAATTTGAATTAAAATTGGACTACTGGATAAAGGATAAAATCTCTTCCTTCCCTATCTGATGGAGGCGCCACACACAGGGATAAAACCCTAGAGTGTGGCCGGCCACCTTGTGGATAAGGGGAAGGGATTTTTTTGTTCCAAATTCAAAATTGGAGATAAGGATTTGATTCTATTTTGAAGTTTGACTTCTACTCTTTAAATATGAGAAAGATAGAAAATTGTAGACACAATTTTCAAACATATTTTCAGCCCTAATTGGAGTGGTGGCCTAATTTCTCATAGAGGAAAAAGAGAGCAAAATATTTTTCTCTAAAAATTCCACATCGTGCATGCGTTGGTTTTTGTGGAAATTCGAGTGTTTAAGAAACCTGTTTTGTCTCACATGTGCCCACACACACGTCTACGTGGAATCAAGGAATTGACGTGGAAGACTTTGGTATTCTAAACACAAAGCTTGGAGCAAGGACTGTTCGTGGTCAAAGAAATTCAAGTTATCATCCGAGTCGGCTACCAGGTATTTTTCGGTTGATCCTTGAATAATATAAATTAATGTGATTAATTTATTCGTGCATAAATTAATATAATCTATAGAGTATGTCAAAAGTTTTATAAAAATTTTTGTTATACACGATCCGCTGTTCCCCACGCTTCCGCCGCCGAATCCGATTCAACAACCAACAAAAAATTCCTTAGAATTTTACTAAGTCCTCGTCTTTCCTCCTTGGAGGGTCTGACGTTGATTGTACCCCTTGGGGTCATCATCATAGAAAATTCTTTGGAATTTTGCTAAGTCCTCGTCTTTCCTCCTTGGAGGATCTGACGTCAATTGTGCCCCTTGGGGTTGTCGTCTTAGAAAATTCCTTGGAATTTTGCTAAGTCCTCGTCTTTCCTCCTTGGAGGATCTCACGTCAATTGTACCCCTTGGGGTCATTGTGTCACTTTTTAGTGATCCAAAGACCTCTGTCCCCCCATGTCTGTTTAATATGACCTTGGGTTTTTAAGCAGACATGTTATTAAGGGGTGAATTCCTTTGTTTCTGCAAACATATCAATTTATTCAATTTGTAAAGAATGTATAATTGAGATACGTAAGAATTTCATACACTATTGGTAGTACAGCCTTAGCTATTCTGCATTCCACGGGTGTTGAATCTTTTTGCCGTCATGGTTCTCCAAAATGTAGGTGCTGGGTCGTAGCACTTCCCTTATGCGGTAGGGCCCATCCCAGGTTAGGCCCAATGGACCAGTATTTTTGGGTTTCGTGCTTAGCGTTACCCTTTTTAATACTAGGTCTCCTGGGATGAACCTTCTCTGCCGAACTTTCTTATTGTAGTATCGCACTATTCTTTGCTGATAGGCGGCGAGACATAGTTGGGAGTCGAGCCTTTTTTCTTCCAACAAGTCGAGTTCTCCATTCATGCCTTCCGCGTTGTCATCGTCGTTATGGACGACAATTCTTAGAGTCAGCATTTCAATTTCTATAGGGAGCACGGCCTCGACGCCATATGCCATGGAGAAAGGTGTTTCACCCATAGTAGTCCAGCTCGTCATTTTGTATGCCCATAAGACCTTGGGAAGTTCCTTGGCCTATCTCCCCTTCAAATCGTCGAGCCTCTTTTTGAGGGTATATTTTAATATTTGATTGACCGCTTCGACTTGTTCATTTGATTGTGGATGGATCGGTGCCAAGAAGTCTTTTCAGATGCCCAAACTGTCACAGAATCTGCGTGTTTAGGTGTTGTCAAATTGTTTTCCGTTGTCCGATACTATTGAGTAGGGGACCCCAAACCTACACACGATGTTGTCCCACATGAATTTGGTGCAGGTTGCTTCTGTGGTTGTAGTTAGAGCCTTTGCCTCTACCCACTTTGTGTAGTAGTCTACTACAACGATTGCAAACTTAAATCCTCCAGGTGCAAGATGTAATGGCCCGATCAGGTCAACCCCCCTTTGGCGAAGGGCCATGGACTGAGAACGGAAGTTAACTTTTCTGGGGGTGCTCTAGGAATTGCGGCATACCTTTGTCATTTATCGCAACATCGGCCATATTGAAAAGTGTCTTTTTTGAGCATGGGCCAGTAGTATCCTGTTGGGAATAGTGTCCTAAAAGCATGAGATGTAAAAAAGATATTTATTATTTATTTAATAAAATAGATTATTCATCATTTTATGTGCATATATTTATGAATATTTTATGAATATCAAATAAAATTCATTGATTATTTATGTAACCTTAAACATGGTATATAAGTGTTATATACGAGAGGATAATGTTTAAGGATAATAATCAAAAGTAATTGTTCATAATGAATTTAATTAAAGTTTGGAATCTTTAATTAAAACATTATTAATACATGTCATTCCCATTTAGAATGGAACGGTGTTATCCGCACTGTTAATATGGCGAGATATTGAATGAGTGTATTTCGCATAATGAGATTATGTGGAACATGGACGCAGACACAATATGAATTTCTAATAATTTCCGTTAAGCATAGAAATTCTAATTGAGTCTATCGATGGTCATATATAGAATGATCTTAATCTTGAGTTCTTAACAAACTCCTATTTATGGATTTATGTCTTTTGATTTACTCGGTACGGATTCCGAGACCCTGAATCCTATTCCTTGTATTTTGGAGACATAATGAAATAGGTAGCTGGGAATGTTATTATATGAGATGGAATCCATTCCTTCTTGAGAAAGAAGCAGATAAATAATTCTCTTGAGTGTTGATTTGGTACTTGGATTAGTAAGAGCGCTCTGGTTCATGAATTTGTTTTATGAATCACTATCCATTAGAGAATCAATGGTACTCAAGGATAAAGATGTAATTAGAGAGGTTAACGGATTCTACCTGACTCTAATTATGAATTATTTATGGAGGATCGATCTATATGCAATGACTATATCAAATGGACACTTTACGGTTTAGAAGTAATTAATGTCTATAATTCCGAGAGTGCAATTCCAAGTTTATAGTGGAGTAACTATTGAATTAATAGAATTAATTAATTAATTAAAGTGTTTAATTAATTATTAATTTTATTGGAGCTCGTAATTATAGGTCCATTAGTCCCCAAGGTCGTCCTTGTAATTCTACCGCATACACAAAGGGCAAAATGGGAATTTTAGAATTACGGAATTCTAAAATTAAATACTCAAGAATAATTAATTGAGAATTAATTATTATTTAAATAATGAGATTATTTAAATTTGAATTTGAACATATCTAGATTTATCCATTTAAACTTATTTGATAAGTTGTTCAATTTAGAATTCAAATTAATTTAAGTTTGACTTAAATTCAATTTGAATCAATTAAAATTGAACTACTTGGATAATGGATAAAATATCTTCCTTCCTTATCTTATTTAGGTGCCACACATCAAAGGGATAAGGGAAGGGGATTTTGTTCCAAAATTCAAAATTGGAGATAAGGATTTGATCCTATTTTGAAGTTTGACTTCTTCTCTTCAAATATGAGATAAATGGAAAATTGTAGGACAATTTTTGACATATTTTCAGCCCTAAGAAAGGTGGTGGCCGAAATTTCTCATAGGGAAAAGAGTGAAAATATTTTTTCTCCAAAAATTCCACATCGTGCATGCGTTGGTGTTTGTGGAAATTCGAGTGTTTTAGAAACCGTTTTGTCTCACGTGTGCCCACACACACGTCTCACGTGGAATCAAGGAATTGACGTGGAAGACTTTGGTGTTCTAAACACAAAAGCTTGGAGCTAGGATTGTTCGTGGTCAAAGAAAATCAAGATATCATCCGAGTCGGCTACAAGGTATTTTTTCGGTTGATCCTTGAATTTTATAAATTAATGAGATTAATTTATTGGTGCATAAATTAATATAATCTATAGAGTATCTCAAAAGTTTTATGAAAATTTTTGTCATACACGATCCGCCTTTCCGCTGCGTTTCCGCCGCCGAATTCGATTCGGCAACCAACAATTGGTATCAGAGCGGTCTATAGACGATATTAATTTATGCTTCAATTAAATATGTGATATTTAAATATGTATGTATGTGATGAGTAGGCACTTGCATTTATGGATGTTTATTTTTATTCATGATGATGAATGTATGGATGATGGATTTGGTCGTTAATTATATGGTTCCATGGATCGGTTATATTCATTCGTTAATAAATTATTTGTAATTTAATTCGGGATTAGAATTATTGTAATTCTAGGATTTGGGTAGAATTAGGGTTTAAGATTTTGAATCAAGAAGGAGGCCTTGAAGATCATATTTGAAGCCTTCAAAGAAGCCCAGAAACTGCCCAAAAAATTCTGAAATCGGGCCCAGACGCGTCCCCGACGCGCCCAGGCGCATCCTAGACGCGCCCAGGCGCGGCCAGACGCGGCCCAGCGCGCCCCGACGCCGCCCAGGCGTGGCCAGGACGCGGCCCAGGCGCGCCCCGCCGCGCCCAGGCGTGTCCAGGCCGCGCCCAGCGCAGGCCAGGCCGCGCCCCTACGCTGGCGCCCAAGTTCGGGATTTGATCCCGAACGGGCCCGGCGGTTTCCGAAACCCTCGTAGAGCGTGCGACGAGCCCGAAAAGTTCCGGATCCCAAGAAAGGTGAAATCCAACCCGAGACAAAGAATGAAGCCAAGAATAAAGAATTCAAGAATCGAAGACCCGTTGATGTAACGGAAGAATATAATTATTGTAATTATTTATTTATTCGATTCGATTGAGTTGTAATTTATTTTTCCATGGGACCCGGTCAAATCCATCTCAATAGTTGATTGCATATATTTATATTTTATGTTGATAATTATATATTATATATGTCCATGCATATAACATGCCATGTAGATATAATGTGCCTACTCATATGTTTTTTATAACATGCCATGCATACACGCCAAGAATTGTTATTATTTATTTTATTTATTATAAAAGGGTTTTAGAAAAATAAAATAAAATAAGAACTATCTTGTTGAAAATTGATTTAATATGATTAAATTGATTTAAGTTGCAAAATTGATTTGCAAAATAATGCTACATGTGAAATTGAATTTAAAAGTTAAATTTTTGAATTTCACATATCCGAAAAAAATAAATTGTTTATTTTTCGATTTGAAAATCATGAGATGTTTTTCAAACAAAATACATGTTTGCAAAATAATGAGTGGGAGAGGGTTGTATGACAATACGACCCACTTGGTCTCCATCATTAGTTCAACACCGTGAGATTCGAAAGGGGGCTTGGGCGGCACCGATTCTGCACTCCCCTACGGAAAGTGTTCTTTCGGATCAATAACAAGGTTGACTTCCTAGCGATAGGATTCAAGGATGTATTTCGGTTTGACCTACCCTACGGCGGCACTCCGGAGTTAAGTCTGAGAATCAAATGATGGGTTACACTCATGGAGATATAATCAAATTGTTGATTATATTTTTGACCAAAATTAACGTAGTTGATAAATATGAAAATATGAGATATTTTGATTATATTTATTAATTGAGAAGGTCTCGGTTCAATTTGCGATATTTTGACCTACCCTACGGCGGCACTATATTATTCGTGGTAAATTGAATTATCCTTGGCACCCAAAATTAAAACATGATTTATGTATTTTCATGTGCATCATGCATCATATTTAATTGTGCCAAAATTAACATGCCTTGATATTCATGCACATAAATTGATTAGATGAATATTCTATTTATTCCCAAAGAATATGTCGAATCCCATTATCACACTACTAGTGACCCAAAAATTAGACGGTGATAATTATGCTAAGTGGAAAAGTAACATGAACATACTATTGGTCCATGAAGACTATAAGTTTGTCCTAGCGGAGGAGTGTCCTCCTAAACCCGCGACAACCGCATCCAAAACCGCAAGGGGAGCCTTTTTGATCGCTGGATCAAGGCCAACAATAAAGCAAAGTGCTTTATGCTTTGCCAAGATGAGCGATGTGCTTCAAAGAAGCATGAGGAGATGGAGACCGCTTATGAGATAATGGAGTCTCTAGAAGCCATGTTCGGCGCCCTCCTCCGAAAAAGGCTCGCTTGGATGCCGTAAGGGCTTTCATGAATGACAAAATGAAGAAAGGTTCTTGATCAAGGCACATGTTCTGAACATGATTGATCACCTCCACGATGCGGAGCTCAATGGTGCCGAAATCGATGAAGCCACCCAAGTTGGCATCATCCCGGAAAGCCTATCCCGACTTTCATGAGTTCGTGAACAACTTTGTTATGAACAAAAGGAAGTGCAATCTCACCGAACTCATGAATGACCCGCAAAACTTCGAATCCACTAACAAAAGAAGGGAGGAGAAGCAAATGTTGCGATTGCGGGAAGTTCTGATAAAAACAAAAGGAAAAACCGAAACCGGGAAAAGCGAAGGAGAAAAAGGAACAAGGTAAATCAGATTTACTAGTTCTTGAAACATGTTTAGTAGAGGGTGATACCTCAGCCTGGATAATTGATTCGGGAGCAACTAATCATGTTTGTTTTTCTTTGCAAAGTCTTAGTTGTTATACTGAGTTAGCCGATGGGGACTACACGATGAAAGTAGGCAATGGCGCAAGAGTTTCGGCAAAAGTAGTGGGAGAAGTTAGACTTCGTTTTAGGGAAAATAAATTTTTAGTTTTGAACAATGTTTATTTTATTCCAGACATTCGCAGAAATTTGATTTCTGTGGCCAAATTATTTGAACAATTATTTAAAGTTTATTTTGATAATTAATTTGTTCATATTTCTCGAAATAGTTTAAATATTTGTTCTGGACGTCTGGATGATGGTTTATATTGTATAAAACCAATCCCTAATTCACTGCTTAACACTGAAATGTTCAAAGTTGCCGAACCTAAGAATAAAAGGCAAAAGATTTCTCACGAAAATAACACATATCTGTGGCACCTTAGACTTGGTCACATTAACCTAAATAGGATTGAAAGACTGGTAAAGGATGGTCCTTTGCGTGAGCTAAAAGTTGGCGAGCTTCCAGTCTGTGAATCTTGTTTGGAAGGTAAAATGACCAAGAGACCTTTTACAGCAAAAGGAGTAAGAGCTACGTAACCCCATACAAATGATACATTCGGATGTATGTGGACCGTTAAATGTCCAAGCTAGAGGAGGTTATGAATATTACGTCACCTTTATTGATGACTATTCGAGATATGGTTATGTTTACGATGCAACGGAAATCTGAAACTTTTGGAAAGTTTAGAGAATTCCGAGCGGTTGAAAAACAATTAGGTAAACCAATCAAGGCACTTCGATCGGATCGAGGGGTGAATACCGGACCAAGAGTTCCGGGATTTCTTGATTGAAGAAGGTGTGGTATCCCAATTGATCAAGACCCGAACACCACAAAGAGAATGATGTGGCCGAAAGGAGAAATCGGACTTTGCTCGACATGATAAGATCAATGTTGAGTTATTCTTCACTGCCTACTTCTTTTTGGGGTTATGCCCTAAAAACCACTATGTATATTCTGAATCTAGTTCCATCTAAATCTATACCTAAGACACCCCTAGAGTTGTGGAATGGTCAAAAACCTAGTTTGAGACACATTCGCATATGGGGGAGTCCAAAGACACGTCTTTGAAGCAAAAGACCGGAAGTTGGAACCAAGGTCGGAAGTATGCATCTTTGTGGGATACCCACAAGGGACAAGAGGAGGATTGTTTTATAGTCAAGCGGATCAAAAGGTGTTTGTATCGACAAATGCCACATTTCGAGCATGACTATATGATAGATTTCAAGCCCGAAGTAAGATAGTATTAGAAGAGTTACTTTCCGATGAGATCGGACCACAATCGACAAGAGTTGTCGAACCACTCGCAGAAAAGACCACAGTTCCTAATCGGACTCCAGCCGCACCTCGTCGTAGTGGGAGGGTAAGCACGTTACCCGACCGCTATACAGGGAAGCCCAAATCGTCACTGCCGATGACGGTAGGAGGATCCATCGACCTTTAAGGATGCGATGGATGATTCTGATAAGGAAGAATGGCAAGCGCCTATGAAACTCGAGATGGAGTCTATGCACTCTAACTCGATCGGCAACTTGTAGATCTACCCAAAGGGGTAAAACCCATTGGATGCAAGTGGATCTTCAAGAGAAAGAGAGGAGCGGATGGAAAAGTAGAGACTTTTAAAGCAAGGCTAGTGGCTAAGGGTTATACCCAAAAGGAGGGAGTTGACTATGAGGAAACTTTCTCGCCAAGAGCTATGCTTAAGTCCATCCGGATACTCCCGCCATTGCGAGATATTTTGACTATGAGATATGGCGATGGACGTCAAGACGCCTTTTCTCGAATGGCTATCTTGATGAAACCATCTATATGGATCAGCCAGAGGGTTACATAGTGGAAGGCCAACAAAGCAGAAAGTCTCACGAAACCGCAAAGGTCCATTTATGGACTGAAGCAGGCTTCTAGATCATGGAACATCAAGTTTGATGAGGCTGTAAAGTCTTATGGATTTGATCAAAACATTGATGAACCATGCGTCTACAAGTACAAGAAAGAAGAGAAAGTGGTCTTCTTAATTGTGACGACCCTAACTTTTGATCATCATCCTATGCTCATACTTACCATTTCTTAACCTCTATGACGATGCTAGTTATAATTTCTTAAAATTTCAGGCCATTTTTTTTTTTTCATTCTTACCATACGTTAAAATGTTTGTAGCATTCTAGCAACATTCTATTACATCACCATCAAAATACATAAAACACTATTTTATTTTACATATAAAGTTCAAAGAATAAGTTTCCAAAACACGTGATGCATCCACAACCCACTTGCCCACATTTCGTTTTGCTACACCCTCTCTGCATGCCCATCATTAAGTTTTAGGGAGCCGGTGCTTTTACCCGTGCTTCCTACAACATGAACAAACTTAATGAGCTTTTCGCTCAAAGTATCAATAGGTCATAACAGATGCAATAATTATGCATACCCATATATGCATTCATATCATATAGCCTAGTACAGAATTCTCAACGACTTTCATTCTATATTTCTCATTCTTTTCATTCTTGTTTACGGATACCATAATCTTTGTTATATGGAATGGTTTCCGTGTTTCATTTTCTTGTCTTTTACTTCTTAGGGGCCCCGTCCCTGTTGTACCATAGTGCACATAACCAAAGTGAGGAGTGGGGTAGCTAACCAATCCAACTCAGATCACGGTTTCATATCTTTCATAGTCTCATAATAACCTTTCCTTCAAGGTGGTACAAATAGGACGTTTAGTCTCTTACCGCTTATCAATTTTCTCATTGAAACGGTAACTTTAGTTAAATCTTATGAATTTGTGCATTATTGAGCATTTTATCATGAGATTAACTTTCCATTAAAGTTTAACCTTTCATTTCTCTTAGTTTGATCTCGACTTAACATCGATACATACTTTTTGCATAATAAAGTTCTACGATTACGTAAGTCTTGTTGATACTTACCTAACATAGTATCTAACATTCAAAATTCTACTATATGCACAATCTTTGTGCAACATAGAAAAGCAACCTTGTTCATGATATAGCCATAGAAAACTATTGTACTTACCAAAGTTTCGCTAACGACGCCCCTTTGTCTCCCTTGACGCTTTCCAACTTCAACCGTTAATCGGCCCTATTGCATAAATTTTTCGATCGTTAGATTTAGAATCTAAGATCAATAATTACTTTGAAATTTACTTCGGAAAGGTCTACAATCCTTATGTTTGGTATTCAATCTCAAACTATTTCCTATCTCAAGGATTTGCACTAAAATCGTGCAAATTACTTAGTCATGGGCCTAATTTTCAATTTTGGTCTAAAACTGTGAATTCTCATTGTGTTCAGTTTCTAACCATCACCGATTATCGAAACATCTTTCTTTCCACACTTTAATCCCATATTCCTCTTGAAATCCAGTTTTAGTTCAAATTACTCAAACTAAATTTCGGCAGAGTTTCGCCTTATTTTTCTCGTTTCCCGAGTTTTTAATAACTCGTTCTACTTCCGTTTTTGGTACCTGGAGTAAAGATTCACATTCCTGAACACAGATTCCAACATAAAATTGAACAAAACATATGTTCTTTCTTAATCTAGGCTCACGGATTTTCGATAGAAATCCACCAAAACTTTATTCAATTGTCTTAACACTTACACCGTTAAACTCTTATTACAATACTCTACAAAACCTCGCCTTCAATTTTCACTTTAACGGAAGTTTTTCCGAGATGGGTTACTATTCATCTAAATCAAGAAAATATAGAATTCTCACGAAAACTCTGAAATCTTACCTCCAGAAGTTGAGGTTTTTCCGCTAGAACGCCTCAGGTTACGTTTCTACCGGATTGAATGGAAGAAATTTCAGTGAAACTGCTTGATTTTCACAACTCTCTGTCTTTTTTTTACGAATCACACTCTCTGCTTTTTTTTTTTCTTTCTTCGTAACTCTCTGCTTTTTTTTTTCTAAAGCTTTCCTCTGTTATGCTTCACGTTGGCATTAGTAAGTTTATGTATTGTTTTTTTACAACTTGAGTTATCAAGCTTAACGTGAGTCATCCTCCAGCCAAGCGTACATAATGACAGGTGGTGTTGTTGGTATATATCCACCTCCACCTCACCGTAACAACAATTCTTTTTACTTTTTTTTTTTTTTTTTATCTCACTATTACCGTGAGAATGTATATATATATACTTATCAGAACTTAGTTTTCTGTCTTATGAAACGTACTTAGAAATAATTATATATATAATGTATATATATACATATACTATAACTTTACATATTTTGGGAAATTTTATCCCGTACATAAAGTTTTTACATAACTTTTTCTTGATTACATCAAAATTCTACTACTTACTATTCCGGAAAGAATTTAGTCAAATACTGGACTGTCCGGATTAGACCTAAATTTTTTCCCGGTCATTACATTCACCCCTTCTTAAGAAATTTTCGTCCCGAAAATCAGAACAAATGGGGGTATTTTCTTCTCATCTCATCTTCACGTTCCCATGTTGCTTCTTCCACTTTTTGATTTCTCCACAAGATCTCTTTACAAGTGGAATACTTCGATTACGAAGACGCTTCTCTTCTCGTGCAAGTATTTGCACTGGTTGTTCCTCATAAGTCATGTCCTCGTGAATCTGTATCGGTTCATGTTTTATAACATGAGATGGATCGGGTATATACTTCTTTAACATCGAGACGTGGAATACATCATGTACCGCAGCTAATTCTGGCGGTAAAGCCAGTCGATAGGCTACTTTCCCTATTCGTTTAACAATCTGGAAAGGTCCTATATACCTTGGGCTCAATTTGCCTTTCTTGCCAAAACGCATAACACCTTTCATGGGTGCAATCTTCAAGAAAACTTCATCCTCTTCATTAAACTCTAAGGGTCTTCTACGCTTATCAGCATAGCTTTTCTGACGGTCCTGTGCCGTCTTCATTCTCTGATGGATTTTCTGGATGGATTCAACCGCCTCCTGAATGAATTCCGTCTTATGCAATTGCTTTTCCCTAGTTTCATACCAATGAATGGGAGATCTACACTTTCTTCCATACAAAGCTTCATATGGTGGCATACCGATTGAAGCTTGATAACTGTTGTTATACGAGAATTCAATCAATGACAGTTTCTTATTCCATGCTCCCTTAAAATCCATCACACATGCCCTAAGCATATCTTCTAAAATTTGGATGGTACGTTCCGATTGTCCATCGGGCCGAGGATGAAAAGTCAAAATTTTAACTCGAGCCCATGGCTTCTTGTACACTCTTCCAAAACATGGAGGTAAAGCGGCTATCCCGATCCGAGACAATGGATAAAGGTATTCCATGCAGTCTAACTATGTTGGTGACGTATAACTCTGCTAACTTTCCAAGGGTATACGTCACTTTTATGGGTACAAAATGGGCAGATTTAGTCAATCTATCAACAATTACCTAGATTGCATCATAACCTTCACTCGTTTTGGGTAGTCCTACCACAAAATCCATAGTTATATGCTCCCATTTCCATTCCGGAATATCTAACGGTTGCAGCCTCCAGCGGACGTTTATGTTCTCGCTTAACCTTTTGACATGTTAAACAACGACTAACGTAGTCCACGATGTCATTTTTCATATATCTCCACCAAAAGTGTTGTTTTAGATCTTGAAACATCTTAGTCGCTCCTGGATGTATCGAATAAGGGGTACTATGAGCTTCAGAAAGAATTTGATTCTTAAGATCTTTATCTTTTGGAACACAAATTCTTCCTTGAAACATAAGTATTCCCTTATGAGAGACTTTGAATTCTGTCTCTTTTCCTTCTTCAGCTTCTTTCCAATATTTGTCAAGAGTAGAATCTTGACGTTGAGCCGTTGCCATCTTGTCAAAAATAGATGGTTGTATCCGCAGAGTGGCTAATTTACCTATAATTAGCTCTAACCCTAACGAATGAATATCCTTCTGTAAAGGTGTTGGAAATCCATCCAATGACATATGACTTAATTCGGTAGTCTTACGACTTAAAGCATCAGCTACCCTATTGGCTTTTCTAGGGTGATAAAGGATTTCACAATCATAATCCTTTACTAACTCCAACCATCTGCGTTGCCTCATATTAAGTTCTTTCTGTGTAAATAAATACTTGAGGCTTTTGTGATCAGTGAAAATCTGACATTGTGCACCATATAAATAATGCCTCCATATCTTTAAAGCAAAAAACATCATTGCTAATTCAAGATCATGAGTAGGATAGTTTCTCTCATGAGTTTTCAATTGTCTAGACGCATATGCAATTACCATTCCATTTTGCATCAATACCGCTCCCAGCCCTAGTTTGGAAGCATCATCTTTGTATCGTCAAACTTTTCTCCTTCCTTTGGAATAGTAAGGATTGGTGCAAGAATAAGCTTTTGTTTCAATTCTTGAAAACTTTCTTCACACTTCTCGAGTCCATTCGTATTTCTTTTCTTTTCGTGTGAGGGTAGTGAGTGGTGCAGCTAGTTTTGCAAAACCCTCTACAAATCTTCTATAATACCCAGCCAAACCTAAGAAACTACGAATCTACATTACGTTTCTTGGTGCGGGCCGATTCTTGGCTTGACTTCAATCTTTGCTAGATCCACCGAGATTCCATCCCCGAGACTACATGTCCTAAGAAATGAACTTTATTGAGCCAAAATTCACACTTGGAGAATTTAGCATATAGTCGATGTCTTTTTCAAATTTTTGAAGAATAGTTCTCAAGTGCTCTTCATGTTCCTTATTATTCTTTGAATAAATTAGTATGTCGTCGATAAAAAAAACGATAACAAATTTATCCAAATATTCCTTGAAAACACGATTCATCAAATCCATAAAAGTCTGCTGGGGCATTAGTTAGTCCAAACGGCATCACAAGAAACTCGTAGTGTCCATAACGCGTTAAAAGCCGCCGCTTAGATATATCTTGCTCCTTAATCTTCAATTGGTGGTATCCAGATCGCAAATCAATCTTTAAAAATATCGCCCCTTTTAGTTGGTCAAATAAGTCATCGATCCCGGGCGTAGGATATTTATTCTTTATCGTGACCTTATTGAGCTCACGATAGTCAATACACATTCTTAATGTGTCATCTTTCTTTTTACAAACAATATAGGGGCTCCCCAAGGTGAATAACTTGGTCGGATAAATCCTTTGTCCATTAATTCTTGCGCTTGCATTTTTAATTCCTTAAGTTCTCACTGAGCCATCCTATAAGGAGTCTTTGAAATTGGTGCCGTTCCAGGTAAAAGTTCGATTTCAAATGAAATCTCACGTTCTGGTGGCAATCCTGGCAATTCTTCTGGAAAAACTTCCAAAAAATCCTGAACTATCGGCACATCTTTTGGTTGCAACTTATCAGTTTTAGTCGTATCCACAACATGAACTAGATATCCTTGGCAACCACTTGAAAGTAATTTCTTTGCTTCCATTGCATTAATTACTTGTCTGGGGGTATGTTTAGAGCGGTCAACGTACTCAAAAGTTTCTTCCCCATCAGGTCGGAAAATCACCTTCCTATTACGACAATCGATAGTAGCTTGATATTTTCCTAAGAAATCCATTCCTAGGATGACGTCGTAGTCGATTATCTTTAATACAACTAGATTTGTGTATAGCTCCTCGTTAGCTATGACTATTGGTACATGCTCTAACCTAAATTCTCGACAATAGAATTTCCCGGATGGCGGTAGTCCTAAATGTCTGACCAATTCTATTCATAGCATAATTTAATTTCTCAGCAAATCCATATGATGCAAACGAATGTGATGCTCCGGAATCAAATAATGCGTATACTAAGTGCTGAGCAATAGTAAGCTGACCTGTCACGACTCTTGACGTGCCAGCTTCTGCATCATTTTTCGTGTATGCCAACAACCTAGCATTGGTTTGTGATGGGGCTTCTATTCCATCTTGCTGAGGTTGCATTTCCTCAACTCTTAGCTGCATCGCATTTGCCTGGTTAATAGGCTGTCTATTTGAATTCTGAGGACAATTCCAAGAATAATGGCCCTCTTTGCCACATGTATAGCAACTGTTTGTTCCATAACGGCATACACCCGAATGTTTCTTTCTGCACTTAGAGCACTCAACTATATTTGTGTTGCGATCTTGCCTCTGTTGCGGATTTTGGGAATTAAGGTTTCGATTTCCACCAAAATTTCTCTTCCTCTTATTCGGGTTCTGGTTATTTTGTGGACGACTCTGCAGAGGTCGATTTCCTTGTCCAGTTCTGTTAGCTTGGTTACTCTGACCAGCTTGATTATTCTTTTGATTCCCCTTTTGGGTTTGCTTTGCTTGGGCTTGTTCCTTTTTCTTGGCATCCCAGAATTTGGTTCTCTCTTCTTTAGCTTGGGCTAGGTGATATTCTGCTCGGACTGCTCTACCAACACAATCCGCCACTGTTGTGGGTGGTCTTTCCCCACTATCTACTACTGTAGCTATTTCGGGCGAAACATCACTAACATTCGTCGCACCCTTTCCATTTCTGTTGGCACTAGCTGAGGGCATAGCCTTGCCAATCGATCGAACTTACGACAAGCCTCCATAATGACCATATCACCTTGCTTCAAATTATTGAATTCATTTTGTTGAGCTCGGAGACCTCAAAGATCATAGTACTTAGCATTGAATTCCCTAAGAATTCATTCAAGTCATCATTGTTACATTCCTTCTTATTACCACTGTCTCCCACCAAAGGCGGGCATCTTTCTTTAACACATACGGAAGCACGAGAGAACTTTTTCTTGCTCCGTTAGATTCATGAAATCCAGAATCGTTTGGAGTGAAGTTAACCACTCCTCGACTTCTAGTGGGTCAGTGGAACCTTCAAATTCTGGTGGCTTCATCCTACGAAACCGTACATATAATGGTTCCCGATTAGCAATTGGCATAGCTTGTGGCACCATTTACGCATCGCCAGGCTCTGGTTGCGGTGCCGGTTGAACAGGTGGCGCTCTTCTTCGCTCTTGTTCCTGGTCTCTTTGCTCTAACTGTGCCCGTAAATTTCTATTCTCATTCTCTTGAGCCTCAAGTCTGGCTTGTAAATTAGCTATGGTGGCAGCTAAATCCCCTCCTAGTTCCTGGACCAATCGTTCCCTACGTGGACGAACCATGTTTTCATGTGTCTACATAAGAAGAATAATGGTAAACATAGTTAACTTTCCGGATATGTGTGTATGTATGAATCTAAATAAATCTTAACATCATTTCATAACATAAAGTTGTTTTAAAAATAATACAACTTCTATTAAATGTGGTGGCATTCTGGCAGTATTTTAACCACACTTATCATTAAAAAAAAAAAATGCATTCCTAGGTAACAACATTTTTTTTTATTAGATTCATTTGTATACCTGTATACACATACATACACATATCCGCTCAAACATACATATACATTCATCATTCATTACTTACACAAGACAAGTATGATTATCTTATACATTCACAGTACATTTTTTTTTTTACATTGCCAAAATCTAACATCATCATCAAAATGTTACATCATATTGTACATCAGCTTAATTCCCAGTGGCCTCCTAAAAATCCTCCTCCGGATCTTCTTCCTCACTTGTATTTGCGATGTTTTGGGAATCCACATTTGGCTGTCCCTGTTGTTGGGGTGATGATGTTGTTCCAATTTCTACTCCAGAACACACCTCTACTGATCTATTTCTACGTAGGTATTCTCTCTCGCCTACGTTCAAACTCCATTCGACGCTCACTAACGATCGCTCCCCGCCTCCTCTCGCTCTATAGCCAAAGTTTCTTCTAATTTTGTTACTTCCTCTACAAACTGGGTGAGGGTATATGTAACTTCCCATCGTGGAAATACCATAGTTTGTAACTCTTCTGTTAACCCTCTCCATAATATGAAACATGCATCCTGTTCTTTTAATCGAATAGTGGGATCGGTCCATAATCTCACTAAAGAACCGATCAAAGATAGATTGCCACAGTGTCATAAGGTCGCATCTTAAATTTATCGACCTTGTGTATATACTTCTCCATTTTTTAAATTCGGTCTCCCAAGATGTGGTTGAGCCTCAGGAGGTAGAGGCAACCTCTGGTGCCATCCTTACAGTACCTCTCTCGGTGGAAATTGAGCTAGCAAAGAACTACAAAAATTGCCCCATGGCACCTCATGCACATTCCTTGTTTCCACCGCACCTCTCCAAAACTGTCTAGCGTCGACTCTAATAGGCGGCGGCTAGAATCACCCAATCACTCTCATCAATATCACGGCTACCATCAAATATTCAATTCGGTGTAGCCATCACTGTAATTTGGTTGGGTGAGCCCCGACCATCATACACAGTGGGATTACATCGATAAAGTGCAAAAAGCAGCTCTTGCGGCGACCTAGATCCTATTGGGTGTCTAATCATTGCTACTTGCACTTCCCTATCAATCGGGAGGGCTCAACTACTCTAATAGGTCATAAATTGTTGTAGAGGTACCTCTATAGGAATAGATTCCACTTCTTCTACTGAAGGTAGACTATGTGGACGTTTTCTCCATCCTAGACCCCGGATACTTCTTCTATGCAACCCTCTGGGTATCATCCGAGTTCGCCTTGTTCGAACCATATCGTATATCCTATAAGGACAAAATTCACACATTGAATTCTAAATTCAAAAGAATGAATAACTTACTTAGACAATGTAGAGTCAGATGCTCAGCAAAATGTGGGTGGGTGGCAGAACCGTCGCTCTGATACCAACTGTGACGACCCTAACTTTTGATCATCATCCTATGCTCATACTTACCATTTCTTAACCTCTATGACGATGCTAGTTATAATTTCTTAAAATTTCAGGCCATTTTTTTTTTTTCATTCTTACCATGTACGTTAAAATGCTGTAGCATTCTAGCAACATTCTATTACATCAGTCATCAAAATACATAAAACACTATTTTATTTTACATATAAAGTTCAAAGAAATAAGTTTCCAAAACACGTGATGCATCCACAACCCACTTGCCCACATTTCGTTTGCACCCTCTCTCGCATGCCCATCATTAAGTTTTAGGGGCCGGTGCTTTACCCGTGCTTCCTACAACATGAACAAACTTAATGAGCTTTCGCTCAGCAAGTATCAATAGGTCATAACAGATGCAATAATTATGCATACCCATATATGCATTCATATCATATAGCCTAGTATAGAATTCTCAACGACTTTCATTCTATATTTCTCATTCTTTTCATTCTTGTTTACGGATACCATACTGTTATATGGAATGGTTTCCGTGTTTCATTTTCTTGTCTTTTACTTCTTAGGGGCCCTGTCCTGTTGTACCATAGTGCACATAACCAGTGAGGAGTGGGGTAGCTAACCAATCCAACTCAGTCACGGTTTCATATCTTTCATAGTCTCATAATAACCTTTCCTTCGAAGGCTGGTACAAATAGGACGTTTAGTCTCTTACCGTTTATCAATTTTCTCATTGAAACGGTAACTTTAGTTAAATCTTATGAATTTGTGCATTATTGAGCATTTTATCATGAGATTAACTTTCCATTAAAGTTTAACCTTTCATTTCTCTTAGTTTGATCTCGACTTAACATCGATACATACTTTTTGCATAATAAAGTTCTACGATTACGTAAGTCTTGTTGATACTTACCTAACATAGTATCTAACATTCAAAATTCTACTATATGCACAATCTTTGTGCAACATAGAAAAACAACCTTGTTCATGATATAGCCATAGAAAAACTATTGTACTTACCAAAGTTTCTTAACGACGCGTCCTTTGTCTCCCTTGACGCTTTCCAACTTCAACCGTTAATCGGCCCTATTGCATAAATTTTTTCGATCGTTAGATTTAGAATCTAAGATCAATAATTACTTTGAAATTTACTTTGGAAAGGTCTACAATCCTTATGTTTGGTATTCAATCTCAAACTATTTCCTATCTCAAGGATTTGCACTAAAATCGTGCAAATTACTTAGTCATGGGCCTAATTTTCAATTTTGGTCTAAAACCGTGAATTCTCATTGTGTTCGGTTTCTAACCATCACCGATTATCGAAACATCTTTCTTTCCACACTTTAATCCCATATTCCTCTTGAAATCCAGTTTTAGTTCAAATTACTCAAACTAAATTTCGTCAGAGTTTCGCCTTATTTTTCTCGTTTCCCGAGTTTTTAATAACTCGTTCTACTTCCGTTTTTGGTACCTGGAGTCAAGATTCACATTCCTGAACACAGATTCCAACATAATATTGAACAATACATATGTTCTTTCTTAATCAAGGCTCACGGATTTTCGATAGAAATCCACCAAAACTTTATTCAATTATCTTAACACTTACACGTTAAACTCTTATTACAATACTATACAAAACCTCAGTTTCAATTTTCACTTTAACGGAAGTTTTTCTGAGATGGGTTACTATTCATCTAAATCAAGAAAATATAGAATTCTCACGAAAACTCTGAAATCTTACCTCCAGAAGTTGAGGTTTTTCTGCTAGAACGCCTCAGGTTACGTTTCTACCGGATTGAATGGAAGAAATTTCATGAAACCGCTTGATTTTCACAACTCTCTGTTTTTTTTTTTTACGAATCACACTCTCTTTTTTTTTTTTTTTTTCTTCGTAACTCTCTGCTTTTTTTTTCTAAAGCTTTCCTCTGTTATGCTTCACGTTGGCATTAGTAAGTTTATGTATTGTTTTTTTTACAACTTGAGTTATCAAGCTTAACGTGAGTCATCCTCCAGCCAAGCGTACATAATGACAGGTGGTGTTGTTGGTATATATCCACCTCCACCTCACCGTAACAACAATTCTTTTTACTTTTTACCTTTTTTTTTTTATCTCACTATTACCGTGAGAATGTATATATATATACTTACTGTAACTTAGTTTTCTGTCTTATGAAACGTACTTAGAAATAATTATATATATAATGTATATATATACATATACTATAACTTTACATATTTTGGGAAATTTTATCCCGTACATAAAGTTTTTACATAACTTTTTCTTGATTACATCAAAATTCTACTACTTACTATTCCGGAAAGAATTTAGTCAAATACTGGACTGTCCGGATTAGACCTAAATTTTTTCCCGGTCATTACATTAATTCTTTACGTCGATGACATCCTACTCATAGGGAATGATGTGGGAATGATGACAGATGTAAAGGAGTGGTTAGTCAGCCAATTCCAAATGAAAGATTTGGGAGAGGCAAGCTATGTTCTTGGGATCAAGATTATTCGAGATCGCAAGAAAAAGCTTTTGGCGTTATCACAAGCATCTTATATAGACAAAGTGTTGTCTAGGTATTCGATGCAAAACTCCAAGAAAGGGAATTTGCCTTCTAGGCATGGTATTCATCTTTCTAAGAAGCAATGTCCTAAGACCCCGCAGCAGGAAGAAGATATGAGAAGGTATCCCTACGCTTCGGCTGTGGGAAGCCTTATGTATGCCATGTCGTGTACAAGACCAGATATCTGCTATGCAGTGGGAGTAGTCAGTCACTACCAGTCCAACCCGGGATTAGATCATTAGGTTGCAATGAAGTGTATTCTCAAGTATCTTAGGAGAACGAGAAACTATATGTTAGTATATTCCGGAGAAGATCTGTCTCTCACCGGATACACAGATTCGATTTCCAATCGAGATAGAGATAGTCGACGGTCGACATCCGGATCCATGTTCACTCTTAATGGAGGAGCCGTGGTATGGAGAAGTATAAAGCAAAAGTGTGTTCTTGACTCTACCATGGAAGTTGAATATGTTGCGACTTGTGAAGCCAAAAAGAAGCTACATGGCTCGGGAAGTTCTTAACCGATCCGAAGTTGTTCCATATGGATAAGCCAATTAAGCTCTCTTTGTGACAACAAAGGAGCGGTGGCTAATTCAAAAGAACCTAGAAGCCATAAGAGTGCGAAACATATAGAAAGGAAATATCACCTGATCAGAGACATTGTGGATAGAGGCGATGTAGCGGTTCTGAAGATCGCGTCAGAGGACAACCTTGCTGACCCGTTCACCAAGACATTGCCATTAAATGTATTTGATCGACACTTAGATGGATTTGGGATTAGAGACATGACACACCTGCTTTAGGACAAGTGGGAGATTGTTGGGAATAGTGTCCTAAAAGCATGAGATGTAAAAAGGATATTTATTATTTATTTAATAAAATAGATTATTCATCATTTTATGTGCATATATTTATGACTATTTTATGAATATCAAATAAAATTCTTTGATTATTTATGTAACCTTAAACATGGTATATAAGTGTTATATACGAGAGGATAATGTTTAAGGATAATAATCAAAAGTAATTGTTCATAATGAATTTAATTAAAGTTTGGAATCTTTAATTAAAACATTATTGATACATGTCATTCCCATTTAGAATGGAACGGTGTTATCCGTGACTTTTTAATATGGCGAGATATTGAATGAGTGTATTTCGCATAATGAGATTATGTGGAACATGGACGCTTGAACACAATATGAATTTCTAATAATTTCCGTTAAGCATAGAAATTCTAATTGAGTCTACCGATGGTCATATATAGAACGATCTTAATCTTGAGTTCTTAACAAACTCCTATTTATGGATTTATGTCTTTTGATTTACTCGGCACGGATTCCGAGACCCTGAATCCTATTCCTTGTATTTTGGAGACATAATGAAATAGGTAGCTGGGAATGTTATTATACGAGATGGAATCCATTCCTTCTTGAGAAAAAGCGAGATAAATAATTCTCTTGAGTGTTGATTCGGTACTTGGATTAGTAAGAGCGCTACGGTTCATGAATTTGTTTTATGAATCACTATCCATTAGAGAATCAATGGTACTCAAGGATAAAGATGTAATTAGAGAGGTTAACGGATTCTTCCCCGACTCTAATTATGAATTATTTATGGAGGATCGATCTATATGCAATGACTATATCAAATGGACACTCACAGTTTAGAAGTAATTAATGTCTATAATTCCGAGAGTGCAATTCCAAGTTTATAGTGGAGTAACTATTGAATTAATAGAATTAATTAATTAATTAAAGTGTTTAATTAATTATTAATTTTATTGAGCTCGTAATTATAGGTCCATTAGTCCCCGCGTCGTCCTTGTAATTCTACCGCACACAAAAGGGCAAAATGGGAATTTTAGAATTACGGAATTCTAAAATTAAATACTCAAGAATAATTAATTGAGAATTAATTATTATTTAAATAATGAGATTATTTAAATTTGAATTTGAACATATCTAGATTTATCCATTTAAACTTATTTGATAAGTTGTTCAATTTAGAATTCAAATTAATTTAAGTTTGACTTAAATTCAATTTGAATCAAATTAAAATTGAACTACTGGATAATGGATAAAATATATTCCTTCCTTATCTTATTTAGGTGCCACACATCAAAGGGATAAGGGAAAGGATTTTGTTCCAAAATTCAAAATTGGAGATAAGGATTTGATCCTATTTTGAAGTTTGACTTCTTCTCTTCAAATATGAGATAAATGGAAAATTGTAGGACAATTTTTGACATATTTTCAGCCCTAAGAAAGGTGGTGGCGAAATTTCTCATAGGGAAAAGAGTGAAAATATTTTTTCTCCAAAAATTCCACATCGTGCATGCGTTGGTGTTTGTGGAAATTGAGTGTTTTAGAAACCGTTTTGTCTCACGTGTGCCCACACACACGTCTACGTGGAATCAAGGAATTGACGTGGAAGACTTTGGTGTTCTAAACACAAAAGCTTGGAGCTAGGATTGTTCGTGGTCAAAGAAAATCAAGATATCATCCGAGTCGGCTACAAGATATTTTTTCGGTTGATCCTTGAATCTTATAAATTAATGAGATTAATTTATTGGTGCATAAATTAATATAATCTATAGAGTATCTCAAAAGTTTTATGAAAATTTTTGTCATACACGATCCGCCTTTCCGCTGCGTTTCCGCCGCCGAATTCGATTCGGCAACCAACATATCCTTGCCTCAAAACCTTTAGAGCCAGAGACTATCCCCTAGTATGGATACCACAGACTCCTTCATGGATTTCTTTGAGGACCTTCTGGGCTTCGGCATCATCCAGACACCGCTGTAGAGGTGTTGACTAGCCTCGTCAATAGAGCAAGCTGTCATACAATAAGTACCTAGCAGCCCTATACCTGATCCGTCTGGCTTCATCTTTATTGTTTGGCAGTTGTATGTCCATTAGGTATTGGATGAGTGGCGTCATCCAATTTCTACCTGTTTGGATGATCAGGGCTTTAGCCTTCTCTTCAATAGTCGGCCACTTTAATTCTTCAATGGGAACAACCCCTAGAGTGTCAGAATCTCTTGAAGATGCTAGCTTTGCCAGGGAATCGGCGTTCGTATTTTCGGCTCGTGGTATTTGAAGTATCTCGTAGCTTTTGAACTTAATGAGTTCTTCTTTTACCTTTCTTAAGTATGCTCCCATCTTCTTGCCGCGCACTTGGTATTCTTCTTTTACTTGCGCGACGACCAATTGAGAATCGCTAAAGATGCTGAGCCTTTCGACCTTCAGGTGGCTGGCTAATCGTAGTCCGGCAATTGGTGCTTCATATTTCACCTTATTGTCCAACGCCTTGAATTTAAATTGAACCGCCGAGGTAATCTTGTGGCCTTCGGGGCTAATTAATAAGACGCCAGCTCCTGACCCATTTTCGCTCGCCGCCCCATCCACGTAGAGCTTTCATTTTGTAACCTCGATTTCTTCAAGTGAAGCGGGAGCTGGTCTGTGAGAAAACTCAGCCAAAAAATCGGCGAGTGCTTGGCCCTTGATCGTAGTCGTCGGCACATATCTAATGTCAAACTGAATCAACTTTACTGACCATTTGAGGAGTTGACCGGAAGTTTTGGGCTTTTGCAGAGCTTGTCTCAGCGGGTGATTTATGAGAACCCGTATTGTATGGGATTGGAAATAGTGCCGAAGCTTCCTTGAAGCCACCATCAGGGCGAGGGTCAGGCGCTCCATTTTGCTATATCTTGACTTGGCGTCGAGGAGCCTTTTTCTCATGTAGTAGATCGGTAATTACACCCTCTCTTCTTCTCTTACTAATACGGAGCTTACGGCGCGTTGGGACACGGAGAGGTATAGGCTAAGCTCCTTGTCAGCGTTGGGTTTTGAAAAAATTGGGGGCTTGCCCAAATGCTCCTTTAATTTTTGAAAGGCCTCTTCACATTGTGGTGACCACTCAAAGCACTTGCTTCCTTTTAAAGCGTCGAAGAAGGGGACGCACTTGTCAGTTGCTTTTGATATGAACCTGTTTAGGGTGGTGACACATCCTGTTAATCTTTGCACTTCCTTTAGCTTTGTTGTTGGTAGCCGAATCGAATTCGGCGGCGAAAGCGTGGGAAAACAGCGGATCGTGTATAACAAAAATTTTCATAAAACTTTTGACATACCCTATACATTATATTAATTTATGCACAAATAAATTAATCACATTAATTTATGTTATTCAAGGATCAACCGAAAAATACCTGGTAGCCGACTCGGATGATAACTTCAATTTCTTTGACCACGAACAGTCCTTGCTCCAAGCTTTGTGTTTAGAATACCAAAGTCTTCCACGTCAATTCCTTGATTCCACGTAGACGTGTGTGTGGGCACACGTGAGACAAAATAGGTTTCTTAAACACTCGAATGTCCACAAACACCAACGCATGCAGTGGAATTTTTGGAGAAAAATATTTTGCTCTCTTTTTCCTCTATGAGAAATTCGGCCACCACTCCAATTAGGGCTGAAAATATGTTTCAAAATTGTGTCTACAATTTTCTATCTTTCTCATATTTAAAGAGTAGAAGTCAAACTTCAAAATAGAATCAAATCCTTATCTCCAATTTTTGAATTTGGAACAAAAAATCCCTTCCCCTTATCCACAAGGTGGCCGGCCACACTCTAGGGTTTTATCCCTGTGTGTGGCGCCTCTATCAGATAGGGAAGGAAGAGATTTTATCCTTTATCTAATAGTCCAATTTTAATTCAGATTCAAATTCGAATTTAAGTCAAACTTAAATTAATTTGAATTCTAAATTGAACAACTTATCAAATAAGTTTAAATGGATAAATATAGATATGTTCAAATTCAAATTTAAATAATCTCATTATTTAAATAATAATTAATTCTCAATTAATTATTTTTTGAGTATTTAAGTTTAGAATTCCGTAATTATAAAATTTCCATTTTGCCCTTTGTGTCTGGTAGAATTACAAGGACGATGCGGGGACTAATGGACCTATAATTCTGAGCTCCAATAAAATTAATAATTAATTAAACACTTTAATTAATTAATTAATTCTAATAGTTACTCCACTATAAACTTGGAATTGCACTCTCGAAATTATAGACATTAATTACTTCTAAACTGCGAAGTGTCCATTTGATATAGTCATTACATATAGATCAATCCTCTATAAATAATTCATAATTAGAGTTAGGTAGAATCCGTTAACCTCTCTAATTACATCTTTATCCTTGAGTACCATTGATTCTCTAATGGATAGTGATTCATAAAACACATTCATGAACCAGAGCGCTCTTACTAATCCAAGTACCGAATCAACACTCAAGAGAATTATTTATCTGCTTCTTTCTTAAGAAGGAATGGATTCCATCTCGTATAATAACATTCTCAGCTACCTATTTCATTATGTCTCCAAAATACAAGGAATAGGATTCAGGGTCTCAGAATCCGTACCGAGTAAATCAATAGACATAAATCCATAAATAGGAGTTTGTTAAGAACTCAGGATTAAGATCATTCTATATATGACCATCGGTAGACTCAATTAGAATTTCTATGCTTAATGGAAATTATTAGAAATTCATATTGTGCCTGCGTCCATGTTCCACATAATCTCATTATGCGAAATACACTCATTTAATATCTCGCCATATTAACAGTGCAGATAACACCGTTCCATTCTAAATGGGAATGACATGTATTAAAAATGTTTTAATTAAAGATTCTGAACTTTAATTAAATTCATTATGAACAATTACTTTTGATTATTATCCTTGAACATTATCCTCTCGTATACAACACTTATATACCATGTTTAAGGTTACATAAATAATCAAGGAATTTTATTTGATATTCATAAATATATGCACATAAAATGATGAATAAACTCTTTTATTAAATAAATAATAAATATCCTTTTACATCTCATGCTTCTAGGACACTATTCCCAACATTTGTTGGGGACCGCATATCCTATAGGGCTTTGATTTTCTCGGGGTTAGCTTCAATCCCGCAGTTGCTGACCATAAAACCGAGGAATTTTCCCGACCCAACTCCAAAGGCACATTTTTGGGGATTTAGTTTCATGTGATATTTTCTTAATACACTGAACATTTCCCCCAGGTGGTTGACGTGATGGCTGGCCCTGGCACTTTTTACGAGCATATCATCGAAGTAGATCTCCATCGTTTTACCGAGTTGTTGAGCAAACATTTTATTCGCAAGTCTTTGGTAGGTAGCCCCTGCATTTTTTAGGCCGAAAGGCATCACCTTGTAGCAGTAAAGGCCCCTGTCGGTTATGAAGGATGTGTGCTCCTCGTCGGCTCGATGCATGGAGATCTGGTTGTATCCGGAGTAGACGTCCATAAAGCTCAGCATCTCATGTCCTGCCGTGGCGTTGACCATTTGGTCTATTCGAGGGAGTGGAAAGTCATCCTTTGGGCAGGCTTTGTTGAGATCGCTAAAGTCGACGCATGTTCTCCAGTTCCTCGTTGGGTTTGACCACTAGAATGGGATTTGATACCCAACGTGGGTAATGGGCGTCCCTAATGAACCCATTATTGATCAGCTTGTCGACCTCTTCTCTCAGTGCTTCATACCTCTCACGGTTCATCGGTTGACGTTTCTGGCGCTTGGGCGGATATGAGGGGTCGACGTTTAGGGAGTGACATATTATTTTGGCGTCGATCCCTTCCATGCCGGAATGATTCCAGGCGAAGACATCTAAGTTCTTCCTGAGGAAGTTTTCGATCTTAACCTTAAGTGATGGGGCTAAGCCTGAGCCTATTTTCAGCACTTTGGTGGACTCGCCTTCGTCAACTTGGATTTCCACCAACTACTCGACGAGTTGAGACCATGTGACTTCCTCTTGGATCCTGGGGTCTATGTCCTCGACGAGGCTTTGGTGAACCATCCTTGCCTCTTGTCTTCCTGGCTGGTCATATCCGTGCAAGGTGTTAGAGTACGCAACCCTAGCTTCATATTAGTTGCTCTTCATTTCCCCTACGCCATTTGGGGTGGGGAACTTGACCTTCTGGTGGTAAACGAAGGTTATTGCCCTTAATGCCCGGAGGGTTAGTCTCCCGATTACCGCGTTGTACTGAGAGCCTCCTTTTATGACCACAAAGTTGGCCATTGTGGTTGCCTATCGAGGTTTTTCTCCGGCGGTTATGGGTAGCCAAATAGTCCCTTGAGGGATGACGGAGTTTCCAATGAAACTGTATAGTGGCCTGGAGGTCCTTTCCAACTGCTCCTTTTGGATCCCCATCTTCTCCAAGCAATCAGAATATAGGAGGTCCACTGAACTCCCATTGTCCACCAAGATTTGGCACATGGTGTGGTTCCCAATCATGGCTTCCACCACCAGTGCGTCGTTGCGGGAAAAGTGATTGATTTGCAAAATAATGTTACATGTGAAATTGAATTTAAGAGTTAAATTTTGGAATTTCACATATCCGAAAAATAAATTGTTTATTTTTCGATTTGAAAATCATGAGATGTTTTTCAAACAAAATACATGTTTGCAAAATAATGAGTGGGAGAGGGTTGTATGACAATACGACCCACTAGTCTCCGCCGTTAGCGCAACACCGTGAGATCCGGAAAAGGGGCTTTGTGGCGACATTGAATCGCCCTCCTAAAGGAGAGTGTCCTTGCCGGATCAATAACAAGGTTGGCTTCCTAGAGATAAGATTTCAGGATGTATTTCCGAATTGACTACCCAAAGGTAGCAATCCGGAGTTAAGTGTATGGGATCTGAAACGGTGGGTTACACTCATGAAATATAATCAAATTTGTTGGTTATATTTTGACTGAAAATAACGATAGTTAATAAATATGAAAATATGAGATATTTTGACTATATTTATTAACTGAGAAGAGTCTCGGTCTAATTGGCATATAACTTGACTACCCAAAGGTACACTTTATATGTGCAAAATTAGATTATCGTTGGCACCTAAAATTAAAACATGATTTATGTATTTTTCATGTGCATCATGCATCATATTTAATTGTACCTAAATTAACATGCCTTGATATTCATGCACATAAATTGATTAGATGAATACTCTATTTATTTCCAGCAATATGTCGAATCCCATTATCACACTACTAGCGACTGAAAAATTAGACGGTGATAATTATGCTAAGTGGAAAAGTAACATGAACATACTATTGGTCTGCGAAGACCACAAATTTGTCCTAGCGGAGGAATGTCCTCCTGAACCCGCGGCTAATGCATCCAAAACCGCAAGGGAGCCTTTTGATTGCTGGATCAAGGCCAACAATAAAGCAAAGTGCTTTATGCTAGCTAGTATGAGCGATGTGCTTCGCAAGAAGCATGAGGAGATGGAGACTGCTTATGAGATAATGGAGTCTCTAGAAGCCATGTTCGGCGCTCCTTCTGAAAAGGCTCGTTTGGATGCTGTAAGGGCTTTCATGAACGACAAAATGAAGAAAGGTTCTTCAGTCAAGGCACATGTTTTGAACATGATTGATCACCTCCACGATGCGGAGCTCAATGGTGCCAGAATCGATGAAGCCACCCAACTTTCATGAGTTCGTGAACAACTTTGTTATGAAAAAAAGGAAGTGCAATCTCACTGAACTCATGAATGACCTGCAAAACTTCGAATCCACCAACAAAAGAAGGGGAGGAGAAGCAAATGTTGTAGTTGCAGGAAGTTCTGGTAAAAACAAAAGAAAGAACCAGAACCAGGGAAAAGCGAAGGAGAAAAAGGAACAAGGTAAATCAGATTTACTAGTTCTTGAAACATGTTTAGTAGAGGGTGATACCTCAGCCTGGATAATTGATTTGAGAGCAACTAATCATGTTTGTTTTTCTTTGCAAAGTCTTAGTTCTTACACTGAGTTAGCCGATGGGGACTACACGATGAAAGTAGGCAATGGTACAAGAGTTTCGGCAAAAGCAGTGGGAGAAGTTAGACTTCGTTTTAGGGAAAATAAATTTTTAGTTTTGAACAATGTTTATTTTATTCTAGACATTCGCAGAAATTTGATTTCTGTGGCCAAATTATTTGAACAATTATTTAAAGTTTATTTTGATAATGAATTTGTTCATATTTCTCGAAATGGTTTAAATATTTGTTCTGGACGACTGGATGATGGTTTATATTGTATAAAACCAATACCTAACTCACTGCTTAACACTGAAATGTTCAGAGTTGCCGAACCTAAGAATAAAAAGCAAAAGATTTCTCACGATAACAATACATATCTGTGGCATCTTAGGCTTGGTCATATTGACCTAAAAAGGATTGAACGACTGGTAAAGGATGGTCCTTTACGCGAACTAAAAGTTGGTGAGCTTCCAGTCTGTGAATCCTATTTAGAAGGAAAAATGACCAAGAGGCCTTTCACGATGAAAGGAGAAAGAGCTATAGAACCCCTTCAATTGATACATTCAGATGTATGTGGACCGTTAAATGTCCAGGCTAGAGGAGGTTACGAATATTACGTCACTTTTATTGACGACTATTTGAGATATGGTTATGTTTACCTAATGCAACGAAAATCCGAAACTTTCGATCAGATCGAGGGGGTGAATACCTGGACCAAGAGTTCTGGGATTTCTTGATTGAAGAAGGAGTGGTATCCCAATTGACTGCACCTGGTACACCACAGCAGAATGCTGTAGCCGAAAGGAGAAATTGGACTTTGCTTGACATGATGAGATCAATGTTGAGTTATTCTTCACTGCGTACTTCATTCTGGGGTTATGCCCTAAAAACAGCTGCCTACATTCTGAATAGAGTACCATCTAAGTTTGTACCTACAACACCCTTAGAGTTGTGGTGCGGTCGAAAACCTAGTTTGAGACACGTGCGCATATGAGGGTGTCCAGCACATGTGCTGAAGGGAAAGACTGGGAAGTTGGAACCCAAGTCAGAAGTATGTATGTTTGTAGGATATCTTGATGGGACAAAGGGAGGTTTCTTTTATAGTCCTGAAGATTAAAAGGTGTTTGTATCGACAAATGCCACATTTCTGGAGCATGACTATATGATAGATTTTAAGCCCAGAAGTAAGATAGTATTAGAAGAGTTACTTTCCGATGAGATAGGACCACAATCGACAAGAGTTGTCGGACCACTCAGAGAAAAGACCACAGTTCCTGATCAGACTCCTACGGCACCTCGTCGTAGTGAGAGGGTAAGCAGGTTACCCGACCGTTATACCGGGGAAGCCTAAATCGTCTCTGCTGATGACGGTAAGGAGGATTCATCGACCTTTAGGGATGCGATGGATGATTTTGATAAGGAAGAATGGCAAGCAGCTATGAAACTCGAGATGGAGTCTATGCACTCTAACTCAGTCTGGCAACTTGTAGATCTACCTGAAGGGGTGAAACCCATTGGATGCAAGTGGATCTTCAAGAGAAAGAGAGGAGTGGATGGAAAAGTAGAGACTTATAACGCAAGGCTAGTGGCTAAGGGTTATACCCAAAAGGAGGGAGTTGACTATGAGGAAACTTTCTCGCCGGTAGCCATGCTTAAGTCCATTCGGATACTCCTAGCCATTGTAGCATATTTTGACTATGAGATATGGCAGATGGATGTCAAGATAGCT
The DNA here is from genome assembly GCA_012066045.3 of Morus alba. Lineage (NCBI taxonomy): Eukaryota > Viridiplantae > Streptophyta > Magnoliopsida > Rosales > Moraceae > Morus > Morus alba. Next base: position 36,789,519 of record CP050224.2, read on the forward strand.
TTTTTGAATGGCTACCTTGATGAAACCATCTATATGGATCAGCCAGAGGGTTACATAGAAGAAGGCCAACAACAGAAAGTCTGCAAATTGCAAAGGTCCATTTATGGACTGAAGCAGGCTTCTAGATCATGGAACATCAGGTTTGATGAGGCTGTAAAGTCATATGGATTTGATCAAAACATTGATGAACCATGCGTCTACAAGTACAAGAAAGAAGAGAAAGTGGTCTTCTTAATTCTTTACGTCGATGACATTCTACTCATTGGGAATGATGTGGAAATGATGACAGATGTAAAGGAGTGGTTAGCCGGCCTGTTCCAAATGAAAGATTTAGGAGAGGGAAGCTATGTTCTTGGGATCAAGATTATTCGAGATCACAAGAAAAAGCTTTTGGCGTTATCACAAGCATCTTATATAGACAAAGTGTTGTCTAGGTATTCGATGCAAAACTCCAAGAAAGGGAATTTGCCTTCTAGGCATGGTATTCATCTTTCTAAGGAGCAATGTCCAAAGACCCCGCAGCAGGAAGAAGATATGAGAAGGTATCCCTACGCTTCGGCTATGGGAAGCCTTATGTATGCCATGTTGTGTACAAGACCAGATATCTGCTATGCAGTGGGAGTAGTTAGTTGTAGGATCTTGTTGTGATTTATATATGAAAAATCATTTGAACAACAACAATATTGTAGGCGGAATTTCAAAAAATTTTATCATATCCATTTAATTCTAAATTAAACGTAAACCACAACGAGAGATGCATGCATGATATATGTTTATAGACAAAGGATTAGAATAATACACATACCTTTGTGATGATTGAAATAAATGACCGCAAGGATCTTGCCTCACTATCTCACGTTCCGAGATGGAGAATTGCCGTGAAACAAGATCATTGATTTATCGACACGATCACACCAAAAACCACTCGTTGATTCAAGGCTATGACTCTATAGTATTTGGGATGAGAGTGTGGGCTCTTTTTCCAAAAACCTAAGGAAACAATTTCCCTCTCTTATGTCTCTAAAATCCGGCCACCCCTAGGAGGAAAAATGTGTGATATATTTTTTTCTTCTCAAGAACTCTCTTAGGGTTTTCAATAAAATATCCTTATATAGGAGGAAATTCAAAAACTCAAACCCTAGATGGGATTTTTGAATTTTTCCTTAACCCTTGGATTGAAATCCGAAAATCCCTACATGGCTAGGGATTTCCGAATTTTCCTTCCCATTTTGGAGCAAAATTCGAAATCTCCTTATGGCAAGGGATTTCTGAATTTTCCAAAAATAATATATCAACTTTCTCTCTCCTTTAGTTTCCAAATAAAATCATGTTTAAATTTTATTTTGAATTTTCAATTAATCTCTATTAATTCCGAAATTCAAAACTCATTCCTTTTATTTTTCAATTATCAAATAAATGAAAAATAACATAATGAATTTAAACATAATTATATAACGAAACATCAGTTTTTGTTTTTTCCATTTTATCGAGCTAGCCTTGAGACCGAATGGACCCACATGAACAAAGCTATGGAATTACAATACTCGACTAACTTATCCCGATAAGTTATCGACATATTTAATTCCGACATCGCACAACTCCACTAAAAGTTTGATGTCGAATAATCTCTCGATTCATGTGTGCTATTTTTTCTAATGGTGTTGATACAATTTATCACACGGTCCACAGTGTAAATGCATTATTATCCTTCGTAAATATCAGTGATCAGAATGGTATATAATATTACCGTTTTACCATTCCAATCATTATTTCCTCAACTCCTTTATGTGACTGTGAATAAGAAAAACAAACATTCGTAAGATGTCTCGCACATGTTACAATGTCTTAATCAATGAACATCATCATTGAATACCAGGCCTGGTTTATTTATTCACACACCCGTCAATAAAGCATGAGGTGATATTATTTCTTACGAATTCCATATCTGTGAATCACACAACTCCAACTCAATAATGTCATGATCCCAATGACCGAGATGTCGTTCAATAACTGTGAACTAATCTCATTGGTGAATCAAAGATCATGAGATACTAAGTTGAGCTATGCATCCACTTCAGGATTAAGATAATTATACAAATATACTTAAGTTATGATGATTAGGTTTAGAGTTGTGTAAATGGTTTTTACTCTAACCTAATCAGTCACATGGTCTATTCAACATGTTGTGAGCATGTCTAGATCAACTACAGAGTCCAACTCCCATGCCCTGAGACCAGCATCACATGGTTCGATCTAACAGTCATAATCGGATTCGATTGGCCAATCAATCCTAAGACTGCGAAAGTCTATTTTAAATTGTATCAAAAGAGTTTGTCCGGCAGGGTTCCCCTGACTCTTCTTTCGTTGGTAACAGTTTATGGACTGAGCAATATTACTAACACTCTTGAGTATGTGTCAAAACATAACTTTATCTTATTTTATAAAATCAGCAAAAATAATAATGTCTTACATTTGTCATTTCATAAATAACAAATTACATCCCACTTTATGGACACATTTCCAACATCAGTCGCTACCAGTCCAACCCAGGATTGGATCATTGGGTTGCAGTAAAGTGTATTCTCAAGTGTCTTAGGAGAACAAGAAACTATATGTTGGTATATTCCGGAGAAGATATGTCTCTCACCGGATACACAGATTCTGATTTCCAATCGGATAGAGATAGTCGACGGTCGACATCTGGATCTGTGTTCACTCTTAATGGAGGAGCCGTGGTATGGAGAAGTATAAAGCAAAAGTGTGTTGCTGACTCTACCATGGAAGCTGAATATGTTGTAGCTTGTGAAGCCGCAAAAGAAGCTACATGGCTCAGGAAGTTCTTAACTGATCTGGAAGTTGTTCCAGATATGGATAAGCCAATTAAGCTCTACTGTGACAACAGTGGAGCGGTGGCTAATTCAAAGGAACCTAGAAGCCATAAGAGTGCGAAACATATAGAAAGGAAATATCACTTGATCAGAGACATTGTGGATAGAGGCAATGTAGCGGTTCTGAAGATCGCGTCAGAGGACAACCTTGCTGACCCGTTCACCAAGACATTGCCATTGAATGTTTTTGATCGGCACTTATATGGATTTGGGATTAGAGACATGACTCATCTGCTTTAGGACAAGTGGGAGATTGTTGGGAATAGTGTCCTAAAAGCATGAGATGTAAAAGGATATTTATTATTTATTTAATAAAATAGTTTATTCATCATTTTTTGTGCATATATTTATGAATATTTTATGAATATCAAATAAAATTCCTTGATTATTTATGTAACCTTAAACATGATATATAAGTGTTATATACAAGAGGATAATGTTTAAGGATAATAATGTTATAAATTCCACATCGTGCATGCGTTGGTGTTTGTGGAAATTCGAGTGTTTCAGAAACCTGTTTTGTCTCACGTGTGCCCACACACACGTCTACGTGGAATCAAGGAATTGACGTGGAAGACTTTGATATTCTAAACACAAAGCTTGGAGCAAGGACTGTTCGTGGTCAAAGAAATTCAAGTTATCATCCGAGTCGGCTACCAAGTATTTTTCGGTTGAAACTTGAATGATATAAATTAATGAGATTAATTTATTCGTGCATAAATTAATATAATCTATAGAGTATCTCAAAAGTTTTATGAAAGTTTTTGTTATTCATGATCCGCCTTTCCGCTGCGTTTCCGCCGCCGAATTCGATTCCGCAACCAACAGCTTCTTCTGTTGAAATGGCCGAGCCAGCTGCTCTCGACGCCTTCGCCCTCTGAGCATTGGGTCCGCCTCTGGCCTGGCTACCCGCCTGTATTGACCCCGAGTCTCCTGGTTGGTTTCCTCCTAGATTTTGGGGCAGTACCTCGATAGCTCGGAGTCTGGCGGCCCTTAAATGGCTGCCGGAGGAATGGGAAGGCCGAGGCCTAGGAGGGCCCCGGTGATTCTCGCTGTCCCCGGTTCCTTCTTGGATATGTGGGTGCTCACCGTGGTTCGGATTTTCTACCATGGCAGGTCCCTGCGGCCTCGGGGTGTCTCTAGTGGCGGCATGGAGTTCCTTCTGTCTAAGTACTTAACCACGGTCATTAGCCCACATACCAGTTCGATTAGAGTGGTTAGTTGGCCTGCATCTGCATTGGATCCGGCCGTGGTGCGTCTAGAGGTGGAACTTTGTTTCTGACCGGGCGTAGATCTTCTTCCATCTCGCTATTCCCTAGATGGATGGCGGTTTATAACTTTGTTGTTGGGGGTCGAACACTTTCGGTCCCCAGCGAAGTCGCCAATTGTTGACTGTCAAATTTTGCCAACAAAAATCGACCGGGTTACCCCTTGGTTTCCTTTTGGATTACCGGTCTGTGTGTGTAGTGAATGTGTGAGGATTTATTGAATATGTATGTTTGTGCGTTTGTGTGTGAACTAAATCATGCATAGACAAACAAGACGAGGAATTTTATAGTGGTTCACTCTATAAAATTAGAGCTACATCCACTGTGATTTTGTATTTCTTTTGAGAAGACAACAATCTACAACAATTGCTCTCATTCTCTCTCTTTTCTTTTTCAGGAATCTCCGAACCCCTTACTCGGTGGGGGTCTTCCTCCTTTTATATTGGGCTTCCTTCGCTTGGTGGGTTTCCTTCATAGGTAGAAGCACTCAAGTGCTCTCCCTTGGTAGGCCCAGACGTAGCCCATTAAATAGCACTATTCACTCAGCCGATTAGTCTTCTATTACTGCTCTGTGCTTCTCCGTAAACTTTCTTTTCCCCTGTGGGGCGGTTTGAGAGCTTATAATTAATGCCTGCAAACATCTTCCACTTTTGCACGCAACCTGCCATGTCTTCGAAAGAACGTTCCCCTCATCATCAGCGCTGCTTAGCCCAATCGTCCTCTTTGGCGGTCCTTTCTGCAGTCGAGGGATCTTCGTGCCTTAATCTCAACGGCACGATCTGTCGATGCCAAGGAGTCGTCGCCCTAATTTGGACTCTGTTCTTGGGCTTTCCAGCTGAGTAAGAGGGAGCTGTAGACGTCGATGGTTGTTGCTTGGCGGAGAGTAGTCAAGGCCATGTGTCGCATTATCGTTCGTCCATGTGTCCGTCACATTTTCCCACACAACACATATGAAGATATAATGGATTTGGATTTGGATTCAGATGAAGGGGACTAGGAGGTTTATGAGAAATTGGAAATGAACTTCACTATGCTTTTTAATTATGCTTTGGACTTCTTAATTTCTTATGCCAATTTAATGTTTTTTGCACTTTGAACATTAGTATTGTTTGTTGTAACTTTCAAATTTCTAGTTTGTACTTTAGATTTTGGACATTGGATTTGGATATTTTGTGTTTGTGGTATTATCAATTTGGATATTGTGCTTTGTATTCATTTATTGTGATTAGATGCTTGTATACAAGGAATGTTTTACATTTTTTCGCAATTTCTGGTCAAAAAATGCAAGTAAATATGCGGGTAACCTGATAGTTAACTGATAGTCCCCATCCAGATTACTAAAACCAAAAACCGATCAAAAACTGAAATTCGGTTAACCGAACCGAATTGTAAATTTGCGATTCGGTTTCAATTCCCGTTTCTAAAAACTGACATGGTCAGTTCGGCCACCAAACCAGCTAATACAAAATCTTATGGGGATAAATATTCTATCATTTCATAAAATTAAAATTTGAAATCATAGCAAAAATATAGTGAGGAATTGGAAAAATATTAACAAAACACATATATGAGTTTTTTTTTATTGCACCTAAAATTATTTGAAATAGCTCTGCGCTACTACAAAGCTGTAATTCTCCATACAAGTTGTGCAAATATCCAAACGAACCCATAACTTTTCAGATTTAAATTCCTTATTGTAATGTTTTACTAAAAGTCTTGAATAATAACAGATGAAAAGCCAAAAGATTTGAACCAGAGATCATAATCACTAAGGAATGGAACAAAAGAAACCGATGGAGAAAGGAAACTTTTAGGAGGACCGAGAACGTTGTTGGAAGTAGATAATATCTTGTAGACAATAACTGCTTAACAATGAAACATACCAACCAGAAAACCACGATAAAATTCATAGTATTAATTTATCTAGAATCAATTTATCAATTAATTTACCTGATAAATCACTCATGAATTAACTTTGAACCTCTTTTACGGAAATAACACAAGTTACCAATATGTAGGAAGTACACAGTATCGTTACAGGAAATTATGTGAGCTAGCAAAGGGACCCGATGGACATATATAAATTAAGCTCCTATACCTTCCCGATTACATTTATCCATAATCAACTTGAGGTCAAGTTCCGTTTTACCTTCCCGATTACATTTATCTTATGTTCCATTATCATACCATTGGAAAAATACTATTCATATTATTACAAACAGTAAACCATTAGATAACACAGAGTAGTCTAATAACCGAGCGCTTGTATTTTCCAATCCACTGATAATGCATAAGAGGATATCATTGACTCTTTATAGGAGCTATGGATTCCACTATCTATGAATAATGAATCTACGCATATACGAGTCATACCCCCAATGCACCAGCAAGCGTACCTTTACATAATGTCAGGATGTCTCCCTTTAGTACATCAAAGGATACAAGTCAAGTATACGGGTTCATCATTCATCTCAGGATTAAGATGACAATATATAATTCGTCAAAAGTGAATTGTTTTATTCAAACAGAATTATTAATTAAAACAATTCATCTTTGGTCCGATCCAATATAGATTTCACCATTAGAAACTATATCAATGTCTCTACCCATGCAGTCCCACCTCCGTCAACCAAGACAAGCCGTCTCCGTTAGGAAGTAGACAACATAACAATCTTAACATGAATAAAGCACCCAACTTTATTCCCTCGATTGCGGATCATAAGATTTAGACTATCATCTTTAGATTCTTGTCTTCCGCATGTTCTTCACATTACATGCATGATCTAAAGATTTAGAATGACAGTCTCAGACTTTCAGTTTGCTTATCATACATTCAACTATTATGAACATAAAAAGGACACTACATAGATATATGAAATAAATAAATCTTTATTAATAGTCAAAATGTTTCAAAGAAAATTGTTACATTTATTCCTAAGGGCATAAATGCTAACAATCTCCCACTTGCACTTAAGTGAGTAAATGTGACATGCTATGCATCCCCATAGCCTTGACATGCTTCTCGAAGACCTTAGCTGGCAGGGCCTTCATGAACGGGTCAGCCATATTTTCCTCTGACGCGATCTTGCATATTTCCACATGCCCTTCTTCAATAAAGCTCCTTGTCACATGATACTTCTTGTCTATGTGCTTACTCATTTTCTGATATCTTGGTTCTTTGGTGTTAGCTATTGCCGTACTGTTATCACAGTATAGTCTCAATGGCCTATCCACACCAGGAATAACTTCAAGATCCATCAAGGCTTCTTTTGAAGCATCACTAGCTGCCACATACTTGGCTTCCATCGTTGAGTCAGAAGTGCAAGTTTGCATGACACTCCTCCAAATGACGGAACCACCTCCCAGAGTAAAGACAGAACCCGAAGTCGATTTCCTAGAATCCAAACAAGATTGAAAATCCAAATCTGTATATCCTAGAGGTGTCAAATCCTCCCCGGAATATACCAGCATATAATTTCTAGCCCTCCGAAGATACTTGAATATATGCTTGACCGCAACCCAGTGGTTAGGTCCTGGATTTGACTGAAATTGACTTACAATCCCAACCGCATGACAAATGTCCGGTCGAGTACAAAACATTGCATACATAAGGCTACCAATCGCCGAAGCATAAGGCACCTTCGCCATGTATTCTCTTTCTTCAGATGTCTTAGGACAATCACTGTTCGAAAGAGTAATTCCAGACCTAGATGGTTGCCCACCTTTCTTGAAATTCTGCATTGCATACTTCTCGAGAATTTTATCTATGTATGAAGCTTGAGAGAGAGCTATCATTTTGTTCTTTCGATCTCTTAAGATTTGAATGCCCAGAACATAATTAGCTTCTCCTAAGTCCTTCATGTCAGACTGTTTAGTAAGCCAAACTTTGACTGATGATAAAGCCCCTACATCATTGCCAATAAGTAGAATATCATCAACATATAATAGTAGAAAAACCACTTTCCCATCTTGAATATGCCTATAAACACAAGGTTCATCCATATTCTGTTGGAATCCAAAAGTCTTGACCACTTGGTCAAATCTTTTGTTCCAAGAATGGGAAGCTTGCTTTAATCCATAAATGGATTTCAACAACTTGCAAACTTTTCCCTCTTGACCCTTTGCCCCAAAGCCTTCTGGTTGTACCATATAGATACTTTCCTCAAGATGGCCATTCAAGAACGCCGTCTTGACATCCATTTGCCAGATCTCGTGATCGAGCAACGGAATGGATAAGAGAATGCGGATGGACTTAAGCATGGCTACAGGTGAAAAGGTTTCCTCGTAGTCGATTCCCTCCTTTTGCGTGTATCCCTTAGCTACAAGTCTAGCCTTATAGGTTTCGACCTTTCCTTCTGCATTTCTCTTTCTCTTGTAGACCCATTTACACCAAATGGGCTTAATCCCATCGGGAAGATCTACAAGTTCCCATACTAGATTAAAATCCATAGATTTCATCTCAGCTTTCATGGTTTCTGTCCAGAGGTTTGCATCAACATCATCCATAGCTTCTTTGTAAGTATAAAGACCTCTGTCATGTTCCAGAGATTCTGCCAAAAAGGTTTCCCCATTAGTCATGAATCTCTCGGGTTCATGTCGGTCCTCCCACTCTTGCCCGCCCCTTAGGTTGTTCTTGGGTTTCCTCTTCTACTCGATTGGATCGGTTTCTAAAGGAACAGTTGGTATGACCAAGTCACTCGACATTTCCTCAAGCACCATTTTGCTCTGAGGCTTAAAATCGTTCATGTTACTTTCCTCAAGGAATGTTGCATTCGTTGAAACCACGACTTTATTTTCCTTAGGATTATAGAAATAACCCCTTTTCGTCCCTCTCGGATAACCTACAAAAATGCACACTTTTGAACCTGCTTCCAACTTGTTCGCTTCCTTGTCCAGGACATGTGCATGACATCCCCATATGCGAATATGGTTCAAGGATGTCTTCCTGCCCGTTCACAACTCGTGAGGAGTTTTAGGAACCGACTTTGTTGACATGTTGTTCAGAAGATAACATGCAGTTTGTAAAGCATATCCCCAGAAAGACATAGGCAATGTCGAATTACTCATCATGGACCGTATCATGTCCAACAAGGTTCTATTTCTTCTCTCAGCTACACCATTCTGCTGTGGAATGCCAAGTACAGTTAAATAGGATAGAATCCCAATCTCTAATAAGTATCCGGTGAACTCATCAGAGAGGTATTCTCCACCTCGATTGGATCGAAGTGCCTTTATGGGTTTACCCAGTTGCTTTTCCACTTCAGACCGAAACTCCCTGAATTTATCAAAAGTTTCACTTTTGTGACACAATAGGTACATATAACCATATCTTGAGTAATCGTCGATAAAAGTGATGTAATACTCATACCCTCCTCTTGCCTTGATGTTCATGGGACCACAAACATCACTATGCACAAGTTCAAGAACATCGTCAGCCCTAGTGCCTTTAGACTCAAATGGTCTTTTGGTCATTTTGCCCTCCAAACAAGATTCACATTGGGGTAAGGACTCAACCGTTAAATAACTTAAAGGTCCATCCTTTACCATCCTCTGTATCCTGTTAAGGCTAATGTGACCAAGTCACAAATGACAAAGATATGTCTCATTAGAGTGAGAAGTTTTAAGCCTTTTAGAGTTATTAACAACTTCAGTGTTTAGCAGTGAGTCCATCTTAGGTTTGATAAAATATAGATTATTTTGCATCCATCCATCACGGATAAAAGACTTGTTTTACTTAATCACAACTTTATTATTAAAAGAAACCGAATAAGAATCCTTAACTAAACAAGCAATAGAAATAAGATTCCTCTTAAATTGAGGAACATAAAAAACAGTCTCTCAAAAAATAAACTCCTATAACTATCAAAATAAAGATGGACGCTCCCCCTTGCTTCAGCCAACACTAGTGTTCCATCGCCCATCCTCAACGTGAAGCTTTCATTTAGAAGACTTCTCGTTTGCTTGAACCCCTAACAGAGAAAACACATACATGATTAGTTGCTCCAGAATCTATAACCCGTTGTCACCGGGATTCCTCAACTAGACATGCTTCCACAATCAAAGATCACACTCACCTCCTTTGCCTTTAGCGGCTAGGTAGTCTTTGCCATTCTTCTTCATGTGCCCCACCTTCCCGCAGTGAAAGCACTTAAGCTTGTTCGGGTTCCTCTTCTTCTGTTCTTGCCCTTGTTTGGCGGAACTGAAGAACTCTCCTTCTTAGCTACTTGCTTCTTCTTTCCATTCCTTGAAGAGGGTTTGGAGGAAGATGCCTAAGCATAGTTGGCCTCCACAATTGTCGACCCCCTGATCATCCGCTCAAACTTTTGGAGTTCTTGCATCAACTCTGTCAGGGTTATATTCTGTCTAGCGCTCAAATTGAACGTTGCCCTAAACGAAATATACTCCTTCGACAAAGTCTCAAAGATCATGGTCAATTGAGACTCAGCATCGATGCCGGCCCCATTGGTCTGAACTTCAGCCAAATAGCCCATCACCTTCAGCATATGTTCCTTTATGGAAGACCCAGCCTTCTGTCTGCAGTTAATAAGGTTACTAAGGGCTTCCCGACATTTTTCAGTGGCTTGGCCACCGAACATGTCCTCAAGATTATCCACAATCTGACGAACAGTTATGTAATCTTCATGTTGTGCCTGTAGCACAGTGGACATGCTCGCCATCATATAATAGCGAGCCATATCATCAGAGTCCTTCCAGCGTTGATATGCTACGAAAACCTCATTAGAAGCATCAACAGGTGGCTCCGGAGGACAAGGTGTATTCAGTACGAAATTTAGTTTCTCAAAGGTTAGGATGATCTTTAGGTTCCTTTTCCAATCGGTAATATTATCGCCAGTTAAGTTGTGTTTATTAAGTATCGATGATAATGCGCTAGAGGACATTTTGTTCTACAATAAACATTCATATATCTAGTATAAGCAAACTTGCATAAATATTTAGTAATTAAACATATATACATGTTATAATGCAACAAATATGTTTGTGTGTCAAAACCTTGAAAAAATCACAACCTCACAACGACAATTCCTAACTCAAAATTTTGTAAGTCTCCTAGGGGAGATCATGCAAAATTTAATTGGGAACACGGATCCCCTCCGATCAATATATACCATCCGGATCAATCTCTCAAAGATATATTGATAATCGTTTTCTTTGGCCATTAATTTATTAATAGTTAAATTAATCTTGAGTGTATAACCATCGTTTCAACTATTTGATCCATATATTTTATGATTGTCACCTAGGGGTGTACAACCATAAAATATGCTCAAATAAATTATCCTCCCGGAGATCCACACCGGTACATGATGAATCCCTTCCTAGGGGTCGGTATCACCATGTGTTACCTACGGACCAACGATGGAGGCCATGGGTCTTTTCTTCAAAAACCCTCACCCACTCAATCTTTTGGAAAACAAGGTTTTATGTTAAGAAATATGCATGAACAATTTTAATGAGCGGCACTCCCAATTCTACATGACATGTTATCACATATACAGCAAATCATATTATATGCAATCATACAAAGCAATTAAGCTAGGCAACAAGCATAATAATAATAATAACCGTAATATTATGGTTCCATCCTAGAGAAAAGAAAAAAATAAAGATTACTAAGAGTAATCAAAACATATATCGATTCTTCATCTTGAATCTTCCCGGTTGTCCTTGAATTCTTCATCACAATCAAATTCCGATTATCATAAAATTATTTTTCATGTTTTCTTTAAAAAATCTCAAAAAACTGCAAAATCGTATACTGTCCCGTTAGGTCCAGTCGACCGGTGACAGAGTAGTTATACTCAACCAGTCGACCGCCTTACACTAACCGGCCGACCGGTGCGGTCGACCGGTGCCTGCGCGACAGTAACCCAGATTTTCAGAAATCAAAGCAGTTTTTCAATTTATTCAAAAATACAAAACAATTTTATAAACCAAGAAAAAAATTAAATACCTTCATATCCTTCATCTTCAAGATCCATCTTCAATCTCCTCCTAGAATTTTACATAAAAATTCTTATACCGTTTTCCGGTTTACAAAATTTCTACTAAAGAAAATAAAATAAACCCTAACGGCGATGATAGGCTGCATATCTAATTACATTGCAAAGAACAAATTCTTATACAACCATTCTAAATTCTAAGGAACCAGAACCGGTAAAAATTAAATAATAAATAATCATTGATAATTTATAAATGACAACCAATAATAATTATTTAATCATTCATTCACCATATATTCATGATAACAACATAATATAGAAACCCTATAGTGCCATCGCTCTAAAATATCACTTCAAGTATAAAAGAGATATTTTTTTAGATCACAAATCTATGTACATAGCATAATCATGAACAAATAACCATGGCTCTGATACCAATTGTTGGAAAATAATGGCATCGAGTGCGCAGCGGAATTTAAAAATTTTAATCAACGTCAAAGCCAAACAAGAACATGTTCATGATGCTATATAACATAAATACTAAAGATCTAAATCATACCTTTTGAGATTTCAAGAAACTGCACATCTGATAGATCTAAGCGTTCCAAACAGCAACCGGAAGAGCCTCAACCAACTGGTCTTCTTTGCTATTCTCGTTTCCACGATCGGTGTGCAGGTGGGCACACTTTGTTTAATCTTCTCTTGGTATTCTTGATCTCCTTCCAATCACAAGAGAGCCAAAGAAAAATTGTTCTTGATAATTAAACAATTTTTCCTCTTGGAATCTCTTATCAATAGCCTCCAAAAAGTCTCTCCAGTGATCTAATGAGTAATGTGACTTAATAGGCTATTTATAGTGTTTAGGAAGTCATACTTCCGTAACAATTAGGTTTCACAAAGTTCTAATCGCATCCAGAGTCGATTTTGCCACGTCAACATGCATTTTACGTTGCAACCGTTCGACCGGTGACAGAGTAGTTATACTCAACCGGTCGACCTGTCTTTACTAACCGGTCGACCGGACCGGTTGATCGGTCTGCACTAACGAAAATTATTTTCTTAGTTTTTCAATACGGGAAACTTGCATAGAGCCTCAGTTTTGATTCAAGCAACCCAATAGAGAAATTGCCTGATCAAAACAGTCATATAATAGTCTTCCCATATTAAACAACTCTTAAAAAAATAATTCAACCAATTTATCTAGAATTAATTTATCAATTAATTCACCTGATAAATCACTCATGAATTAACTTTGAACCTCTTTTATGGAAATAACACAAGTTACCAATATGTAGGAAATATACCGTATCGTTACAGGAAGTTATGTAAGCTAGCAAAGGGACCCGATGGACATATATAAATCAAGCTCCTATAATCACAACGCTACTTATAAACCAACAAGTCCGTCTCATGATTATTAAACTCTAGCGCTATTCCACTAAAAGCCTAGAGATGCACTCTCGAATTATATAACGTATTTACAAAGCTCTGATTAGCTCTAGTCCATGACTCAATATATTAGTATATCATCCCCATAGGATATCCATAATCAACTTGAGGTCAAGTTCCGTTTTACCTTCCCGATTACATTTATCTTATGTTCCATTATCATATCATTGGAAAAATACTATTCATATTATTACAAAAAGTAAACCATTAGATAACACAGAGCAGTCTAATGGTCGAGCGCTTGTATTTTCCAATCCACTGATAATGCTTAAGAGGACATCATTGACTCTTTACAGGAGCTATGGATTCCACTATCTATGAATAACGAATCTAGGCATATACGAGTCATACTCCCAATGCACCGGCAAGTGTACCTTTATATAATGTCAGGATGTCTCCCTTTAGTACATCAAAGGATACAAGTCAAGTATACGGGTTCATCATCCATCTCAGGATTAAGATGACAATATATAATTCGTCAAAAGTGAATTGTTTTATTCAAACAGAATTATTAATTAAAACAATTCATCTTTGGTCCGATCCAATATAGATTTCACCATTAGAAACTATATCAATGTCTCTACCCATGGAGTCCCACCTCCGACGACCAAGACAAGCCATCTCCGTTAGGAAGTAGACAACATAACAATTTTAACATGAATAAAGCACCCAACTTTATTCCCTCGATTGCGGATCATAAGATTTAGACTATCATCTTTAGATTCTTGTCTTCCGCATGTTCTTCACATTACATGCATGATCTAAAGATTTAAAATGACAGTCTCAGACTTTCAGTTTGCTTATCATACATTCAACTATTATGAACATAAAAAGGACACTACATAGATATATGAAATAAATAAATCTTTATTAATAGTCAAAATGTTTCAAAGAAAATTGTTACATTTATTCCTAAGGGCATAAATGCTAACAATCTCCCACTTGCACTTAAGTGAGTAAATGTGACATGCTATGCATCCCCATAGCCTTGACATGCTTCTCGAAGACCTTAGCTGGCAGGGGCCTTCATGAACAATTCACCCATATTTTCCTCCTCGACGCGATCTTGCATATTTCCACATGCCCTTCTTCAATAAAGCTCCTTGTCACATGATACTTCTTGTCTATGTGCTTACTCATTTTCGATATCTTGGTTCTTTGGTGTTAGCTATTGCCGTCTTGTTATCACAAAGATAGTCTCAATGGCCTATCCACACCAGAATAACTTCAAGATCCATCAAGGCTTCTTTTGAAGCATCACTAGTCACCACATACTTGGCTTCCATCGTTGAGTCGAGAAGTGCAAGTTTGCATGACACTCCTCCAAACGACGGAACCACCTCCCGGAGTAAAAGACAAACCCAAGTCGATTTCCTAGAATCCAAACAAGATTGAAAATCCAAATCAGATATCCTAGAGGTGTCAAATCCTCCCGGAATATACCAAAGATATAATTTCTAGCCCTCCAAGATACTTGAATATATGCTTGACCGCAACCCGATGGTTAGGTCCTGGATTTGACCGAAATTGACTTACAATCCCAACCGCATGACAAATGTCCGGTCGAGTACAAAACATTGCATACATAAGGCTACCAATCGCGAAGCATAAGGCACCTTCATGTGTATTCTCTTTCTTGATGTCTTAGGACAATCACTGCTCGAAAAGAGTAATTCCACCTAGATGGTTGCCCACCTTTCTTGAAATTCTGCATTGCATACTTCTAGAAATTTTATCTATGTATGAAGCTTGAGAGAGAGCTATCATTTTGTTCTTTCGATCTCTTAAGATTTGAATGCCCGAACATAATTAGCTTCTCCTAAGTCCTTCATGTCGATCGCTTTAGTAAGCCAAACTTTGACCGATGATAAAGCCCCTACATCATTGCCAATAAGTAGAATATCATCAACATATAATAGTAGAAAAACCACTTTCCCATCTTGAATATGCCTATAAACACAAGGTTCATCCATATTCTGTTGGAATCCAAAAGTCTTGACCACTTGGTCAAATCTTTTGTTCCAAGAACGGGAAGCTTGCTTTAATCCATAAATGGATTTCAACAACTTGCAAACTTTTCCCTCTTGACCCTTTGCCCCAAAGCCTTCTGGTTGTACCATATAGATACTTTCCTCAAGATGGCCATTCAAGAACGCCGTCTTGACATCCATTTGCCAGATCTCGTAGTCGAGAGCAGCCGCAATGGATAAGAGAATGCGGATGGACTTAAGCATGGCTACAGGTGAAAAGGTTTCCTCGTAGTCGATTCCCTCCTTTTGCGTGTATCCCTTAGCTACAAGTCTAGCCTTATAGGTTTCGACCTTTCCTTCTGCATTTCTCTTTCTCTTGTAGACCCATTTACACCAAATGGGCTTAATCCCATCGGGAAGATCTACAAGTTCCCATACTAGATTAAAATCCATAGATTTCATCTCAGCTTTCATGGTTTCTGTCCAGAGGTTTGCATCAACATCCTCCATAGCTTCTTTGTAAGTATAAAGACCTCTGTCATGTTCCAGAGATTCTGCCAAAAAGGTTTCCCCATTAGTCATGAATCTCTCAGGTTCATGTCTGGTCCTCCCACTACGCCGAAGCCCCTTAGGTTGTTCTTGGGTTTCCTCTTCTACTCTGATTGGATCGGTTTCTAAAGGAACAGTTGGTATGACCAAGTCACTCGACATTTCCTCAAGCACCATTTTGCTACGAGGCTTAAAATCGTTCATGTTACTTTCCTCAAGGAATGTTGCATTCGTTGAAACCACGACTTTATTTTCCTTAGGATTATAGAAATAACCCCCTTTCGTCCCTCTCGGATAACCTACAAAAATGCACACTTTTGAACCTGCTTCCAACTTGTTCGCTTCCTTGTCCAGGACATGTGCATGACATCCCCATATGCGAATATGGTTCAAGGATGTCTTCCTGCCCGTTCACAACTCGTGAGGAGTTTTAGGAACCGACTTTGTTGACATGTTGTTCAGAAGATAACATGCAGTTTGTAAAGCATATCCCCAGAAAGACATAGGCAATGTCGAATTACTCATCATGGACCGTATCATGTCCAACAAGGTTCTATTTCTTCTCTCAGCTACACCATTCTGCTGTGGAATGCCAAAATGCGATTAAATAGGATAGAATCCCAATCTCTAATAAGTATCCGGTGAACTCATCAGAGAGGTATTCTCCACCTCGATTGGATCGAAGTGCCTTTATGGGTTTACCCAGTTGCTTTTCCACTTCGACCGAAACCCCCTGAATTTATCAAAAGTTTCACTTTTGTGACACAATAGGTACATATAACCATATCTTGAGTAATCGTCGATAAAAGTGATGTAATACTCATACCCTCCTCTTGCCTTGATGTTCATGGGACCACAAACATCACTATGCACAAGTTCAAGAACATCGTCAGCCCTAGTGCCTTTAGACTCAAATGGTCTTTTGGTCATTTTGCCCTCCAAACAAGATTCACATTGGGGTAAGGACTCAACCGTTAAATAACTTAAAGGTCCATCCTTTACCATCCTCTGTATCCTGTTAAGGCTAATGTGACCAAGTCACAAATGACAAAGATATGTCTCATTAGAGTGAGAAGTTTTAAGCCTTTTAGAGTTATTAACAACTTCAGTGTTTAGCAGTGAGTCCATCTTAGGTTTGATAAAATATAGATTATTTTGCATCCATCCATCACAGATAAAAGACTTGTTTTTACGAATCACAACTTTATTATTAAAAGAAACTGAATAAGAATCCTTAACTAAACAAGCAATAGAAATAAGATTCCTCTTAAATTGAGGAACATAAAAAAAAATCTACAAAAAATAAACTCCTATAACTATCAAAATAAAGATGGACGTCTCCCCTTTGCTTGACCCAACACTAGTGTTCCATCGCCCATCCTCAACGTGAAGCTTTCATTTAGAAGACTTCTCGTTTGCTTGAACCCCTGCAGAGAAACACATACATGATTAGTTGCTCCAGAATCTATAACCCAGTTGTCACTGGATTCCTCAACTAGACATGCTTCCACAATCAAAGATCACACTCACCTCCTTTGCCTTTAGCGGCTAGGTAGTCTTTGCCATTCTTCTTCATGTGCCCCACCTTCCCGCAGTGAAAGCACTTAAGCTTGTTCGGGTTCCTCTTCTTCTGTTCTTGCCCTTGTTTGGCGGAACTGAAGAACTCTCCTTCTTAGCTACTTGCTTCTTCTTTCCATTCCTTGAAGAGGGTTTGGAGGAAGACGCCTCAGCATAGTTGGCCTCCACAATTGTCGACCCCCTGATCATCCGCTCAAACTTTTGGAGTTCTTGCATCAACTCTGTCGGGGTTATATTCAGTCTAGCACTCAAATTGAACGTTGCCCTAAACGGAATATACTCCTTCGACAAAGTCTCAAAGATCATGGTCAATTGAGACTCAGCATCGATGCCGGCCCCATTGGTCTGAACTTCAGCCAAATAGCCCATCACCTTCAGCATATGTTCCTTTATGGAAGACCCAGCCTTCTGTCTGCAGTTAATAAGGTTACTAAGGGCTTCCCGACATTTTTCAGTGGCTTGGCCACCGAACATGTCCTCAAGATTATCCACAATCTGACGAACAGTTATGTAATCTTCATGTTGTGCACAGTAGTACGATGGACATGCTCGCCATCATATAATAGCGAGCCATATCATCGAGTCCTTCCGCGTTGATATGCTACGAAAACCTCATTAGAAGCATCAACAGGTGGCTCCGGAGGACAAGGTGTATTCAGTACGAAATTTAGTTTCTCAAAGGTTAGGATGATCTTTAGGTTCCTTTTCCAATCGGTAATATTATCGCCAGTTAAGTTGTGTTTATTAAGTATCGATGATAATGCGCTAGAAGACATTTTGTTCTACAATAAACATTCATATATCTAGTATAAGCAAACTTGCATAAATATTTAGTAATTAAACATATATACATGTTATAATGCAACAAATATGTTTGTGTGTCAAAACCTTGAAAAAATCACAACCTCACAACGACAATTCCTAACTCAAAATTTTGTAAGTCTCCTAGGGAGATCATGCAAAATTTAATTGGGAACACGGATCCCCTCCGATCAATATATACCATCCGGATCAATCTCTGTCCAGCATATATTGATAATCGTTTTCTTTGGCCATTAATTTATTAATAGTTAAATTAATCTTGAGTGTATAACCATCGTTTCAACTATTTGATCCATATTTTATGATTGTCACCTAGGGGTGTACAACCATAAAATATGCTCAAATAAATTATCCTCCCGGAGATCCACACCGGTACATGATGAATCCCTTCCTAGGGGTCGGTATCACCATGTGTTACCTACGGACCAACGATGGAGGCCATGGGTCTTTTCTTCAAAAACCCTCACCCACTCAATCTTTTGGAAAACAAGGTTTTATGTTAAGAAATATGCATGAACAATTTTAATGAGCGGCACTCCCAATTCTACATGACATGTTATCACATATCTGAAGAAATCATATTATATGCAATCATACAAAGCAATTAAGCTAGGCAACAAGCATAATAATAATAATAACCGTAATATTATGGTTCCATCCTAGAGAAAAGAAAAAAATAAAGATTACTAAGAGTAATCAAAACATATATCGATTCTTCATCTTGAATCTTCCCGGTTGTCCTTGAATTCTTCATCACAATCAAATTCCGATTATCATAAAATTATTTTTCATGTTTTCTTTAAAAAATCTCAAAAAAAGCGCAAAATCGTATATTTGTCCCGTTAGGTCCAATCGACCGGTGACGAGTAGTTATACTCAACCATCGACCGCCTTACACTAACCGGCCGACCCGGTGCGGTCGACCGGTGCTGCTGCGACAAGAACCCAGATTTTCAGAAATCAAAGCAGTTTTTCAATTTATTCAAAAATACAAAACAATTTTATAAACCAAGAAAAAAATTAAATACCTTCATATCCTTCATCTTCAAGATCCATCTTCAATCTCCTCCTAGAATTTTACATAAAAATTCTTATACCGTTTTCCGGTTTACAAAATTTCTACTAAAGAAAATAAAATAAACCCTAACGGCGATGATAGGCTGCATATCTAATTACATTGCAAAGAACAAATTCTTATACAACCATTCTAAATTCTAAGGAACCAGAACCGGTAAAAATTAAATAATAAATAATCATTGATAATTTATAAATGACAACCAATAATAATTATTTAATCATTCATTCACCATATATTCATGATAACAACATAATATAGAAAACCTATAGTGCCATCGCTCTAAAATATCACTTCAAGTATAAAAGAGATATTTTTTTTTAGATCACAAATCTATGTACATAGCATAATCATGAACAAATAACCATGGCTCGATACCAATTGTTGGAAAATAATGGCATCGAAAGCACAATGAATTTAAAAATTTTAATCAACGTCAAAGCCAAACAAGAACATGTTCATGATGCTATATAACATAAATACTAAAGATCTAAATCATACCTTTTGAGATTTCAAGAAACTGCACATCTGATAGATCTAAGCGTTCCAAACAGCAACCGGAAGAGCCTCAACCAACTGGTCTTCTTTGCTATTCTCGTTTCCACGATCGGTGTGCAGGTGGGCACACTTTGTTTAATCTTCTCTTGGTATTCTTGATCTCCTTCCAATCACAAGAGAGCCAAAGAAAAATTGTTCTTGATAATTAAACAATTTTTCCTCTTGGAATCTCTTATCAATAGCCTCCAAAAAGTCTCTCCAGTGATCTAATGAGTAATGTGACTTAATAGGCTATTTATAGTGTTTAGGAAGTCATACTTCCGTAACAATTAGGTTTCACAAAGTTCTAATCGCATCCAGAGTCGATTTTGCCACGTCAACATGCATTTTACGTTGCAACCGTTCGACCGGTGACAGAGTAGTTATACTCAACCGGTCGACCTGTCTTTACTAACCGGTCGACCGGACCGGTTGATCGGTCTGCACTAACGAAAATTATTTTCTTAGTTTTTCAATACGGGAAACTTGCATAGAGCCTCAGTTTTGATTCAAGCAACCCAATAGAGAAATTGCCTGATCAAAACAGTCATATAATAGTCTTCCCATATTAAACAACTCTTAAAAAAATAATTCAACCAATTTATCTAGAATTAATTTATCAATTAATTCACCTGATAAATCACTCATGAATTAACTTTGAACCTCTTTTATGGAAATAACACAAGTTACCAATATGTAGGAAATATACCGTATCGTTACGGGGAAGTTATGTAAGCTAGCAAAGGGACCCGATGGACATATATAAATCAAGCTCCTATAATCACAACGCTACTTATAAACCAACAAGTCCGTCTCATGATTATTAAACTCTAGCGCTATTCCACTAAAAGCCTAGAGATGCACTCTCGAATTATATAACGTATTTACAAAGCTCTGATTAGCTCTAGTCCATGACTCAATATATTAGTATATCATCCCCATAGGATATCCATAATCAACTTGAGGTCAAGTTCCGTTTTACCTTCCCGATTACATTTATCTTATGTTCCATTATCATACTATTGGAAAAATACTATTCATATTATTACAAAAAGTAAACCATTAGATAACACAGAGTAGTCTAATGGTCGAGCGCTTGTATTTTCCAATCCACTGATAATGCTTAAGAGGACATCATTGACTCTTTACAGGAGCTATGGATTCCACTATCTATGAATAACGAATCTAGGCATATACGAGTCATACCCCCAATGCACCGGCAAGTGTACCTTTATATAATGTCAGGATGTCTCCCTTTAGTACATCAAAGGATACAAGTCAAGTATACGGGTTCATCATCCATCTCAGGATTAAGATGACAATATATAATTCGTCAAAAGTGAATTGTTTTATTCAAACAGAATTATTAATTAAAACAATTCATCTTTGGTCCGATCCAATATAGATTTCACCATTAGAAACTATATCAATGTCTCTACCCATGGAGTCCCACCTCCGACGACCAAGACAAGCCATCTCCGTTAGGAAGTAGACAACATAACAATTTTAACATGAATAAAGCACCCAAGTTTATTCCCTCGATTATGGATCATAAGATTTAGACTATCATC
This sequence comes from Morus alba, assembly GCA_012066045.3. Classification (NCBI taxonomy): domain Eukaryota; kingdom Viridiplantae; phylum Streptophyta; class Magnoliopsida; order Rosales; family Moraceae; genus Morus; species Morus alba. The sequence continues at coordinate 36,811,187 of CP050224.2, forward strand.
TTTAGATTCTTATCTTCCGCATGTTCTTCACATTACATGCATGATCTAAAGATTTAAAATGACAGTCTCAGACTTTCAGTTTGCTTATCATACATTCAACTATTATGAACATAAAGAGGATAGTACATAGATATATGAAATAAACAAATCTTTATTAATAGTCAAAATGTCTCAAAGAAAATTGTTACATTTATTCCTAAGGGCATAAATGCTAACAAATACGACATGTGGCTTAGACTGCTCCCTGCTAAGTGACATCCCTCGACGTCTACGGCTCCCTCCTATTCCGCTATAGAGAGCCCAAGCACGAAATGCAAATTAGGGCGACGATTCCTTCTGGCGTCGACAGATCGTGTCGTCGAGCTTAAGGCACAAAGATCCCTCGACCGCAGAAGCAACCGCCAAGGAGGACAATTGGGCTAAGAAGCACTGGCGACGAGGGGAATGTTCTTTAGAGGACATGGCAAGTTGCGTGCAAAAGTGGGGGACGTCTGCAGGCATTAATTGTGAGCTCTCAAACCACCCCACAGGGGACAGGAGAGTGTTACGGGGAAGCACAGAGCTGTAATAGGAGACTAATTGGCTGAGTGAACAATGCTGATTAGTGGGCTACGTTTGGGCCTACTAAGGGAGAGCACTTGAGTCTTCTGCCTACGAAGGAAACCCACCAAGCGAAGGAAGTCCAGTATAAAAGAAGGAAGACCCCCAATGGGGAAGGGGTTCAGAGATTCCAGAAGAGAAAAAAGATAGTGAGAGATAGCAATTGTTGTAAATTGTAATCTCCTCAAAAGAAATACAAAATCACAGTGGATGAAGCTCTAGTTTTACAGAGTGAACCACTATAAAATTTCTTGTGTTCTTTATTTGTTCACATCTCTGATTAACACAATACACTCACTCTACAAATATCCACACGTTTACTACACATCGACCGGTAATCCAAAGGGAAACCAAGAGGTAACCCGGCCGGTTTTTGTTGATGAGAAATCACCATCAACAATTGGCGACTCCACTGGGGAACGAAAGCGTTCGACCCCCAACAACATATCTAGCAAGAACGCCTCCAAGACAGACGGACGAGACCACCATCCATCCAGAGGATAACAAGATGGAAGGAGACCTACGCTCGGTCAGAAATGAAGTTCCACCCCCAGACGCGCCACAACCAGATCCTGTGCAGATGCAGGCCCAACTGACCACTCTAACCGAGCTGGTACGTGGGCTAATGACCGTGGTGGAACGCTTAGATGGAAGGAACTCTATGCCACCGTTAGAAGACGCCCCAAGGCCGCAGGGCCTTGCCATGGTTGGAAACCCGAACCCCGGTGACCACCGACATATCCAAGAGGGAACCGGGGACAGTGAGAATCACCAGGGCCCTCCTAGGCCTCGACCTTCCCAATCGTTCGACAGTTGTTTAAGGGCCGCCGGACTACGAGCTCCCGAGGACTGGATATCGAGGGGCCCAGGAAATCCTGAGGTATTACCCCAGAATCCAAGAGGAAACCTGCCAAGAGACTCAGGGTCGGTACAGGCGGGTGGCCAGGCCAGGGGCAGACCCAATGCTCAGAGGGCAGAGGCGTCGAGGGTAGCTGGCTCGGCCATTTCAATGAAAGAAGCACGTGCCATCATGGAACACATGGCCAGCCTAGAACAAAAGCTGACGGGGGACATGGCAGGCCTGAAAAAGAATATAGGGCGAGTGGCTGAGGTGGTAAACGTCAACATCATGCCCAACCACACACATGACTATCCGTTTATCGCAGAAATAATGACGCCCCCACTCCCCGACAAGTATAGGTCACCGTCGATCCCACCATATGATGGTCGAGGAGATCCCGACGACCATTTAGAGATGTACATAGGGCACATGCTCTTGCACGGGTACGCTGAGGAGATCATGTGCTGAGCCTTTCGAAACCATTTGATGGATTCTGCCCTAAGATGGTTCTGGACACTAAGGCCAAATTCTATCTCGAGCTGGGATGAGTTGAAGGAAGCATTTTCCCTCCAATTCATAGGGGTTAAAAAATGCATTCCCCCAAAGCAGAACCTGACGGCGATATACCAAAAGCGGAATGAGTCATTAAGGGAATGACTTGCAAGATACGAGGAAGTCGTCGCCGCCACGATGGATATAACGAATAGAGAGGCCTTGATGGGGGTGTTATCTAGCATGAAGAAAATAACCCCCTTCAAGAGAGAGCTGAACCGAAAATCCCCATCTAGCTACAAGGAATTTCTTGCGCGAGCGCAAGGGTACATCAACGATTGCGCCGACCTTAAGGATGAAATTGAAAGAGTAATCCGCGACGGAAGGCTACAGGAGTTCAGGGCCGAACGAAGACCTCGCAACGACGACCACGGTGGATAAAATGACGGTCGACACCGAGAAGAGAACCAGCGTCCAGAAGACTGGGAACCCATCGGCGTCATACGGACTGTCCTCGACGACCCTATATAGGAGGAGACTTGAGAAGGTCACAGAAGGACTACGCCCACGAGGCCAAGGGGTTTACCAGGAACAATTCTGGAGCGTCTCCGCTGTAAAAATCCTAAGGTACAGCCACACTGACATGGCCTTTAACGAGGATGATGCTAGCGGTGTTCACTTCTCCCACAACGACGCATTGGTGGTGGAAGCCATGATTGGGAAGTACTGTTGGGAATAGTGTCCTAGAAGCATGAGATGTAAAAGGATATTTATTATTTATTTAATAAAATAGTTTATTCATCATTTTATGTTCATATATTTATGAATATTTTATGAATATCAAATAAAATTCCTTGATTATTTATGTAACCTTAAAAATTGTATATAAGTGTTGTATATGCGAGGATAATGTTTAAGGATAATAATCAAAAGTAATTGTTCATAATGAATTTAATTAAAGTTTGGAATCTTTAATTAAAACATTATTAATACATGTCATTCCCATTTAGAATGGAACAGTGTTATCCGCACTGTTAATATGACGAGATATTGAATGAGTGTATTTCGCATAATGAGATTATGTGGAACATGGACGCAGACACAATATGAATTTCTAATAATTTCCATTAAGCACAGAAATTCTAATTAAATCTACCGATGGTCATATATAGGATAATCTTAATCCTGAGTTCTTAACAAACTCCTATTTATGGATTTATGTCTTTTGATTTACTCGGTACAGATTCTGAGACCCTGAATCCTATTCCTTGTATTTTGGAGACATAATGAAATAGGTAGCTTGGAATGTTATTATATGAGATGGAATCCATTCCTTCTTAAGAAAGAAGCAGATAAATAATTCTCTTGAGTATTGATTCGGTACTTGGATTAGTAAGAGCGCTATGGTTTATGAATGTGTTTTATGAATCACTATCCATTAGAGAATCAATGGTACTCAAGGATAAAGATGTAATTAGAGAGGTTAATAGATTTTATCTGACTCTAATTATGAATTATTTATGGAGAATTGATCTAGATGTAATGACTATATCAAATGGACACTTCGCAGTTTAGAAGTAATTAATGTCTATAATTTCGAGAGTTCAATTCCAAGTTTATAGCGGAGTAACTATTGGAATTAATAGAATTAATTAATTAATTAAGTGTTTAATTAATTATTAATTTTATTGGAGCTCGGGATTATAGGTCCATTAGTCCCCGTGTCGTCCTTGTAATTCTACCAGACACAAAGTGCTCGGGATAATGTGATTATTTAAATTTCAATTTGAACACCTCTAGATTTATCAATTTAAACTTATTTGATAAGTTGTTCAATTTAGAATTCAAATTAATTTAAGTTTGACTTAAATTCGAATTTAAATATGAATTAAAATTGGACTACTGGATAAAGGATAAAATTTCTTCCTTCCCTATCTGATATAGGCGCCACACACAGGGATAAAACCCTAGAGTGTGGCCGGCCACCTTGTGGATAAGGGGAAGGGATTTTTTGTTCCAAATTCAAAATTGGAGATAAGGATTTGATTCTATTTTAAAGTTTGACTTCTACTCTTTAAATATGAGAAAGATAGAAAATTGTATAGACAATTTTTGACACATTATTCAGCCCTAAGTTTGTTGTGGCCGAAATTTCTCATAGTGAAAAATAGAGAGCAAAATTTTTTCTCCAAAAATTCCACATCGTGCATGCATTGGTGTTTGTGGAAATTCGAGTGTTTCAAAAACCTATTTTGTCTCACGTGTGCCCACACACACATCTATGTGGAAACAAGGAATTGACGTGGAAGACTTTGGTGTTCTAAACACAAAGCTTAGAGCAAGGACTGGTCGTGGTCAAAGAATTCAAGTTATCATCCGAGTCGGCTTCCAGGTATTTTTTCGGTTGATCCTTGAATCATATAAATTAATGTGATTAATTTATTCGTGCATAAATTAATATAATCTATAGAGTATCTCAAAAGTTTTATGAAAATTTTTGTTATACACGATCCGCTGTTTCCAACCACACTTCCGCCGCCGAATTCTATTCGGCAACCAACAACTACACTGTGTGCCGGATCCTGGTAGACAATGGGAGTTCGGTGGACCTCCTATACTCCCATTGCTTGGAGAAAATGGGGATCCAAAAGGAGCAGTTTGAAAAGACCTCCAGGTCGCTATACGGTTTCATCGGGGACTCCGTTATCCCTTTGGGTACTATCCGGTTGCCCATAACCGCCGGAGAGAAACCCCAATAGGCTACCACAATGACCAGCTTTGTGGTTATCAAAAGAGGCTCCCAGTACAATGCCGTGATCGGGAGACCAACCCTTCAGGCGCTAAGGGCCATAACCTCCATTTACCACTAGAAGGTCAAGTTCCCTACCCCAAATGGCGTAGGCGAAATGAAGAGCAACCAGTATGAAGCTAGGGTTGCATACTCCGACACCCTGCGCGAATATGACCAACCGGAAAGACAGGAGGCTAAGATTGTTCATCAAAGCACCGTCGAGGACATAGACCCTAAGGTTCAAGAGGAGGTCAAATGGTCCCAACCTATCGAGTAGTTGGTAGAAATCCAAGTTGATGGAGACGAGTCCACCAAAGTGCTAAAAATGGGCTCAGACTTAGCCCTATCACTTAAGGTTGAGATCGAAAACTTCCTCAGGAAAAACTTAGACATCTTCACCTAGAATCATGCTGACATGGAGGGGATCGATGCCAGCATTATATGTCACTCCCCAAACGTCGACCCCTTATATCCTCCCAAGCGTCCGAAGCGTCGACCGATGAACCCTGAGAAATACGAAGCGATGAAAGAAGAGGTCGACAAGCTAATCAACAATGGGTTTATCAGGGAGGCCCATTATCCACATTGGGTATTGAACCCCATTCTGGTGGTTAAGCCCAACAGAAACTGGAGGACATGCGTCGACTTCAGCGATCTCAACAAAGCCTGCCCAAAAGATGGCTTTCCACTCCCTTGAATAGACTAAATGGTCGACACCACGGCGGGACATGAGATGCTAAGCTTTATGGACGCCTACTCCGGATACAACCAGATCCCTATGCATCCAGTCGATGAGGAGCACATGTCCTTCATAACCGATAGGGGCCTCTAATGCTACAAGGTGATGCCTTTCGGCCTGAAAAAAACAGGGACTACCTACCAGAGGCTTGTGAATAAGATGTTCGCTCAATAGCTCAGCAAAACGATGGAGGTCTACGTCGACAATATGCTTGTGAAAAGTGCCAGGGCCAGCCATCACATCGACCATCTGGGAGAAATGTTTGGTGTATTAAGAAAATACCACATGAAACTAAATCCCAAAAAATGTGCCTTTGGAGTTGGGTCAGGGAAAGTCCTCAGTTTTATGGTCAGCAACCATGGGATTAAAGCTAATCCCGAGAAAATTAAAGCCCTACAAGATATCCGGTCCCCAACTAAGCCAAAGGAAGTGCAAATGTTAACAAGATGTGTTGTCGCCCTAAACAGGTTTATATCAAAAGCAACTGACAAATGTGTCCCCTTCTTTGACACTTTGAAAGGAAGCAGGCGCTTTGAGTGGACACCGCAATGTGAAGAAGCCTTCCAGAAATTGAAGGAGCATTTGGGCAAACCCCCAATTTTGTCAAAACCAAACCCCGATGAGGAACTTAACCTATACCTCTCCGTGTCCCAACACGCCGTAAGCTCCGTATTAGTAAAAGAAGAAGAAAGGGTGCAATTGCCAATCTACTATGTGAGCAAAAGGCTCCTCGATGCCGAGTCGAGATACAACGAAATGGAGCGCTTAGCCCTCGCCCTGATGGTGGCTTCAAAGAAGCTTCGGTACTATTTCCAATCTCACACAATATGGGTTCTTACAAACCACCGGTTGAGACAGGCACGGTAAAAGCCCAAAACTTTTGGTCGACTCCTCAAGTGGTCGGTAGAACTGAGCCAGTTCGACATAAAATATGTGCCAAGAACTGCGATCAAGGGCCAAGCTTTGGCCAATTTCTTAGCCGAATTCTCCCATAGACCAGCTCCCGCCATGCCTGAAGGAGTCGAAACTACAGAATGGAAGCTCTACGTGGATGGAGCGTCGAGCAGAAACGGGTCACGAGCCGACGTCTTATTAATCAGCCCAGAAGGCCACAAGATTACCTTGGCGGTTCGATTCAAAATCAAGGCGTCAAACAATGACGCAGAATATGAAGCGCTAATTATGGGACTGTGATTAGCCAGCCACCTAAAGATCGAAAGGTTCAGCGTCTTCAGCGATTCTCAATTGGTCATCGGGCAAGTAAAAGAAGAATACCAAGCGCGCGGTGAAAAAATGGGTGCATACTTGAGGAAGGTAAAGGAAGAACTCGTTAAGTTCAAAAACTACGAGATACTTCAGATACCACGAACCGAAAACACAAACGCTGACGCTATAGCAAAGCCGGCATCTTCAAGAGACTCCGACACTCTAGGGGTCGTTCCCATTGAAGAATTGGAGTGGCCGACCATTGAAGGAAAGGCTAAGACCTTAATCGTCCAAACAGGTGAAAATTGGATGACATCACTCATCCAATACCTAATGGACGACATCTCACGAAACAATAAAGACGAAGCCGACGGATCGACATCTGAGTGCTAGGTACTTGTTGTATGATGACTTGCTCTACTTTCACTCAACACCGCTATAGCGGTGCCTGGATAATGTCAAAGCCCAGAGGGTCCTCCAAGAAATCCAGGAAGGAGTCTGCGGTAACCACACTGGGGGGGCAGTCTTTGGCTCTGAAGGTTTTAAGGCAAGGATACTACTGGCCCACTCTAAAAAAGGATGCTTTTCAATAAGCCCGGCGTGGCGAAAAATGCCAAAGGTATGCCATAATTCCTAGAGCACCCCCAGAAAATTTAACTTCCATTCTCAGTCCATGGCCCTTCACCAAATGGGGGGTTGACCTGATTGGGCCATTACATCTTGCACCCAGAGGATTTAAGTTTGCGATCATCACGGTAGACTACTACACGAAGTGGGCAGAGGCAGAGGCAAAGGCTCTAACTATAACCACGGAAGCAGTCTGCACCAAATTAATGTGGGACAACATCGTGTGCAGGTTCGGGGTTCCCCACTCAATAGTATCCGACAATGGAAAGCAGTTCAACAACGCCTCAACACGTAGATTCTACGACAGCTTAGGCATTCAAAAAGACTTCTCGGTGCCGATTCATCCACTATCTAATGGACAAGTCGAGGCGGTCAATAAAATATTAAAGTATACCCTTAAAAAGAGACTCGATGATCTAAAGGGAAAATGGGCCGAGGAACTCCCCAAGGTCTTATGGGCATACAAAACGACGAGCCGAACTACTACGGGTGAAACACCCTTCTCCATGGCATATGGTGTTGAGGCGGTGCTCCCCGTAGAAATCGAAACGCTGACTCTAAGAACCGTCATCCACAATGACAACGACAATGCATAAGGCATGAATGGAGAACTCGACTTGTTGGAAGAAAGGAGGCTCGACTCCCAACTACGCCTTGCCGCCTATCAGCAAAGAGCAGCGTGGTGTTACAACAAGAAAGTTCGACAATGAAGGTTCGTCCCAGGAGACCTAGTATTAAAGAGGGTAACACAGAGTACAAAACCCTAGAATAGTGGTCCCTTGGGCCCAACTTGGGAAGGGCCCTACCGCATAAGGGAAGTACAACAACTTCGCACCAACATTTTGGAAAGCATCAACGGCAAAAGAATTCAACACCCATGGAATGCAGAACAGCTAAGGCTGTACTACTAATAGTGTATGTAATTCTACACCCATGGAATGCAGAACAGCTAAGGCTGTACTACTAATAGTGTATGTAATTCTTACGCATCCCAATTGTACATTCTCTACGAGTTAAATAAATTGATATGTTTGCAGATAGAAAGGAATTCACCCCTTAATAACATGTCTGCTTAAAAAACCAAGGTTATATTAAACAGACAAGGGGGAACAGAGGTCCACAGATCACTAAAAAATGACACGATGACCCTAAGGGGTAAATTCGACGTCAGATCCTCCAAGGAGGAAAGGCGAATACTTAGCAAAATTCTAAGGAATTTTCTAAGACGATGACCCCGAGGGGTAGATTCGACGTCAGATCCTCCAAGGAGGAAAGGCGAATACTTAGCAAAATTCTAAAGGAATTTTCTAAGACGACGACCCAAGGGGTAAATTCGACGTCAGATCCTCCAAGGAGGAAAGGCGAATACTCAGCAAAATTCTAAGGAAATTTCTAAGATGACGACCCTAAGGGGTAAATTCAACATCAGATCCTCCAAGGAGAAAAGACGAACACTTAGTAAAATTCTAAGGAATTTTCTAAGACGACGACCCCAAGGGGTAAAATCGACGTCAGATCCTCCAAGGAAGAAAGGCAAACACTTGGAAAAATTCTAAAGGCAACAATCGTAAAGCAAGGTACGAATAAAAATCTGATATCTTTATAAAAGTGCAGATAGAAATAAAAGTTGTCCAGATCAAATGTCAAGTTACAGAACACAAAAAAAAAAAGAGGGAAAAACAAAAATTTCCTAGCCTTTGCCACCAATTACCAATTCTTTGCCGTCACTAGGAGGGGAAAGGTTGTCGTCGGCAGAAGGAGGAGGAGAATTATAAAGAAAGCTCAAGTCCCACTCAGGACGCTCCTTCTTGATCAGATCGACGATTTGTTGACCCGCCGACTGGAAATCCTTGTTACGAATGTCAGTAAGCTCCAGAGGAGCCATGAACTCCTCAATAATCTCCGCACGCCTGGCGTCGAAGGTAGCTCCAGCCTCGGCTTCGGCTTCCTTCTTCCCCTCGGCCTTCCCCTCAACTAAACACTTCTTCGTTGCCTCGGCTGCTTCGGCCAACTTTTTATCAGACAAATCTGCCCGCTGTGTGAGATCCTTAACCTTAGCCTTCAGCTTCGCCAGTTCACCTTCCAGACTCGACAGCTTGGCCATAGCCACGTCTCTCTCCTCGACGGCATCCGCTAACTGTTGCTTGGCGTCATCGACAAGGGATTTGAGCTTGGCTTCCACATCATCCATCTCCTTATTACACTCCTCAACCTTAACTAGGTCAAGGAGGTTAAGGATGGAAAGGACAAGACTCTGAGAAGTTGAAGGTCAGAAAAGTTGAAGGTCAAAAAAAAAAAACCTCGACAAAATCTTACGTGGATTTGGAAGATGATCTGTTTGCGCTGGCGGTCCACCAAAGCAGACTGGGAGGCAGCAATCCAGTGTGGCTCCAGGAAAGACTCGTAAAGAGCCTGGAAGATGAGGGAGAAGTGAGGGGAAAGTTTCAACATCGCCCCAATCTTGACGTCAAAGACGTCCGAGACTTGAAAATTCTCATCCATAATTTTTCCCCTGGGAATAAACACGCATTCCCTCGGCGTCGGAGGAGCAGGAACCTCAGGAATAGGGACCACTGGTGTCTAAGTCTTGGTCACTAGCGTCTTCTCTATGCGCCTCTTCTTCTGCGCAGGCTTCCCCCTGGTACCGAAGGACCCTTGACCTTTTTACTTGCTCCTTTCCCTTCGATGGGGGCTGTTGGTTTGGGGCGTTGGTTTGACTAGCTCGGCCCAGATTGCTGGCTACCAGGAAGTTAGATTCTTAATGATGCCATCTATATGGAAACAACAAGACGAAGATGTGGTCAGTGTTTGGAAAACAAGAGCTGTAATAAAGGAAGGTGTCGAAAGCAGGAATTACCTTCGTCGCTTAAGTGGAAGTATGCATGGACAGCGTCTAGATCCGAAGGATCGAGGAGATCAAGGATCAACCCGGTGGCACGAAGGTTGGCCTTGGTTAGAAGAGTTTCAATGTGGCGGATCTCGGACGAAAATGAAAAGGCCTTCTCGATCCTCGCCAAGCTATTGCCAGAAAACTTCAGCCGGTCCTGGTTAACTGAAGGGTAAAAGATTGTCAGCATACGAACAAGAAGAAAGAAGCAAAGTAACGTGAAAGAAAAGCCAAAAATCTCACACATGTTCCCAAACGCCGCCTGCACCTGCCTTCGACGGGGCAGGCGGTCGTTGGGGTGAAAATTGAAAGGCCCTCGGATCATGAAGAACATGGGTTTCCACCCATGTGATGACGAGAGAATGCCCAGCATCAACTTCCCGAATCTGGGCTGAGACCTCCCGTCACCACTCAAAAAGTACCACCCCTCACACTTGGCGACGTGGCATAATTTGTACATAAATCTGAACTCATCCAGAGGGAGTTCCATATCAAACTGCTAGTGCCACAAAATCCAGGCACCGAAAATGCAGTACCAGAAGTTTGGTGCCAGTTGAGCGGGGGAAATGCCATAAAAATGGCAGTAGTCTTTTACAAAAGGATGAATCGGAAGGGTCATCCCCACCATGACGGCTCTAGTGTAGACTGGGAGGTACCCGGTTGGCGGCCTGCTGGTCCTAAAATGCATGTCTGGGAGAAGGTATTTGAACCACCTCCCATCGATGCGTCCATCCTTTACAGCCCGGATGATGTCTTTATTCCGGACCCTCGACGCCACTACATCAGCTGTAAAGAAAGGCCTATCCAGATCACCACTCATGGCAGCTACCGTCGAGGCAGCCACCCCACCAATACTGCCCCTATGAAGGGGATCCGCTCTACCACGTCATCCAGCATCTGCTCTACGCTACCAAATTCACTCCCGAAGTCGTTGTCTGGTTCATATCTGGCTTCGACATCTTCTATGTCCCTCAGCATGGAGTCGACGCTGGAAGACAAAGAAGACCATGAGATCTCCACCATTGAAGGGGAGTCTAGATGAACGACGGAAGAGTCCTCTTGACTGGGGGAACTTTTGGCCATTGTTCTGGTGATTAAAAAGACAAAGAGCTCAGTTAAAACCCTAACGTCGAGAGGAAGAAAGGATGGTTATTCTAAGCGACGACTACTCAAACGCCTTGACTTGACGTCGACCATTCATATGAGAATGGTAACGGCAAGTGTTCATGGTACCCCTAGTTCCCCACAACCCAAGAACCGAAACGTACAAACGGCCAAAAGTCAGAAGAATAACTATCCTATGTGGAAAAACAAAACGGAGTAAGTCTCCCTAACTTCTACATTCCATGCATTTTGCATATATATATATATATATATATATATATATGGTTCAAATCGGAAAGGAACCCGTGAGTAAGCAAAGAAAGCAGAGGATGATGAGGCTTACCGGTAAAGAAGGATTCCGAGGAAAGTCTCGAAGTAAGAACGGCTTCGTGACGCGCCTTGAAGAGCAAGAAGTACGAACTAGAGTTTTAAGAGGAAGGATTCCGGCAGAGTAGGCAGCAGTTTAACAGGTACGATAAGTGTTTGCGTTTTGAAAAAGATGGCTCTCGAGTTCAAAGAAGGTATTTAAAGGAACGGAAGTCCTCGACCCTGACCGTTGGATGAAGATTTTAAAATCCAACGGCAAGGGGATCCTGCCCAGATCTAACGGAGACAAACGAGGGTGGGAAATGGAAGAGTCGTGATCCAAGGGCTCGTATCCATTCCTTTCGAAATAAAATATTGCGTCATCACGGGGAATCGACCAACGCAATGGTTGAGTCCCCCAAAGGAAATCTGAAGCGTCCAGGGCATCATTGTAGACGAAGGCTCGTGACCAGTTTCCCACACCCAAAGTACGGAAGTACGACTGAACCTAAAGCTCGAGGCCGCCTAAAATGAGCCCTCGACCTGGGGGGTAGCTGTTGTGTGAGAAAATGTGATGGACACATGGACGGATGATAATGCGACACGTGGCCTAGACTACTCCCTACCAAGCGACATCCCTCAACGTCTACGGCTCCCTCCTATTCCGCTATAGAGAGCCCAAGCATGAAGTCCAAATTAGGGCGTCGATTCCTTCTGGCGTCGACAGATCGTGCCATCGAGCTTAAGGCACAAAGATCCCTCGACCGCAGAAGCAACTGCCAAGGAGGACAATTGGGCTAAGCAGCACTGGCGACGAGGGGAATGTTCTTTAGAGGACGTGGCAAGTTGCGTGCAAAAGTGGGGGACGTCTGCAAGCATTAATTGCGAGCTCTCAAACTGCCCCATAGGGGATAGGAGAGTGTTACGGGGAAGCACAGAGCCGTAATAAGAGACTAATTGGTTGAGTGAACAGTGTTGATTAGTGGGCTACATCTGGGCCTACCAAGAGAAAGCACTTGAGTGCTTCTGCCTACGAAGGAAACCCACCAAGCGAAGGAAGTCCAGTATAAAAGAAGGAAGACCCCCAATGGGGAAGGGGTTCAGAGATTCTAAAAGAGAAAAAAGAGAGTGAGAGATAACAATTGTTGTAAATTATAATCTCCTCAAAAGAAATACAAAATCACAGTGGATGTAGCTCTAGTTTTACAGAGTGAACCACTATAAAATTTCTTGTGTTCTTTATTTGTGCACATCTCTGATTAACACAATACACTCACTCTACAAATACCCACACGTTTACTACACATAGGCCGGTAATCCAAAGAGAAACCAAGAGGTAACCCGACCGGTTTTTGTTGACGAGAAATCACCGTCAACAGAATACAAATCAATTAAAACAACTAAACAACAAATATATACTTGTTACATATTTGTACCAGAGAAAAACAAAGTATAGAAAGAAAGGAAACTTGGCATGGTTTCTCAAGAAAGAAGAAAAAAATATATATATATATATATATATTCATAAATTGATTCATATTGTGAAGGATATGAAGCCTTTCTTTATTTAATGAGTTTAAATAAAAAAGTTTTGATTCAAACTTTTCTATAACAGACAACCTCAAAAGAATTTAAAAAAAAAAATCAAAATTTATGTTTAAACTATGCTACACAAAAGGCCTTAAACGTCACCTAGAAAAATACCACTTTAGACGTCCCTTTTTTGGGTGACATCTAAACCTCCTTTTAGACGTTGTTTGTCGGATGACATACTGAAGCTCTCTTAACAGTGTGCATTTAAAGACTTTAGAGGTCACTTACTAAACATGTGTGTTGTGTGGAAAAATGTGACAGACACATGGAAGAACGATAATGCGACACGTGGCCTTAACTACTCCCCGCCAAGCAACAACCCTCGACGTTTGCAGCTCCCTCCCGTTCTATTATGAAGAGCACAAGCACGAAGTCCTACTTAGGATGTCGATTCCTTCTTGTAACACCCTGAAGAATTAATTGAGATTAATTAAGGTAATTAAGATTATTAGTGTGCCTAATCTGATTTAATTAATTGAGTTTAAATAATTCCAAGGTATTTAAATTATTTACAGTAATTTATTTTAATCCAGAAGTGTGTATGGGCGCATTTCTGGACTGTCCTATTTTATACACGTGATTTTCTTTTATTTTTTTTTTCTTTTTCTTTTCTTTTCTTTCTTTCTTTCCTTTCCTTCCCGTGCGGCTCACTCTTTCTCTCTCTCTCTTTCACTCTCCCGTGCGCTCTCTCTCTCTCTCTTCCCTGTTTGTGTCTCAAATCAAGACCTGATTCGAACCAAGAGTGATTTTAAAGAGTTTTCAACATCAAGAGAAGGATTCAAGGTAAGATTACTGAAAGAACCACTCTTGGATTTCAAGTTTTCGGATTCAAAAACTTACTTTTGGTTCAAAACGGATTTTGATGGATTTTGAGTGAAACTAGGGTAGAAATTGGAGATCTTGGGGTTCTTTGGACTTGTTTTAGGACCTAGAACCCAGATCTAGTGGTTGTCCCTTGAGATCTTGTGATTTGGGACTGGATTTGCGTGTTTTTGACCCGATTTCCGTGAGTTTTCGCGAATCGAATGTCCGCATGGCCGGACCGCCATCGGTCGACCGGATCTTGTTGTGGCCACCGGCCGACCGGACCAATCGACCGGATGCACAACACCGCCCGACCGGTGGTGATGCACTCCTCCGCCTCCCGTCGACGGTACACAGGGTTTGACCCCTGTTTGGCCCGAAATTGTCGTTTTGACCCATGTTTTCGGGGAGAACCCAAATTAGCTTCATTTGGGGACTTGGGATGAAAGGATTAGTATCTTTAATCCCTGATTTGATGTTTAAAACCCTTAGAATGGAATTTGAAACATGAAAAATTGATTAGGGCACACTAATTGGAAAATCTTGGTATATGATTGAGATTTGATTGCTTTAGGACTGAGGATTGATCCTAAAGTGGTGTTTTGTATCAGCACTCGCTGTGGATTCAAACTGAAGGGGCTTGAGGAAGCGGAAACCGGAAAAGGCAACGCTAGTCCCAGGTTTGATTGTGCGAGGTAGGATTTCTATCCCTCTTCTTTGTGAGCCTGTTTTCAAAAATAGTTTTGGCCTTGAAAATGTTTTAAAGAAAGAGATTGGTTTGTGAAAGAAAAATGTTTTAAAAACCATGGCTTGTTAGTTTATGGAAATCCTTGGCTTGTCCTGTCCATGGAATCCGTAGCTTGTCTAGTCATGGAACCTAATGGCTTGCCTAGTCATGGGACCCGCGGCTTGAGTAGTTCGTGGGGTCATATGAATGATTTCATAATGTTAAATGGATGATTTCTTAAGATAAGAGATCTTGTGAACTGGTAATAGAGTCTATTGCTGTAAGCCTAGATAGGATGCGGAGAGTGCATCATCGGGGGCAGAACCCGAAACCGGGTCCGGTAGGCGAGGCACTTGGTGAGGTGAGTAATTTGTACTAAGTACTTGTCAAGCCCATAATACGGTTAGTTTCATTAAATCTCCTTTGAGAAAAAGGATGTGAGGTTCCGGTGCTTACGCTTGGGTGAATGTCTTACTTTATTCATTTACGCGTATTTATTTATTCATTTATTTTAATTATTTCAAATGATATCCCACTGGGCCTTTTGCTCATGTTTCAAATGTTTAAACCCCTCCCAGAGAGACTCGAGGCGGTGCATCATAGGCGAAGGCGGTGCTACGGATCGCTCAAGTGAGGATCGCGTTCATCCTCTCGTTATAAATGTAAGGAAACATTGAGAAATGTTATGTAAACTTAATTAATATTTGGGTTTACTAGATCGTGGATGATGTCCGATGTAATTGTTTATTTACCCGAACATGTATGTACGATCTCAGATGTCTCAGGGGGTGGAGCCTTGTGTGTCGAGGCTCCTGGATTATGTAATTTATTTATATTTAAATGCAACTAAGTGTGGGACCCGTTGGGGATCCGCTTTATTAATCCCTAATCGAGCTCCCGTCACCCACCCCGCTTGGGGGCGTGACAAGTGGGTATCGAGCTTTAGGTTAAGAACCCCAGGATTGTACATACATGTGTGACATCAGGAATCCACTAATCAGTCTAGTTTTTTTTCAATTAAAAGAGATGTCAAGTTCTTTTGTTCGGACTCTGAAACTGAAATCAGAGAATTTAGAAGTCCCGATGACTTTGAACTCCCCACTGGGATGTGTGGAGGTGATGAGTGTGTGTAAGTCGTGTGAAATCACGATTGGTGGTGAGCGATTGAGAGCAGACTTGATTATCCTTCCGATGACCTTGTTTGATATGGTGCTCGGAATGGATTGGCTGTCAAGGCACGGTGCAATTGTTGATTGCTACCGTAGGAAGGTGACCTTGGTGACGAATTCCGGAACCGTGATTGCTTATCAGGCAGAGATGAACCCAGTCCTTGGGGAACGACTGTTGAAGTACAGCGTTGGGGGACGGAAGAATCTAGCATGTTTCTCCTCCCTTCTTGCCTTGGAAGGTGAATCTGTAGTGATCGGAGATAGTGTGGGGATCCCTGTAGTGGATGAGTTCACAGATGTATTTCCTGATGAGCTACCTTGTTTACCGCCAGATCGGGAGATTGAATTCTGTATAGATTTGGTTCCGGGAACGGCACCTATCTTCATTCCTCCATACCGGATGGCTCCGGCGGAGATGAAGGAATTAAGAACCCAGCTTGAAGAGCTGAAAGAGAAGGGATATATCCGAAATAGTACTTCCCCTTGGGGTGCACCGGTGCTATTTGTGAAGAAGGACGACGGATCTCTTCGGTTGTGCATTGACTACCGACAATTGAACAGGGTAATTGTGAAGAATAAGTACCCACTGCCGAGGATCGATGAATTGTTCGATCAGTTGGGTGGATCACAGTTCTACTCTAAGATTGATTTGAGATCTGGGTACCATCAGTTGAAAATCAGGGAGGAAGACGTTCCGAAGACTGCTCTCAGAACTCGGTATGGGCACTTCGAGTTTCTGGTAATGCCGTTTGGGTTGACAAATGCCCCTGCTGCATTCATGGATTTGATGAATCGAGTTTTCCGGCCGTACTTGGATCGGTTTGTGATCGTCTTCATTGACGACATACTGATTTACTCGAAGACTTGGGAAGAACATGTGCAAAGACCTTAGAATTGTTCTTCGCACCCTTCGAGAACACCAACATGTACGCCGAAGAAGGAGAAATGTGACTTGGTCGACAGAAGTGAAGTTCCTTGGCCATGTGGTTTCGTGACAAGGAATTTCAGAGATCCTTCCAAGATTGAAACTGTACATGCTGGGAAAGGTCAAGAATGTGGCGTAGATCCAAGCTTTCTCGGACTCGCGGGGGTATTATCGGCGTTTTGTGAAGGACTTCTCGAGTATCGCTATCCGATGACTCGGTTAACCAAGAAAGAAGTCGATTTAAGGGGATGTTGAATGAACATGCCTTTCAAGAATTGAAGGTAAGATTGACAAGTGCACCGATTCGACGATTCCTAATACCGAGGAGCCATACGAGGTGTACTCTGACGCCCTCGGGGTTGGGCTTACCTGTCTTGATGCAAGGCGGACACGTAGTAGCTTATGCATCTCGCCAATCGAGACCGCACGAGCGGAACTACCCCACACATGACTTGGAGTTAGCAATGTAATATTTGCTCAAGATATGGAGATGTTATTCTATGGAGCAAGGTTTCATGTCTTCTCTCGATCATAAGAGTCTCAAGTACTTGTTTACTCGAAAAGACCTAAACCTCGGATAGAGGAGATGGTTAGAGTACATGGAAGATTATGACTTCACCCCGTAGTATCATCCTGGAAAAGATAATGTGGTGGCCGATGCCCTTAGCAGAAAAAACGTCCGGGGACTCGGTGCCATTAGCTTTGGAGGATTGGAAGAGGACTAAAGTGGTGAGTGAGTATGATCTTCGTGACCATGAGGATTATAACCAGATCAGGTGTATAATCTGATTTCTGCACCAGCTCTTGTGCAACAAGTCAAGCAGAATCAGTGGCAAGATCCTCACCTTCAGGGAATCTAGACTCGAATCCAGAATGGAGAACAGTTTGAGGATTGAAGAATTCGAGAAGACGGGACGCTGTATTTCCGCAACCGCCTTGCTGTTCCTAAGGCGGACGAGGTAAAGAAGATGATTCTGCATGAAGCTCACAAATCGAGGTACGCCATTCATCCGGGTAGTACCAAGATGTACCAGGACTTGAAGAGACAGTACTGGTGGAGAGGCATGAAAAGAGATGTTCGTGGAGTACGCCCTCGGAATGCGTGACTTGCCTCCGAAAGTTAAAGCCGAGCACCGTGCCGGAGAGTTGCAACCTCTTCCCCGTCCCCGAATGGAAATGGGAGCATATCACGATGGATTTTCCGATGGGACTACCGAGGACCGAGTTGAAGCACGATGCCATTTGGGTGGTGGTTGACAAAGTTGACGGTCCGCGCGACTTCATACCGCTTCGCATTTAACGTATTCTCGTAAGATTCTATCGAGTTGTACGTGGAGCACATCGTGAGGTTACACGGGTGCCACCGCTCATCACGCCCCGATCGTGACACGCGCTTTTAATGCAAGGTATTGAGAAGTTTCCAGAAGCCATGGGAATGAATTGAACTTTCAAGACAAAGATTTCATCCTCGTGACGGATGGACAATCTGAAAAGAGTTATTCGATTCGGAGGATATGTTTCGTGCTTGTGTTCGGATTTTGGCGGAACTCGAAGAAATACCTGCACCTAGCTGAGTTTGCTTACAATAACAACTATCAAGCCGATGTCGGTATGGCACCGCTTTGAGGCGTTGTATGGTCGCCCTTGTAGGTCACCCGCTTGTTGGTTGGAACCAGAGGATAGACTTACAATCGGACCGGATATCATTCAAGAGAATAGCGAGAAGATAGCCGTGATTCGAGAACGTCTGTTGACAGCTCAAAGTCGCCGAGAAGAGCTATCTTGACAGGAGGCGAGGCCTCGGAATTCAAGAAGGCGACTTTGCTCGCTGAAAGTTTCTCCACGCAAGGGAGTTAATCGGTTTGGTGTGAAAGGAAAACTCGCACCAAGGTATGTGGGACCATTCCCGATCGTGCAACGAGTCGGAGTGGTGGCGTACCGGTTGGCTTTACCGCCTGAACTATCTCACGTGCATGACGTGTTTCATGCCTCCATGCTTCGAAAATGTCAGCCTGAGCTGGAAGCAGTAGTGCAGTGGTTTGACGTTCCGATATAGTATGACGCGTCTTACGAGGAGGCACCAATTCAGATTCTTGACAGGAAGATGAAGAGTCTGCGTCATCGTGAGATTCCGTTGGTGAAAGTGTTGTGGCAGCACCATGGTGTTGAGGAAGCAACATGGGAGCTTGAAACGACGATGAAGGAATGTTATCCGCATCTGCTTGCACTTTGAGGCGAGTTTTAATTTCGAGGACAAAATTGCCTAAGGGGGTGGAGTCAGAACACCACAAGAATTAATTGAGATTAATTAAGGTAATTAAGATTATTAGTGTGCCTAATCTGATTTAATTAATTGAGTTTAAATAATTCCAAGGTATTTAAATTATTTACAGTAATTTATTTTAATCCAGAAGTGTGTATGGGCGCATTTCTGGACTGTCCTATTTTATACACGTCATTTTCTTTTATTTTCCTTTTTCTTTTTCTTTTCTTTTCTTTCTTTCTTTCCTTTCCTTCCCGTGCGGCTCACCCTTTCTCTCTCTCTCTCTTTCACTCTCCCGTGCGCTCTCTCTCTCTCTCTTCCCTGTTTGTGTCTCAAATCAAGACCGGATTCGAACCAAGAGTGATTTCAAAGAGTTTTCAACATCAAGAGAAGGATTCAAGGTAAAATTACTGAAAGAACCTCTCTTGGATTTCAAGTTTTCGGATTCAAAAACTTACTTTTGGTTCAAAACGGATTTTGATGGATTTTGAGTGAAACTAGGGTAGAAATTGGAGATCTTGGGTTCTTTGGACTTGTTTTAGGACCTAGAACCCGGATCTAGTGGTTGTCCCTTGAGATCTTGTGATTTGGGACTAGATTTGCAGGTTTTGACCGATTTCCGAAGTTTTCGCGAATCGAAATGTCGCGGTCGACCGACGACGGATCTTGTTGTGGCCACCGGCCGACGGACCGGTCGATCGGATGCACACCACCGGCCGACCGGTGGTGATGCACTCCTCTGTCTCCGGTCGACCGGTGTACACGGGTTTGACCTGTTTGGCCTGAAATTGTCGTTTTGACCCCTATTTTCGGGAGAACCCAAATTAGCTTCATTTGGGGACTTGGGATGAAAGGATTAGTATCTTTAATCCCTGATTTGATGTTTAAAACCCTTGGAATGGAATTTGAAACATGAAAAATTGTTTATGGCACACTAATTGGAAAATCTTGGTATATGATTGAGATTTGATTGCTTTAGGACTGAGGATTGATCCTAAAGTGGTGTTTTGTATCGGTATTTCATTGTGGATTCGAGGCAAGGGGCTTGAGGAAGCGGAAACCGGAAAAGGCAACGCTAGTCCCAGGTTTGATTGTGCGAGGTAGGATTTCTATCCCTCTTCTTTGTGAGCCTGTTTTCAAAAATAGTTTTGGCCTTGAAAATGTTTTAAAGAAAGAGATTGGTTTGCGAAAGAAAAATGTTTTAAAAACCATGGCTTGTTAGTTTATGGAAATCCTTGGCTTGTCCGGTCCATGGAATCCGTAGCTTGTCTAGTCATGGAACCTCATGGCTTGCCTAGTCATGGGGCCCGCGGCTTGAGTAGTTCGTGGGGTCATATGAACGATTTCATAATGTTAAATGAATGATTTCTTAAGATAAGAGATCTTGTGAACTGGTAATAGAGTCTATTGCTGTAAGCCTAGATAGGATGCGGAGAGTGCATCCTCGGGGCGTAACCCAAAACCGGTCCGATGGCGCGGGCACTTGGTGAGGTGAGTAATTTGTACTAAGTACTTGCTTCAAGCCCGTCTGATTTAGTTTCTGTTAAATCTCCTTTGAGAAAAAGGATGTGAGGTTCCTGTTTTGTTTTGGGTCAATGTCTTACTTTATTCATTTACGCGCGTATTTATTTATTCATTTATTTTAATTATTTCAAATGATATCCTACTGGGCCTTTCGCTCATGTTTCAAATGTTTAAACCCCTCCCAGGAGACTCGAGGAGCGGTGCATCATAGCTGAGCGGTGCTACGGATCGCTCAAGTGAGGATCGCGTTCATCCTCTGTTATAAATATAAGGAAACATTGAGAAATGTTATGTAAACTTAATTAATATTTGGGTTTACTAGACTGTGGATGATGTCTGATGTAATTGTTTATTTACCTGAACATGTATGTACGATACTGTATGTCCTGTGGGGTGGAGCCTTGTGTGTCAGAGGCTCCTGGATTATGTAATTTATTTATATTTAAATGCAGCTAAGTGTGGGACCCGGTTGGGGATCTGCTTTATTAATCCCTAATCGAGCTCCCCGTCACCCACCCCGTTTGGGGGGCGTGACACTTCTGGTGTCGACAGATCGTACTGTCGACCCTAGGACATAGAAGCCCCTTGACCGCGGAATCAATGGACAAGTGGGTTAAGCAACGCTGACGACGAGGGGAATGCTGTTTGGGAAAAAAACCTGACGTGGCAAGTTGCGTACAGAAGTGGGGGATGTCTGCAAGGCAGACATTAATTGCGAATCCTTAAACCGCCCCACAGGGGATAGAAGAGGGTTACAGGAACACACAGAGCCGTAATAGAAGACTAATTGGCTGAGTGAACAGTACTAATTAGTGGGCTACGTCAGGGCCTAAAAAGGGGAGAGCACTTAAATGCTTCAGCCTACAAAGGAAATCAACCCAACGAAGGAAGCCCCAATATAAAAGGGGCGAGACCCCATACAGGAGAGGAGGTTAAGAATCCAGAGAGAAAAAAGAGTGAGAGAAGACAATTGATGTAAATTGTAATCCCCTCAAAAGAAATATACAACCACAATGGATGTAGCTCTGATTTTATAGAGTGAACCACTATAAAATCTCTTGTGTCCCTTATTTGTACACACCTTTGATTAACATACTATACACCCTTCCAATAAATTCTTACACACATTCAACACATAGGCCGGTAATCAGACGGGAAACCAAGAGGTAACCCGGCCTGTTTTTGTTGACAAGAAATCACCGTCAACAATTGGCGACTCCACTAGGGACCAAAAGCGTTTGACCCCCAACAATATAGTTAGCAAGCACACCTCCAAGAAAGAGAATTGAGGCCATCAACCGAGGCAGCCAGACGGATGAAACCGCCACTCATCCAGGGAATAGCAGGATGGAAGAAGATCCACGCCCAGTCGGAAATGAAGTCCCACTCCCAGACGCGCCACAGCCAGATCTTGTGTAGATGCAGGCCCAACTAACCACTCTAACCAAGCTGGTACGTGGGCTCATGACTGTAGTTGAGCGCTTGGATGGAAGGAACTCTATGCCGCCTTTAGAAGACGCCCCGAGGCCGCTGGGACCTACCGTGGCTGAAAACCTGAACCCCGGTGACCGCCCACATATCCAAGAGGGAACCGGGGATAATGAGAATCACCGAGACCCTCCTAGGCCTCGACCTTCCCAATCCTCAAGCAGTCGATTAAGGGCCGCCAGACTCTAAGCTCCCGAGGACCGGGTACGAAGAGGCCCAGCAAATCTCGAGGTACTACCCCAGAACCTAGGAAGAAACCCACTAGGAGACTCGGGGTCAGTACAGGCGGGCGGCCAAGCCAGGGGCAGACCCAACGCTAATAGGGCAGAGGTGTCGAGAGTAGCTGGCTCGGCCATTTCAACAGAAGAAGCGCACGCCATCATGGAACGTATGGCCAGCCTGGAGCAAAAACTCACGGGGGACGTGGCAGGTTTGAAAAAGAACATAGGGCGAGTGGCTGAGGTGGTAAACGTCGACATCACTCCTAGCCGCACACATGACCATCCGTTTACCACAGAAATAATGGAGGCCCCTCTTCCCGACAAATATAGGTCGCCGTCGATCCCACAATATGATGGTTGAGGGGATCCCAACGATCATTTGGAGATGTACACATGACACATGCTTTTACACGGGTATGCTAAGGAAATCATGTGCCAAACTTTTCAGAACCATTTGACGGATTATGCCCGAAAATGGTTTCAAGATTAGAATTATTGTAATTCTGGGTTTTAGGTAGAATTAGGGTTTTTTATTTTAAATCAAAAGAAGGTCTTAAAGATCAAGTTTGAAGCCTTTGAAGGAGCCCAGAAAATTGCCCATAAAATTTTTAGAAATCGGCCAAAGGGCGCGCCTAAACACGCGGCCCCAGCGGCCTTAGCGCGCCCTAGCGCGCGGCCCCAACACGCCCCAACGCGCGGGCATGTGTGCCCTAGTGCGCGGATAGTCCGCACGGGCGCGCAGTCAAACCGCGTGGCCATCACGCAGACAGTTCACGCAAGCGCGCACCCAGGTGTGCGGCTAGGGCCCAGATTCGGGAATTGGACCCCGAATGGGCCCGAGGGTTTCTGAAACTCTCGTAATGCGTGCTGACAGATCTAGAAAAGTTCCAGACCCCAAGGAAGGTAAAATCCAACCCAAAGACAAAGAATGAAGCCAAAGAATAAAGAACTCAAGAATCGAAGACCCGTTGATGTAACGAAAAAATACAATTATTGTAATTATTTATTTATTCGATTCGATTGAGTTGTAATTTAATTTTCCATGGGACCCGGTCAAATCCATCTCAATAGTCGATTACATATATTTATATTTTTATGTTGATAATTATATATCATATGTCCATGCATATAACATGCCATATAGATATAATGTGCCTACTCATATGTTTTATAAAATGCCATGCATATACGCGCATTTGTTATTGTTTATTTTATTTATTATAAAAGTGTTTTAGAAAAATAAAATAAAATAAGAACCATGCGCTAAAATCAATTTAATATGACTAAATTGATTTAAGTTGCAAAATTGATTTGCAAAATAATGTTACATGTGAAATTGAATTTAAGAGTTAAATTTTGAATTTCACATATCCGAAAAATAAATTGTTTATTTTTCAATTTGAAAATCATGAGATGTTTTCCAAACAAAATACATATTTGCAAGATAATGAGTGGGAGAGGGTTGTATGACAATACGACCCACTAGTCTCCGCCGTTAGCGCAACACCATGAGATACGGAAAGGGACTTTGCGGCGACATTGAATCACCCTCCTAAAGGAGAGTGTCCTTGCCGGATCAATAACAAGGTTGACTTCCTAAAGATAAGATTTCAAGATGTATTTCTGAATCGACTACCCAAAGGTAGCAATCCAGAGTTAAGTCTATGAGATCTAAAACGGTGGGTTACACTCATAAAATATAATCAAATCTGATGGTTATATTTTGACTAAAAATAACGGTAGTTAATAAATATGAAAATATGAGATATTTTGAATATATTTATTAACTGAGAAGAGTCTCAGTCTAATTGGCATATAACTTGACTACCCAGAGGTACACTTTATATGTGGAAAATTAGATTATCGTTGGCACCTAAAATTAAAACATGATTTATGTATTTTTCATGTGCTTCATGCATCATATTTAATTGTGCCAAAATTAACATGCCTTAATATTCATGCACATAAATTGATTAGATGAATAGTCTATTTATTTCCAACAATATGAAGAATCCTATTATCACACTACTTGCGACTGAAAAATTAGATGGTGATAACTATGCTAAGTGGAAAAGTAACATGAACATACTATTGGTCTGCGAAGACTATAAGTTTGTCCTAGTAGAGGAATGTCCTCCTGAACCCGCGACTAATGCATTTAAAACCGCAAGGGAGCCTTATGATCGCTAGATCAAGGCCAACAACAAAACAAAGTGCTTTATGTTAGCCATTATGAGCGATGCGCTTTGCAAGAAGCATAAGGAGATGGAGACTGCTTATGAGATAATGGAGTCTCTAGAAGCCATGTTCGGCGCTCCCTCTGAGAAGGCTCGTTTGGATGCTGTTAGGGCTTTCATGAATAACAAAATGAAGAAAGGTTCATCAGTCAAGGCACATGTTTTGAACATGATTGATCACCTTCATGATGTGGAGCTCAATGGTGCCAAGATCGATGAAGCCACCCAAGTTGGCATCATCTTGGAAAGTCTATCCCCTGATTTTCATGAGTTCGTGAACAACTTTGTTATGAACAAGAAAAAGTCCAACCTCGCTAAACTCATGAATGACCTGCAAAACTTCGAATCCGCCAACAAGAGAAGGGGAGGAGAAGCAAATGTTGTAGTTGCAGGAAGTTCTGGTAAAAATAAAAGAAAGAACCAAAACCAAGGGAAAGGTAAGAAAGGAAAGAACAAGAGACACAAGAAGGCTAAAGGCCCCATCCAGAAACCCAAATGAAAGTGTTTCCACTACAATGGCGAAGGGCACTAGAAGAGAAACTGTCACAAGTATCTCGAGGAGCTGAAAAAGAAAAAAGGATAAAGGTAAATCAGATTTACTAGTCCTTGAAACATGTTTGGTAGAGCGTGATAACTCGGCCTGGATAATTGATTCAGGAGCAACTAATCATTTAATATTTTTACAGTGAAATGAGAGCAAATGACAAAGATAGGAAGACAAATCAGCAACATAGGGAGGACAACTCAGCAGATTAATAAATGAAACAAAAAAAATTAGAAATTACCCATCTGCAAAGATAAAAAACAGGGAAGAAAAAAGCCCGGCATGCGGAGAAAATATCCTGCGGGAGGAAAAAACCAAAATGTATTAGGCATGAGGAAAATTATAAACATATTAAAATGAAGATTATTATCTTAAAGAGGCAGAAAAATAAAGGAAACAAAAAGGAGAGACATAAAATAAATAAATAAATAAATAAACCGAACAAAATTAAAGGGAAAACATGCAATGCAACAAAATCATAAGCGAGGAAGGAAGATTCAATAGATGTAAACCAAGAACAGAAAGAAAATCAAAGATAAGTTACAAATCATAACCAATGTTCGCCGAGATGAGAAAGAAAAAATGGAAGGAAGAAAAAGTCCATATAATGCCTCAAATGTTCAACCCAAATTAGACAAAAATGAGCAAAAAAAACCAGCAAATACAACATTCTAAGGAAGATAAATCAACGGGAAATGATCTGAGGCCACGCGACCCCTTTCGTAAACTAAAAAAAAAAGGAGCTATAAAGATACAAATCCGGAGATATCAAGAGAAATTTGAGAAACCTGCAGGAAAAAGAGAAACAAAATGAAATATAAGTAGTCAGAAATCAAAGGAACAAAAGAATAAGAACCGAGAAAGAAGAGAAAACAAAAGCCCCAACTTTCAAACGAAAGCAAACCCAGGAAACAAATCGGACAAAAGTACATAAAATCTCCAAATTTCTCTAGCCAAACGACAACATTAAAGAAGAACATTGAGAGCATAGGAAAGCGCTGAAGAGGACCAGAGCGGAAGAGAAAAAAAAAAAGAAGAAACGAATAGGCGTAGACAGAAACAAAAGCAAAAAAGCAAAACTGGGAGCCAAAAAAAAAAAAAAAAAACCAACGAAGGGCAAAATAAAAAAGGGAAAAACCAAAGACAAAGGAAACCAGAGAAGGCAAAAGAACATAAACCGAAAAGCAAATGAGAAAAGAGCAAGAAGATTGCACAAAAAAAAGAGCCTCAAAATCGCAGGAGAAAAGAAACTACATAAGCCAAAATGACAGGGGCGAAAAACCAAAGGAGAGACTGATAAAAAGGCAAAAATATTATAATACAGGACAAATCGGGGTCTGCTTTCAACAAAATGAAAAAAACCAAAAAGCCCACAACCCACAAACGAAAAAAGAAGAGAGAAAAAGGGCAAAATGGTCAAAACACTATTGTAAAAACAGTAACCTGAGTGTGGGTGAACAGTACCGGACGGGTTTCCTTTAGTATATTTATTAATTTAATGCATTTTAATCTCGTCGTTTCGTAACAACATGAAAAGAGGAACAAAATTCCATCATGGAACCACCTACTTCATGGTACGCCTTATCCCGCAATATATTCCTAGATTATGGCATGCAACAAAGTTCTGACCGTTTTATTGCATGAATTCCTTTTTATCCAAATAATTCAGATATGAAGGGGAGTGAAAATCATATATCGAATGCGCTCTAAGTGGTAAATGACAACAATCTACATGATTTTATGAGTAGACTGAGTAAAATATACACATGGGATTGAAGTCAAGCATACAGGAGTGCTCAAAACTCCATCCTCCAAAACGAAGCTTTCCTTATTCCTTCTTACCACCAAGACCCCCTCCGGTCAAAAGATGACGAAATCAACACAAATTGCTCTACATGGGAGAAAATTTTTAAAAGATGGGAATACGAACTGAACTAACCTTGGTGGAACCCAACCAGGCATCAACTGCATCCTATTGTAATAACTATAATTTCACAATCATATCTAATTGAATGATGAGTGTCCTATAAGCAAAACAAGAAAAACAATGTCAAGGGTATATCACTCCTTAAGGAATTTAAAAAAAAAAAGAAGGGAAAAAAATAATTTCTTTAACATTTCGAATACATAACCAAACCCCATCCCCACAAATTAAAAAAAAAAAAAAAAAAAAAAAAAAAAAAAAAAAAAAGCCAAAATTAGAGACTTACATTATGAATAGATTTTCATCGAGTGATATTTTTATAATGAAGAGCATATGTATTAGATGACCAAAAATCCAGCCTTTATTTATGTGTGAAGCCATTCCTTTTCCCCGGTAAGCAAACACAGACCGACTTTTTAAAGAGTTAGGCAAACACAAATATAATCAACGCCTTAAGAGAAAGGAACTTACCATTGGTTTCCAAACTCCAGCAGAATATGAACAGCCACAAAACCAATCTTACAGAAACAATACTCTTCATGCAGCAGTTTAAAATTATCAAGCCACAAAAAAACGAAATAGGAAAAGTCTGGATTCTATTATTGAATATATGACTATGAGATTATTAAGTCCAAGATTATTTCTCAAGCTTCAACATTCTATCCCAAGTAATTTACACAACGAACTCCATCCCCTCCACCACATCGGAAAAAAAAAAAAAAAAAAAAAAAAAAAAAAAAAAAGAAGAAAGAAAAATCATAAGTCAAAGAGAAAAACAGAGAAGAACAGAACAAGAAATTTTTTACCAAAAAACCAAAATAACAAATTCAAACTTTCAGTAATTCATTACCCACAAACTATAATTGAAAGATTGAACAAGTTAGATTGCAATATATATATATATATATATATATATATATATATATATATATATAGGTACACTTTTAGGCCATCTCAACTCCAATAGTCTCAAGAACTCACAATACCTTGTTCTTTTAAACTAAATAATTACTCGAGTGAAAAGAAATTTAAAGAAGAAAGCAAGCATGTGTAGATAAATACAATTCTCAAAACAAGTTGGAGTAAGAATTTCTTGATTCATATTCTTAAAAGGGGATCAAATTATTGGCAACATCACTCGAGCAACATATCAGTAGGAAGCTCTTTATGTAACTAAAACTCAGTTAAAGCTTGAGAAAACATGAACACAAAGCAAATTAAGGAAAAAATTAAGCGACCTGTTCAATAGTGAGCTCAGCGTGTTCCATTATTGTTGAGAGCAGAAAGAGAACCCAAAAGATTATTAGGTCAAGGTTTAAAAGTTTGGAGACTGAGAGAGATTCCATAGAAAATAAGAATCGCAGAAGAGGAAATGACAAAATTGTGGAATCAGGAATTGGCTTACCCTTGTTCGTCTGCATCTGTGGAATGTGTTCGTGAGAGCTTCGTAAATGCAAAGAAACAAAATGATGGAAAAACAACATCTTCAATTTTGATTTTAGGGCTCAAATAAATCCAAACATTTTTATACAACCATGAGCTCATAACAAATACGTCAATACAATAGATTACTGAATTTCAACATCAATCTAAATCTAGAACAAACAAAATCCCAAAATAGAAAAGCATAAACAGAGAAGAGACAAAAGAATACCTCTGGGGTTCAGCAAGAAAATGGAGAGAGACAAACCATGAGCAGTGGAACAATAACCAGTACGAGAAATCCAATAGAGAAGTAAGAAGCGGGCAAAACCTAGCATAGCACGAAATCCTAGTCTAAGCACAACCCACATCCCCAACAATTAATCAGTCCAAAACCCAACAGAGCACCAAATCCAAACCCGAATCTACTACGATTAGTGCCTATAAAATTGCAGAGAGTTTTTGAACACTCTCGGATGATCAAGTATTACCAGGTACTCTGAAGATTTAGGAAGAAAGTCTTCTCATTGGGCAAACATGGTACTCTTATTTGTAAGAAATCGGTACCTTTCCTCTTTGTAGCAACTGTGTCCAGTCTTTTGTCCAGACCTTGTTAGTTTTAGTCATTGATTTAATGAAAAGTACGGTATTAGTTCAGTGATAGTGCTAGAAAAGTCAGATGCTACACATATGGGCTGGAAAGTCTCTCCTTTCTGTTCTTTACATGACAGTTGACTGACTCAACCGACCGAAAAATCTGCCTACATATCATACCTTTGAAGCTGGAGTTGAGCAGGCTGAGACTCGAAACAACTCGGCACTCGCATCGGTGAAATAACGTATAATAAATAGACCTGGAAATCTATGTTTTTTGACTCCTCACTTCCGGTCGGTGCGCCTCCCCTTTTTTTTTTTGATTCACAAGCTGGAATTGAACCAACATCTCCGGTGGAAAAGCTGCACCTACTTAACCATTTAACAGAGTCTTTCCTATCCTCTCCTCATGTGGGTGAGGAAGGAGAGACATGCTATTTTTTAAGGTGATAAGTTCAGGAGAATTAGCTTCTGGCCATTGCCAAGAACCCTGAACAATGATATCACACACCAAAGCATCCTTGCCCAGCCCAGAATCATAAATGGGATTACTGCCCATGGTTTGATAAATTGTCAAAAAAGGAAATGGCTGACCACTGATCCGGACTGAACAGGGACGTTATCAAGAGTGGCTTACTGCTCACCAAAGTGAAATAGCGTTGACACTGAAAGCGGGCTCTAGAGCACTGCGACATTGGTGCGCGGTAAATAAGATGGCACGACGATCTATATGGAAGGGATCTCATATCGTCATTAACAGATGGATAGGACAACAATTAGAAAAAAACGATCACGATCGAACCAGCATATGCATAGTATTATTTCAAGAATGGATCAACAATTTAATGACACAGTAAATAAATGTTCGAATCAAATTAATGAAAATATTGAGCCTATATGGACAACGGTTTCTTGGACAAGATTTGATGCAATGATGGTGCTCTTGCAGTCTAAGAAATCTTCTATCACTTTCATTAGCATTGGAAAACTGCAGCATTTGAAAACTGTAATAGACAACGTAATTTTCTTATTTATACTAATTATTCAAAGTTGAACGAAGTTGACCAAGTTGATCAACTGTCTGAAAAACGCGCACCGGATAAGAATTAAACTGAATCAAAATAAGATAGCTATTAAAAATGGATGGTCGAGATTTAAAGTGATTAAAGGGATGAAGGGCTGAGATTATAACTTGTAGAAAGCAAGGTGGCCAGCCAAGGTTAGTGAAGAAGGAAAGAAAGGATATTTTTAGTGAAATTTGGTAAAAGGTCCTTAGAAAATTCCAAAATTACATTTTAGTCCCCTTACTTTTTGTTGGTTGGTTTTAAGAGATAAAAATACAACCAAATGCTCATTTTTCATGCCAAAAACCAAAGAGCAACAGCCAAAGAGAGGAGAAGAAAAAAAATTCACCCAAAGTGAGAAAAATGAGTTTTAATCGAAATTGACGAAACTACACCGCTAGTTCGCATAACTAAGGACTTCTCTTCATTCTCTAAGGTAAATTTTGGTTTTCTTCTCACTTTTTTCTACCTTTGCTGCACATTTAAGTATGGTAGACAACACGAAAAAAATTTGCTTAAGATGATGATCAACTTGTGATTGTTAAAGGACTTGAAAATCTAGTGATTAAAGGATGGATTCCTAGTTATTGGATTTCGTTTCTAGCAATTTTTGGTCATGGAGAATTTTTGTGAGAATATGCATGAAACCCTAGAATCATGATGTCTAAGATGATAAAACTAAATGAGAAAGAATGTGGTTTGTGTTTAAAGGTTGAAACAATAGATAAAATGAGCTATGGTTAACTTGGGAAATGCAGAAAATTAGGCGGAACTCTGCCAAAATTTAATTTGAGAATTTGAGTTAGAACCGGTTTTCATAAAGAATATGAGGATTAAGATGTGAAAAGTAAGTTGGTTTGATGATCAGAGATTGAATCCGATGTTGTTTTGGGCTAGAAAACTAAGATAAAAGCGTAGTTTCAAAAAGTGACCAACACCAAGTTGAAGGAAATTTCATTTTGAACAATTTTTGATAAATAACGTTTTTCTAAAAAACGACCCTAGACGTCAATTTCGGGCTAATTTCTAAAATAGGTCCAAAATGTTATTTAAGGTAAAAATGCACGGGCTTTGTGCGCATTGATGATATGGGTGATGTTTCGGTCCAGATACCAAACATGAAATCATAGATCTCTTTAAAGATTTTATAAACGACATATGCACTTAAGAAAATAACATTTACGAAACCACGAATTCGGATCAAATTGTGTTTCAATTACTAATCATATATTGTAAATCTAATGATCGGGAATGTATATGATAGGACCAAGAGGCGATCAAGGAAGCAAGGTTTCCGGACACTCGAAAGCCATAACCTTAGAAGAACTCCTATAAGTATAGTAGTTTTTCTATGTGTATACCACGAACATGATTATTTCCTTGTGTTGCACAAAATTGTGCATATGATGATTTCTGTGCCGACCCTCCTTTGAGGCCGCCACTATAACTAACTTTTGAACTTGTACTTACTGGCATTTTTTAAAATTTGTGGAACATTTTTTTTTTTTAAACATAAGAAGGAATACTTTTATAATTCTTAACAATAATTTCAAAAGAATAAATCACTGAATTTCTTAAAGCTTTTCTTAATTTCAATTAAGATAAAACCTTCTAGAAATATTTTTCAAATGGAGCTGTGTTTGAACTCTTGTTTCAAATACTCTTTAAAAGACTTTCTAAAACTAGCCAATTCAATTGGGCCATTTAATTTGACTTTAACACGGATTTCATGAGAAATCTTAAATTCAAGTACATCTTAAAGTCCTTTTAAAATCAATCATTTAAATCATCATGTTTAAAATTCATTTATTTGTTGCATGCACTGTTGCAACGTTCTAAAACTTAAATACTCAAAACTAGAGTTGTTAGCTACAACCTCGATTTTCTTAACATACATATGTACATATACTTTTTAAACATACATGCTTGAAACCTTAGAATCATATAGACATATACATGATTTTTCTCAAACTTACTGCGGAATATAACTGCGTGAGCGGTATCCATTCCCATCTCCACCATTCGTCCGCCGCTCGCCATTGCCCTTCAAGAATTGTTGATTGGTTTCTTACCTATAGCATGAACATATCTGATTGAGCTTTCGCTCAGCAAGTAGGAACTATATCTCGCAAAATAACTGTAAGTACACATGAATAAATATGCATGAGCTGATTATGCTTAATTATGATGTCTTATCATAGTCTTATTATCTTATCTTATCTTTCTTACTGATGGGCCCGAGTGCTCGCGTACCACTTGCGCGCAATCATCAGGACGTGAGGGTATGCAAGGTCCCCCGCGACACCGTGATTATAACTTGAATGCCTCCCTTAAGTCGGAGGACATTATTATTTTTGTTTTCTTTCTTCCCTTGTGGAGCTTGAGTTACCTCCCTTAGGTCGGAGGTTGGTACGACACTCAACTAAGATTATTCTTATAAGTTCCTCTTGACTTATTAAGGTGTATGCAGCATGACATGGCATCGCATACAATACTTAAAGCATAAACATGTATATATATAACATGTGTAATTTTTTTCTTTTAAATCTATTCATGCTGTAGGCGATATTCCTACTTACCTGATTTACAGAGCTGGAATTCACTTTTCGTCAAATAGTCTATTCTCTTACTTGCTTATTTCTGAAAATGAACACCCATTGAGAGTGTGAGATTAACTGTCATTTGCTATTCTATTTTAGCAACTTATGAAGGAATCTAACCATTTTCTTAAGGTAGGTATTCCTTTCATTTTCTGAAGGATAATTTACTATAAGGATCAATTTATTAGATCCTCAAAATTTTATTTTCCTTAATTGCCCGTAGCATACTTATGTCTAGATTGAAAATCATTCACCCAATCTAGTAACTTATTCTCCATAATTTTTCTCATTGGACTTATTATGATATTAAGGCCCAATTCAGCCTAGAACCTTATTAACGGCATTCTAACTCTTAGGCCATTGAAATTTAAACTTAAACAGAGTCTCTTAAATCAATGCGGGCGTTGGACCCACATCAAATCCTCAAAATCCTAAGGACCTATCGTGTTGGGCTCGTAGGT
This sequence comes from Morus alba, assembly GCA_012066045.3. Classification (NCBI taxonomy): domain Eukaryota; kingdom Viridiplantae; phylum Streptophyta; class Magnoliopsida; order Rosales; family Moraceae; genus Morus; species Morus alba. Next base: position 36,844,340 of record CP050224.2, read on the forward strand.
ATCTGTCGGGATGATTTGCTTGATAACCCACTACATTCTTTAAAGAAAGCATTTTTTCTTGAAAATTTCCTTTATGAATACTTTCATTAAAATGAGGTTTAATGTCATTGTATTTTACTGAAATTCTATCTTGGGTTCATTTATAACTTTTTGTTGAAACCGACACTGTTTTAGTTTTGTCTCGTTAAAAACTGTGCAGTTTCTGAAATCTGCGTTTTACTATATCTTAGAGTCGGATTTCAAGATTTTGTTCTTCATGAAAATTTCTCATCTCATTGAGATCTAACATTTTTGCTTTTGGTGAGAGTTGAAATCTGGCCTCTAAAGGCCCCGTTTAGCTGAAAATTGTAGCTGCTGTTTTTCTTGAAACTGTTTTAGTCAAAAACTGTGCCGTTTCGGGAATCTGTGTTTTAGTACCTCTTAGGTTCGGATTTTGAAAATATTTTCTTCATGAAATTTCTTTGTCTCGTCGAAATTTAAAGTTTTTTACTTTTGTGAAAAATCAAGATTCAGCGTTTAAGGGTCCTGTTTGGCTGAACCAGTGGCTGCCAGTTTCTTTTTCAAAACTGTGTTGGACAGCTTGTCCGTTTTTGCAAAATGGCTTCAAACTTGGTTTTAGACTTAAAATTAGGTTTTGTCATAGTAACCGAAAATGTTCAAAACATCTAGGGCTATAAGTTCAAGCTTTAAAACTTTAAAAAATCTCACTCTATTGTCCTCATTTTCGCGGTCAAAGTCACCGGAAAATTTTTCCTCTAATCTGAAAATAAGCAACTTAGATCAAGCATAAACATACCACATCAAACTAACCTCAAAACTCACAAAACTAACATAAAACTCACACACCCTTATTACAATCTTGTCTCCTCAAGAACCACAAATTTACATACATAAATCCAAGCTTAAAGTTGGCTAGAAATTAATGGAGGGGAGTTTAAGAACTTACCCTTGAAGAATTCTCCCTTTCTCTTGAAAAAACCCTTGAACTCCTCTAGGATTGTTAATGGCTTGAAACTATTAGAGTATAAGGAAATTTGAGAAGAATATTTCTCTATTTCAAACTTTCCCAAAACATGAAAAAGAGAGGATTTAGAGTTTCTTTACCCTTGAAGGAAGGCTTAACTAGTCTCTTCCTAGATCAAAATGGTTTGATAGTGGCTCAAGCTTGAGAGAGTGGGAGAAAATATTTGAGAGGAAATGGTGTGTATGGCCGGATTTTTGATGTGGGAAAAAGGAGAGGAGAAAAAAAATGAGGCTTATCCTATGATGGTTCCTTTTATAGGCAACTTGGAAACAATTTTTTAACATCACATCAACTCCTTCAATCAACCAAATTTTGATTCAATTCCCCCCTTTCTTGGCCGGTTATGGAAGGAGAAAAGGAGAAGCAAAATTGCCATTAATTCCCCTTCAACCACTACCATCACATCACACCATAACTTGTAACCTTCTATCACACTAAACTAGCCAAATTTTGGCTCTATTTCTACTATACATGGCCGGCCAAGTGGAGAATGAGAGAGAGAAAAATAAATCCTACCCCTTGTACTTTTGTCCACTCTCTTAAGTTTCTCTTGAAACTGCTACAATCATACTGACTGTAAATGATACTTAGCTGACAGGAAATTCTTGTTTCTGATGGTTCTCTTTCTTTTTCTACTTCTTATTTATAGTTCAACTGTTAAATCCTCGTCTACGATGATATCACATTAAATTCTTACTCGCGTAATATCTTAAATTGTTTCAAGTCTTCAAATTAATTCTAGATTGAATAAATTCTAAATTTAACTTTCCTGGATTATATCCCAGGAATGACATTGTTTCTGATAGTGTAACTCCCGAGCTCACATTTTACCCTTCTACTATAGGTATTTATCTTGTGACTTTAACCTAGCTGTCTGGCAATTAAGGATTTTCTCTTCTTTAAAAATGTTAGTGCATTGTTTTTAGGCTGCTAACATCATGCTGTGTTTGGAAATTCTTGAAATTAAGATTCTCAAACTATACTTGTACTGAAAATTATTCTGCCTTAAAGTACGGCAAGAATTTGTCAATCGAATTTACTTGATCGAAAGCATGAACTTAACATGAAATTTGCTACAGAATTTAGAAATACAGATATTGATTCCATAAATCCTTCAGTCACATAATATTTTCTAGGAAAATCCTTGGCTTAAATAAATAAATTGTATTATTTAAAGTCTGGGATTTTCTCAGTCATTACAATTTCACTGTACGTCACTAAGTGAAAGATGTTTCTTAAAACTTATTGGTTGCTTTGAATATGCCTATGGCTTGTATTAGCAGTAGAATTTTAATCTGTGATAAAGTTAAAGTCAAAGTCAACAAAAGTCAAACATTTGAATAAAGTCCAATTTCATAGGAAATTGGTAAGAATGCTCAAAGATGTATCAATATGACGAAAATTACTAACAGTAAGACAATAAGACTAAAATTACTGTCATAATATGAAATGATGATAGTAAGATGATGAGTAAACAAAGATGGCAAAGGATAAGAAGTTAATAATATTGTTTGTACCAGCCTTCACAAGGACAGGCTATTATGATTATGAATGAAACAAAATCGTGAGTGAGTTGGTTTTGGTTAGCAACCTCACTCTTCATTGGTTATGTGCATAACGGTACAACAGAATGGGACCCATAAGAAGTAAAACCTATGAAAAATGAACGACACAAAAATGAAAAATGTCAAGAAGTATGAAACGAAAGAAAAAAGAGCATAATATGATGAACACTTTTAATGTTTAAGAAACATGCTACGACTTGTGATATGAGTGCATATATGGGTATGCATTACTGTTTGATAATTATTGTAAACTACTGTTACTTGCTGAGTGAAAGCTCACCCCATTTGTTCATGTTGTACGAAGCACGAGTAGGACACAAGCTCCCTAAAACCAATTTGTTGGGCATGCGTAAGAGGATGAAGTAGTGGGATGTGGGCAAGTGGGTAATGGATGCATCATGTGTTTTGGAAACGGTGCTAAGCCTTATGGGTATAAAGTAAATTATTATTTTATGAATGTAGACGAGTTAAGTAATGAAAGTAAAGTACACGAAACAATGAGGCTATGCATAGCAACCTCAAGTCACAAGGTGTGTATAATGTATCCAAAATGCTATTATATTAATGGCATATGAAAGGTAATGGTATGCGAATGATAGGTCAAATACATGACCATGATTGAGGAAAACAAGTTCAAGGTCTTAAAAGAAAAGTTGAAAATGTTTTCAGGATAGTAATTTTTTATATTTGAGTTTTATAAAAAACATTGAACAAAGTTTTATTCCGTCAAAGATTATTAGTATCAATTTTACTATTGAAGGAAAAAAATTAGCTTGAATTTTTAAGAGGTTATAATTAAAAAATAGTAAAAGATAGGAAATGAGCTAAGTATGAATGTAGAAATGATGACTGAAAGTTAAGGGTCATCACAACGATGGTGGATGTTGACATAGAAAACTGGCAAGACGCTATAAACTCGAGATGGAGTCCATGTACTCCAACTCAGTCTGGCAACTTGTTGATCTACTTGAAGGGGTAAAACCCATCGGATGCAAGTGGATCTTCAAAAGGAAAAGAGGAGCGGATGGTAAAGTGGAGACTTACAAAGCAAGGCTTGTGGCTAAGGGTTATACCTAAAAGGAGGGAGTTGACGATGAGGAAATTTCTTGCTGGTAGCCATGCTTAAATCCATTCAAATTTTCCTGTCCATAGCAGCACATTTTGATTACGAGATATGACAGATGGATGTCAAGATAGCTTTTCTGAATTATTATCTTGAGGAGACCATTTATATGGACCAACCAGAGGGTTTCGTGGAAGAAGGCCAAGAGTAGTAAGTTTGCAAGCTGCAAAGATCCATTTATGGATTAAAGCAGGCTTTTAGATCATGGAACATTCTGTTGGATGAGGCTGTGAAGTCTTATGGATTTGACCAAAACCAAGATGAACCATTTGTCTACAAGTACATAAAGGACAAGAAAGTGGTCTTCTTAGTTCTTTACGTGGACGATATTCTACTCATTAGGAAGGATGTTGAATCCATGAGTAACGTAAAAGAATGGTTAGTCAACCAATTCCAAATGAAAGACTTGGGAGAGGCAAGCTATGTTGTTGGGATCAAGATTATTCGAGATCGCAAGAAAAGGCTATTGGCATTGTCTCTGGCATCGTACATTGATAATGTGCTTGTTAGATTTCTAATATAGAACTCTAAGAAAGGATATTTGCCTTCTAGGCATGGTATTCATCTTTCTAAGGAACAATGTCCTAAAACTCCGCAAGAGGAAGAGGACATGAGAAGATATTCGTATGCATCCGCAATTGAGAGCCTCAAGTTTGCCATGATGTGTACTAGGCCGGATAATTGCTAGTTAGTGAGAGTAGTCAGTCGCTACCAGTTCAAACCAGGATTGGATTATTAGATTGCGGTGAAATTCATTCTCAAATATCTTTAGAAAACAAGAAACTATATGCTTGTCTATTCTGGAGAAGATATGTTTATACTGAATACATAGACTCTGACTTCCAGTCAGATAGGGATAGTCAACGGTCGACATCTAGATCTGTGTTCACTCTGAATGGAGGAGCTATGGTATGAAGGACCGTTACGTAAAAGTGTGTTGCTGACTCCACTATGGAAGCTGAGTATATTGCAGCTTGTGAAGCCACAAAGGAAAATACCTGTCTCCGTAAGTTTTTAACTGATCTGAAAGTTGTTCCAGATATGAATCATCCAATTAAATTATATTGTCACAACAGTGTAGCAGTGGCTAATTCTAAAGAACCAAGAAACTATAAGAGTGCGAAGCATTGATATGAATTAATTTTTTTATAATAAATTTTCGCAAGCGTACGATGTCAGGTTTTGAGTATAAGGTGAGTGAGTATCGTTTCCACAGGGATTGGGTTTAGAATTGCCATTAAGTACCGTAATTATTGTAACTTAACTTTATCTATGCAACCTAATAAAATGACAATTAAGAAAATAAAACAAAATAAATATGAAAATAAGAAAATAAAGTATCTATACACAAATGGTCTAAGGACTTGATTTCGCTTTATTATTCCTATGTTCATCCTATTATGTAATTGCTAATCAATTCCATTCAATTCATTAATCAGGCTCTAATGTCATCTTGCAACCTCTCCCGAGTGCCTCACAAGAAATTGCATTTAAAGACCCAAGACAATATCCCTATTCGAAATGAATATTTAAACACAAATTAAGCTTCACCTTTAGAATTAGAAAATAGGAATATTGATCGCCTCCTAGCCTCACAACGACCTAAATCCTAATTTGATTATCTAACCGTTGATCTCCTCCCGGTCTCACAACAACCTAGGTTATGTTTCTCAAATCTAAATAAAGAACTCAATCTCTCCCGAGCATCAAATTTGCAATCTAAAAATCATCTAACTCATTGGCCAAATAAATTAGAAGCATTAAGCATAGAGAAATATAAATGAATTGAAAACGAAATTAAATTAACAATCAACAAAATATTCAAAACATAGTTCAAATAAAACTACATCAAGTCCTAGATCAAATGTCTTGCTCAACATGGAAAAATAGATGAACGAAGATAAAACATAATATCCAAGGACCTCCAAGATGAAGGATTTTGGCCTCCTTTTGAAGTTTTCTTCAGTTTTTCGGGCTCCCCTTCTCTTGTGGCATCTCTTTCCTTTTATACTACAACATCTCGGAGCTAGGGATTCAGTCACGCACTGCAGCCTGTGTGAAAAGGTTGAGGCACGCTGCAGTGCCTTTAGGCATGCTGCAGTGCATAGGACACATACCTGGGCCCTTTTGGCACGCTGCAGCGCGCGTCCAGCCTCTGGGCACTGAAGCGCACTGCAGCGCTAGGGCAAGCTTTTTGGGCGCGCTGCAGCACGCGGGTTTGCTTCTGGGTACACAAGCACGCGCCTGGGTGTGGGGCGCGTGCTTAGATGTGGGGCGTGCACCTGGATGTGGGGCACACACGCACAGGAGGCCAGGGCGCGCGCGCGCACCCCATTCTGACTTGGCTTTCCTTTGCACGCTGTAGCCCGCTTTCTTGCATTCCAAAGCCTCCTCTTTTGTGCCTTAAAATCCTTTTTCGCCTCCTCTCGCCATTGATTCACAAGTTGGGCAAATATTCTTCTTTTCTTCATGCAAAATCATCCAAGTTCGCATTTATTTCTGATTCCTATAAAAAGCATACAAAAGACATTAAACTAACAATAATGCTTGAAAACTTACAAATATTCAAGCTTGAAAGTACTTGATTTATTGGTAGAAATACCTGTCATTAAGCATATAGAGAGAAAATATTACGTTGTACGTGACATTGTCGAGAAAGGCGATGTAGCGGTCCTGAAGATCGTGTCGGAGAATGAACTTGCAGATCCGTTCACGAAGACATTGTTGTTGAATCTTTTTGGCAGACATCTTGAAGGGTTTGGGATTAGGGACCTACTTTAGAACAACTGGGAGATTGTTAGGATTGATGTCCTCAATCATGAGATGTAACAAGGATATTTTATTATTTGATCAATAAAATAGTTTATTCATTATTTATGTGCCTATATTATTGAATACTTTACGAATATCATAGAAAATTTTGTGATAGTTTATGTAACATTAAATATTGTATATAAGTGCTATATACTAGAGGATAATATTTAAGGATAAAAATCGCAACGATGTTCGGAATGAATTTAATTAAAGTTTTTAGAATCTTTAATTAAAACATTATTAATACATGTCATTCTCATTAAGAATGGAATGGTGTTATCCACATCATTAATATTGAGGGATATTAAATTAGTGTATTATGCATAATGAGATTATGTAGAACTGGGACACAAACACAATTTGATTTGTTGACAATTTCTATTAAATATAGAAAATCAAATTTGAGTCTACCATCATATATAGAATGATCTTAATCCTGAGTTGTTTGTAGACTCCTATTTATGGATTTGTATTTTTTGACTTACTTGATACGGATTTTGAGATCGTAAATCTTATTCCTTGTATCTTGAGAACATGATGAAATGGATAGCTGGGAATGCTGATATACAAGATGGAATCCATTCATTCATCTTTGAAGACGCAGATAAATAATTCCTTTGAGGGTTGATTCAGTACTTGAATAAGTAATGAGCTTGTATTCATGAATGTGTTTTATGAATATACTTTTCATTAGAGAATCAATAGTACTCAAGGATAAAGATGTAATTAGAAAGGTTAGTAGATTTCACCTAGCTCTAATTATGAATTATTTATGGAGGATCGATCTATATGTAGTGACTATATCAAATGGACATTTCAAGTTCTTAGAAGTAAATTATGGCTATAATTTCAAGAGTGCAATTTCAAGTTTTTAGTAGAGTAACTTTTAGAATTAATAGAATTAATTAATTAATTAAAGAGTTTAATTAATTATTAATTTTATTGGAGCTCAAAATTATAGGTCCATAATTCCCCCAGTCATCCTTGTATTAATTGCAAGACAAGATGAATTATTGGGATTTTATTTCACTCGTAAATAATTAATTGAGAACTAATTGTACGTTAAATAATGTGATTATTTAATTATTTTGTCACACACTGTGGTGGGACCACAGGGAGCGTGTGACACTAGAAAAATCCCTCTGGGATTTAGTTACTTACTCTCCAAGTAATTCAGTTTACTTGTTCGATAAGTTTTCCAATTAAATTCAAAAAAGGAATGTAAGATGTTACTTAATTTGGAATTGAATTTGAGTTAAATTAGAAATTGGAGAAAGCAAGAATTTGTTTCTCTCTCCTTCCTTAGTATGGCCAGCCATCCTATAGCAAAAGGGAAGGAAAGTTTTTTTCCAAAAGAAAAAGGGAAATTGTATTTTTAATGTGATTAAAAATATAGTAGTTACCAATTTCCTATTTGCTTTTTCGACAAGTAACGACTTCTCCTAATTGTGGATAAATAAGAGACATAGAAATTGGTGGAGATTGATCATTGATTTTGATCTCCTATTTTTCCTAGAGTTGGCCGAATTCCATAGAGAGAAAAAGAGAAGAAAAGTTCTTCTAATTTTCCCAATTCTTTCACATACATACGTTGATAGTGAAAGAAAACAAAATTAGCGAGTGATCTTTTCTGATAGATTTTACCTTGAGCCCACACTCATCGTCTTGCAAATTCAAGGAGTAGACGAGGCAAGTTTGGGTTTTGTAAGAAAACTTTGGAGCAAGGATTGTTCGTTGGCCAAAGAAATCAAGTTATCGTCCTAAGTGGGGAGTAGGGTAGTGACCCAAAACCAACTTGCTCATGGTTTCCTTTTATTCATAATCATAATAACCTCCCTTGTGAAGGCTGGTACAAATAGTTTTATTAACTTCTTATCATTTGCCATTTTTACTTCAGATATCATCTATCTGTCAATTTTCTTATCATGACAGTAATTTTATTTTTATCATCTTACTGTCTTTTTTTCTTATTACATTAATTTTAATCTTATCGTCTTCTTGTCATCTTTTCATATTATAGCAGTAATTTTAGTCACATTATTGCATCTTTAACATTTCTGCCAATTTCCTATGAAATTGGACTTCATTTAAACGTTTGACCTTTTTAATGATTTTGACTTTGACTATTTTGTAGATTACAATTTTATTGCTACTCTAAGTCCATTAGCACATTCAACGCAACAAATAAGAATCAAGAATCATCTTTCACATAATAACAACATTATACATACAACATGCACAATTTTGTGCAACATTAGGGAATACGCTTATTCGTGTCGTAAACAAAAGAGAATTGTTGGTACTTACAAAAATTCCGCTAAAGTCATGACTTTCGAGTCTCTAGGAACTTTGCTTCCTTGATCATCTACTGTTCCTATCATATAAATTCCCGATTGTTAGATTCACAATCTAATATCAGTAATTGCAATACAATTTGGCTTGAGCTCGTGGTTCTGTATCGAGACCGAAACATATCCTATATCATAAATGTGGACCAAACCCATGTACATTTGACCTTAAGTCACATATTGGACCTGTTTCAGAAATCAGCCCGAAACTGATGTCTAGTGTCGTTTTTGGGAAAAACGTTATTTCACAAAAGTTGTTTGTAACAAAATTTCCTTTAACTTGATGTTGGTTAGTTTTTGAAATTAAGCTTCTATCCTAGTTTAGCTTAAGCAAATTCAGGTACAAGTTTCGGGTCATCATCCTAGTTTTCAATTTGGTCTGAAAACTGAGAATTTTCATTATTTTAAGTTTCTACACATCTTTGATCACCTATTTAAGTTACTTTACACATCTTAATCCTGGTATTCTTCATTGCAACTGGTTTTAGTTTAAATTTTCTATCTAAATTTCAGCGGACTTCCGCCTAATTTTTACGTTTCCCAAGCTAATCATAGCTCGTTTTATCCGTGATTTCAACCTTTCCAACACATCACATAATCATTCTCATTCCTTTTAATTATCATAAACATCATAATCTCTAGGATTCTGCATGATTTCTCCCTAAACAAAATTGCTAAAACCAAAATCCAAGAACCGAAAATTTATCCTTTAGACATTAGGTTTTTCGGTACCAATCATAACCATCAGCAAATCATCATTCTTAGCAAAATTTTTCCATGGATTCCACTATTCATTGACATGCAGCCAAGGTGAATAATGAGGAGAAAAATTGAAATTTTACCTTAGAAGAATGAAGGACAAGTTCCTGTGACGCTAGTCAACGGTACTTTTTCGCCGATTTCGCTTTGAACTCGTTTTTCTCACTTTGGGAAATTTTTTTTCCTCTCTTTCATTGGCTCAGTTCTCTATATTTGCTTGCATAAAATGGATATTTTTCTTGTATTTTTCCATTTAAAAACCGGCCACAAAAAGCACGAGAGATCTAAGTGTAATTTTGACATTTTCTAGGGTCTTTTTTTGCAAAAATATCAAAATATCTTCTTTGCTTATCTCCTAAGCTTGGCTGGCCACTTTCCTAGTTTCTATGTGTCCTAATATCAGCTCTCCATCCATTAATCACCTTAAATCTCAACCATTCATTCTTAATAACTATCTTACTTTGGTTCAGTTTAATTCTTATCTGGTGCGTGTTTTACCTGCGTTTTTCTAATAGTTGGTCATCTTGGTTAACTTTACTCAACCTTGACTAACTTTTCAAGAGTGACCTATTGATTCTTGGTCAAAAAATTTTGACTCGGTCAACCCTAATCGGTCAAAAACTCTAATTTTCTCAGAATCCGTTCTTCATTCTGATTATTTCTAAAACCCTAGAATTGATGTTTTTCAATTCTTTTTCATTTCTTAAACTTAATTTTCATGTGTTTGTCCTCTTGTGAGAATAACACAGCATTTCGTACCTCTTTCTTGATTACAGTCTGAAATTCGATAACTGTACCATAGTACAAAAATTTTGAACTTTTATCTTATACTTTGTCATTCATTATTAATATCAACAATAATTTCATCTTACACAATAATTTATTTGACAAATTTCCCCATCATGACATGACCAAGTTGACTAACTGTCTGAAAAATTCGGGTAAAACGCGCACCGGATAGGAGTTAAACTGAACTGAAATACAATATTATTAACAATGAATGGTTTAGATTTAAAGTGATTAATAGATGGATGGCTAAGATTAAGACACATGGAAAGGGGAAGGATGGCTGGCCAAGACTTAGGGAGAAAGCAAGTGTGATATTTTGATATTTTTGTAAAAAATACCCTAGAAAATGTCAAAATTGCACTTAGGTCCGTATGCTTTTTGTGAAATTTTTGAAAGGAAAATTTAAAACAGAAATGTTCATTTTCCATGCAAAAGAACAAGAGAACATTCAGCTAAGAGAGAAAAAAAAATTTCCAAAGTGAAAGAAACAAGTTCAAATCAAAATCGATATAAAACTACTGTTGATTTGCGTCACCGAAGCTTGCTCTTCACTCTTCTAAGGTAAAATTTCAACTTTTCTCCTCATTTTTCACCGGTTGCATGTACATGAACAATAGAAAATATGGGAAATTTTTTGCTAAGGATGATGATTTACTTATGGTTATTAATGGTACTGAAAAACCTAATGTTTAGAGGATAAATTTTTGGTTATTGGTTTTTTGTTTAGCATTTTGGTTTATGAAAAATTCTTGTGAAAATTGTGATGAGACACCAAAACTTAAGATGTTTATCATGATAAAAAGAATGAGAAAGGTTGGGATATGTGGTTAAAAGGTTGAAACAAAGGATAAAACGAGCTATGGGGAGCTCAGGAAACCCAAAAATTAGGCAAAACTCCGTCGAAATTTAGTCAAAAAATTTGAACTAAAACCGGCTGATTTCTGGGCATGTATTATTGAATACTTTACGAATATCATAGGAAATTTCATGATTAGTTATGTGACATTAAATATTGTATATAAGTGTTATATACTAGAGGATAATATTTAAAGATAATAAACGCAACGATATTCGTAATGAATTTAATTAAAGTCTTCATAATCTCATTCCCATTAAGAATGGAATGGTATTATCCACACCATTAATATAGGGATATTGAATGATGTATTATGCATAATAAGATTATGAAGAACTTGGACACATACACAATTTGATTTTCTGATAATTAAGTATAGATATCAAATTTGAGTCTACTGATGGTTCAATATAAAATGATCTTAATCCTGAGTTATTAGCCTAATCCTATTTATGGATTTGAGTTTTTTTTACTTACTTAGCATGGGTTTCGAGATTCTACATCCTATTCTTTGTATCTTAGAAACATGATGAAATAAATATCTTAGAATGCTAATATACGAGATGGAATCCATTATTTATTCCTTAAAGAAGTAGATAAATAATTTCCTTGAGGATTGATTCGATATTTGAATATGTAATGAACTCATATTCATGAATTTATTTTATGAATATATTTATTCATTACAGAATCAATAGTCACTACAAGAAAATAGGCTTTTCGTAGCGGTTAGTTATAGCGTTTTTCAAAAAAAGTTACTGCATCTATATATAATAGCGTTTAGAAATAGTTATAATATATTTATATATAAAACTTAAAATTTCATGAGATTTTGACAGGTTTATTTTATATATATTTAATAATATATAAATGTACCGCATTAAAATAACAACAGGCAGGCATTTGAAATAATTTCCCTAATTTTCCCGCTCATCCTCCCTCTCTTTTTCTTTTTGGGTCATCTGATTTTGCTTGATTTTGCTTCTTCCTTATACGAACAAGGAAAGGAAAAAAAAAAAAAAACTCATTCCCCCACTCTGTCGAACAAACCACGCTCCACCACTTCTCTTTCCCCAAAATTCCGTAAGCTTCCTCTGGATTTGCTCTGAAATTGAAGGCCGGTGTTAGGTTCAGTCATATATCCAACTTTCCCCAAATGCCCTAATTCAGTCATATTTCCAACTTTCCCCCAAATGCCCTAATTTTTCAGTTCATCTCACAGGAAGAATCTCATGGTTTCTGGTTTTGTGAAGATTGGGTTGTGGAAAGAAGATCGAAGATGATCTCCACGTGAAGCTCTCTTCCTATGCGAAGCTCGGAGCTAGGTTTACCGGCCAAGGAGGTTCGAATCTCTCTCTCTCTCTCTCTCTCTTCTCTCTCTCTCTCTCTCTCTCTCTCTCTCTCTCTCTCTCTCTCTCTCTCTCTCTCTCTGTTCTCTACGTTTACCCAGAGAGAAATCCTCTCTCTCTCTCTCTCTGCATTTTTGCTCCCAAAGGTGTAGTGCTCTTGTTCTTCTTCTTTTCTTTTTTGGTTTTCAAATTCAACTAAAATCTTACGAAATGAAAATTTGCGTTCCTTTTTGGCTGATTCATTGTAGTTTGTTGAAGCTGTTATCAGTATACGAGCTGGCTCGAGGGTATCACTTGATCATATACAATTTTATTATGTGAATTTTTTTTTTCCGATTTGTGCTTTAATTTCTTTCTTGTTCTTTTTTTTTTTGGGTGATTGTATCCCGACGAGTCACCTTAGATTAATCTTATAGACTTAAAAGGTCTTGATCAACAAAGGCAAAAGCTTTTAGTGACTCACATCCGAGACAAATCGAGTGAACTATCTTCTTGTTTAATGCTCGTGGCTCTTTGTGAGGTAAACTCATTTCTGTCATTGGAATTTGACTTGGGAAATCATTTTTGTGGTTTCATTTGAGAAATTGATGGGTTGAAACAATGTAATATAACTAAAGATTTTGGAGTTATTCAATTATTGATGATAGATAAATTAATGCAATCCCACATTGATTTTGGGCAGAAAATGCGTCCCTGAAATCATTAATGGAGTCTTGTTTTATATATATATATATATATATATATATATATATATATATATATATATATATATATATATATATTTACAAGCCACCTAGAAATCATGTTTAAAAACTCCCCTTGTTGAAGGTTTTAACAAAACTTCTAAAATATAGGGAAAGGTGGAACATGCTTTATGTAGAAAATTGGCTAAATGAGTGGTTTGAATGTATTTCTAGGAAGCTGTGGAGAGGCTTCCTTTAATGAATCACCCGGATGGTGATTGTCCATTGTGTTTGTATTCTTTAGTCTCAGAAGATGACCGGAACAAGAATTTTCCGTTTACGAAGTTGATGTCCTGTTTTCATTGCTTCCATTGGTTTTACTAGGCTCTAATTTCTCTGCTTACTCTATCTTTCATCACTTCTAGATTTTGGGGTTGTAATTTGTTCTTCATTCTTTTTTCTCTCTTTTTTTATTGTGGCAGTGAGTGTATTAGTAGGAGGTGGAATTGGCTTCAAACAGAAAAGAAAACAAATCCTTGTGGTTCTTTTTTTTTTTTTTTTTTTTTTTTCAATTATTGGTTACTTGCCTTTTCAGGTATCACCTTTTTTTTTGTTGTTGTTGTTGTTTTCTTTTTTTTTTTTTCCCTCCAGGCTTTTTGGTATGTAGGCTGTGGTACTCGGCCTTTTTGGTATGTGGGCTGTGTCTGTGATATGTATCAAGATCCAATGCCCTTCGTGCTATCGGTTTCTTTGTGAATGTGCCACTACTTGCCTGTATGGCATGTAATTATAAGCTTTCTGGTCTTGTGCATTTGTAAATTAGGATGTTTCATTAGTTGTTAGTTAGTGTCTAGTGTATTTTTCTTTTATTAATGCCACCAGTACCTGTCACAGATATTACCTGTACTGGTTACCACACGTTGATTTGGAACTGTATGTGTTCACCATGTTATTAATCTTGCCCAGGTGGTAATGCTGATTATGCAATGGCTATGCACCAGAAAGAACAACTCCATGACAATAGCATGTCAATGATGCAATCTCAGCATTTCTCCGTAGGTCTTAGATCGTTTTTCTCTTTTAATTACATGTCCTTATTATCTTATGAGTTTACTCTTAATACTTCCATGTTTCAATACCCAGATGGGGAGGTCAGTTGTATTCAATCTTGGAGCAACATATTCATCTCATCGACCTCAGCAGCAACAGCAACATGCTCCATCAGTCAGCAGTAGTGGTGTGTCCTTCACACCTGAAAACAATCAAGATCTGCTGCACGTGCATGGCTCTGATATGTTTCCATCTTCACATTCATCTTATCATTCCCAGGTATGATCATCTGGTGTTGCAAATAGTTCTTTTTCTTATCTGATTCGGTGGTTTCAAATGGAAACATGAGAGTCTGTTTCACTTTTGCAAATCTAAGTTGTGGTTAATTAGAGATTGTGAAAAGCAAACTAGTTTGTGTACCAAGAAAAAAAAAAGAGCCAACACCTGGAAACGTGGAAATAATTGAAAGATCCAAATACAAAGAAATCAGTGTATTTTTAAAGTAACTCCTTGTAGATTGTTCTTTTTTTTTTTTTTTTTTTGGTATTTTCTTAATGGAAATTCATTGCGACTTATCTACATGCGTATATGCACCTTGGTCAGATGAGCCAGCTAAAGGTGATCCAAAATTCAATGTGCCACAATGTTATTTTGCCAAACAACCACCAGCATTACACGTATGTGTTCCATTTTCTTAACCAGATTTTGTAGTTCATTCAAGCAGAGTATTTATAGTTCATTCATCATGCCTTTCTACAATTGAATGAATTCTAGTGTGGGCACTCATACATATTTGTGAAGTTTATATTGTCATTACCTTCGATGGTCATATTTGGTCTCATGTTCCTAAAGAGATAAGGTACAAAGAAGGATTAAATTAGCAATTATATAGTTCCCATTTTTGTTCCAACTAAGAGTGGCTCATGTTGTCAAGCATAAATCTTGTGGGCCATATGTCTGCCTGAACTATTTGAGTTATGTTTGGCAAGAACTATTTGTATATATATTGTGTTTTTGGAAATTATAAGATTCTTATAACTCTACAGCTGCTTCAGTTTTTCTGCATCATTGTCTTACTTCCTATTGCAATGGTGTCATGTTTGCAATTTTAGAAAACTGGACAAGAGAAGCTCGAGAAGCAATCTGGCAAGGTATGCTCACAGTGTACATTTTACCCGTTTTTTGTTTGTTTTTTTTTTTTTTTTTTGCAGTTTCTGGTCACATTTGTTGCTTTATTTATAGGTTAAATGGTGGAAGTTTTAGTTGAGTTTGATTATTGTTTTGATAGTGGATCATTTTCTTACAGGTTAAACAATGGAGATGACTTTTTTGTTGAAGCATTATGTCAAGATGGAAGGACTTACTTCACCATTGCACTTAGACGCTTTGGAGATGACTTCTCTATTTTCTTTAGTTGTTTTGAATGTTAAGGTTTTGGACACTATGAATTATGTTGTAGACGTAATTTTATTGACAGCTTGCCAGATACTGATAACAATTGATATGTTTAATGTTCCTATTTAGATTTATCACATATCTCGGAATTACCATTTATTTGAATGAATTCAAAAAGATATCAATAATAATTTTAAAAAGTTACAACAGTATGAACATAACAAGGAAAAAAATTTATTAATTTGTATCGTAGCTATGCTAAAGAGCTGTAAGAGGATGAAAATAACTTTTCTTACACGCTATAATACTTCAATTCTATAACGCTTTTTATAACTCTCCTGAAACGCTATGTTTTCTTAGGACCTATAATAGCGCCCGTTGTCTTAACACTCTAAAAAGCGCTATTGATAGTGATTAATAGCGTTTTTCGTCAGCTACGAAAGGCCTTTTGTGGTGTAGTGCGTACTTCGAGGATAAAGATGTTATTAGAGAGTTAACATATTTACCAGCTCTATCTATGAATTATTTATGGAGGATTGATCTATATGTAGTGACTATATCAAACGAACACTTCAAGTTCTTAAAAGTAAATTATGTTTATAATTTTGAGAGTGAAATTTTGAGTTTTTAGTGGAGTAACTTTTAGAATTAATAGAATTAGTTAATTAATTAAAGAGTTTAAAGTTTGACTTTATTTATATTTGAATTTCAGCTAAAATTGAAAACTGGATAAAAGAAAGAATTTATATCCTCCTCCTGCCTCATAATTGTGCCAATCATAAAGAGATATTTGTGTAGTGTGGCCTGTTGGGAATGGTGTTCTAGAAGCATGAGATGTAATAGGATATTTATTATTTATTTAATAAAAGAGTTTATTCATTATTTTATGTGCATATATTTATGAATATTTTATGAATATCAATGAAAATTTCATGATTATTTATGTGACCTTAAACATTGTATATAAGTGTTATATACGAGAGGATAATGTTTAAGGATAATAATCAAAAAGCAATGTTCATAATGAATTTAATTAAAGTTTGGAATCTTTAATTAAAACATTATTAATACATGTCATTCCCATTTAGAATGGAACAGTGTTATCCGCACTGTTAATATGGTGAGATATTGAATGAGTGTATTTCGCATAATGAGATTATGTGGAACAAGGACACAGACACAATATGAATTTCTAATAATTTCCGTTAAGTATAGAAATTCTAATTGAGTCTATCGATGGTCATATATAGAATGATCTTAATCCTGAGTTCTTAACAGACTCCTATTTATGGATTTGTGTCTTTTGATTTACTCGGTAAGAATTCTGAGATCCTGAATCCTATTCCTTCTATTTTGGAGACATGATGAAGTAGATAGCTGGGAATGTTATTATACGAGATAGAATCCATTCCTTCTTGAGAAAGAAGTAGATAAATAATTCTCTTGAGGATTGATTCAGTACTTGGTTCAGTAGGAGCTCCGATTCATGAATGTGTTTTATGAATCACTGTCCATTAGAGAATCAATGGTACTCAAGGATAAAGATATAATTAGAGAGGTTAACGGATTCTACCTGGCTCTAATTATGAATTATTTATGGAGGATTGATCTATATGCAATGACTATATTAAATGGACACTTCACAGTTTAAAAGTAATTTGTCTATAATTTTGAGAGTGCAATTCTAAGTTTATAGTAGAGTAACTATTGGAATTAATATAATTAATTAATTAATTACAGTGTTTAATTAATTATTAATTTTATTAGAGCTCGAAATTATAGGTCTATTAGTGCCTGCGTCGTCCTAGTAATTCTACTAGACACAAAGGGCAAAATGGAAATTTTAGAATTACGAAATTTTAAAATTAAACACTTAAAAATAATTAATTGAGAATTAATTATTATTTAAATAATGTGATTATTTAAATTTGAATTTGAACACATCTATATTTATCCATTTAAACTTATTTGATAAGTTGTTCAATTTAGAATTCAAATTAATTTAAGTTTGACTTAAATTCGAATTTGAATTTGAAATAAAATTAGACTATAGGATAAAGGATGATTTTCTCTTCCTTCCCTATCCAGTATTGGCGCCACACAGGGATGAGAGTCCCTATCTTGGCCGGCCACACTAAGGGATAAGGGAATAGGAGATTTTCTTTAAAATTCAAATAGGAGATAATTAACAAGTTTTATCTTAGAGATAGAGATTGGATTCCTTCTAGAAGTTGTTCAATTTAGAATTCAAATTAATTTAAGTTTGACTTAAATTGGAATTTGAATTTAAGTTAAAATTGGACTACAGGATAAATGATGATTTTCTCTGCCTTCCCTATCTGAAATTGGCGCCACATAGGGATGAGAATCCCCTATCTTGGCCGGCCACACTAAGGATAAGGGATAAATGATGATTTTATGCTATGATTATTTGATAATTAAAATTAATATATTAAATATGTGATATTTAATTATGTACGTATGTGATGGGATGGCACTTGCATTTATGGATGTTTATATTTAATTCATGTTAATGAATGTATGGATGATGGATTTGGTCGTTAATTGTATGGTTCCATGGATCACATTAAATTCATCCAAATTAAATTATTTGTAATTTAATTCAGGATTAGAATTATTGTAATTTTAATATTTGGGTAGAATTAGGGTTTTGATTATGAATCAAAACAAGGCCTAGAAGATCAAGTTTGAACCCTTTGAAGCTGCCCAGAAACCGTGCCCAGAATGCGCCCAAATGAAGCGACCCAGCCCGCGCCCCAAGTGACTAGTGCGCCCCAACGCGCGACCAACCCCCGCGGCCGGCGGGCCAGGCGCCCCTAGCCCAGCGCGGCGGGCGCACCTAAGTGTGCGACCAGTGCGCCCCGGTGCATGGCCAGCACGCGACTAGAACGTAACCCAGCACGCGACCAGCGCGCGTGCCCGGGTGCGCCTAGGCAGCATGCGGTCAGACTGCGTGCGTGGGCCCTGGTAGCACACGGTGAGATGGCGCGCGCGAGCCCAGACGTACGACCTTCCCGCGCGCGCGCACCCAGGCACGCGGCTAGCGCTCCAAACGCAGTCTGGAACCCTCGTAATGTGTGTCGATAGACTCGGAAGAGTTTCAGATCCCGAAGAAGGTGAAATCCGACCCGAAGATGAAGAACGAAGCCGAAGAATGAAGAATTCAAGAATTGAAGACCCGTTGATGTAACGGAAGAAAATAATTATTTTAATTATTTAATTATTCAATTTGGTTGTAATTTATTTTTTCCATGGGACCCAGTCAAATCCATCTCAATAGCCGATTGCATATATTTATTTTTATGTTGATAATTATATATTATATGTCCATGCATATAACATGCCATATAGATATATTGTGCCTACTCATATGTTTTATAACATGCCATGCATACATGCACATTTATTATTATTAATTTTATTTGTTATAAAAGGGTTTTAGAAAAATAAAATAAAATAAGAACCATGCACTAAAATCAATTTAATATGATTAAATTGATTTAAGTTGCAAAATAGATTTGTAAAATAATGTTACATGTGAAATTTAATTTAAGAGTTAACTTTTAGAATTTCACATATCCGAAAAATATATTGTTTATTTTTCGATTTGAAAACCATGAGATTTTTTCCAAATAAAATACATATTTGCAAAATAATGAGTGGGAGAGGGTTGTATGACAATACGACCTACTAATCTCCACCGTTAGCGCAACACCGTGAGATCCGGAGAGGGGCTTTGCGGCGACATTGAATCGCCCTCCCAAAGGAGAGTGTTCTTGCCGGACCAATAACAAGGTTGGCTTCCAAGAGATAGGATTTCAGGATGTATATTCGAATTGACTACCCAAAGGTAGCAATCCGGAGTTAAGTCTATGGGATCTGAAACGGTGGTTTACACTCATGAAGATATAATCAAAGTTTGTTGGTTATATTTTGGCTAAAATAATGGTAGTTAATAAATATGAAAATATGAGATATTTTTAGTATATTTCTTAACTGAGAGGAGTCTCGGTTCAATTTGTAAATAATTTGACTACCCAATGGTACACTTTGTTTGTGGTAAATTGGATTATCGTTGGCACCTAAAATTAAAATATGATTTATGTATTTTTCATGTGCGTCATGCATCATATTTAATTGTGTCTAAATTCATATGTTTTGATATTCATGCACATAAATTGATTAGATGAATATTCTACTTATTTCCAACAATATGTCAAATCCTATAATGTCACTACACAAAACTGAAACACTGACTAGAGATAAACTATGCGAAGTGGTAAAGTAACATAAACAACTTACATTCATGTGATGAATATAAGTTTGTCCCAAATGGAGGATTGTCCTCCTGTCCTTAACAAAAACACAGTAGCTAACTATTAGCTAGGGTTGTACGTGGTAATTCACAAGAAGTATGAAGGCATGGAGACAACTTATGAGATAATGCAGTCATCAGATACCATATCTAGAAATCCATAAGAACGAAAGGGTTGGCTAAATACTGTAAGAGCCCTGAGTAAAAGACAAAAGGAAAGCCATTTCCACCAAAATAAAGGTAAAGAATCAAGCAAATATGATTTGCTAGTTCTAAAAACATGTTTAGTAAAAAGGGCTATTCCTTATTCCTGGATAGTAGATTCGGGAGTTGCTACTCATGTTTATTTACTTTATTGAGTCTTAGTTCTTATGAGGAAATTGTTTTCTGAAGTAAAGAAAGGAACTCAAGCAAATATGATTTGCTAATTCTAAAAACATGTTTAGTAAAAGGGTGATTCCTTATCCTGAATAGTTGATTCAAGAATAACTAATCATGTTTGTTTTCTTTATTAAGTTTTAGCCCTTAAATGGAAATTGTTTCCATGTAAACAAAGGAAAAGAATCAAAGTAAATAAGATTTACTAATTCTAGAAACATCTTTAGTAGAGGGTGATTCCTCATCCTGGATAGTTGATTTGGGAGCAAATAATCATGTTTTGGTTTTCTTTGCAAAATATTAGTTCTTACAAAGAACATGCCGTCAGGGACTACACGATGGTAGGAATACCGCGAGGGTATCGACAAAGGCAGTGGGAGAAGTTAGACTTCAATTTTGGAGATACCTTGTTGTGAACAATGTTTATTTCCCTCCAAGCATAAAAAGAAATTTGATTTCTAATTCCAAATTATTTGAACAATTGCCTTTAATAATAATCTAGTCCACATTTTTCAAAATTTTTCCGATATATGTTCTGGATATTTGAAAAATAGTTTATACTCTTTAAACCGATGCTTGGCTCACTGCAAAATATTGAAATGTTCAAAAGTTGCCGAACCTAAGAATAAGAAGCAAATGATCTCTCACGATAAAGAACACATATCTGTGGCATCTTAGACTTGATCAAATTAGTCTAAATAAGATTGAAAGACTAGTAAAGGGTGGTCCTTTACGCAAACTAAAAGTTAGTAAGCTTCTTGTCTGTAAATCTTGTCTAGAAGGCAAAATGACCAAGAGGCCTTCCATGTCGAAAGGAGAAAGAGCCACAAAACCTCTTCAGCTAATACATTCAAATGTAGGTGGACCGTTAAACGTCCAAGATAAAGGAGGTTAAGGATATTTCATTGTCTTTATTAATGATTATTCGAGATATGGTTATGTTTAACTAATGCAACAGAAATCTGAAACTTGTAGAAAGTTTAGAGAATTCTTAGCAAAAGTTGAAAAACGGTTAGGTAAACCAATCAAGACACTTCGATTAGATCGAGGGGGTGAATACTTGGACCAAGAGTTTTAGGTTTTCTTGATTGAAGAAGGCGTGGCATCCTAATTGACTGCACTCGGTACACCACAACATAATGGTGTAGGTCGAAAGCCAATTTTGAAGCATATTCGCATGTGGGGTTGTCCGGCTCATTTGATGAAACAATAGACTGGAAAGTTGGAACCAAGATCAGAAATATGCATATTATGTGGGATATGCAATAGGGTCATGAGAAGGATTATTTTATATAGTCACAAGAATCAAAGGATATTTGTATCGACAAATACCACGTTTTTGGAGCATGACTATATGATAGTTTTTTGAGCCCATAAGTAAAGCAGTTCTGGAAAAGTTACTTTTCAATAAGATTGGACCACAACCGACAAGAGTTGTTGGAACGCTAAGAGATATGACCACAATTCCTAATAAAACTCCTGTGGCACCTCGTCGTAGTGGGAAGGTAAGCAAGTTACCTGACCGGTATACTGAGGAAGCACATATTGTCATTGCTAATGATGGTAAGGAGGATCTGTTAACCTTTAAGGCTACGATGGATGATTTTAATAAGGAAAAGTGGCAAACAACTATGAAACTCGAGATAGAGTCCATGTACTCCAACTCGGTCTGGCAACTTGTAGATCTACCTGAAGTGGTAAAACTCATTAGATGCAAGTGGATCTTCAAGAGAAAGAGATAAGCGGATGGAAAAGTAGAGACTTATAAAGCAAGGCTAGTGGTTAAGGGTTACACCCAGAAAGAGGGAGTTGACTATGAGAAAACTCTCTCACCGGTGGCCATGCTTAAGTGTATTCGAATACTCTTAGCCATAACAATATATTTTGAATATGAGACATGGCAGATGGATGTCAAGACAGCTTTTCTGAATGGCTATCTTGAGGAAACCATCTATATCGATCAGCTAGAGGGTTACATAGAGAAAGGCCTAGAGCAGAAAGTTTACAAACTATAGAGATCGATTTATGGATTGAAGCAAACTTCTAGATCATGGAATATCGGGTTTGATGAGGCTATTAAGTCTTATGGATTTGATCAAAACCAAGATGGTTCAAACAAAAGAAAAGAAGACGTTCTTATTCTTTACAAGCCCAAATATATGATATTCAGTGGGAGTAGTCAGTCGTTGTCAGTTGAACTCAAGATTTGATCATTGGGTAGCCGTGTAGTGTATCCTTAAGTATATAAGGAAAATAAAGAAACTATAATATAGTTTAGTCAGTGAAAGAGTTGTCTTTCACTGGATACATAGACTTTGATTCATACGTGGATTTTGAGAGTCAACATCCAAGTCTGTGTTCACATTAGGTGAAGGAGTCATGACAAGAAAGGTTGTTGGCAAAGTGTGATTGCTAATTTTATCATTAAAAGTTAATGTGTAGCAACTTGTGAAGTAGCAAAAGAAAACAACTGACTCTAGAAAATTCTTAACTGATCTGGAAGTTGTTCCAGACATAGATCAGTCAAAGACACCTAGAAAGTTTCAGGATTGGAGACATATTCTACCTGCTTTAGGACAAGTGAGAGATTATTGGGAATGGTGTCCTAGAAGCATGAGATGTAATAGGATATTTATTATTTATTTAATAAAAGAGTTTATTCATTATTTTATGTGCATATATTTATGAATATTTTATGAATATCAATGAAAATTCCATGATTATTTATGTGACGTTAAACATTATATATAAGTGTTATATATATATGAGAGGATAATGTTTAAGGATAATAATCAAAAAGCAATGTTCATCATGAATTTAATTAAAGTTTAAAATCTTTAATTAAAACATTATTAATACATGTCATTCCCATTTAGAATGGAATGGTGTTATCCACACTGTTAATATGGTGAGATATTGAATGAGTGTATTTCGCATAATGAGATTATGTGGAACAATGACATAGACACAATATGAATTTCTAATAATTTCCGTTAAGTATAGAAATTCTAATTGAGTCTATCGATGGTCATATATAGAATGATCTTAATCCTGAGTTCTTAACAGACTCCTATTTATGGATTTGTGTCTTTTGATTTACTCGGTAAGAATTCTGAGATCTTGAATCCTATTCCTTCTATTTTGGAGACATGATGAAGTAGATAGCTGGGAATGTTATTATACGAGATAGAATCCATTCCTTCTTGAGAAAGAAGTAGATAAATAATTCTCTTGAGTGTTGATTCGGTACTTGGATTAGTAAGAGCGCTCTGATTCATAAATGTGTTTTATGAATCACTATCGATTAGAGAATCAATGGTACTCAAGGATAAAGATATAATTAGAGAGGTTAACGGATTCTACCTGGCTCTAATTATGAATTATTTATGGAGGATTGATCTATATGCAATGACTATATCAAATGGACACTTCACAGTTTAGAAGTAATTTATGTCTATAATTTTGAGAGTGCAATTCCAGGTTTATAGTGGAGTAACTATTAGAACTAATATAATTAATTAATTAATTAAAGTGTTTAATTAATTATTAATTTTATTAGAGCTCGAGATTATAGGTCCATTAGTCCCCGCGTCGTCCTAGTAATTCTACCAGACACAAAGGGCAAAATGAGAATTTTAGAATTACGGAATTCTAAAATTAAACACTTGAAAATAATTAATTAAGAATTAATTATTATTTAAATAATGTGATTATTTAAATTTAAATTTGAACACATCTAGATTTATCCATTTAACCTTATTTGATAAGTTGTTCAATTTAGAATTCAAATTAATTTAAGTTTGACTTAAATTAGAATTTGAATTTAAGTCAAAATTGGACAATAGGATAAATGATTATTTTCTCTTCCTTCCCTATCTGAAATTGGTGCCACATAGGGATGAGAATCCCCTATCTTGGCTGGCCACACTAAGGATAAGGGAATAGAAGATTTTGTCTCAAATTCAAATAGGAGATAATAAACAAGCTTTATCTTGGAGATAGAGATTGGATTCCTTCTAGAAGTTTGACTTCTACTCTATAAATAAGAGAATAGTAGAAAATTGTAGACACAATTTTTTAGACAATTTTTGAAATAATTTTGGCCCTAATTTGAATAGGGTGGCCGAAATTCTCTTAGAGCAATGGAAGGAAAAATTTTTCTCCAAAAATTCCACATCGTGCATGCGTTGGTGTTTGTGGAAATTCGAGTGTTTATTATAACCCGTTTTGTCTCATTTGTGCCCACACACACATCTTTGTGGATTCTAGGAATTGACGTGGAAGACATTGGTTTTCTAAACACAAAGCTTTGGAGCAACGATTGTTCGATTTCAAAGAACTCAAGTTATCAACCGAGTCGACCTCCAGGTATTTTTCCTAATTGAGTTCTTAATAAATGAATTAATGAGATTAATTTATTTGTGCATAAATTAATATAATCTATAGAGTATCTTAAAGGTTTTATGAAAATTTTTGATCATACACGATCTGCCTCCCCCCACGCTTCCGCATCTGAATATGATTCGGTTACCAACATGGCCGACCATTGTAGATAAGGGAAGGGAGCTAATTTGTTTCTAAAATTAAATGGGAAACTATATTTTAAATAGGATTTCAAATAAAGTGATAACCAATTATCTATTACTTTGCCTTTAAGATAAAGCAAATGGGTTTTCTTAGGATTCTATAAATAGGAGACAACAGAGAATTGGAGAAGAGAATCTTTGCTCTCTAGTTTTCTTTAGTGGCCGAATTTTAAGAGATTTCAAGGACTAGACAAGGAAGATTTGGGTTTTCTAAGAAGGGTTCGAGCTTGGATTGTTCATGATCAAAGAATTCAAATCATTAGCCTAATTATTTGCTAGGTATATACATGTTTATAAATTAATGCGATTAATTTATTATAAAGTAAATTAATATATTCTATAGAGTGTTCAAAAGTTTTATAAAAATTTTCATTGTACATGATCTGCACCTACATACTTATGCATCTGAAATTATTTCAGAAACCAACAGAACTGACCTAATGAATACAATCATATAATAATTTTCTGATATTAAATAAAACTAAAAATAATAATTCAACCAGTTTATCTTGAATTAATTTAATCAATAAAGTACTTGTGAATTAATAACCGATCTCATACTTGATTTTAAACCTTTAGCGGAAATAAGATAAGTTACTAATATGTAGGAAATACACTATATCGTTACAAGAATGTATATAAGCAAGCAAAGGGACCCGACAAACATATATAGATCAAGCTCCTATAATCACAATAGTACTTGTTAACCTACAAGTTCATCACATGATTATAAACTCTAGCGCTACTGCACTAAAAGCCTAGAGCTGCACTCTCAATCCATATAGTATATTTACAAAGTTTCGAATAGCTCTCATCCATGACTCATTATATTAGTGTATGATCCCCATAGGATATCCATAATCGACTTGAGGTCAAGTTTCATTTTACCTTTCTGATTATATTTATCTTATGTTTCATTACCACTCCATCGAAAAATTCACTATTCGTACTAATATAAATAGTAAACCATTAGATAACACGATGTAGTTTAATGACTAGGTGCTCGTATTTTTCAATCCATAGATAATGTCATAAGAGGATATCACTGACTCCTTATAAGAGCTATGAATTCCCTATCAATGAATAATAAATTAACGCATACAAGAGTTATATCTACAACATATCGGCATGATTTACATAATGTCAGGATGTCACCCTTTGGTTCATTAAAAAGATACAATTCGAGTATACGGGTTTATTATTCATCACAGGATTAAGAATATCACATATAATTTATTAAAAGTGAGTTGTTTTATTCAAAGAGAATTATAAATTAAAACAAATTCAACTTTGATATGATCCAATAAAGATTCTACCACTATGAACTATATCAATGTCTCTACCCATAGATTCCCCCTCTAACTATCAAAACAAGTCATCTCCACTGTGAAGTAGACAACATAACAATCTTAACATGAATAAAACATCTAATTTTTATTCCCTCGATTACAGATCTACTTAAACTATCATCTCTAAGTTCATGTCGTCTGCATGGTCTTTATATTATATGCATGATCTAAAGACTAAAAATGACAGTCTTAATTTTCTAGGTTGTTTATCAATATTCAACAAATATGAACATAAAAAGGACGATATATCAATATCTAAAATAAATAAATTATATTGATATGAAAATGTCATAGGAGTATTGTTACATACACACTATAGGAATCGAGCACTTTAGCTACCACAGTTATAGGAGCGAAATTTTTTATCGCTACAAATGACAATAGCGGTGAGTTTTTTCCTTCCAGAACCCAGTCAAAGATAGTCAAACACGGTAAAAGAAATTGCAATTCCCAATTCCCAAACACGATAGTCAAACACTTCAGCTACCAGTGTAAAAATTTGTTGTTAAAGCTCAACATAGTTAAAAAAATAAAAAAAACATGGCGCGATACTTCAAGCGTCCATATTGACTTTTGGAAAATAATGAACGCCAAAAGTGGCGCTCTTTCATAGAACATAAGGGTGCGTTTGGAATTGATTCCAAAACGTTTTTATTTTTTATATGAAAATAAAAATAAAAACATTTTTATTTTCATTTTGGAATCATTTTTGAAAATACGTTTGGTAGTTTTATTCTGAGATTGTTTTCAGTTTTAAAAAAACTGAAATCGTGTTTGGTGGTTTAATTTATGAAAATATGTAATAATATTTAAAATAATAAATATTAAATAAATAATAATATTAAATATATTAAATAAATATTATAATTAAATATATTAAATAATAATATATTAAATATATTAAATAAATATTATTATTAAATATATATGTCGTTTTTTTCTAATAATGTTATATTAATATAACATTTTTAAGTATATATATATATATATATATCATTTTTCGTATATATATATATATATATATATATATATATATATAAAAATGACATTTTTCGAATGTCATTTTATATATATATATATATATGAAAATATATAATGTCATTTTTTTCGTATATATATATATATATATATATATGTTACGAGAAGAAGAACGGAAATGGGGGGCGGCCCACGCAGACGGGGCGCGGCGGGCGGGGTGGGTGGCGGTGGGGGGTGGCGGCTTGCGCAGACGTGGGGAGGGGGGTGGGGTGGCGGTGGTGGTCAGCGTAGAGTGGGGGCGCGATCGCGAGCGCCGGTGGTGGGGGATAGTCGCACGCCGAGGGGCATAGTTGCGCACGGGGGCACAATCGCGGACCCGGGGGCGATCCTGACGCAGTGGGGGGGGGGGGTGGCGAAGTCGCAGACGGGGCCGGATCTCCCGCCTTTCTTGGCCGGAGAAGAGAGAAGAAAAGAAAAGAAAAAAAAATGAAATCACGAATGAAGAAAGAAGAAGAAGAAACTGAAAATGAAAACAAGAAAATGAAAACGGAAAAAATCCGTTTTCATTTTTCTTGAATTTTTCAGCAAAATCTAAAAATGTTTTTGTTTTTGGTTTTCGTACGAATTTCTTCCAAACGCGTTTTCATAAACCGTTTTCAAATTTTCTCCTCAAAAAACGTGAAAAACAAAAAAAAAAACGGAAACAAACAGACCCTAAGTTTTGTTTTCTTTGTTAAATGTAAATTTAATATTTTTCCTTAAACATCTAGGTTCTGTTTAATTCACTAACTCAAATTTTTAATTTGAGTTAAGATGTAATTTTATGTAAGAATTTTTTTATGTGAGAGTTAAGATAATTATTTCTGAGAATTTTTTCTAATAACAAAACTCGAATTGGTGAAATGAACAGACCTATACTCTTCCTCCTCTCGTGCGTCTCTATCTCCCCTCTTTCTTTCTGACTCCTCAAGTTTCTTTAATTTGTCTCTCTCTCACTCTCTCTCTCCCCTTCTCCGTCCAAAAACTCCCTGGCCTTATATTCCCTCTAAAACCCTCTCCCACACTTTAGTTCATGTGTGTGTTCATGGGTTTTGCATATTTTATTGCAAATTTGTGTGCAATCAACTTTCTCAATTTTTTTTGTTGTTTTTTGTTTTGCAGATCTTGATTTTTGCCTATTTGGGTTTGTTTCAAAATGGTGCTATTGATGTAGAAAAGAATGGGGAGATTAGTTTCCCTGATATGGAAAATTTTAGGTAAGTTTCTATCTTGATGAAGGATTTTTTATTTTTTATTTTTTTAAATGCAATATTTTGTCTTTTATTCTGCTATCTAACAAATTAGAGGAAAATTTGGGGAGTTTTTGTCTACTGACGCCTCTGTTCTTGGCCCATTTTTATTTGTTTTCTTTGAGAGTTGTGTGTTATAAATTTCGGTTTCTTTCTGAGTTGTTTTGGTATTTTTATCAGGTGGGAAGATTTGCTTTTTGTTTATAAAGTATGAGCTTGCTTCAGGAAACTGAATTCGTTGTGGATAAAAATGCATCTGCTTAGAATTTCATCATCTTGGGTAATTACTTTGGTTGTAAAAATGTCGAATTGCGCTCATCCATATCTCATTAAGTTCATCTTTGTTTGGTTATAGATTTTTTAGTTGCAAATGTTATATGTGTTATTCTGGTTCTTAAATGTATTGTGTTGACGGTTGGATTTCGTCAACAATAAACCTGCCGGATTACCTTGGGGTTTCCCTTCGGATTACCGGCCTATAGGAGTAATCAAAATGTGGATACTTGTTTAATTTTTGTATTTGTAGGTTTAGTGAACTGTATATAAGTGAACAAGAGGAATTTTATAGTGGTTCACTCTATAAAATTAGAGGTACATCCACTGTGGGTATTGTATTTCTTTTGAGAAGATTACAATTTACAGTAATTGTTATTTCTCACTCTCATTTTTTCTCTTCTGGAATCTCTGAACCCCTTCCCTGTTGGGGGTCCTTCTTCCTTTATACTTGGACTTCCTTCGCTGGGTGGGTTTCCCTTGTAGGCAGAAGCACTCAAGTGTTCTCCCTTTTTAGGCCCAGACATAGCCCACTAATCAGTACTGTTCACTCAACCAATTAGTCTTCTCTTACGGCTCTGTGACTCTCCGTAATACTTTTCTGTCCCCTGCGGGACAGTTTGAAAACTTGCAATTAATGCTGTCAGGCGTCTCTCACTTTTGCACGCAACCTGCCGTGTCTTAAAGGGACGTTCCCCTCGTCGCCAGCGCTGTTTAGCCTCTCTCGTCCTTTCTAATGATATTTTCTGCAGTCGAGGGATCTTGACGCCTTGATCCAGGCGGTGTTATCCGTCGACGCCACATGGGGTCATCGCCCTAATCTGGACTTCATCTTTGGGCTCTGCAGCTGATCTCGAGGGAAACGAAGAGTCGAGGGTTGTGTGCTTGGCGGAGAGTAAGTATAGACACGTGTCGTGGTGCCGTTGGTCCAGGTGTCCATCACATTTCCCCACACAACATATTGTGTTGTGGGTGTGTAGGAAAGGCACTGGTGTAGGAGAAACAAAGAACGAGTCTAAGATAAATGGAGGTAGCAGATATTGAAGGCCAGGCCGAATAATGTTGAAGGCTTAAGTTTGGAAAAATGAAAAACAGAGCGGTTGGAATTTTTAAAAATGTATATGTAAATAAATAGGGTTTCCATTACTTTTAAAGAAAAAAAGCCAATTCTATAGCAGGAACAATTTTCACTGCAACAAACTTTGTAAAAGTAATCAAAATTAATGTCACGCGAGTTCACGCATACAGGTGAATAAATTCGTCACTGAGTATAGCGGCATAACCTTATATAAATGAAAGATTTATTAGAGGAAAGAAACTTCTTTAGTAAATTATCAAAGAAAAGAGAGAGAGAAAGGTTGAAGGCATAAGCTAGCGATAAATTAACACTTGACTTCACCTTAAAATATAGAAAAACCCCAAACTCTCAATCCAAAAAAGAAAAGAAAAAAATACCCAATCAATTCATACTAATTTAGATTGTCAATTTGCTAAGTTCAATTAAATAAGTCTTTTGATTTTTATATGACATGTTTTGCTGTGATTGCCTTAGTACAAAACTCTCCATAGAAAGTAAGTATTATTCTAAATATTTATTACTTTCCTTTTTCATGAACCGTCTAGATTTTTTTTAAAAAAATTTTCTGTAGAGGACGAAATCCTACATCCAATTTGTATTAGGGCCAATGATCAATTTTGGGAGTTGTTAGATGTTGATCTGTGTGCCTAAGTTTGATCTACCATGTTAATGAATAAGTGAAGGGCGGAAAATAAAGAGACACTAAAAATTTATAGTTATTCACTATCAATCGATGTATGAGTTATATTCATTGTAGTGTTTGTGTTTTCACTATGCAAAGAGAAAATAGTACAAGAGAGAACTTGATAAAACTTTAAAGAGTCAATAATGGAGAAGAGAATGGTGGTTTTAAAGAATGAGAGGCTTATGTGATGGAGCGGAAGCGTATCAAGTGTCACGTAGTTCCGTTGATTCGAAAGAATAGGAAAAACGGAAGGCGAGTATTTCGTTGATTCGAGAGAATGCCGAAAAAACTAGCTAAACGGAGAGAAAACTTCTCTGTAAAGTTTATTATTCAAAAATATCAATCAATCCCTAATTAACAAGTTATTCTCCTATTTATAGAGAACTTACCATTCAAATTTGAAAAGGAAACTATCTCTAATTAATCTATTTCTAATTTTAAAAATAAAGAGACTATCTAAACTTAGAATTCAAAGATAAAGATAATATTAAATTATCTCTTTCATCTCCTACATAGATGCTACATCAGTCCCTCCGGCCTGAAAAGGATTCGACCTTTGGAGGTACCGGATCGATTCTGTCGTTCAATTAATAACGCCCTTTGATGGGCTTCGGAGATTGTTGACGGATCAAAAAGATTCAATATATTCTGAAATTGTGGGCGAAGTCCTCCGATGAATCGGGAAACTGATTGTTCATCAGTTTCGTTAATCTCATTCCTTGTTAGCAAAAGGAAAAACTCAGTCGCGTAGTCATCCACCGTCCGATTGCCTTGTCGTAAATTCTGGAGGCGTTGATACATGGTCCATACATAGTTATACGGAAGGAAGGTGCGCTTCATGTGCTTCTTCAATTTTTCCCACGAGGAGATCTTCTCTTTCCTGGCACGTGAACGAGAGACCTTGAGTTGTTGCCACCAAGCAGCGGCTCGGCCTCGAAAACGGGTAGCGACAAGAGAAACCCTCTTATTGTCCGTGACTTCCTTAAATTCTAAGATTTCTTCAACAGCTCCAATCCAATCCAAAAACTCTTCCAGTTGGAGACTTCCATGGAACTCGGGAATATCAAGTTTGAAACCCGACTCCCAATGGCAGTTGTCTTCCTGACGTGGTGCAGCGACGTTAGCATGATGGTGAGGATGCGCGGCCTGCAGCGGTGCAAATCGGTTCTCTTCGACGTCAACATTCCCTTCTTCCTCGTCTTCGGAATCTTGGACGTGATCCGGGGGCGGCACAACGGGTGGGGCAGGAGGCTGGTTGTTGGCTTGAAGGGCAGCGATAATGGCTTGCTGCATGGTTTGCTGCATGTTCTGTTGGAATTCGGCAAGTGTCTGACGGAGTTCATTCCAATCATCGGTGGGTTGCGAGCGACGTCGGGGCGGCATGACGGAGGAGCGTAGCAAGGCTCTGATACCAAATGATGGAGCGGAAGCGTATCAAGTGTCACGTAGTTCCGTTGATTCGAAAGAATACCGGAAAAACGAGCGAGTATTTCGTTGATTCGAGAGAATGCCGAAAAAACTAGCTAAACGGAGAGCAAACTTCTCTGTAAAGTTTATTATTCAAAAATATCAATCAATCCCTAATTAATAAGTTATTCTCCTATTTATAGAGAACTTACCATTCAAATTTGAAAAGGAAACTATTTCTAATTAATCTATTTCTAATTTTAAAAATAAAGAGACTATCTAAACTTAGAATTCAAAGATAAAGATAATATCAAATTATCTCTTTCATCTCCTACGTAGACGCTACATCAGTATGCCATGAAGAATGTGTGTGCCATGATGCGCTTGGGGCTAAAGGAAGACCTCGTTTTATATACTGGGCATCCACCATTCTTAGTTTGACGATTGGAGTTAGTTTCCGTATTTAGAGCATTGTAGATTTTCTTGATCTTGTATTTTGTCAACTTTTCCAATAGAATTATGATTCTTGATGGCCAGTGTTGGTTTCTCAAACTGGATTTTCAAAAAAAATTACGCATAAACATGGTATTAATCGAATCACATAAATTAAAATTTAATGCGATAATTATTTCATTTTAATTTAACTATAAAAATATTAAAGAGAAGAAGAGGAATTTTATCATCGTTCGATTAAGACGTAAATCTTAAACTCTTCTAATACCGCTTGGGCTATTAAATTTTAAGAACACCACAGTTTCTTCTTAATATATCTCTGAATTAATGTAAACTCAAATGTGTTGGTGTTTTAATGAGTTTCTTAACACATAATATGGATAAATGAAAAAATCACATGTAGTTATCACTCATTTTTCTCAAAAATATATGATAACACTTAAGAGATTTTCTTTGATTTTTTTTTTTCTTTCTCACTACGTCAAAATCGTGCAAAAATTAATCTGTCTCTTGCGTGAGAAACATATATCATTTTTTATCCTTCCTCAATTGTTTTCGTGCAGCTCCTTTTCTAGAACTCCCACTTTACGTGCTGTTACACGTATTTTGTTTTGCTTTATGTGAGGACGTTTCCTCACTCTCCTCTCCTTTTTTGTTAGGACACGTTTTCTCCTCCTTTATATATATGAGAGATGGGGAGGGTGTAAGAAAATTTCTCTTTTTTCTATAAAAGTGACTATATTCATCTATATTAATTTAAAATAGTTTTAATTTAATTTTAATATTAATTAATTAAATTAATTAATATGCGTATTTAAAATTTTTAATTTTAAATTAATAATTATAATTTAATATGATATGTATAATTTACATTAATTTTATGGAATCGTTAAGAGAAATTATGGACATTATAATTTTAAGCTCAAATAATTTTGACAATTAATTAACACCTTAATTAATATATCAAAATTATTAATTCCAAATTACTCAACTAAAAATTTAGAATTGCACTATTAAATTTATAAACAATTATGTTCACAAAATTTGTGTTGTCCATTGATAGTCACTACATACGAATTAATCCCCCATAAACGGTTCATAATTAAAACTAGGTATTTTCCGTTGACCTTTTTAATTATATCTTTCTCCGTAAGTACTATTGATGCTCTAATGAATAATATATTTTATGATCCAATCATAAAATTGAGCGCTCTTATTATTCAAGTCCCGAATCAACACTTATGGGAACCGTCCATCTACTTCATTATTAAATTAATATTCCTGACTATTTATTTTACTATGCTCCCAATATACCAAGGCTTTGACACCATTCATATGTGTCATTACTCAATATGTCAAAGAACATAATATAATAATATCAAAATACTCTATTTAATAATAGAATTTATTAGAGATTCATAATTGATCGCGTTCATGTCCTATGTAATCATATTACATAAAATGCTTTCATTCCAATAATCTCATTATTAACAATATATGATAAGATTGTTTCATTCAGAATGTAATGAACCGCATTAGTAATTTTAAATTAAAGATCCAAACTTTAATTTATAATTACGGATAAATTTAAATTATTTTACTTCAAATATTATCCTCTGCATATAACAATTATATACAACGTTTAAAGTTACATATAAAATAATCTAAGGATTTTGATTATATTAAAAAAATTCCTCATTTCATTGATCAACAGTAAAAATATTTATAACTTATTTGATTGATGGGCATATACCCTAACAGCCAGGACATCGTTGATTTCAATTTGCTGAGTGCCCAAAATCTTGGAATGGAAGATTTCTCAAAAATTCTCAGAATATTCTCATCTGCTCTGCCGCCATAATCAATTTTAAATTTTCAATGGTTCTGAAGTCATGATCTTGGATCAGAGTCGTTTCCTTATTTACTTTATTCACTGATGATCCTTAAATTTAACTGACTCAAGTGACACGTAGATGATAAATATTTAGGGATGAAATATGTCCTCAACAGTTTCTCATAGAATTTGTCAAATTATTGTGTTTAATAGTTGTGGGAATCACTTTTAATATATTGAGTATTGTTGACGGTGTTTTTCCGACAACTCGTAATTTCCTCTCAGAAACACTCACGGTTGCGCTAACCATAAAATTAAGGAATAAATTGCAAAAATAATATAAAAGAGACTATAAGTTTTATAGTGGTTCGACAATAATATTGTGCCTAATCCACTTGTGTATGTACTATATTTTTCAGATGAATACCAGTTTTCTCTCTGTAATACAAATGGTGTCTAACCCTCTCTCCGTTTTCTTTGGCTCCATTTATAGGCCTTCACATGTAGTTACATATTCCCGGTTCCCAAGAAGTAAGTCATCTTCTGTCCTCGATCTGCGTGAGGGTAGGTGAGTTCTCATGATGAAAATTTCAGAAATCTGGCGGCTGATCCTGCCTGTTTGCCGTCTGATTTCCTGACTCCTGCAGTTGCTGTCGGGTCAGAACTTCCCTCCTCGAGTTGACAAGACCCTTGACAAGTAGACTTGCGAGTTTGCTCGACGCCTTGGTCATAAGACATCGAGGCTAACTCCTCGACGTCTTCTGTCGCGTGATATCTCTCGACGCCAAGGATACCTTGTCACGGTTCTTCCCTCAACGCCAGCAACTGACTCCTACGGGGAGTCCTCGGCGCCTGTCATACGAAAGAATGGTCGACTCATTGACCATGGTGTAACAAGTATTGAGTTTAAATCTAATGGACGCAATTAAAACGAAAAAAAAAAGTGACAGCGTATTAGAAACTTTCCAAACTCACACAGAACACAGAATTTGGACTAGACTCAGAATGTTCAGAATGGCGCAACATCAGCGCAATGCTTTGAGGTAGCGACGACGTCCCAGCAATTAATTCTACACCCGTTAATTATAATGGCATTAATTGATCAAGATACGAGAGCAATAAATAATAGGGATCTGTAATCATTAAAAGCAATATGAATTAAATAAGGGCTCTCCAATATTAATTATATACATTTGATCATGTTCATTAATTATCGTATATATACATGGAGATTCTTTGCACACCCATTGGCTGGAAATCAGTATGCAACAAAAGCTTCATCATCTTTCATAATTCAAATATATATGTCAACTATATGTCGAAGTTGACAACGATTTCAATTAGTACTGGTTAGACATGGAGGGACCCAACACTGACCCTGACATCAAAGTACCAAACCACCATGGAAAACTAGAAACAAAGTTGACATCGATTAGTTCTCCATATTGCTAGCTATTTATGAATTATTAGCCTAGCTATGTATATACAATATATTATATATGTATATATATATTTATATATATGTGTATATATATAATATATATAGACACACACACAGACGTAGTACTTATTTCACTATGGACATAGTAACTAGTATGCTATGTTGCAAGGGAAGAAAAGTCACACAGAAAAATGTATGTTAGTATTTGATAACATGATACATCACATATATGTCAAATAAATCTTGTGAAAGCTTAACAGAAAGATAATCATTACAAGAAAAAGAGCTATTAGGGACGACAAAAAGTCATTTCCAAAAATAGAGTCGTCGTAAATGAATTTTTAGCGACCACTTGTCGTCGCAAACCTGTCGCTGCAATTGATTCGTTGAAAAAATAAATTTTGCGATGACAGCTTGTCGTCACAATTAAATTTGCGATGTCAATCGTCGCAAATGAGTCGCTGTAATTATTTCATCGGTTACATCTGTAAGATGACATGACATTGAGTATTTGCGAATACATTTTTCGAATTAAGTTGTCGCAAAAGATGCAGACATAGCTGACGCGGCTTGTATTTTTTGCGACCACATTTATCGTCACAAACAATATTTTAATTTATTTATTTATTTTTTATTATTTTACTAATTAATGTTGTATATTACTATATATTTAAACCCAATATTAAATATAATTCATTATATTATAATAATAAAAAGAATTAAATAAAAGGAAATAAATAATAAAAAATATAAATAAAAATAATAATCATAAAAAGTAATTAATAAAATAAAATAAAAATATAAGTATAGTAGAAATGTGCAGAAATACACATTGTTACATTAATAACAATCTAATCTCCTAAATTAGCAGCATCAATAGAATTATCGTTGTTATCATCAGAAGGATTCAGAGGCAGATGATGTTAGCGTTTATGCCCTTATAAATAAATGTAACAATGTTCTTTGAGACATTTTGACTATTAATAAAGATTTATTTATGTCATATATCTATGTATTGTTCCCTTTATCTTCATATTAGTTGAGTGTATGATAAGCAAACTGAAAGTCTGAGACTGTCATTCTAAATCTTTAGGTCATGCATGTAATGTGAAGAACATGCGGAAGACAAGAATCTAAAGATGATAGTCTAAATCATATGATCCACAATCGAGGGAATAAAGTTGGGCGCTTTATTCATGTTAAGATTGTTTTGTTGTCTACTTCCTAACGGAGACGGCTTGTCTTGGGCGTCGGAGGTGGAACTCCATGGGTAGAGACATTGATATAGTTTCTAAAGGTGAAATCTATATTGGGTCAGACCAAAGTTGAATTGTTTTATTTAATAATTCTATTTGAATAAAACAATTCACTTTTGACGAATTATATGTTGTCATCTTAATCCTGAGATGGATGATGAACCCGTATGCTTGACTTATATCCTTTGATGCACTAAAGGGAGACATCCTGACATTAAGTAAAGGTACACTTACCGATACATTGGGGGTATGACTCGTGTATGCATATATTCGTTATTCATAGATAGTGTAATCCATAGCTCCTATAAAGAGTCAATGATATCCTCTTATGCATTTTCAGTGGATTGGAAAATACGAGCGTTCGTCCATTAGACTACTATGTGTTATCTAATGGTTTACTGTTTGTAATGGTACGAATAGTATTTTTCTGATGGTTTGATAATGGAACATAAGATAAATGTAATCGGGAAGGTCAAACGGAACTTGACCTCAAGTCGATTGTAGATATCCTATGGGGATGATACACTAATATATTGAGTCATGAACTAGAGCTAATCAAAGCTTTGTAAATACGTTATATAAATCGAGAGTGTAGCTCTAGGCTTTTAGTGGAATAGCGCTAGAGTTTTATAATCATGAGACAGACTTGTTGGTTTACAAGTAGCGTTGTGATTATAGGAGCTTGATTTATATATGTCCATCGGGTCTATTTGCCAGCTCACATAATTTTCTGTAACGATAAAGCGTATTTCCTACATATTGGTAACTTGTGTTATTTTCGTAAAAGAGGTTCAAAGTTAATATGAGATTGATTAATTCATGAGTGATTTATCGGGTGAATTAATTGATAAATTAATTCTAGATAAGTTAGTTGAATTATTATTTTCAGAGTTTTTAATATGGGAAGACTATCATATGACTATTTTTATCAGACAACTTCTCTATTGGGTTGCTTGAATCAAAATTAAGGCTCTATGCAAGTTTTCCGTGTTGAAAAACTAGGAAAACAAGCTTCGTCAGTGCAGACCGGTCGACCGATCCGGTCGACCGGTTAGTGAAGACAGGTCGACCGGTGAGTTATAACGTCTTTGTCACCAGTCGACCGGTTGTCATGTAAAATGCATGCTGGCGTGGCAAAATCGACTCTAGATGCGATTAAAACTTTGAGAAACGTAATTATTATGGAAGTATGAGTTCCTAAACTCTATAAATAGCCTATTAAGTTACTTTATTCATTAGATCACTGGAGAGACTTTTTGAAGGCTATTGACAAAAGATTCCTGAGAGGAAAAATTGTTTAATTCTCAAGAACAATTTTTTCTTTGGCTCTCTTGTGATTGGAAGGACATCAAGAATATGAAGAGGAGATTGAACGATGTGTGCCCACCCGCACTCCGATCGTGGAAACGAGAATAGCAAAGAAGACCAGTTGGTTGAGGCTCTTCCGGTTGCTGTTTGGGACTCTTTGATCTGTCAGACGTGCAGTTTCCTGAATCTCAAAATGTATGATTTAGATCTTTAGTATTTACGTTATATAGCATCATGAACATGTTCTTGATTGTCTTTGACTTTAATTTAAATTTTTTTAAAAAAATATTCCATTGCGCACTCGATGCCATTATTTTCCAACAATTGCTATCAGAGCCAGATTATTTGTTCATAATTATGCTATGTACATAGATTTGTGATCTAAAAATATCTCATTTATGCTTGAATTGATATTTTAGAGAGATGGCACTCTAGGGTTTCTATATTTTGTTGTTATCATGAATATATGGTGAATGAATGATTAAATAATTATTATTGATTATTATTTATAAATTATCAATGGTTTTTTATTATTTAATTTTTACTGGTTATGGTTCCTTAGAGTTTACAATGGTTGTATAGGAATTTTTTCATTACAATGTAATTAGATATACGGCCTATCATCGCCGTTAGGGTTTATTTTATTTTCTTTAGTAGAAATTTTGTAAACTGGAAAACGATATAGGAATTTTTCATGTAAAAATTCTTGGAGGAGATTTATCATGGATCTAGAAGAAGGATCTTGAAGGTGGATCTTGAAGATGAAGGATATAAAAGTATCTAATTTTTCTTGGTTTATAAAATTGTTTTGTGTTTTTTTGAATAAATTGAAAAACTACTTTGATTTCTAAAAATCTAGGTTACTATCGCACAGACACAGGTCGACCGCTTCGGTCAACCGGTTAGTGTAAGGCGGTCGACCGGTTGAGTATAACTGCTCTGTCACCAGTCGACCAGACCTAACGTGACAGTATACATTTTTGTAGTTTTTTGAGATTTTTTCAAGGTCACATGAAAAATAATTTTATGATAACCAGAATTTGATTGTGATGAAGAATTCAAGCACAACTGGGAAGATTCAAGATGAAGGATCGATATATGTTTCGATTATTCTTATTAATCTTTATTTTTTCTTTTCTCTAGGTTGGAACCATAATATTACGGTTATTATTATTATGCTTGTTGCCTAGCTTAATTGCTTTGTATGATTGCATATAATATGATTTTCTATATATGTGATAACATGTCATGTAGAATAGGGAGTGCCGCTCATTATAATTATTCATGCATATTTTTTTAACATAAAACCTTGTTTTCCAAAAGATTGAGTGGGTGAGGGTTTTCGAAGAAAAGACCCATGGCCTCCATCGTTGGTCCCCAGGTAACACATGGTGATACCGATCCCTAGGAAGGGATTCATTATGTACCGGTCTGGATCTCCGAGAGGATAATTTATTTGAGCATATTTTATGGCTGTACACCCCTAGGTGACAATTATAAAATAGGGATCAAATAGTTGAAACGATGGTTATACACTCAAGATTAATTTAATTATTAATCTCCCCTAGGAGCTCTGCTAATTAAATTAATGGACAAAGAAAACGATTATCAATATATGTTGGATAGAGATTGATCCGGATGGTATATATTGATTGGAGGGGATCCGTGTTTCCAAATTAAATTTTGCATGATCTCCCCTAGGAGACTTATAAAATTTTGAGTTGGGAATTATCGATGTGAGGTTGTGAATTTTTCAAGGTTTTGACACACAAACATATTTGTTGCATTATAACATTATATATGTTTGATTACTAAATATTTATGCAAGTTTGCTTATACTAGATATATGAATGTTTATTGTAGATCAAAATGTCTTCTAGCGCATTATCATGATACTTAATAAACACAATTTAACTGGCGAGAATTTTACCGATTGGAAAAGGAACTTAAAGATCGTCCTAACCTTTGAGAAACTGAATTTCGTACTAAATACACCTTGTCCTCTGGAGCCACCTGTTGATGCTCCTAATGAGGTTTTCATAGCGTATCAATGCTGGAAAGAATATGACGATATGACTCGTTGTTATATGATGGCGAGCATGTCCACTGTGCTACAAGCACAACATGAAGATTACATAACTGCTCGTAATATTATGGATAATCATGAGGACATGTTCGGTGGCCAAGCTACTGAAAAACATCGGGAAGCCCTAAGTAACCTCATTAACTGCAGACAGAAGGCTGGGTCTTCCATAAAGGAACACATGCTGAAGGTGATAGGCTATTTGGCTGAAGTTCAGACCAATGGGGCCGACATCGATGCTGAGTCTCAATTGACCATGATCTTTGAGACTTTGTCAAAGGAGTATATTCTGTTTAGGGCAATGTTCAATTTGAGCACAAGACAGAATATAACCCTGACAGAGTTGATGCAAGAACTCCAAAAGTTTGAGCGGATGATTAAGGGGTCAACTATTGTGGAGGCCAACTTTACTGAGGCATCTTCCTCTAAACCCTCTCCAGGGAATGAAAAGAAGAAGCTAGGAGCTAAGAAGGAGAGTTCTTCAGTTCCACCAAACAAGGGCAAGAACAAGAAGAAGAAGAACCCGAACAAGCTTGAGTGCTTTCATTGCGGGAAGGTGGGGCACATGAAGAAGAATTGCAAAGACTACCTAGCCTCTAAAGGCAAAGGAGGTGAGTGTGATCTTTGGATTATGGAAGCATGTCTGGTTGAGGAATCCAGTGACAACTAGGTCATCAATTCTAGAGCAACTAATCATGTGAGTGTTTCTCTGCAGGGGTTCAAGCAAACGAGAAGTCTTCTAAATGAGAGCTTCACATTGAGGATAGGCGATGGAACACTAGTGTTGGCTAAAGCAGTGGGAGATGTCCATCTTTATTTTGATAGTTATAAGAGTTTATTTTTGTGAGACTGTTTTTATGTTCCTCAATTTAAGAGGAATTTTATTTCTATTGCTTGTTTATTTAAGGATTCTTATTCAGTTTCTTTTAATAATAAAGTTTTGAT
Source organism: Morus alba (assembly GCA_012066045.3). Lineage (NCBI taxonomy): Eukaryota > Viridiplantae > Streptophyta > Magnoliopsida > Rosales > Moraceae > Morus > Morus alba. The sequence continues at coordinate 36,885,774 of CP050224.2, forward strand.
TCGTAAAAACAAGTCTTTTATCTATGATTGATGGATGCAAAATAATCTATATTTTTATCAAACCTAAGATGGACTCACTGCTAAACACTAAAGTTGTTAATACTCTTAAAGGCTTAAAACTTCTCACTCTAATGAGACATATCTTTGGCATTTGCGACTTGGTCACATTAGCCTTAACAGGATACAGAGGTTGGTAAAAGATAGACCTTTAAGTTTTTTAAAGGTGGAGTCCTTACCCAAATGTGAGTCTTGTTTGGAGGGCAAAATGATCAAAAGACCATTTGGGTCTAAGGGCAATAGGGCTAAAGATGTTCTTGAACTTGTGCATAGTGATGTTTGTGGTCCCATGAACATCAAGGCAAGAGGAGGGTATGAGAATTACATCACTTTTATCGACGATTACTCAAGATATGGTTATGTGTACCTGTTGCGCCACAAAAACGTAACTTTTGAGAAATTTAAGGAGTTTCGGGTAGAAGTGGAAAAGCAATTAGGTAAACCCATAAAGGCACTTCGATTCGATCGAGGTGGAGAATACCTCTCTGATGAGTTCATCAGATACTTATTAGAGAATGGGATTCTATCCCATTTAACTGCACCTGGCACTCCACAGCAGAATGGTGTAGCTGAGAGAAGAAATAGAACCTTGTTGGACATGGTACGGTCCATGATGAGTTATTCGACATTACCTATATCTTTCTGGGGATATGCGTTACAAACTGCATGTTATCTTCTGAACAACGTGTCAACAAAGTCGGTTCCTACAACTCCTCATGAGTTGTGGACGGGCTGAAAGACATCCTTGAACCATATTCGTATATGGGGATGTTCTGCGCATGTCCTAGACAAGGAAGCGAACAAGTTGGAAGCGCGTTTAGAAGTGTGCATTTTTGTAGGTTATCCGAGAGGGACGAAAGGGGGTTATTTCTATAACCCTAAGGAAAATAAAATCGTGGTTTCAACGAATGCAACATTCATTGAGGAAAGTTACATGAATTACTTTAAGCCTCATAGCAAAATGGTGCTTGAGGAAATGTCGAGTGACTTAGTCATACTGACTGTTCCTTTGGAAACTAATCCAATCAGAGTAGAAAAGGAAACCCAACAATAACCTAAAGGGCTTCGGCATAGTGGGAGGATTGGACATGAACCTGAGAGATTCATGGCTAATGGGGACACCTTTTTGGTAGAATCTCTGGAACATGACAGAGATCCTTATACTTACAAAGAAGCTATGAAGGATGTTGATGCAAACATCTGGAGAGAAGCCATGAAAGTTGAGATGACATCTATGGATTTTAATCTTGTCTGGCAGCTTGTAGATCTTCTTGATGGGATTAAGCCCATTGGGTGTAAATGGGTCTACAAGAGAAAGAGAAATGCAGAAGGAAAGGTCACAACCTATAAGGCTAGACTAGTAGCTAAGGGATACATGCAAAAGGAGGGAATCGACTACGAGGAAACCTTTTCGCCTATAGCCATGCTTAAGTCCATCCGCATTCTCTTATCCATTGCGACTGCTCTCGACTACGAGATCTGGCAAATGAATGTCAATACAGCGTTCTTGAACGTCCATCTTGAGGAAAATATCTATATGGTACAACCAGAAGGCTTTGGGGCTAAGGCTCAAGAGGGGAAAGTTTGCAAGTTATTGAAATCCATTTATGGATTAAAGCAAGCTTCCCCTTCTTGGAATAAAAGATTTGACCAAGTGGTCAAGACTTTTGGATTCCAATAGAATATGGATGAACCTTGTGTTTATAAGCATATTCAAGATGACAAAGTGGTTTTTCTACTGTTATATGTTGATGATATTCTACTCATTGACAATGATGTAGGGGCTTTGTCATCAGTCAAAGTTTGGCTTACCAAACAATTTGACATGAAGGACTTAGAAGAAGCTACTTATGTTCTGGGCATTCGAATCTTAAGAGATCGAAAGAACAAAATGATAGCCCTCTCTCAGGCTTCATACATAGATAAAATTCTCAAGAAGTATGCAATGCAGAATTCTAAGAAAGGTGGGCAACCATCTAGTTATGGAATTACTCTTTCAAACAGTGATTGTCCCAAGACATCTAAGGAAAGAGAATACATGGCAAAGGTACCTTATGCTTTGGCGGTCGGGAGCCTCATGTATGCAATGCTTTGTACTCGACCGGATATTTGCCATGCGCTCGGAATTGTAAGTCGATATCAGTTGAATCTAGGACCTAACCACAGGCAAGTGGTCAAGCATATATTCATGTATCTTCAAAGGACTAGAAATTATAGGCTGATATATTTCGGGGAGGATTTGGCACCTCTAGGATATATAGATTCAGATTTTCAATCCTGTTTGGATTCTAGGAAATTGACTTCGAGTTCTGTCTATACTCTGGGAGGTAGTTCTGTCATTTGGAGGAGTGTCAAGCAAACTTGCACTTCTGACTCAACGATGGAAGTTGAGTATGTGGCAGCTAGTGATGCTTCAAAAGAACTAGTGTGGCTCCGCAAATTTCTGATGGATCTTGAAGTAGTACCTGGTGTGGATAAGCCATTGAGACTATACTGTGATAACAGTGCGGCAATAGCTAACACCAAAGAACCAAGATATCAGAAAATGAGTAAGCACAAAGACAGGAAGCATCACGTGATAAGAAGCTTTATTGAAGAAGGGCATGTGGAAATATGCAAGATCGCGTCGGAGGACAATATGGCTGACCCGTCATGAAGGCCCTGTCAGCTAAGGTCCTCGAGAAGCATGTCAAGGCCATGGGTATGCGTAGAATGTCACATTTACTCACTTAAGTGCAAGTTAGAGATTGTTAGTGTTTATGCCCTTAGGAATAAATGTAACAATGTTCATTGAGACATTTTGACTATTAATACAGATTTATTTATTTCATATATCTATGTATTGCTCCCTTTATGTTCATATCATTTGAATGTATGATATGCAAACTGAAATTCTGAGACTGTCATTCTAAATCTTTAGGTCATGCATGTAATGTGAAAAACATGCGGAAGACTAGAATCTAAAGATGATAGTCTAAATCATATGATCCATAATCGAGGGAATAAAGTTGGGCGCTTTATTCATGTTAAGATTGTTATGTTGTCTACTTCCTAGCGGAGACAGCTTGTCTTGGGCCTCGGAGGTGGGACTCCATGGGTAGAGACATTGATATAGTTTCTAAAGGTGAAATCTATATTGGGTCGGACCAAAGTTGAATTGTTTTAATTAATAATTCTGTTTGAATAAAACAATTCACTTTTGACGAATTATATGTTGTCATCTTAATCCTGAGATGGATGATGAACCCGTATGATTGAATTATATTCTTTGATGCACTAAAGGGAGACATCCTGACATTAAGTAAAGGTACACTTACCGGTACATTGGTGGTATGACTCGTGTATGCGTAGATTCTTTATTCATAGATAGTGGAATCCATAGCTCCTATAAAGAGTCAATGATATCCTCTTATGCATTTTCAGTGGATTGGAAAATACGAGCGTTCGTCCATTAGACTACTATGTGTTATCTAATGGTACTGTTTGTAATGGTACGAATAGTATTTTTCTGATGGTTTGATAATGGAACATAAGATAAATGTAATCGGGAAAGTAAAACGGAACTTGACCTCAAGTCGATTGTAGATATCCTATGGGGATGATACACTAATATATTGAGTCATGAACTAGAGCTAATCAAAGCTTTGTAAATACGTTATATAAATTGAGAGTGTAGCTCTAGGCTTTTAGTGGAATAGCGCTAGAGTTTTATAATCATGAGACAGACTTTTTGGTTTACAACTAGCGTTGTGATTATAGGAGCTTGATTTATATATGTCCATCGGGTCCATTTGCTAGCTCACATAATTTCCTGTAACGATACGACGTATTTCCTAGATATTGGTAACTTGTGTTATTTCCGTAAAAGAGGTTCAAAGTTAATATGAGATTGATTAATTTGTGATAAATTAATTCTAGATAAGTTGGTTGAATTATTGTTTTAAGAGTTTTTAATATGAGAATACTATCATATGACTATTTTTATCAGGCAAGTTCTCTATTGGGTTGCTTGAATCAAAATTGAGGCTCTATGCAAGTTTCACGTATTGAAAAACTAGAAAAAAACAAGTTTCGTCAGTGCAGACCGATCGACCAGTCCGGTCAACCGGTTAGTGAGGACAGGTCGACCAGTGAGTTATAACATCTCTGTCATCGGTGGACCGGTTGTAACGTAAAATGCATGTTGACGTGGCAAAATTGACTCTGGATGCGATTAGAACTTTGGGAAACCTAATTATTATGGAAGTATGATTCCTAAACACTATAAATAGCCTATTAAGTCACTTTATTTATTAGATCACTGGAGAGACTTTTTGGAGGCTATTGACAAAAGATTCCTGAGAGGAAAAATTGTTTAATTCTCAAGAACAATTTTTTCTTTGATTCTCTTGTGATTGGAAGGAGATCAAAATACCAAGAGGAGATTGAACGACATGTGCCTACCGGCACTCCGATCGTGGAAATGAGAATAGCAAAGAAGACTAGTTGGTTGAGGCTCTTCCGGTTGCTATTTAGAACACTTTGATCTGTCAAACGTATAGTTTCCTATATCTCAAAAGGTATGATTTAGATCTTTAGTGTTTATGTTATATGGCATCATGAACATGTTCTTGATTGACTTTGACTTTGATTAAATTTTTAAAAAAAATTTCGCTGCGCACTCGATGCCATTATTTTCCAACAGATCACCTAGACGGACATACAACACATGATGAGTAACCCTTGGGAAAGTCTTGTTGGGGTGCATTTGAGAGATGAAATCTTGCATCATTCTGACGCTCTCGTATAGCTGGAGGTTTTATTGGTAACTCTGTTGTAAGTTTTCTTCTACGTGTGGGTCAGAATATGTCGTAGAAGATCTTGCCAAGCATGAGCCAAATGACGAGCATCCCTTCGATAAACTTTTTGTGGGAGTGTGCGACCCACTCCATTCTTGTGTCCTCTACGGGTGCCCAGAAACTGCTCCATAATGTCCTCCTCGTTAACTGCATCAGGATCTGCGTTTATCTTTCTCCCTCCATCCGATGCCACAAGTATTATAAGAAAAATAATTAAATACATAACCCGATTTAAATAAAAAAGTATAATTAAACATTATGAGTATACTTACAAAAGTCTGCTCAGCTTGGGGATTAACCCATGTATCCCCACGATGATGCATATCCCCTCAGTTATCGGTGATAAACATTGGTTGTTGAGTCTCTGTGGTAGACTGTATAATAGTTTAAATGTATATGAATATAGTGTAATCGATTACCAAATTAACATTTATATTGAATAAATTAATAATAAATACTTACTTTCTTCTCGCGATGTTAGGTGTGACAGCCGACCATGAAAACTCGATCACTTTTGGTTGTTACAATTAAGTTTATTGATCCCTGACTTTTTCTATTTATGATTACATTCAGCATTAGTAAAATTAACCTTTATTATATATTTTATGAGAACAACATATAAAAGAGATTCAATTACCTAAAATTTGTCGGACATGAATCTATCACAGCAGCGACCCCAGTGATCTGGATTCCTGTTGTTTTTAGGAGGGTCAGCTGTAACTGCACTCTCATTTTGTGAACCACCAAGATCTTTGAAATAGTCATGGGGATTGCTTTTTCAATCCTTATAGCATTTTGCAACCTCCCTGTCGACCACAGACCTATGTATACTATCGTCGCGGTCATAATCGAGGTTGAACCATTCCTGTAATACAATATAAACATGTTAAATTATTTTATTATATTAAAATTTAGATTAAATTAAAAAACAATGAAGTTGAATAATTTATACCAGCAGGCGCTGCTGAATCTCCGTCTTATACTAGATGTCCACATCCTTCCATGCATCATGGAAAGGCTCACAGACATCCCTAACATGGATTCCAACGGCACTATCGAACTAGGTGCTGTAGTTTCCAACTGCCTTCCAAGTGCCTCCACGTTCGTCAAACATGAGGGTGATCTTTCCTTCCTTTGCCATTCTGGCTGCGATTTCGTGACCCTTAGCCTTCCTTCAACTTCCACGACGTTGTCGAGGTGCGGCATCAGGTGTTGTATAATGAAATATATTTAGTGATCATATAATACTGATGTTATTAATTTAACAAATTTATAATTATGTTCTAACATACCAGACTCACAGTGTGATGGCAACCTATAAGGATCGGTTGGAGGTTGCACTCCCCCTAAATAACCAACACATGTAACGACAAGGCCAGACATGATTGGCTGTTAAGAAGTCATCATAAACGTTATTATATTATTTACATAATTCTTATGTTATATTAATAATTATAATTATTAAAATAATAATCGCAGTACATAATTTCTATTCATCATCACTGTTAATGTCTTGATTGTCGTCCCCCTCATTTTAGTCACTATCATCCTCAGAATCGTCAATGACTTCTTCAACATAGTCTTCTTCGTCATCCTTAACCAGTATATCAGAGTCATTATCCCTAATGGAAGACTTGTCTTTCAACATTGCATCAACATCAGACAAGACAATATCAGATGATATATCAGGTCAATTCCACATCAAAGTGTCAATCTCGGGGAGTTCCACGACTAAGTCAACATTCATAGACTCAGTATCTTAAACTACTGTAATGTCGTCTGCTTTCGTATATGGAATATACCAAATATGTCGATGTCCAAAATGTTCAACAATTTTCCAATTCGGCCCATTGAATAAATCATCCACATAAAAAACATGTTCTGCTTGAGATGCAAGTATAAATAGTTCATTCTTATACCAAGAGTCCTTGATGAAGATGCTCGTTCTATTCTTGTGTTGTTGAACTCTCTTTCTTCCTGGATGAGTATCGAACCATTTACATTTAAACAGAAGAACATACTTGTCATTTATGTATGATAATTCATAAATCTCTTCGAGTACTCTGTATGTCAGAAACTTAACTCCATTTACCACACAGCCATAGTAGCTTTTAACGGAGAAGCTTGAACCATACGAAAGCGAAATCAATTGTGTGGTCACATTTGGAGTGTTCTGCTCTTGCAGATAGGACATCTGTCAATAGTAAACAATATCAACTGAAAATCTATATAGCCAGAGTTTTCAAAATTTTAAATTATGACTATAGCGTAATACCTTACGCCGGAACCATTTTTGAAATTCTCTGAATTGAATTTCATCTAATGATCCGGTTCAACTAGTATTATTAAGGTCTTTCTTGTGTTCACTAAAATTATAAATTTGAGTTAGTGTTATCATTTCGTGTGACTCAATTATGTAATAAAACAGTGAGGTAATACTTACTCAATGTAGTGTTGGATTTCTGAATAGTTGTGTAATGTATACCACTCGGCCTTACTTCATAACTAGTTGTCTAATGTGATCGAGATCATCTTCCTAATTGGACGATATTTCGATTGGAAAATAGATATTTTCTTCACACTACCATCTGCGTCGTCGACCCAATTTCTCTCAAGTCTGTTAAATGTTGTCTCAATGCCACTTAGATACATTGAACAAAAAGTCAGTACTTTGTTGACAATATAAGCCTTGGCAATCAAACCCTCCGGTCTCGCTTGATTCCTCACATATTTTTTTAATAAACCAAGGAATCATTCGAAAAGATACATCCACTCAAATGAACAAGTCCTCCTCAAATGGCTTCTTATGGCAAGTGCATTACTAAATGAACCACTACATCAAAAAAGGCTGGAGGAAAAAATGTTTCTAACTTACATAAATGCTGGAGGAAAAAATGTTTCTAACTTAGATAAAATAACAACAATATCCTATTGGGCTCTCTCTAAAGCACTCATCCACAATGTCTTGGAACATATCAACTAAAAGAAGTTGCTCAATTTGGTGATTGCATCGATAATTTCTTTCTTCATAAATGGTCGAATTGCTGTTGGCAACAATCACTACAGTATGACATGAAAATCGTGTGATTTTAACCTAGTAAGTTTATTGTTTCTATCAATCACATTTTTCTGAAGATTTAAGCAAACCCATCAGGAAACCGTATTGACTTTAAGAAATTGTAAAACTTTTTACAATCCGCCAGAGTCAATGTGTACGCTGCATGTGGTTTCATCCAATGATCGCCATCTTTATACAAATGCAACTCCTTACGTACCCCTATATCTTGTAAAGCAATCCTCGCCTTATCTGTATCCTTACTTTTTCTGTCAATATTTAGAATTGTGCCAAAGAAACTATCACACACATTCTTCTCAATATGCATGACATCTAAGTTATGACGTAGCGATAATGAGGTCCAGTAAGGCAACTCTTAAAAGATACTCTTCTACGTCCAATTAAGCTCTCAGTAGCTTCAACATTTCATCCATCCATTCATTAGGCCACTTGTACAACACTTTTAGATGCATTAGTTTCACTAAGAAATTCAATGATGAATACTTAGTGCAACCCGGATACAATCTGACTTGGAACTCAGATAAGAGATCTCTAAATTCATCATAATGCGTATCTTCTATAAATGTTTCTGTCTCACCCATTGTCTCATGATCATCACTAATCGCAGCCACATCTTTAGCACTGCAAACATCTCATCAACACGTTCATTAACAATTGCAGTAGCAGCACGTACTTCACCATGGTGAATCCATGTGGTGTAAGTTGTATTAATACCCCTGATTGAATTTTCATAATTCTTTCCAACCTCAATAAAGCACACAAACCATCCCAGTACTCATCAGACAACCGGTTCCTTAAATGTATCTAACTATTGTCCATATGCATCTCCACTACGAAGAATTTATAAAGTTTTTATCAAATTTTATGAAAATATACACAAATTATTTTATAATAAGTATTGTTGTGTGGGAAAATGTGACGAATACATGGAAGGACGATAATATGACACGTGGCCTGAACTACTCCCCGCAAAGCAACAACCCTCGACCTCTGGGGCTCCCTCCCATTCCGATATAAAGAGCCCAAGTAAGAAGTCCAAACTTAGGGCGTCGATTCCTTCTGGCATCGACAGATCGTACTGTCGACCTTAGGACATAAAAATCCCTTGACTATAGAATCAACCGCCAAGAAGGACAGTCGGGTTAAGCAACACTAGTGATGAGCGGAATGCTCTTTGGGAAAAAACCTGACATGACAAGTTGCGTACAGAGGTGGGGGATGTCTGCAAGCTATGCATTTATTGCGAACCTTTAAACCGCCCCATAGGGGATAGAAAAGGGTTATAGGAACGCACAGAGCCGTAATAGAAGACTAATTGGCTGAGTGAACAGTACTCTAAGTAATTAGTGGGCTACGACTGGGCCTAAAAAGAGAGAGCACTTGAGAATCCTTAAGAAAAGTATGATGCATGAATGCAAGTACTTAAACATAAATAAAATCCTTAAAAAAATGTTTCATCTATGGTGTTACGATCATAAACGGCAACACGTCCCACCTAGGGGTGGCGTCCGTGAAAACTCCTATCACATCGAGACTCCTCTCGTTTGGTCCACTTCACAAGATGTCTCCACATCTAGTGCAACCAATCACCATCCCTTTTGGTCACCTCAGATCCATTGCCTAGCTCCTATGGGAGGTTACAATGATCTTCAGTCTAAGTGTTTAACCGACTAATCTACTCTAGAGGTTGTTATGAACTAACGATCCATCTAGGGATGGTCTCGCCTCACTACTTTCTTTTCAAGTCTTATCTTCTTTAAGCAACCTGATGACTCCTTAGCGACATGTTTCATGGGTTTCTCCCATTGAAGTGAGGACCACTAAGGTGGTTCTTAACCTATCCACATGTCAGGATCAGGCTAAAGTCGGAGACCTTGGGAACGTTTCAACGCAAACGACCCTCCCACTTAGCTTTTTGAAAAATAGATTTTGTTTTAAAAGTTAAGTCCAATTAATAATTCAACAAAATTATAACCCTTATAAATTTGTTGCATTTTGTAACTCTTTATAAAAATTACCCATTGCATTTATTATTATAACAATTTATAATATTAAACTACAATGATGCATGAACATGCTTGCATGGCAATTCGATATTGGCATCTCTATATCCTATATGGCATGTTATAATGAAGCGAGATTAAATAATAAATCATACATTTACAATTTAACCTCTCTATGGCTCATTTCTAATTACAACCCTTTAAAACAAATGAAAACAATTACAATAATTTTCTTCATCTTGTGTTCTTGGCATCTTCTCAATTTTCTCTTCTCACGATCCCTGAAAAGTGAAAATGTTTTTCTGGAAAAATTTAAAATTTGAAACCCAAAATTTTTTTTTATTTGGGCTGGGCTCGGGACAATCCCGGGCCCACCATTTTTCCTCGGCAGGGCCAGGCCCTGCCTAGCGCAGCATGGGCTGCCAAGCCAGGCAGCCCTTGGCGCTTAGCATGGGCCGCGACCCTTGCCTGGGCAACCCCAGCGGCAGGGCCTGCAGGCCCACTAGGGTTTCAGAAAACCCTGGCACACGCTAGAGTTTCTGAAACCCTAGTGTGCCACGCAGCCAAAACTAGGGAAGGGGCTGGCGGATGGGCTTGTGGCGGAGGCTGGGACTCGTGCGGCGGCGTGCGACGGCGGCGACAGCACTAAAAAAAAATATTTCCGGGAATTTTAAATTACAAAATTTCCTATGCCCTGTAATGGCTTACATTATTTTCTAGAGAAAAACATAAACCACCAACTTGGTGTAATCCAAAACCTAGAGCTAATCGATTGGGATCCAATCACAAATTAATCAAAACAATTTTGAATTCATCACATATTCATGCAAGATGCCAATATCAACACATATCATACATTCAATCGCATAAACATAAATCATGCATGATCATAAACCCTAGTCTCTGATACCAATTGTAGGATCTTGTTGTGATTTATAGATGAAAAAATCATTTGAACAACAACAATCTTGTCGGCGGAATTTCAAAAAATTTTATCATATCCATTTAGTTCCAAATTAAACGTAAACCACAACGATAGATACATGCATGATATATGTTTATAGACAAAAGAATAGAATAACAAACATACCTTTGTGACGATTGAATTAAAATGACCGCAAGGATCTTGTCTCACTATCTCACGTTCCGAGATGGAGAATTGCCGTGAAACAAGATCGTTGATCTATTGATGCGATCACACCAAAAACCACTCGTTGATTCAAGACTATGACTTTAAGTGTTTTGGGATGAGAGAGTGGGCTCTTTTTCAAAAACCTAAGGAAACAATTTTTCCTTCTATTTTGTCTCAAAAATCCGGCCACCCTAGGAGAGAAAAGTGTGTGATATTTTCTTCTCTTAATCAACTCATCATTAGGGTTTTCAATAAATATCCTTATATAGGAGGAAATTCAAAAACTCAAACCCTAGATGGGATTTTCGAATTTCCCCTTCACCCTAGGATTAAAATCCGAAAATCCCCACATGGCTAGGGATTCCCGAATTTTCCGTCTCATTTTGGAGCAAAATTCGAAATCCCCTTATGGCAAGTGATTTCCGAATTTTCCCAAAATAATATCAACTTTCTCTCTCCTTTAGTTGCCAAATAAAATCATGTTTAAATTTTATTTTGAAATTTAAAGTAATCACTATTAATTTCAAAATTCAAATTCATTCCTTTTATTTTTCAATTATCAAATAAATGTAAAATAACACAATGAATTTTTAAACATAATTGTATAACAAAATATTAGTTTCTATTTTCCCACTTATTAGAGCTAGCCTTGAGACCGAATGGACCCACATGAACAAAGCTATGGAATTACAATATTCGACTAACTTATCTCGATAAGTTATTGACATATTTAATTCTGACATCGCACGACTCCACTAAAAGTTTGATGCCGAATAATCTCTCGATTCATGTGCGCTATTTTTCTGATGGTGTTGATACAATTTATCACACGGTCCACAATGTAAATGAATTATTATCCTTCATAAATATCAGTGATTAGAATGGTATAGAAGATTACCGTTTTACCATTCCAACCATTATTTCCTCAACTCCTTTATATGACTGTGAATAAGAAAGGCATATGTTCGTAAGATGTCTCACACATGTCACGATGTCTTAGTCAATGAATATCATCATTGAATACCAGGCCTGGTTTATTTATTCACACACCCGTCAATAAAGCATGAGGTGATATTATTTCTTCACGATTCCATGTCATGAATCACATAACTCCAACTCAATTATGTCATGATCCCAATGACCGAGATGTCGCTCAAAAAATCGCGAACTAATCTCATTGGTGAATCAAAGATCATGAGATATTAAGTTGAGCTATGCATTCACTTGAGGATTAAGATAATTATACAAATATACTTTTAGTTGTGACAATTAGGTTTAGAGTTACGTAAAACTGTTTTTTACTCTAACCTAATCAGTCACATGGTCTATTCAACATGTTGCGAGCATGTCTAGATCAACCACAGAGTCCAGCTCCCATGCTCCGAGACCAGCATCATATGGTTCGATCTAACAGTCATGATCGGATTCGATTGCCCAATCAATCCTAAGACTGCGAATATCTATTTTAAACTATATCAGAAGAGTTAGTCCAGCAGGGTTTCCCTGACTCTTCTTTCATTGATAACAGTCTATGGACTAAGCAATATCACTAACACTCTTGAGTATTTGTCAAAACATAACTTTATTTTATTTTATAAAATCAGCAAAAAAACAATAATGTCTGACATTTTTCTTTTCACAAATAACAAATTACATCCCACTTTATGGACACATTTCCAACACAGTATAAAAGGGGTGAGACCCCATGCAGGAAGGGGGGATAGATCCAAGAGAAACAAAAAGACCAAGAGAAAACAATTGATGTAAATTGTAATCACCTCAAAAGAAATATACAACCACAGTGGATGTAGCTCTAATTTTATAGAGTGAACCACTATAAAATCTCTTGTGTTCCTTGTTTGTGCACATCTTTGTTAACGCACTATACACCCCTCCAACAAATTCTTACACAGATTCAATACTTAGGCCGGTAATCCGAAGGGAAACCAAGAGGTAACCCGGCCTGTTTTTGTTGACGAGAATTCACCGTCAACAATTGGCTACTCCACTGGGGACCCGAAAGCGTTTAACACCCAACAACATAGTTAAGAAGCACGCTTCCAAGAAAGAGAATTGAGGCCATCGACCAAGGCAGCCGGATGGACGAAGCCGCCACTCATCCAGGGAATAACGGGATGGAAGAAGATCTGCGCCTAGTCAGAAATGAAGTCCCACTTTTAGACGCGCCACGGCCGGATCCTGTACAAATGCAAGCCCAACTAACCACTCTAACCGAGCTAGTACATGGGCTAATGACCGTGGTTGAGCACTTGGATGGAAGGAACTCTATGTCGCCGTTAGAAGAGGCCCCAAGGCTGTTGGGACCTGCCATGCCTGAAAATCCCAAAACCTAGTGACTGCCCACATATCCAAGTGGGAACTGGGGATAGCAAGAATCACTGGGGCCCTCTTAGGCCTCGACCTTCCCAATCCTCCGGTAGTCGTTTAAGGGCTGCCGGACTCCGAGCTCCTGAGGATCGGATACCGAGAGGACCAGGAAATCCTGAGGTACTACCCTAGAATCCAGGAGGAAACCCACCAGAAGACTCAGGGTCAGTACAGGCAGGTGGCTGAGTAAGGGGCGGACCCAACGTTCAAAGGGCAGAGGCGTTGAGAGTAGCTGGCTCAGCCATCTCAACAGAAGAAGCGCGTGCCATCATGGAACGTATGGCCAGCCTGGAGCAAAAACTCACGGGGGACATGGCAGGCCTGAAAAAGAACATAAGGCAAGTGGCTGAGGTGGTAAACATCAACATCACACCTAGCCGCACACATGACCATCCGTTTACCGCAAAAATCATGGCGCCCCCTCTCCTCGAAAAATATAGGTCACCGTCGATCCCACCATATGATGGTCGAGGGGATCCCAACGATCACTTGGAAATGAACACAGGCACATGCTCTTACATGGGTATGCTGAGGAAATCATGTGTCGAGCTTTTCAGAACCATTTAACAGATTCTGCCCGAAGATGGTTTCGAACACTGACGCCAAATTCAATCTCAAGCTGGGATGAGTTAAAGGAAGCATTTTCCCTCCAATTCATAGGGGTTAAAAAATGCATCCCCCCAAAGTAGAATCTAACAATGATATACCAGAAGCCGAACGAAGAAAATAACCCCCTTCAAGAGAGAGCTGCAGGGAAAACCCCTGTCTTGCTACAAGGAATTTCTTGCGCGAGCGCAAGGGTACATCAACGTCGAGGAGGCAGACACGAATGATCCCGAGCACAGGTCCAACAAGAATAAAGGGACCGAATAGGGGTAGACGCCAGCAAAATAGGACGGGAAGAACCGTCAAGGTGGAGGAAGTGGAGACAAGCAGCCAGCTGCGATGTCGAGCGCTCCAGAAGCCAAGAAGCCAAGACAAGAGAATACCCGTAAGCCTCGACTGTTTCAAAAGTATGATTCCTACCACGAGCTAATGGTAGGAGTCAAGGAGGTTTTTAATCAGGTCAGCCATAGAAACCTGCTGCGCTGACCAGAACCGATGAAGTCGGATCCCAGCCGAAGGAACTAAAAGAAATTCTGTAGGTTCCACGGCGATGTCAGCCACCACACAAATGATTACACCGACCTTAAGGATGAAATCGAGAGAGTAATCCATGAGGGGATGCTACAGGAGTTCAGAGCCAAGCGGAGACCTCAAAATTGTTGGTTGCCGAATCGAATTCGGCGGCCGAAGCGTGGTAGATAGCGGATCGTGTATAACAAAAATTTTCATAAAACTTTTGAGATACTCTATAGATTATATTAATTTATGCACGAATAAATTAATCGCATTAATTTATATAATTCAAGAATCAACCGAAAAAATACCGGGAAGCCGACTCGGATGATAACTTGAATTTCTTTGACCACGAACAGTCCTTGCTCCAAGCTTTGTGTTTAGAATACCAAAGTCTTCCACATCGATTCCTTGATTCCACATAGACGTGTGTGTGGGCACACGTGAGACAAAAATGGGTTTCTTAAACACTCGAACTTCCACAAACACCAATGCATGCACGATGTGAAATTTTTGGAGAAACATTTTGCTCTCTTTTTTCCTCTATGAGAAATTCGGCCACCAACTCTTAGGGCTGAAAAAATGTTTCAAAAATTGTGTTTACAATTTTCTATCTTTCTCTTATTTAAAGAGTAGAAGTCAAACTTCAAAACAGAATCAAATCCATATCTCCAATTTTGAATTTGGAACAAAAAATGCCTTCCCCTTATCCTTTAAGTGGCCGGTCACCATTAGGGTTTATCCCTGTGTGTGGCGCCTATATCAGATAGGGAAGGAAGAGATTTTATCCTTTATGTAGTAGTCCAATTTTAATTCAGATTCAAATTCAAATTTAAGTCAAACTTAAATAAATTTGAATTCTAAATTGAACAACTTATCAAATAAGTTTAAATGGATAAATCTAGATATGTTCAAATTCAAATTTAAATAATCTCATTATTTAGATAATAATTAATTCTCAATTAATTATTCTTAAAGTATTTAATTTTAGAATATCCTTTTATATCTCATGCTTCTAGGAAACTATTCCCAACAATCTCCCACTTGTCCTAAAGTAGCTGTGTCGTGTCTCTAATCCCAAATCCATCTAAGTGCCGATCAAATACATTCAATGGTAATGTCTTGGTGAATGGGTCTGCAAGGTTGTCCTCTGACTCGATCTTCATAACTGCACAATGTCTCTGATCAGGTGATATTTCCTTTCTATATGTTTCACACTCTTATGGCTTCTAGGTTCCTTTGAATTAGCCACCGCTCCACTATTGTCACAGTAGAGCTTAATTGGCATATCCATATCTAGAACAACTTCCAGATCAGTTAAGAACTTCCTGAGCCATGTAGCTTCTTTTGCGGCTTCACAAGCTGCAACATATTCAGCTTCCATGGTAGAGTCAGCAACACACTTTGGCTTTATACTTCTTCATACCACGGCTCCTCCATTAAGAGTGAACACAGATCCAGATGTCGACCGTTGACTTTCTCTATCCGATTGGAAGTCAAAGTCTGTGTATCCGGTGAGAGACAGATTTTCTTTGGAATATACCAACATATAGTTTCTCGTTCTCTTAACATACTTGAGAATACACTTCACTGCAACCCAATGATCTAATCTTGAGTTGGACTGGTAGCGACTGACTACTCCCACTGCATAGTAGATATCTAGTCTTGTACACAAGGCTTCCCATAGCCGAAGCATAGGGATACCGTCTCATGTCTTCTTCCTATTGTGTGGTCTTTGGACATTGCTCCTTAGAAAGATGAATACCATGCCTAGAAGGAAAATTCCCTTTCTCAGAGTTCTGCATCGAATACCTAGACAACACTTTGTCTATATAAGATGCTTGTGATAACGCCAAAAGCTTTTTCTTGCGATCTCGAATAATCTTGATCCCAAGAACATAACTTGCCTCTCCTAAATCTTTCATTTGGAATTGGTTGGCTAACCACTCCTTTACATCTATCATCATTCCCACATCATTCCCAATGAGTAGGATGTCATCGACGTAAAGAATTAAGAAGACCACTTTCTCTTCTTTCTTGTACTTGTAGACGCATGGTTCATCAATGTTTTGATCAAATCCATAAGACTTTATAGCCTCATCAAACCTGATGTTCCATGATCTAGAAGCCTGCTTCAGTCCATAAATGGACCTTTGCAGTTTGCAGACTTTCTGCTGTTGGCCTTCCTCTATGTAACCCTCTGGCTGATCCATATAGACGGTTTCATCAAGATAGCCATTCAAACAAGCTGTCTTGACATCCATCTGCCATATCTCATAGTCGAAATATACTGCAATAGCCAGGAGTATCCGGATGGACTTAAGCATAGCTACCAGCGAGAAAGTTTCCTCATAGTCAACTCCTTCCTTTTGGGTATAACCCTTAGCCACTAACCTTGCTTTATAAGTCTCTACTTTTCCATCCACTCCTTTCTTTCTCTTGAAGATCCACTTGCATCCAATGGGTTTTACCCCTTCGGGTAGATCTACAAGTTGCCAGACTAAGTTAGAGTGCATAGACTCCATCTCGAGTTTCATAGCTTTTTGCCATTCTTCTTTATCAGAATCATTCATGCATCCTTAAAGGTCGATGGATCTTCCTTACCGTCATCAGCAGTGAGGATTTGGGCTTTCCCGGTATAACGGTCGGGTAACCTGCTTACCCTCCCACTACGACGAGGTGCCGTAGGAGTCTGATCAGGAACTGTGGGCTTTTCTTTGAGTGGTCCGACAACTCTTGTCGATTGTGGTCCGATCTCATCGGAAAGTAACTCTTCTAATACTATCTTACTTCTGGGCTTAAAATCTATCATATAGTCATGCTCCAGAAATGTGGCATTTGTCGATACAAACACCTTTTGATCTCTAGGACTATAAAAGAAACCTCCCTTTGTCCCATCGGGATATCCTACAAACATACATACTTCTGACTTGGGTTCCAACTTCCCAGTCTTTCCCTTCAGCACATGTGCTGGACACCCCCATATGCGCACGTGTCTCAAACTAGGTTTTCGACCGCACCACAACTCTAAGGGTGTTGTAAGAACAGACTTAGATGGTACTCTATTCAGAATATAGGCAGCTGTTTTTAGGGCATAACCCCAAAATGAAGTAGGCAATAAAGAATAACTCAACATTGATCTCATCTTGTCAAGCAAAGTCCGATTTCTCCTTTCAGCTACACCATTATGTTGTGGTGTACCGGGTGCAGTCAATTGGGATACCACACCTTCTTCAATCAAGAAATCCCGAAACTCTTGGTCTAGGTATTCTCCCCTCCGATCTAATCGAAGTGTCTTGATTGGTTTACCTAATTGTTTTTCAACTTCTGCTTGGAATTCTCTAAACTTTCCAAAAGTTTCAGATTTCCGTTGCATTGGGTAAACATAACCATATCTTGAATAGTCATCAATAAAGGGGACGTAATATTCGTAACCTCATCTAGCTTAGACGTTTAATGGTCCACATGCATCTCAATGTATCAATTGAAGGGGTTCTGTAGCTCTTTCTCCTTTCGCCGTGAAAGGCCTCTTGGTCATTTTACCTTCCAAACAAGATTCACAGACTGGAAGCTCACCACCTTTTAGTTCGCATAAAGGACCATCCTTTACCAGTCATTCAATCCTATTTAGGTTAATATGACCAAGCCTAAGATGCCATATGCATTGTTATCGTGAGAAATCTTTTGTTTTTTATTCTTAGGTTCAACAACTCTAAACATTTCAATATTAAGCAGTGAGTTAGGTATTAATTTTATACAATATAAACCATCATCCAAACGTCTAGAACAAATATTTAAACCATTTTGAGAAATATGAATAAATTTATTATCAAAATAAACTTTAAATAATTGTTCAAATAACTTAGCCACAGAAATCAAATTTTTACGAATGTCTGGAATAAAATAAACATTATTCAAAACTAAAAATTTATTTTCCCTAAAACGAAGTCTAACTTCTCCCACTGCTTTTGCCAAAACTCTTGCACCATTGCCCACTTTCATCGTGTAGTCCCCATCGGCTAGCTCAGTGTAAGAACTAAAACTCTGCAAAGAAAAACAAACATGATTAGTTACTCCCAAATCAATTATCCAGGCTAAGGTATCAGCCTCTACAAAACATGTTTCAAGGACTAGTAAATCTGATTTACCTTGTTCCTTTTTCTTTTTCAGCTCCTCGAGATACTTGTGATAGTTTCTCTTCCAGTGCCCTTCGCCATTGCAGTGAAAACACTTTCCTTTGGGTTTCTGGATGGGGCTCTTTGCCTTCTTGGGTCTCTTGTTCTTTCCCTTCTTCGCTTTTCCCTGGTTCTGGTTCTTTCTTTTATTTTTGCCAGAACTTCCTGCAACTACAACATTTGCTTCTCCTCCCCTTCTTTTGTTGGTGGATTCAAAGTTTTGCAAGTCATTCATAAGTTCAGTGAGATTTGACTTTTTCTTGTTCATAACCAAATTGTTCATGAACTCATGAAAATCAGGGGATAGGCTTTCCAAAATGATGCCAACTTGGGTGGCTTCATCGATTCTGGCACCATTGAGTTCTGCATCGTGGAGGTGATCAATCATGTTCAAAACATGTGCCTTAACTGAAGAACCTTTCTTCATCTTGTCATTCATGAAAGCCCTTATGGCATCCAAACGAGCCTTCTCCGTGGGAGCGCCGAACATGGCTTCTAGAGACTCCATTATCTCATAAGCAGTCTCCATCTCCTCATGCTTCTTGCGAAGCACATCGCTCATACTTGCCAGCATAAAGCACTTTGCTTTGTTGTTGGCCTTAATCCAGTGATCATAAGGCTCCCTTATGGTTTTTGGATGCATTTGTCGCGGGTTCAGGAGGACATTCCTCCGCTAGGACAAATTTGTAGTCTTCGCAGACCAATAGTATGTTCATGTTACTTTTCCACTTAGCATAGTTATCACCGTCTAATTTTTCAGTCGCAAGTAGTGTGATAATGGGATTCGACATATTGCTGGAAATAAATAGAATATTCATCTAATCAATTTATGTGCATGAATATCAAGGCATGTTAATTTTGGCACAATTAAATATGATGCATGATGCACATGAAAAATACATAAATCATGTTTTAATTTTAAGTGTCAACGATAATCTAATTTTCCACATAAAAAGTGTACCTTTGGGTAGTCAAGTTATATGCCAATTAGACCGAGACTCTTCTCAGTTAATAAATATAGTAAAAATATCTCATATTTTCATATTTATTAACTACTGTTATTTTCAGTCAAAATATAACCAACAGATTTGATTATATTTTATGAGTGTAACCCATCGTTTCATATCCCATAGACTTAACTCCGGATTGCTACATTTGGGTAGTCAATTCAGAAATACATCCTGAAATCTTATCTCTAGGAAGCCAACCTTGTTATTGATCCGGCAAGGACACTCTCCTTTAGGAGGGTGATTCAATGTCGCCGCAAAGCCCCTTTCCGGATCTCACGATGTTGTGCTAACGGCGGAGACTAGCGGGTCGTATTGTCATACAACCCTCTCCCACTCATTATTTTGCAAATATGTATTTTGTTTGAAAAAAAACATCTCATGATTTTCAAATAAAAAAATAAACAATTTATTTTTCGGATATGTGAAATTCCAAAATTTAACTCTTAAATTCAATTTCACATGTAACATTATTTTGCAAATCTATTTTGCAACTTAAATCAATTTAATCATATTAAATCGATTTTCAGCGCATGGTTCTTATTTTATTTTATTTTTCTAAAACACTTTCATAATAAATAAAATAAAAAATAACGAATGCGCGTGTATGCATGGCATGTTATAAAACATATGAGTAGGCACATTATATCTATATGGCATGTTATATGCATGGACATATATTATATAATTATCAACATAAAATATAAATATATCCAATCAATTACTGAGATGGATTTGACCGGGTCCCATGGAAAAATAAATTACAACTCAATCGAATCGAATAAATAAATAATTACAATAATTATATTCTTTCGTTACATCAACGGGTCTTCGATTCTTGAATTCTTTATTCTTCAGCTTCATTCTTTGTCTCTGGGTTGGATTTCACCTTCCTTGGGATCCAAAACTTTTCAGGGCCCGTCGGCACACATTACGAGGGTTTCAGAAACCTTCGGGCCCGTTCAGGATCAAATCCTAAACCTTCGGGCCCGTTCAGGATCAAATCCTGAACCTGGGCCGCGACCTGGGCCGTGCCCTGGCCGTGCGCTGGCCGCGTCCTAGGCCGCGCCCTGGCCACGTCCTGGTCACGCTGGAACGTGTTTTCTAGAATTTTTCTGGGTTTCTTTGAATGCTTCAAACTTGATCTTCAAGGCTTCCTTTTTTATTCAAAATCAAAAAACCTAATTCTACCCAAAACCTAGAATTACAATAATTCTAACCCCGAATTAAATTACAAATAATTTATTATTGAATGAATATAACCAATTCATGGAACCATATAATTAACGACCAAATCCACCATCCATACATTCATCATCATGAATTAAAAATAAGCATCCATAAATGCAAGTGCCTACTCATCACATACATACATAATTAAATATCACATATTTAATATCAATTATGATTATCAAATAATCGAAGCATAAATTAATATCATCTATAGACCGCTCTGATACCAATTGTTGGTTGCCGAATCGAATTTGGCGGTAGAAGCTTGGTAGATAGTGGATCGTGTATAACAAAAATTTTCATAACACTTTTGAGGTACTCTATAGATTATATTAATTTATGCACGAATAAATTAAGCGCATTAATTTATATAATTCAAGAATCAACCGAAAAAATACCTGGAAGCAGACTCAGATGATAACTTGAATTTCTTTGACCACGAACAGTCCTTGCTTCAAGCTTTGTATTTAGAATACCAAAGTCTTCCACGTCGATTCCTTGAAACACTCGAATTTCCACAAACACCAACGCATGCACGATGTGGAATTTTTAGAGAAAAATTTTGCTCTCTTTTTTCCTCTATGAGAAATTCGACCACCAACTCTTAGGGATGAAAAAATGTTTCAAAAATTGTGTTTACAATTTTCTATCTTTCTCTTATTTAAAGAGTAGAAGTCAAACTTCAAAACGTTATCAAATCCTTATCTCCAATTTTGAATTTGGAACAAAAAATCCCTTCCCCTTATCCTTTAAGTGGCCGGCTACCATTAGGGTTTATCCCTGTGTGTGGCGCCTATATCAGATAGGGAAGGAAGAGATTTTATCCTTTATCCAGTAGTCCAATTTTAATTTAGATTCAAATTCGAATTTAGGTCAAACTTAAAATAATTTGAATTCTAAATTGAACAACTTATCAAATAAGTTTAAATGGATAAATCTAGATGTATTCAAATTCAAATTTAAATAATAACATTATTTAAATAATAATTAATTCTTAATTAATTATTTTTTGAGTATTTAATTTTAGAATTCTGAAATTCTAAAATTCCCAGTTTGCCCTTTGTGTCTAGTAAAATTACAAGGACGACGCGGGGACTAATGGACCTATATTCCCGAGCTCTAATAAAATTAATAATTAATTAAACACTTTAATTAATTAATTAATTTTATTAATTCCAATAGTTACTCCACTATAAACTTGGAATTGCACTCTCGGAATTATAGACATTAATTACTTCTAAACTGTGAAGTGTCCATTTGATATAGTCATTGCATATAGATCGATCCTCCATAAATAATTCATAATTAGAGTTAGGTAGAATCCGTTAACCTCTCTAATTACATCTTTATCCTTGAGTACCATTGATTCTCTAATGGATAGTGATTCATAAACACATTCATGAACCAGAGCGCTCTTACTAATCCAAGTACCGAATCAACACTCAAGAGAATTATTTATCTACTTCTTTCTCAAGAAGGAATGGATTCCATCTCGTATAATAACATTCCCAGCTACCTATTTCATTATGTCTCCAAAATACAAGGAATGGGATTTAGGGTCTCGGAATCCGTACTGAGTAAATCAAAAGACATAAATCCATAAATAGGAGTTTGTTAAGAACTCGGGATTAAGATCATCCTATATATGACCATTGGTAGACTCAATTAGAATTTCTATGCTTAACAGAAATTATTAAAAATTCATATTGTGTCTGCGTCCATGTTCCACATAATCTCATTATGTGAAATACACTCATTCAATATCTCGCCATATTAACTGTGCGGATAACACCGTTCCATTCTAAATGGGAATAACATGTATTAATAATGTTTTAATTAAAGATTCTGAACTTTAATTAAATTCATTATGAACAATTACTTTTGATTATTATCCTTAAATATTATCCTCTCGTATAAAATACTTATATACCATGTTTAAGGTTATATAAATAATGAAGGAATTTTATTTGATATTCATAAAATATTCATAAATATATGCACATAAAATGATGAATAAGCTCTTTTATTAAATAAATAATAAATATCCTTTTACATCTCATGCTTCTAGGACACTATTCCCAACAGATATGACGGCCATTGTAGATAGAATGACGGTCGACGCTGAGAGGAGAACCAGCACCCAGAGGACCGAGAACCCGTCGGCGTCATAGGGACTGTCCTCAGCGGCCCCTATAGAGGCGGAGACTCAAGGAGGTCTCAGAAGGACTATGCCCATGAGGCCATGGGGGTTTACCAGGAAAGGTTCTGAAGCGTCTCCGCTGCAAAAACTCCAAGATATACCCACACTGACGTGGCCTTTAATGAGGACGACACCAGTGGAGTTCACTTCCCCCACAATGACACATTGGTGGCAGAAGCCATGATTGGGAACCACATTGTGTGCCGAATCCTAGTAGATAATGGGAGTTCGGTGGACCTCCTATACTCCAACTACTTGGAAAACATGGGGATCCGAAAGGAGCAGTTGGAAAAGATCTCCAGGCCATCATACGGTTTCACCGGGGACTCCGTCATCCCTCAGGGGACTATCCGGCTGCCCATAACCGCCGGAGAGAAACCTCGACAGACTACGACAATGGCTAACTTTGTGGTAATAAAGGGAGGCTCCCAGTATAACGCTGTAATCGGGAGACCAACCATTCAGGCGCTGAAGGCAATAACCACCGTCTACCACTAGAAGGTCAAGTTCCCTACCCTAAATGGCATTGGAGAGATGAAGAGCAACCAGTACGAGGCTAGGGTTGCATACTCCGGTGCCCTATGTGGATACGACCAGCCAGGGAGACAGGAGGCCAGGGTGGTCTATCAAAACACCGTTGAGACATAGACCCCAGGGTTTAAGAAGAGGTCGCATGGTCCCAACCCGTCGAGCAATTGGTGGAGATCCAAGTTGATGAGGCCGAGCCAACCAAAGTGCTAAAAATGGGCTCAGACCTAGCCCCATCACTTAAGATTGAGATCGAGAACTTCCTCAAAAAGAACTTGGATGTCTTCGCCTGGAATCATGCTAACATGGAAGGGATCAACGCCGAAGTCATATGCCACTCCCTGAACGTTGACCCCTCATATCCTCCCAAGCGCCAGAAGCGTCGACCAATGAACCCAGAGAGGTATGAAGCGTTGAAAGAGGAGGTTGACAAGTTGATCAACAATGGGTTCATCAAGGAGCCCCATTACCTGCACTGGGTCTCAAACCCCGTTTTGGTGTTCAAACCTAACAGAAGCTGGAGAACATACGTTGACTTCAGCAATCTAAACAAAGCCTACCCGAAGGATGGCTTTCCGCTCCCTCGAATAGACTAGATGGTCAACGCCACAATAGGACATGAGATGCTGAGTTTTATGGACGCCTACTCCGGATACAACCAGATCCTCATGCATCCAGCTGAAGAAGAGCACACATCCTTCATAACCGACAGGGGCCTCTACTGCTACAAGGTGATGCCTTTTGGCCTGAAGAATGCGGGGCTACCTACCAGAGGCTCATGAATAAGATGTTCGCTCAACAGCTCGGTAAAACAATGGAGGTCTATGTCGATGATATGCTTGTGAAAAGTGCTAGGGCCGACCAACACATCGACCATCTGGATGAAATGTTTGGTGTGTTGAGAAAGTACCACATGAAACTAAATCCCCAAAAATGCGCCTTTAGAGTTGGGTCGGGGAAATTCCTTGGTTTTATGGTCAGCAACCGGGGGATAAAAGCTAACCCCGAGAAGATTAAAGCCCTGTAGGATATGCGATCTCCAACTAAGCCAAAAGAGGTGCAAAGGTTGACAGGATGTGTCGCCACCCTAAACAAATTTATATCAAAGGCGACAGACAAATGCGTCCCCTTCTTCGATGCTTTGAAAGGGAGTAGGCGCTTTGAGTGGACACCACAATGTGAAGAGGCCTTCCAGAAAATAAAGGAACATTTGAGCAAGCCCACAATCCTGTCAAAACCAAACCCCGACGAGGAGCTCAGCCTATACCTCTCCGTGTCCCAACACACCGTAAGCTCCATACTAATAAGAGAAGAAGAAAGGATACAATTACCAATCTACTACGTGAGCAAAAGACTCCTCGATGCTGAGTCAAGATATAGCGAAATGGAACGCTTGGCCCTTGCCCTGATGGTAGCTTCAAGGAAACTTTAGCACTATTTTCAATCTCACACAATATGGGTTCTCACAAACCACCCATTGAGACATGCTCTACAAAAGCCTGAAACTTCAGGTCGACTTCTCAAATGGTCGGTAGAGTTAAGCTAGTTCGACATAAAATATGTGCTAAGAACGGCAATCAAGGGCCAAGCGTTGGCCGATTTTCTAGTCGAATTCTCCATTAGGCCAGCTTCCGCCACACCTAAAGGAGTCGAGAATACAGAATGGAAGCTCTACGTAGATGGAGCATCGAGCGATAACAGGTCAAGAGCCGGCGTCTTGTTAATCAGCCTAGAAGGCCATAAGATCACCTTGGCGGTTTGATTTAAATTCAAGGCATCAAATAATGAGGCAGAATACGAGGCGCTAATTGCGGGGTTACGATTGGCCAGTCACCTAAAGATTGAGAGGCTCAGCATCTTCAGCGACTCTCAATTATTCGTCGAGCAAGTGAAAGAAGAATACCAAGCGCACAGCGAGAAAATGGGCGAGTACTTGAGAAAGGTAAAAGAAGAACTCGTCAAGTTCAAAAACTACGAGATATTTTAGATACCGCGAGCTGAAAATGCAAATGCTGATGCTCTTGTAAAGCTGGCATCTTTAAAAGATTCTGACGCATTAGGGGTCATTCCTATCGAAGAACACGAGAGGCCGACCATTGAGGAAATAGCCGAGGCATTAATCATCCAAACAGGTGAAAATTGGATGATGCCACTCATCCAATACCTAATGGACGCACAACTGCCAAGCAATAAAGACGAAGCCTGACAGATCAGGTATAGAGCTGCTAGATACTTATTGTATGATGGCTTGCTTTACCAATGAGGCTACTCAACACCTCTACAGCGGTGCCTGGATGATGCCGAAGCCCTAAAGGTCCTTTGAGAAATCCATGAAGGAGTCTGCGGTAACCATACTGGGGGCAGTCTTTAGCTCTTAAGGTTTTGAGGCAAGGATACTACTAGCCCACGCTCAAAAAGGACGTTTTCCAATACACCTGACATTGCAATAAATGCCGAAGGTATGCCACAATTCCTAGAGCACCTCCAGAAAATTTAACCTCCATTCTTAATCCATGGCCCTTCGCCAAATAAGGGGTTGACCTGATCGGGCCGTTGCACCTCGTACCTGGAGGCTTGAAGTTTGCCATCGTTGCAGCAGACTACTATACAAAATGGGCAGAGGCAAAGGCTCTGACGACAACCACGGAAGTAGTCTGCACCAACTTCATGTGGAACAACATTGTGTGCAGGTTCGGGGTTCCCCATTCAATAGTGTCTGACAATGGGAAACAGTTCGACAATGCCTCAACACATAGATTCTGCAACAACCTGGGCATTCAAAAAGACTCCTCGGTGCCAATCCATCCACAATCTAATGGACAAGTCGAGGCGGTCAATAAAATATTGAAGTATACCCTAAAAAGAGACTCGACGATCTAAAAGGGAAATGGACCAAGGAACTCCCCAAGGTATTATGGGCATATAGAACAACGAGCTGAACCACTACGGGTGAAACACCCTTCTCCATGACGTATGGCGTCAAGGCAGTACTTCCTGTAGAAATCAAAACGCCGACCTTAAGAACCGTCATCCACAATGACGACGACAACACAGAAGGCATGAACGGAGAACTCGACTTGTTGGAAGAAAAGAGGCTCGACTCCTAACTACGCGTCGCCACCTATCAGCAAAGAGCAGCACGATATTACAACAAGAGAGTTTGACAAAGAAGGTTCGTCCCAGGAGACCTAGTATTAAAAAGGGTAACGCAGAGTACAAGGCCCAAAAATACTGGCTCCTAGGCCGAACATGGGAAGGGCCCTACCACATAAGGGAAGTATTACGTCCTGACACCTACATATTGGAAAGCCTCGGTGATAAAAGAATTCAGCACCTGTGGAACGCAGAACAACTAAGGATGTACTATCAATAGTATATGTAATTCTTCTGCATCCTAATTGTACATTCGTTGCAATTTAAATAAATTGATATGTTTGCAGAAGGAAAGGAATTCATCCCTTAATAACATGTCTGCTTAAAAAACCAAGGTATATTAAACAGACATGAAGGGACAGAGGTCCACGGATCACTAAAAAATGACACAACGACCCTAAGGGGTGAAATCAACGTCAAATCCTCTAAGGAGGAAAGGCAAATACTTAGCAAAATTCTAATGAATTTTCTAAGACGACGACCCCAAAGGACATACATGAGGCCGACCCGTCCAAGGAGGAGAGGCCTCCATGAAGATGGTTCTTAAACCTACCAAGAGCCCCAAGGGGCATCCGAACGGCCGACGCCCCCAAGGAGGAGAGGCCTCCATGAAGAAGGTTCTTAAACCTACCACGTGCCGCAAGGGGCATCCGAATGGCTGAAGCCTCTAAGGAGGAAAGGCCTCCATAAGGCCGACCATGAAGAAGGTTCTTAAACTTGCCAAGAGCCCCAAGGGGCATCCATGAGGCCAAACCCTCCAAGCAGGAGAGGCCTCCATAAAGAAGGTTCTTAAACCTGCCACGTGCCCCAAGGGGCATCCGAATGGCCGATGCCTCCAAGGAGGAGAGGCCTCCATGAGGCCGACCTTCCCAAGGAAGAGAGGCCTCCATGAGGCCGATCCGTCCAAGGAGGAGAGACCTCTAGGAAAAAGGTTCTTAAACTTGCCAAGAGCCCCAAGGGGCATCCATGAGGCCGACCCCTCCAAGGAGGAAAGGCCTGTTGGGAATAGTGTCCTGAAAGTATGATGTAAAAGGATATTTATTATTTATTTAATAAAATAGTTTATTCATCATTTTATGTGCATATATTTATGAATATTTTATGAATATCAAATAAAATTCCTTGATTATTTATGTAACCTTAAACATGGTATATAAGTGTTATATATGAGAGGATAATGTTTAAGGATAATAATCAAAAGTAATTGTTCATAATGAATTTAATTAAAGTTCAGAATCTTTAATTAAAACATTATTAATACATGTCATTCCCATTTAGAATGGAACGGTCTTATCCGCACAGTTAATATGGTGAGATATTGAATGAGTGTATTTCGCATAATGAGATTATGTGGAACATGGACACAGACACAATATGAATTTCTAATAATTTCCGTTAAGAATAGAAATTCTAATTGAGTCTACCGATGGTCATATATAGAATGATCTTAATCCTGAGTTTTTAACAAACTCCTATTTATGGATTTATGTCTTTTGATTTACTCGGTACGGATTCCGAGACCCTGAATCCTATTCCTTGTATTTTGGAGACATAATGAAATAGGTAGCTGGGAATGTTATTATACGAGATGGAATCCATTCCTTCTTAAGAGAGAAGCAGATAAATAATTCTCTTGAGTGTTGATTCGGTACTTGGATTAATAAGAGCGTTCTGGTTCATGAATGTGTTTTATGAATCACTATCCATTAGAGAATCAATAGTACTGAAGGATAATGATATAATTAGAGAGGTTAACGGATTCTACCTGACTCTAATTATGAATTATTTATGGAGGATTGATCTAAATGCAATGACTATCAAATGGACACTTCACAGTTTAGAAGTAATTAATGTCTATAATTCCGAGAGTGCAATTCCAAGTTTATAGTGGAGTAACTATTGGAATTAATAGAATTAATTAATTAATTAAAGTGTTTAATTAATTATTAATTTTATTGGAGCTCAGAATTATAGGTCCATTAGTCCCCGCGTCGTCCTTGTAATTCTACCAGACACAAAGGGCAAAATGGGAATTTTAGAATTACGGAATTCTAAAATTAAATACTCAAAGAATAATTAATTGAGAATTAATTATTATTTAAATAATAAGATTATTTAAATTTGAATTTGAACATATCTAGATTTATCCATTTAAACTTATTTGATAAGTTGTTCAATTTAGAATTCAAATTAATTTAAGTTTGACTTAAATTCGAATTTGAATCTGAATTAAAATTGGACTACTGGATAATGGATAAAATATCTTCCATCCCTATCTTATTTAGGCGCCACACACAGGGATAAAACCCTAGTGTGTGGCCGGCCACCTAAAGGATAAGGGGAAGGGATTTTTTGTTCCAAATTCAAAATTGGAGATAAGGATTTAATTCTATTTTGAAGTTTGACTTCTACTCTTTAAATATGAGAATGATAGAAAATTGTGATAACAATTTTGAACCACTTTTTAGCCCTAGTTTTCTAGTGTGGCCGAAATTCTCATATTGGGAAAAGAGTGAAAAAAAAATATTTTTCTCCAAAAATTCCACATCGTGCATGCGTTGGTGTTTGTGGAAATTTGAGTGTTTAAGAAACCGTTTTGTCTCACGTGTGCCCACACACACGTCTACATGGAATCAAGGAATTGATGTGGGAGACTTTGGTGTTCTAAACACAAAGCTTGGAGCTAGGACTGTTCGTGGTCAAAGAAAATCAAGATATCATCTGAGTCGGCTACAAGGTATTTTTTTTTTCGGTTGATCCTTGAATCTTATAAATTAATGAGATTAATTTATTGGTGCATAAATTAATATAATCTATAGAGTATCTCAAAGGTTTTATGAAAATTTTTGTTATACACGATCCGTTATTCCGCTGCGTTTCCGCCGCCAAATTCTATTTGGCAACCAACAAGGCCTCCATGAAGAAGGTTCTTATACCTGCCAAGAGCCCCAAGGGGTATCCGAATGGTCGACGCCTCTAAGGTGGAGAGACCTCCGTGAGGCTGACCCCTCTGAGGAGGAAAGGCCTACATGAAGAAGGTTCTTAAACCTGTCAAGTGCCCCAAGGGGCATCCGAATGACCGATTCCTCCAAGGAGGAGAGGCCTCCAGATGAACGACTCCTCCAAGGAGGACAGGCATCCGAACGGCCAACTCCTCAAAGGAGAAGAGGCCTCCAGACGGATGACTCCTCCAAGGAGGAGAGGCATCCGAATGGCCAACCTTTCCAAGGAGGAGAGGCCTCTAGATGGCCGACCCTTCTGAGGAGGGGAGGCTTCTAGACGAACGACCGTATCAACATGGGTCGACATCCCCAGAAAGGCCCCTTGGTGGATAAAGGAGTTACATCTGGGTTTGAAGAATACCAGTAATACATTCATTAATTACAAGCCCATAAACCATCCTTTAATGGACGGTGGAGGATTAAAGAGGGATATGCATAGCCGCAATAGGGGACAAATTGGATGAGTGAACAGTGAGAAAGATGGTGACATGCTATGGGTCTGGGTTCATAGACTAGTAGGCCACTCAAGTGGATGGGCCTATCTAGAAAAACCACCCATTAAGTAATCTCTGGCTATAAAAGGGGAAAAACCCATGAAAAACAAAACATGCAGAGGATGATGGGGCTTACCGGTAAAGAAGAGTTCCGGGTAGAGTCTAGGATTAAATACGGCTTCACAACACGCCTGGAAAAGCAAGGAGTGCGAGTTGGTGTTTTGCTGGAAAGGATTCCGGCAGAGCAAGCGGCAGTTCAGCGAATGTGGGAAGTGTTTGTGTTTTGAAAAAATGATTTCGAGTTCAAAGAAGGTATTTAAGGAGACGAAAGTCCTCAACCCCTGACCGTTGAATGAAGTTCTTAAAATCCAACAGTAAGGGAATCCCACCCAGATTTGATGATGACAAACAAAGGCAGGAAAATGAAGAGTCACGATCCGAAGGCTCACATTCATCCTTTCAAAATAAAGCCTCATGTCAGCATAGGAAATCGACCGACACGACGGTTGTGTCCCTCAAGGAAATCCGAAGCGTCCAAGCCATCATTGCGGATGAAGGCTCAGGATCGGTTTGCCATACCCAAAGCGTCTAGAGCATCATTGTGGACGAAGACTCGGGACCGGTTTCCCACACCCAAAGCACAAAAGTACGACCAAACCTAAGCTCGAGGTCGCCTAAAAGGAACCCTCGACCTGGGGGTAGCTGTTGTGTTGGAAAATGTGACGGATACGTGGAAGGACGATAATATGACATGTAGCCTAAACTACTCCCCACAAAGTAACAACCCTCGACATCTGGGGCTCCCTCCCATTCCGATATAAAGAACCCAAGTAAGAAGTCTAAACTTAGGGCGTCAATTCCTTCTGGAGTCGACAGATCGTACCATCAACCTTAGGACATAAAAATTCCTCGACCATAGAATCAACCGCCAAGAAGGACAGTCGGGTTAAGCAACACTAGCGACAAGGGGAATGCTCTTTGGGGAAAAACCTAACGTGACAAGTTTCGTACAGAGGTGGGGGATGTCTGCAAGGCAGGCATTTATTGCGAACCCTTAAACTGCCCCACAGGGGACAGAAAAGGGTTACAGGAACTCACAGAGCCGTAATAGAAGACTAATTGGCTGAGTGAATAGTACTCCAAGTAATTAGTGGGCTACGACTGGGCCTAAAAAAGGAGAGCACGTGAGTGCTTCTTAGTGCTGGAACTTTGGACGGGCCACCTACGACCGCTCGAAAAGCCTGAGTTTTTGCCCGAGCCCGAGCCCGAGCCGCCCGAGAAATTCAGGCACCCCGCCTGAGCCCGAATTTCACCTTGAATGGGCCGCGGGCTTGTATTAGGCGGCCCGAGCCAGCCTGAATTTTCAGAATTATTTAAACTTTTTTTTAATATTAAGTTATTTTGTGTTAAAATTTATATATATATATATATATACACTTTGAAATGAACACACAAACTATATAAAAAAAATTATTTCTTCATTAATTTTTAAATTTGTAATTCATGATTGCCTCGTTAAAAACCTTACCAAGAAAAACCCAATTTGGATAAAAACTTGGCAAGGAAAATAGAGTGCAATCATTTTGTGACGAATTACAAATTGTACAAACTTACATTGTTTATTAAATTACAAATACAATGTAAAAAGTAAATACATATTTACAAATTACAAATTTACAATTTAAATTGAAATTGAGGGATCGTCTTCAAAATTAAATGTTAATTGATTAAATTCATCAATCCATTCTTGGCTTGCTGGTGAAATTATATCTTGTAGACGTTGATTGGTCCAATCCCAATCCTTAATGCAAATCAAGGCTTCAACATTGATTGACTAGTCTTTTAAAATAGAGATCATCAAATAGCGATGAAGTTATTAAATCAATCATTGAGTGACTTTTGATAAATTATTAATTTACTTTGGTATGCAAGTAGAAAGTTACTTTGATATAGAGTCACAAAGAGAGTGAAGAAAGTGGAAGAAAAAAGAGGATAATTAAGAGTATAAGGAGAGATTGTGAACAGAAAAAATAGATAAAGATAGAAAGAAGAGTGATATAGAGTAGAAAAACACGAGTATCTATAAAAACAAAACCAGCATTATATAGAAACAACACTTTTTAAAAATAAAAAATAATAAAAACGTGATGGCAATGTGTTTCTTTCCTTGTGTATATTTTTTTTTGAGGAATCCTTTTATCATGTGATTGATTATAAAAAATGGTCAAGAATGTGAAAACTGAAATATTAAACTGCTCAAATAGGAATTTGCCCTTTCTATTAATGAATTGTGTATTTACGTTAATTAATGAGTTAAAAATTTAAATAACAAATATGGGCATTGGGTCTAGTGGTATGATTCTCCCACTGGGTGTGAGAGGTCCCAAGTTCAATTCTCGGAATGCCCCAATTTGTAGCAACTAATATTTTCGGGTGGGTTTTGGGCAAATCAAGTAACTCGGGCTTCGGGCAAAATTTGGGTTTTCTGGCTTATTTTCGGGTCGGGCAGAACGGGCTTGAACGGAAAAAATCAAAAACAAATCCGATGGACGGCGGTCGACAACACCTACATGGCGGCGGGCTCCGGCGTGGTCTCAAAATTTGGGCTGCCCGAGCCCGAACCCGAATTTCTACCTTGGACGGGCCGGCATATGGGCCTGCCCGCCCGAGCCCAAAAAAATTTGGGCTTTGGACAGCCCGCCAGCCCAAAGTTCAACCACTAGTGCTTTTGCCTACAAAGGAAATCAACCCAGTGAAGGAAGCCCTAGTATAAAAGGGGCGAGACCCCATGCAGGAAGGGAGGACAGATCCAAGAGAAACAAAAAGAATAAGAGAGAACAATTGATGTAAATTGTAATCACCTCAAAAGAAATATACACCACAGTGGATGTAGCTCTGATTTTATAGAATGAACCACTATATAATCTCTTGTGTTCCTTGTTTGTGCACATCTTTGTTAACGCACTATACACCACTCCAACAAATTCTTACACACATTCAATACTTAGGCCGGTAATCCGAAGGGAAACCAAGAGGTAACCTGGCCTGTTTTTGTTGACGAGAATTCACCGTCAACAAGTATTTAACATTAGTTTATTTTTTATTTTATTATTAGTATAATCCTAATTAAAATTTCTATCTAATTTTTTTAATCATCACAAAATCATCATTAAACAAATTTCATACAAATTTCAATCTAATTACCAATTTCAATTCTAATTTACAATTCACAATTCTAAATTCAAAACCACAAGCTAAATCCAAAATCTAAAACAAAATCACAAACTATAAAAAAAAAATACCAAAATCAATTAACAAAATACTAAAATATAAACTCACAAAATCCAAACCCACAAATACCGAGAGTAGGAGAATGGGAAGGCAGCAAGGAAGGGAGAGCGCCGACAGTCGGAAAACGGCGAGTGCGGCCAAAAAAGTGGGCTGCCAGGGGGAGATGAAAACTCCACGTTTTTTAACTTTTTTTCTCGACAAATGAAAGATTTGAGGAAAGAACGACACTTTTAAGCTATTTTCAGTATTTTTGGACGGTTTTTGGAGGTTTTGGATGGGGAGAATGCGAGAAAACGTGAGAGGCTCACCAAGAAAAATGGCAGAAGGAGGTCTGCAATTTTGTTTATGTTGGTGGTTTTTTGTGACAACATTATGTCGTCGCGACAAAGATTAAATAGTCGTCGCAATTAATGTTAAAATGACGTCGTTCTTCTTCACCTCATTAATATTTTCTGAGAATATTCTTGAAGAATATACCCGGGCTCATTTTATGAGACAACAATTTAAGAATGTCATCGTAAATAATTTTAAGGAAACTGTCAAAGTTTCCACCCTTTTTTTTAGAAAAATTAAATCCCCAGTTATTTGCAACAACATTATTAAAAAGGCCGTCGCAAAATACAATCGTCCTTGATAGAATTTTCTGGAACTAATTTTTGTCACGACACATGTCGTCGCAAAACAGTCGTTCTGAAAAGAATTTTCTGGAACCATTTTTTGTGAGCACACGTGTTGTCGTAAAAATAGTCGTTCTAAAAAGAATTTTCTTTAACCATTTTTTGCGATGACTTTTCAATATATTGTCGTAAAAAATAAATAAATATTTAGAACCTATTCGCGGGAAACTGCCAAATTTCCCGCCTCTTTTGTTGGGAATGGTGTCCTAGAAGCATGAGATGCAATAGGATATTTATTATTTATTTAATAAAAGAGTTTATTCATTATTTTATGTCCATATATTTATGAATATTTTATGAATATCAATGAAAATTCCATGATTATTTATGTAATCTTAAACATTGTATATAAGTGTTATATACGAGAGGATAATGTTTAAGGAAAATAATCAAAAAGTAATGTTCATAATGAATTTAATTAAAGTTCGGAATCTTTAATTAAAACATTATTAATACATGTCATTCCCATTTAGAATGGAACGGTGTTATCCACACTGTTAATATGGTGAGATATTGAATGAGTGTATTTCGCATAATGAGATTATGTGGAACAAGGACACAGACACAATATGAATTTCTAATAATTTCCGTTAAGTATAGAAATTCAAATTGAGTCTATCGATGGTCATATATAGAATGATCTTAATCCTGAGTTCTTAACAGACTCCTATTTATGGATTTGTGTCTTTTGATTTACTCGGTATGGATTTCAAGACCCTGAATCCTATTCCTTGTATTTTGGAGACATGATGAAGTATGTAGCTGGAAATGTTATTATACGAGATGGAATCCATTCCTTCTTGAGAAAGAAGTAGATAAATAATTCCCTTGAGGGTTGATTCGGTACTTGGACCAGTAGGAGCTCTGATTCATGAATGTGTTTTATGAATCACTGTCCATTAGAGAATCAATGGTACTCAAGGATAAAGATATAATTAGAGAGGTTAACAGATTCTACTTGGCTCTAATTATGAATTATTTATGGAGGATTGATCTATATGCAATGACTATATCAAATGGACACTTCACAGTTTAGAAGTAATTTATATCTATAATTTCAAGAGTGCAATTCTAAGTTTATAGTGGAGTAACTATTGGAATTAATAGAATTAATTAATTAATTAAAGTATTTAATTGATTATTAATTTTATTGGAGCTCCGGATTATAGGTTCATTAGTCCCCGCGTCGTCCTAGTTATTCTGCCAGACACAAAGGGCAAAATGGGAATTTTAGAATTACGGAATTCTAAAATTAAACACTCGAAAATTATTAATTGAGAATTAATTATTATTTAAATAATTTGATTATTTAAATTTGAATTTCAACACATCAAGATTTATCCATTTAAACTTATTTGATAAGTTGTTCAATTTAGAATTCAAATTAATTTAAGTTTGACTTACATTGGAATTTGAATTTGAGTTAAAATTGGACTACAGGATAAATGATGATTTTTCTCTTCCTTCCCTATCTGATATTGGCACCTACATAGGGATAAAATCCCCTAGGGTTGGCCGGTCATAAGAAGAAAGGATAAGAGGAGATTTTGTTCCAAAATTCAAATAGGAGATAATTAACAAGCTTTATCTTAGAGATAGAGATTTGATTCCTTTTTGAAGTTTGACTTCTACTCTTTGAATATGAGAATGATAGAAAATTGTGAAAAACAATTTTTGAAACAATTTTTCAGCCCTAATAGGATTAGTGGCCGAAATTCTCAAGAAGAAAAGAAAGGAAAATTTTTTCTCCAAAAATTCCACATCGTGCATGCGTTGGTGTTAGTGGAAATTCGAGTGTTTATTGTAACCCGTTTTATCTCATGTGTGCCCACACACACGTCTTCGTGGATTCTAGGAATTGACGTGGAAGACATTGGTTTTCTAAACACAAAGCTTTGGAGCAAGGATTGTTCGAGGTCAATGAACTCAAGTTATCAACTGAGTCGGCCTCCAGGTATTTTTCGTAATTGAGTTCTTAATAAATGAATTAATGAGATGAATTTATTCGTGCATAAATTAATATAATCTATAGAGTATCTCAAAGGTTTTATGAAAATTTTTGTTATACACGATCCGCCTTTCCGCTGCGCTTCCGCATCCGAATTCGATTCGGCAACCAACATTTTGTATCAGAGCGGTCTATAGACTATATTAATTTATGCTCCGATTATTTGACAATCAATATTAAATATGTGATATTTAATTATGTATGTATGTGATGGGTAGGCACTTGCATTTATGGATGTTTATATTTGATTCATGATGATGAATGTATGGATGATGGATTTGGTCGTTAATTATATGGTTCCATGGATAGCATTAAATTCGTTCAAATTAAATTATTTGTAATTTAATTCGGGATTAGAATTATTGTAATTCTAGATTTTAGGTAGAATTAGGGTTTTGATTTTGAATCAAAAGGAGGCCTTGAAGATCAAGTTTGAAGCCTTTGAAGATGCCCAAAAACTGCCCAGAAAAAATCGCCCAGAAAGAAGGACAGGGCGCGCCCCAGCACGCGGCCAGCACGCGCCCCATCGCACACCCCAACGCATGCCCAGTATGCCCCAGCACGCCCCAGCGTACGGCTGGGCGCTACCAGTTGCGGCTAGTGCGAGGCCCGCCTCTCAGCGTGGCCAGCGCACGGATAGTCTGCGTGCGCGCCGGTGCCCATCGTGGGTCGGGCGCGGCGGGCCAGCGCGCTGATGAATCAAGGCGCTACAAGCGCTCATCGCGGCCGGGCGCATGGCCAGCGTGGATAGTCCGCGCGGGCACGCGTGCGCCCCAGGCGCGTGGGTCATCGGGCCAGATGCGATCAATTGACCCGACGGGCCTGTGGGTTTTCAAAACCGACGCGTGTTGACGGGACCCAGAAGAGTTCTCGACCAAGAAGGTGGAACCGGACCAAAGACAAAGAACAAAGCCAAAGAATGAAGAGTTCAAGAATCGAAGACCCGTTGATGTAACGGAAGAAAATAATTATTGTAATTATTTATTTATTCAATTTTGGTTGTAATTTATTTTTTCCATGGGACCCGGTCAAATCCATCTCAATTGCCGATTGCATATATTTATATTTTATGTTGATAATTATATTTTATATGTCCATGCATATAACATGCCATATAGATATAGTGTGCCTACTCATATGTTTTATAATATGCCATGCATATATGCGCATTTATTATTATTTATTTTATTTATTTAAAAGAGTTTTAAAAGGATAAAATAAAAATAAGAACCATGTGATAAAATCAATTTAATATGATTAAATTGATTTAAGTTGCAAAATTGATTTATAAAATAATGTTATTTGTGAAATTGAATTTAAGAGTTAAATTTTAGGATTTTACATATCTGAAAAATAAATTGTTTATTTATCGGGATAGAAAAAAACATGAGATGATTTTCAAATAAAATACATATTTGCAAAATAATGCGTGGGAGAGTTGTATGACAATATGACCCACTGGTCTCCACCGTTAGCACAACACCGTGAGATTCGGAGAGGGGCTTTGCGGCGACATTGAATTGCCCTCCTAAAGGAGAGTGTTCTTGCCGGATCAATAACAAGGTTGGCTTCCTAGAGATAGGATTTCAGGATGCATTTTTGAATTGACTGCCCAAAGGTAGCAATCCGGAGTTAAGTCTATGGGATCTGAAACGGTGGTTTACACTCATAAAGATATAATCAAAGTTTGTTAGTTATATTTTGACTAAAATAATGGTAGTTAATAAATATGAAAATATGAGATATTTTGACTATATTTATTAACTGAGAGGGGTCTCGGTTCAATTTGCAAATAATTTGACTACCCAAAGGTACACTTTATTTGTGGTAAATTGGATTATCGTTGGCACCTAAAATTAAAACATGATTTATGTATTTTTCATGTGCATCATGCATCATATTTAATTGTGCCTAAATTCACATGTTTTGATATTCATGCACATAAATATTAGATGAATATTCTGCTTATTTCCAGCAATGTGTCAAATCCTATAATCTCACTATACAAAACTGAAACACTGACTAGAGATAAACTATGCGAAGTGGTAAAGTAACATAAACAACTTACATTCATGTGATGAATATAAGTTTGTCCCAAATGGAGGATTGTCCTCCTGTCCTTAACGAAAACACAGTAGCTAACTGTTAGCTAGGATTGTGCGTGGTAATTCACAAGAAGTATGAAGGCATGGAGACATCTTATGAGATAATGTAGTCATCAGATATCGTATCTGAAATCCGTGAAACAAAAGGCTTGGCTAAATACTGTAAGGGCCTAAGTAAAAGACAAAAGGAAAGTCGTTTCTACCGAAATAAAGAAAGGAACTCAAGCAAATATGATTTGCTAGTTCTAAAAACATGTTTAGTAAAAAGGGTAATTCCTTATTCCTGGATAGTAGATTCGGGAGTTGCTACTCATGTTTATTTTCTTTATTAAGTCTTAGCTCTTACAAAGAAATTGTTCACCGAAATAAAGAAAGGAACTCAAGCAAGTATGATTTGCTAGTTCTTAAAACATGTTTAGTAAAAAGGGGTGATTCCTTATCCTAAATAGTTGATTCAGGAATAACTAGTCATGTTTGTTTTCTTTATTAAGTTTTAGTGCTTAAATGGAAATTGTTTCTACCTAAACCAAGAAAATGTTTCAAAGTAAATAAGATTTACTAATTCTAGAAACATCTTTAGTAGAGGGTGATTCCTCATCCTGGATAGTTGATTCGGGAGCAACTAATCATGTTTTGGTTTTCTTTGCAAAATATTAGTTCTTACAAAGAACTTGCCATCAGGGACTACACGATGAAAGTGGGAATACCACGAGGATATTGGGAAAAGCAATGGGAGAAGTTAGACTTCAATTTTGGAAATACCTTGTTGTGAACAATGTTTATTTCCCTCCAAGCATAAAGAGAAATTTGATTTCTAATTCCAAATTATTTGAATAATTGCCTTTAAATAAAAATCTAGTCCACATCTTTCGGAATGGTTCCGATATATGTTCTGGATATTTGGAAAATGGTTTATACTGTTTAAACAGATGCCTGGCTCACTGCAAAATATTGAAAAGTTCAAAAGTTGCCAAACTTAAGAATAAGGAGCAAAGGATCTCTCATCATAAATAACACATATATGTGGCATCTTGGACTTGGTCATATTAGCCTAAACATGATTTAAAGACTGGTAAAGGATGGTCCTTCACGCGAACTAAAAGTTAGTGAGCGTCCAGCCTATGAATCTTGTCTGGGAGGCAAAATGACCACGGGCCTTCCATGACGAAAGGAGAAAGAGCCACATAACCTCTTCAGCTAATACATTCGGATGTATGTGGACCATTAAACATCCAAGACAAAGGAGGTTACGAATATTTCATTGTCTTTATTGATGATTATTCGAGATATGGTTATGTTTACCTAATGTAAAGGAAATCTGAAACTTTTAGAAAGTTTAGAGAATTCTCGAGCAGAAGTTGAAAAACAGTTAGGTAAACCAATCAAGACACTTCAATTAGATTGAGGGGATGAATACCTGGACTTAGAGTTTCAGGATTTCTTGATTGAAGAATGTGTGGTATCCCAATTGACTACACCCGGTACACCACAGCAGAATGGTGTAACCAAAATGAGAAATCGAACTTTGCTCGACATGAAAAGATCAATGTTGAGTTATTCTTCACTTCCTGCTTCGTTCCGGGATTATGCCCTACGAACCACCATGTATATTTTGAACCTAGTACCATCTAAGTCTATACCAAAGACTGTTGGAAATGTGTCCATAAAGTGGGATGTAATTTGTTATTTATGAAATGACAAATGTCAGACATTATTGTTTTTTGCTGATTTTATAAAATGAAATAAAGTTATGTTTTGACATATACTCAAGAGTGTTAGTGATATTGCTTAGTCCATAAATTGTTACCAACGAAAGAAGAGTCAGGGGAACCCTGCCGGACAAACTCTTCTGATACAGTTTAAAATAGATATTCGCATTCTTAGGATTGATTGGGCAATCGAATCCGATTATGACTGTTAGATCGAACCATGTGATGCTGGTCTCGGGGCATGGGAGTTGGACTCGTGGTTGATCTAGACATGCTCGCAACATGTTGAATAGACCATGTGACCGATTAGGTTAGAGTAAAAACCGTTTACACAACTCTAAACCTAATCATCACAACTTAAATATATTTGTATAATTATCTTAATCCTCAAGTGGATGCATAGCTCAACTTAGTATCTCATGATCTTTGATTCACCAATGAGATTAGTTCACAGTTATTGAACGACATCTCGGTCATTGGGATCATGACATTATTGAGTTGGAGTTATGTGATTCACAGATATGGAATTCGTAAGAAATAATATCACCTCATGCTTTATTGACGGGTGTGTGAATAAATAAACCAGGCCTGGTATTCAATGATGATTTTCATTGATTAAGACATCGTGACATGTGCAAGACATCTTACGAACATGTGTCTTTCTTATTCACAGTCATATAAAGGAGTTGAGGAAATAATGATTGGAATGGTAAAACGGTAATATTTTATACCATTCTGATCACTGATATTTACGAAGGATAATAATGCATTTACACTGAGGACTGTGTGATAAATTGTATCAACACCATTAGAAAATATAGCGCGCATGAATCGAGAGATTATTCAGCATCAAACTTTTAGTGGAGTTGTGCGATGTCGGAATTAAATATGTCGATAACTTATTGGGATAAGTTAGTCGAATATTGTAATTTCATAGCTTTGTTCATGTGGGTCCATTCGGTCTCAAGGCTAGTTCGATAAATGGGAAAAATGAAACGATGTTTTTCGTTATATAATTATGTTTAAATTCATTATGTTATTTTTCATTTATTTGATAATTGAAAAATAAAAGGAATGAATTTTGAATTTCAAAATTAATAAAGATTAATTTAAAATTCAAAATAAAATTTAAACATGATTTTATTTGGCAACTAAAGGAGAGAGAAAGTTGATATATTATTTTGGGAAAATTCAGAAATCCCTTGCCATAAGGAGATTTGAATTTTGCTCAAAATGGGAAGGAAAATTCAAAAATCCTAGCCATGTAGGGATTTTCGGATTTTAATCCAAGGGTGAAGGGGAAATTCGAAAATCCCATCTAGGGTTTGAGTTTTTGAATTTCCTCCTATATAAGGATATTTTATTGAAAACCCTAGAGAGTTTTCAAGAGAAGAAAAAAAAAATATCACACACTTTTCTCCTAGGGTGGCCGGATTTTAGAGACATAATAGAAGGAAAATTGTTTCCTTAGGTTTTTGGAAAAAGAGCCCACTCTCTCATCCCAAATACCAAAGAGTCATAGTCTTGAATCAACGAGTGGTTTTTGGTGTGATCGTATCGATAAATCAACGATCTTGTTTCACGGCAATTCTCCATCTCGGAACGTGAGATAGTGAGGCAAGATCCTTGCGGTCATTTATTTCAATCGTCACAAAGGTATGTGTATTATTCTAATCCTTTGTCTATAAACATATATCATGCATGCATCTCTCGTTGTGGTTTACGTTTAATTTAGAATTAAATGGATATGATAAAATTTTTCAAAATTCCGGCTACAATATTGTTGTTGTTCAAATGATTTTTCATCTATAAATCACAACAAGATCCTACAAAGACACCCCTAGTGTTGTGGAATGGTCGAAAGTCAGTTTTGAAGCGTATTCGCATATGGGGGTGTCCGGCTCATGTGATGAAACAATTGACTGGGAAGTTGGAACCAAGATCGTAAATATGCATGTTTTGTGGGATATGCAATGGGGACAAAAGAATGATTATTTTA
Source organism: Morus alba (assembly GCA_012066045.3). NCBI lineage: Eukaryota > Viridiplantae > Streptophyta > Magnoliopsida > Rosales > Moraceae > Morus > Morus alba. Next base: position 36,927,968 of record CP050224.2, read on the forward strand.
TATAGTCATAAGAATCAAAGGTAATTGTATCGACAAATACCACGTTTCTAGAGCATGACTATATGATAGTTTTCAAGCCTAGAAGCAAAGAAGTTCTGGAAAAGTTATTTTCCAATAAGATTGGACCACAACCGACAAGAGTTGTTGGAACGCTAAGAATGACCATGATTCCTAATCAAACTCTAGTGGCACCTCGTTGTAGTGGGAGGGTAAGCAAGTTACCTGACCGGTATACTGAGGAAACACATATCGTCATTGCTGATGATGGTAAGGAGGATCCGTTGACTTTTAAAGCTACGATGGATGATTTGATAAGGAAAAGTGGCAAGCATCTATGAAACTCGAACTAGAGTCCATGTACTCTAACTCAGCCTGGCAACTTGTAGATCTACCCGAAGGGGTAAAATGCATTGGATGCAAGTGGATCTTCAAGAGAATAAGATAAGCGGATGGAAAAGTAGAGACTTATAAAGCAAGGCTAGTGGTTAAGGGTTACACCCACAAAGAGGGAGTTGACTATGAGGAAACTCTCTCACCGGAGGCCATGCTTAAGTTTCATCCGAATACTCTTAACCATAACAACATATTTTGAATATGAGATATGACAGATGGATGTCAAGACAGCTTTTCTGAATGGCTATCTTGAGGGAACCATCTATATCGATCAACCAGAGGGTTACATAGAGAAAGGCCTAGAGCAGAAAGTCTGCAAACTGTAGAGATCCATTTATGGATTGAAACAAACTTCTAGATCATGGAATATCAGGTTTGATGAGGCTATTAAAGTCTTATGGATTTGATCAAAACCAAGATGTTTCAAATGAAAGAAAAGAAGATGCTCTTATTCTTTACAAGCCCGAATATATGATAGTCAGTGGGAGTAGTTAGTCGTTGTCAGTTGAACTCAAGATTTGATCATTGAGTGGTCATGTGGTGTATCATTAAGTATATAAGGAAAATAAAGAAACTATAAGATAGTTTAGTCAGTGAAAGAGTTGTCTTTCACTGGATACATAGACTTTGACTATGAGTCATACGTGGATTTTGAGAGTCAACATCCAAGTCTGTGTTCACACTAGGTGAAGGAGTCACGACAAGAAAGGTTGTTGGCAAAGTGTGATTGCTAATTTTATCATTAAGAGTTAATGTGTAGCAGCTTGTGAAGCAGCAAAAGAAAGCAACCTGACTCTAGAAAATTCTTAACTGATCTAGAAATTGTTCCGAGCATAGATCAGTCATAGACACCTAGAAAGTTTAAGGATTGGAGACATATCCTACCTACTTTAGGACAAGTGGGAGATTGTTGGGAATGGTGTCCTATAAGCATGAGATGTAATAGGACATTTATTATTTATTTAATAAAAGAGTTTATTCATTATTTTATGTGCATATATTTATGAATATTTTATGAATATCAATGAAAATTCCATGATTATTTATCTAACCTTAAACATTGTATATAAGTGTTATATACGGGAGGATAATGTTTAAGGATAATAACCAAAAAGCAATGTTCATAATGAATTTAATTAAAGTTCGGAATCTTTAATTAAAACATTATTAATACATGTCATTCCCATTTAGAATGGAACGGTGTTATCCGCACTGTTAATATGGTGAGATATTGAATGAGTGTATTTCGCATAATGAGATTATGTGGAACAAGGACACAAACACAATACGAATTTCTAATAATTTCCGTTAAGTATAGAAATTCAAATTGAGTCTATCGATGGTCATATATAGAATGATCTTAATCCTGAGTTCTTAACAGACTCCTATTTATGAATTTGTGTCTTTTGATTTACTCAGTACGGATTTTGAGACCCTGAATCCTATTCCTTGTATTTTGGAGACACGATGAAGTAGGTAGCTGGGAATATTATTATACGAGATGGAATCCATTCTTCTTGAGAAAGAAGTAGATAAATAATTCTCTTGAGGGTTGATTCGGTGCTTAGACCAGTAGGAGCTCCGATTCATGATTGTGTTTTATGAATCACTGTCCATTAGAGAATCAATGGTACTCAAGGATAAAGATATAATTAGAGAGGTTAACGAATTCTACCTGGCTCTAATTATGAATTATTTATGGAGGATTGTTCTATATGCAATGACTATATCAAATGGACACTTCACAGTTTAGAAGTAATTTATATCTATAATTTCGAGAGTGCAATTCCAAGTTTATAGTGGAGTAACTATTGAAATTAATAGAATTAATTAATTAATTAATTAAAGTGTTTAATTGATTATTAATTTTATTGGAGCTCAGGATTATAGGTTCATTAGTCCCCGCGTCGTCCTAGTAATTCTACCAGACACAAAGGGCAAAATGGGAATTTTAGAATTATAGAATTCTAAAATTAAACACTCGAAAATAATTAATTGAGAATTAATTATTATTTAAATAATGTGATTATTTAAATTTGAATTTGAACACATCTAGATTTATCCATTTAAACTTATTTGATAAGTTGTTCAATTTAGAATTCAAATTAATTTAAGTTTGACTTAAATTGGAATTTGAATTTGAGTCAAAATTGGACTACAGGATAAAGGATGATTTTTCTCTTCCTTCCCTATCTGATATTGGCGCCTACACAGGGATAAAATCCCCTAGGGTTGGCCGGCCATAAGAAGAATGGATAAGAGGAGATTTTGTTCCAAAATTCAAATAGGAGATAATTAACAAGCTTTATCTTAGAGATAGAGATTTGATTCCTTTTTGAAGTTTGACTTCTACTCTTTAAATATGAGAATGATAGAAAATTGTGAAAAACAATTTTTGAAACAATTTTTCAGCCCTAATAGGATTAGTGGCCGAAATTCTCAAGAAGAAAATAAAGGAAAATTTTTTCTCCAAAAATTCCACATCGTGCACGCGTTGGTTTTGTGAAAATTTGAGTGTTTATTGTAACCTGTTTTGTCTCATGTGTGCCCACACACATGTCTTCGTGAGATTCTAGGAATTGACGTGGAAGACATTGGTTTTCTAAACACAAAGCTTTGGAGCAAGGATTGTTCGAGGTCAAAGAACTCAAGTTATCAACCAAGTCGGCCTTCAGGTATTTTTCGTAATTGAGTTCTTAATAAATGAATTAATGAGATTAATTTATTCATGCATAAATTAATATAATCTATAGAGTATCTCAAAGGTTTTATGAAAATTTTTGTTATACACGATCCGCCTTTCTGCTGCGCTTCCGCATCCGAATTCAATTCGACAACCAACATCTTTTTGGCCACGTCTCCGCCAGCTGTAACAATCAATATTGTCGTCGCAAATAATGTACGAACTGGTGCCAAAACTGTTGGCGCTAGATTGGTTTTGGCGCCAACGGATATTAGCGACAACATATTGTTGATAATAATCCGTTCAATTTTAGCGATGACATGTCGTCGTAAATATAGAAATTTTGTGCGACGACATGTCGTCGCAAATACTTAATGCGACGACAAGTCATTTAAAAATTTTATTTTCTTTTAAGAGACGACATGTCGTCGCTAATACTATAATTTTAGCAACTATAAATGTCGTCGCTAATAACCATTTTTGTTGTAGTGAATTGTGAAGGAGAAATATCGTTTTTGCGTGTGTGTTTGATTTAGTTTGCTCAAATTGGTATATGGGTGGGTAGTTACATGATTAAGTTCAACTCTTAGCAAGTTGTTTTCAGTTTAGTCGATGACAAGAAAACATTTAATCTTTTGGTTAACTACTAATAAATTATGTAAGTAGTCTTTGGATGTTCTTCATGTTTTAAGTGCTGCATTATTAGGAATTCCAATGGGAATCCCACCACTGATATTGGACCGTGTGGCTATGAACAGACAAACGACCACAAAACATGTATCCATAAACAATACATGATTAGCTTCAAAGTAAGTAGTCTAGGTTCCTTCTTTTTTTTTTTTTTTTTTTTTTTTTCCAAATATGAGTCCCAAAAACATGGTAATGTCTCTTTGTCGGCTCCATAGTTTTAAACATATTTTCATTTTTAACTTGAAACGCTTTTGATTCAGGTCAGGAAGTTAAATATAATGTTAATTAATTCCTTGGCGACTACTTGTGTGCCTCTTTGTAGACCTATTGTATTAATTTGCATAAAAGTACAATATTTTGACGTTGAGTTTGAAATTTTTATGAAACTATATATTACAATTATGTGGTCCTGATCTTTAGAAGCTACTTTTCATTGACTAATGAATTCTTTTATGTCACGTCCATAAACCTGACTAATACAAATCGTTCAGGAGAGTGAACAAATTAATTATCCCTATCTTACAGCACAAAAGCAAACAAAAATTTGGGTATATAAAGAATACAACTAATATAATTAATGATTGTATAATAAAGCTAGAAGGTTACGGCAATATGTCTTTGAAAATAGCCCACAATTCAAGCATTTTTTTATGATATAAAGCATAGACAAAGGCCAGCGTATATCCCTAACTATCAGCAGTTTGCACTTGAAAAGGTAATTGGACATGTAATTGGAAAATCTATATTTTATATTAGAAAAAGGATACGATCATTATTGGCCTAGTGTGGTCCAGTCGAATGCCCTATTTGATACTCTTCTCTTTTTTTTTCGTATATTTATTTATTTTATTTTTTCTGGGAAATTTTTATAGCGTTCGTGATTAAAACTAATTTTTAATTTTAAACTAATTTAATAACTTTAAAAAGAATATGTACACATACCTTTTATAATTAACAATAGCTCCCATTCTCCCTAACTCAGTGCATTCATAATTCCATGAATTAATATTTAAGATTTGAGTGTGAGAATGTATATTCTCCTGGAAGTTAAAACCAAGTTAAAACCATGTTTCTCAACTTTTTTAGATCCATTTAAAAGTCCTTCAGTTTGCATATCATTAATCAAATTAAAAGAATATTACCGGTTTAGCTTGACAGGCTCAGAGTCGAGAACCACGATATTCGTTTCCATCCTAAAGGAGAAAACCACATGATTAAAGTTTTAGAAAGGCCAGAATAAATCAAAAAATCTGATGAACACGTATATTATATGAGCAATGAATTGCCTAACTTATCGAGAGAACTCGATTAATAAATCAAAAAATCTAGGTATTTGTTGTAAGGGAAAATATACTTTGCCACATCAAACAATGACCGAGCTCCACGTGGTCATCACTTGCCACATCAGCCAGCAGTCAGCGTTCAAAATTGAGTGTCATTCCAATGGTAAAAAGATCGACCGTATGAGGTACTTTAGGATAATTCTTGGAGGAACGCTCAGCAACAATAGGCTTGCAGCTGTCGACCCTACACGCAGTTGAGGCATGTATGAATTAAAATCTTCAATGAAGGCCCTGGTATATACAGACAAGTACCCCGGGGGCGGAAGGCTCGCCCTAAAGTTGGGGTCTAGAAGGAGGTACTCGAACCATCGTCTGTCCATGCGCCCCTCCTTGTACGCACGGACGATGTCTCTTTCCCTTGTCTTCGGTGCCATGAAATCTGTGGTGAATGTCGGCCGCTCCTTACCCACCTCCATGAATGCAATGGGGACACCTAAATATCGCCCGCTATAACCGGAGACCCTTCCTCTGACCTGAGAATCGGAGGACGCACTGGGCGTGGAGGTTTCCGCCTCCTCCCCCGACTCACCTTCGACCATATAGGTCGACGCTATCTTCATCATCCTGTGGATCTGGGACGTACTCCTCGACCACCCTCAGCACGGATCGCTATTGGTGGAGAAGGAAGAAGACTCGGTGGCAGGGGAAGGGTCCGGCCTCACAAGAGGCGCAGACAATGATCCCTCTCAATGGCTAACTCTTTTGGATGCCATAACTGTAATGACAAATCTAAAGTTAGTATCCTATGAGTCGAGAGGGGAGATAAGGATAAAGGTTAGACGTCAAATTGAGCTAACGCGCCTATGAAAGTCCAACTCAACTAAGAACGGTGACAATTCAAGCATAGCGACGATGATTCGAACTTATGTAAGAACTAGACGACGAGAACTCATACAAAGCAACAACCATTCAAACAAGTCCAGAAAATAAAACAGAAACCTAGACACAGACTCACTCAAAACTCTTGTAACCAGTTCAAAACAGTGCGAAAAATACCAAAATAAAGTTCTAGCATCCCTACCACACTATTTCTAACCATTCCCTCCAAGAAATCCACCGCAGGCCAGAGCAAAAACAGAGAACAGGGAAGAGAAGCAAACATTCACCACAACACAATAGACAAAACAAAAAAGGAGAAATAAAGGAGGGGTGCTTACCCGAAAACTAGGAGTGGAAGAAATGCAGGGACTTAGAGTGGACTTCATCTGAAAATCGCGAGTTTGTAGGTGGGGAATGTGAAGAAGGGTCTTGGAGAATTTTTGGCAAAGTGTCAGCTTATTTCCAAGGCGTTTCGAGTGATCAATGAGAACCTGAATATTTATAGTAGTGAAAAACCCTTGACGCTCAACCGTTCAATGAAATAACAGTGCATCCAATGGCAAAGGCGAAGGGACTCGATCTAATGGCGGTTGAGAGAGCGGAAAACATAAAGGGCACGATCCAACGGCCTGAATTTGTCCATTTAAATGCGATACCACATAAGCATGGTGACCGAACCGACGTGACGTTTACACTTCTCGAAGAGCTCGTAAGCATCAGAACCATCATTGCAGGGGAGGTTCGAAGTTAGGTTCTTACACCCAAAGCAAGCGAAGAAGCCAGAGAGAGTCCCATCGTAATTAACGCTTAAGGTAGTCCAAAAGAAAGTCTTGACCTGGGGCACAATGACTGAGCTCCACGTGGCCATCACCTGCCAGGTCAGCCAGCAGTCAGCGTTCAAAATTGAGTGTCATTCCAATAGTGAAAGGATCGACCGTATTAGGTACGTTAGGATAATTCTCGGAGGAACGCTCAACAATAGTAGGTTTGCAGCCGTCGACCCTACACGCAGTCGAGGCGTGTATGAATTGGAATCCCCAGCAGACCAATAGTGCCATAGAGGGATCGAACTGGGTGAAAGCCTCCGCATTGACTTGCTGAAATACAATAGAGATGCAGAAGGCAAGACGCTCAGCTTTTGACCCAGATCCAGAGAGTAACCTCTAAGGTGACAAGGGAAAATCCCTAGGTTACTTCTGGGTTTAGAGAAAGTTAGTAGCAAAGAAAATGATTACCTACCTATAAACCACCTAAAATGGACCGATGAAAATCTCAAAAGATTCACAGAGTCACAATAGTGGAGAAAGTAGGTGAATGAATAGTCCAAAAGATACTGAAAGGCTACAGTCTAGGCGGGTAGGATAATAGGCTACTCGAAAGAAACCGCCAGATGACCTCTTGTCACGGTCTGCCCAAGTAATCTGTGAAATATAAAAGGGGCAAGGCCCCAGAAGGATGGGGGGATGAGAAATTAGAGAGGAAAACGCCCGTGTAATCTAAGAAGAGAGAAAATAGTAGAAACTTCTCCAAAGTGGACGTAACTCTCTCATTATAGAGTGAACCACTATAATTTTTTATATTTTTCTGGATTATTTGCACTTGTACACCTATTCAGAAAACACTTTGAAGACTCACACACAACCAGTTGCACTTTTCTCTGATATTACAACATGTTTTAGCCAGTAACCTGATTGATTACTGGACGGTAATCCGGTATAATCTTGTTGATGAAATTTCACCATCAACAGTACAAGTTACTTCTTTTTTTTTTTGTTATACGGGCTTAAATATGTAACCGTCATCCCTATTGTTAGGCGGTGAAAAAAAAAATCACAATACAAGAAACTTGAAAAAGACTCTCACCATGGGTTATCAGGAAGAATATTTCTTAACAAGATATTAAGTTCAAATCGATTTAATTTGTGTCGTTCGGATAATCTAATTCTTGAGAGATGTATATATATATATATATATATATATATATATATATATATATACACACACACACATACCATTTGTTAATGAAAAATTCCATCTAACATTAAAAGCGTGCCCTCAAACTCATCACCTAGATTAAACGGAGACTTTAACAGACGAACATGCAAACAAAAACTTCTTAAACACAAAAAATTCTACAAAAACTATGATTTAGTTTTTTTCACAACTTAAGTTTTATTGTTACAGTATTTTTTCTTATTAAAATTTAAATTCAATTCTTTTACTATAATATTTTTTTTCACATATACACAACTCAAATTCTTAACTTGAATTGTAAAACAAACATATTCGTAAAAACTAAGCACCAATAGAGTAACAACCAATGGCACTCAATGCATTCATAAGTCAACAAAATCCTAATTACTAATTCAAGGACATGCTTTTAGTGTTGGACGTAATTGTACACAGACAATACGTAAAAATGTTGTCTCCTACAACTATATATCTAGGTATACTAACAGTAACAAAAGCCACAGTGAATTTATGGGGAGTACGTACCCTCATTTAGATTCTAGAATGTCTATTTCTCTTAATAAAATTTCTCTCCATTTTGAGTTGTGCATTTATTTTATAAGAAAAATTGTAATTATAACTTCACTCAATAGTTGGAACATATAACAATGGCTGGGTTTGGCATTATTTTTTGCTCTCAAAATTAACTTCTGCTTGTAGCAAAAATTGATTTTACTGTTTAGTAAATTTCTTTAAAGGTGCTTATTAAAGAATTTTTGAAGAATCTACAGCTAAAATCATAAACAGCCCAAAAAGAACTTTAACTTTTAAATTGTGTCGGAATCAGCATAGTACAATTAATAAAACTTTTATAATACCTATAATACTCCAAATGGAATTTAAAATTTACAATTTTCTCAATCTAAAATTCATACACGTAATAAAATATAATATAATATAATATAATATAATAATACAATAATATAATATAATATAATAGTAATATTGTAACAAATAATATCATAATTTTATTAATAAGTCTAATATTATTATTTTATCATATAATATAACATTATAATTATATTATAATTATTTTAATAATATGATATTATAAATATAATATAATTATAATATGATATTATAATTATTATTTTATAATAATATTATATTGTATTGATAAAATTATATCTATATTAATAATAATATAATAATTAATGTAATTAAATATTAATATAATTTTATAATTGTAATTTTAATTGATTATAGCGTATTATACGTTACGATTATATAATATATTAATTATAATATTTTTTTGTTAATATAATATAATAATGATTATATATTATAATATAATATAATATAATATAATCGTCATTTTTAATTATTCAAGTTATTAGTTTAATAATATTATTATATTCTATATCATAATTATATAATATATTGTATAATAATAGTTTTTTGCATTATATTAAATATAATAATAAATATATATTATATTATAATTATATATATTATAATAAAATATAATATAATATAATATAGTCGTAATTTTTAACTATCCACAACAATTTAATTTTATAATTTATCAAATGTAATTATACTGATTTTAAAACCATCACAACTATTATAATTATAGTTTACAAAATACTCAACTGGTTTGTGTAACATATGCTTTTTCTTTCAGCACAACTAAAAGTAATTTTTTTTAAATCTACAACAATACTAAACTAAGCCAATATCTCCATTCAAATAAATAATTTTCTCATTTTTTTATTTTATTGAAAATAATTTGAGACTCCATCGCTGTAACATTGTTACCTACCTATAAAAATATCTATTTTCTTCACACAAAAAAACTACGTTAATGTAAAAGTTGTCTTGGTCACTGTTGTGTGGGAAAATGTGACTGACACATGGACGAATGATAATACGACACGTGGCCTTAACTACTCTCCTCCAAGCAACAACCTTCAACACCTGCAGCTCCCTCCTGTTCCGCTATAAAGAGCCCAAGCACAAGGTCCAACTTATGGCGATGACTCCTTCTGGCGTCGACAGATCGTGCCGTCGAGCTTAAGGCGCGAAGATCCCTTGATCGCAGAAAGAACCACCAAGGAGGACAGTTAGGCTAAGCAGCACTGGCGATGAGGGGAATGTTCTTTAAAGGACGTGGCAAGTTGCGTATAAAAGTGGGCTACTACTGGGCCTACTAAGGGAGAGCACTTGAGTGCTTCTGCCTACGAAGGAAACCCTCTAAGCGAAGGAAGCCCAGTATAAAAGAAGGAAAACCCCCAATGGGGAAGGGGTTGAGATTTCAGAAGAGAAAAAAGAGAGTAAGAGAGAGTAATTGCTGTAAATTGTAATCTCCTCAAAAGAAATACAAAATCACAGTGGATGTAGCTCTAGTTTTATAGAGTGAACCACTATAAAACTTCTTGTGTTCATTGTTTGTGCACATATCTAATTAATACAATATACTCACTCTACAAATACCCACACGTTTACTACACACAGGCCGGTAATCCAAAGGGAGACCAAGAGGTAACCCGGTCGGTTTTTATTGGTGAAATTTGACTATCAACAGTCACAATTGCACATGGGAGTGAAATATTGAGAGAAAAAGGTTAATAAGTCCTTAAAAAGGTGTTTGATATGTAATCAGTGAGAATTGTATTATTGAAAAAGTGATAAATGACAATATAATTATCGTGTTTGGTTACATACAGTAATCTTTTTAAATTTTTAGAAATATCATTTTATTATGTTTAATTATGCACACTAATGTAATGTAATTTTTCAATAAAATCAACAACTTTAAACATTTCAAAACTAATTAAATTTGTTAAATTGAGTAATTATGGATCTGTTTGTTTTCATTTCTGAAAATGTTTTTCACGTTTTTCGATGAGAAGAAAATGAAAACAGGTTAAAGATAGTGTTTGGTTCAACACCATACCAAAAATGAAAACAAAATCATTTTTGTATTTTTCTTAAAAATCATCACCATTCTGAAAACGAATTCAACTCATTTTCATTTTTTCCGTTTCCATTTTCTCTCCTCTGAAATTTTTTCTGCCCTTCACTTCTCACACGCGGTCTCCTTAAATTCTCCATTCCCTTCTCGTCCTCTTCTCCGGTCACAGTTCGCCAGTCTTCTCCAGTCACAGTTTGCCGGTCTTCTCCGATCTGGCTTCTCTGGTCTTCTCCAGTCTCTCATCTCCAGTCTTCTCCAGTCTCTCATCTCCGCACATCCCCTACTCCCCCAAATCAACGAACCCTGCACCTGCGTCGCTCCTACTCCTCCAAATCAAGAAGGTTGTCTTTTGCAAATTCCACACTTGGTATGGTTTTATTTGTTTACCTGTCAGTTGTATGTAGACGATGGATTATATGAATAGTTTCTATATTAGTGTAATTTGGTATGTAATTTAAATTATTTTATTAATTATTAGTGTTTTTATTTGAGATTTAATTAATTATTTATTTATTAAATTATTATTTTAAATACTATTATATATTTTTAAAAATTAAACCACTAAACACAATTTTAATTTTTTTTAAAAAAAATTAAATTAATCTTTAAATAAAACTACTAAATATATTTTTAAAAATAATTTTAAAATAAAAATAAAAATATTTTTTATTTTTATTTTTATAAAAAAATAAAATTAATTTAAAAACGAATTTCAAACGCACCGTGTAAACCCCTCCCGACATTAGCGCAACCAATGATGTTTCCTGTTGGTCGAGGCCCAAAGAAGCCGGGTGAAGTGGTGGTGACAAGATAGCCAATTGCTTCACCACGTCAGCAATTAGAGGACCACATAAGATGTCGACTTCCACGTGTGGTGGTCCCACATACATCCCCACAGCTAAGCGACAAAACTGTGGGCCACGTCAGAAGGTTATGATTGATCGTGCAAATTGATCACCCTTGAGGGATTACTCACGTAGTAGAGGGAGGCATACTGAATTCATTACTCTCATTAATTTTGGCAACTTGCTGCTGCATGCAATCTGGAGCACCGGACAAGTATGCATCTGATTAATGGCAATGGTCTTTTTTTTTTTTTTTTTTTTTTTGGGGGGGGGGGGGTGGGAATTTTCAAGTTTGTCATTAAAAAAAATATAACATTGTTTTATTTCTATCATCAATTTTTTTAATTTTATAATACATATTCATATTTTTAAAGAATATTTTTATGAGAAAAATATATAGTTTATCATAGTGTTATACACACTTATTATTTATAAATTTTAAATAATTAAGTATTATCTTAACCTTTTATTTTTTTATAAATTGAATGACAATTGATTATTTTTTTAATGGAGTGACATAAATAAATTTTTTTTTTACTATTTTGAGTGGAATTTTTAGTTTCTCCCCTCTTTTTATTGGTAGGATATATTTTTGAGAAAATATTGGTAGGATATTTTTCTTATTCTATTAAAATACGTTTCATATTCTACCAGAATATTTTCTAATGGCTAATAGAATGATGAAAAACAATAGTTATTCTTGTAATATTCCATTGCTTTTCTTTTCTTTTTAAAGAATAAAAAAAGAATCACTAAGGGTCCATTTGGTATGAGGGTTAAAAATAGAGTGATTTGATTCATATGAGTTTTGAATTGTGGGGTTTGAACTTGGGGTTCAAATCATGAATCTTTGGGTTAGAATCATGTGTGGTGTGAATCAAGGGTTCAAATTGGCCAAAACCAAAGGGAGGGTTGTTTTATTTTTTTGGGTTTAGCTGGATTAAAACATCACTTCAGAATTCAAACTGATTTGATTAAATGTGAGTTTAATTGGACTGGATTCAAACAACTTTTTCATTTTTACAAACAAGCACTTGTGGGAACCAGAATCTGAGTTCAAATAAGCAAAACCCTTATACTAAACACAATATAAATTTAGTTACACCCTGTGGGCTTTTTTTAGTGAATATTGCATTACCTTTATTTTTTTTTAATGAATACCATCTGGCATTTTTTTTTTTCCTCAAATTAGAAACTGCATGCCTTCGCCTAACCTATTTTTACTACGAGAGAGAAGAGAGAAGAGAGATTGAGGGAAAGAAAGAGTAGGAATGTTCACGGTCGGTTTAGGTAGTTTTTTTTTTAGAAACTATCAACCAAACTAAAAATAATTTTTCTTTTGGGTGGTTTGGCCAATTTGATATTTTTGACAAAAATTAAATTGAACCAAATCACTTGTAAGTGGTTTGGGCGGTTTGAGCTTAAGACTAAAATAGTTTTCAATAATTCATAAAATTATATAATCGTTAATCCATAAAAATAAAAATAAGATTCAAGTTTATAATATAACTCAAAAATAGCAAATCTATAAAAGTTCACCATTAAAAGTTTTAACACAAACCAACAAAAATATGAGGGTATATTTTATAAGTGTAGAACATTTATTATGACCAATAAAAACTAAAATAAACATAAAAAATATTTTAAAATTTTAAAAATTATATATGTATATTTTTGGGTAGATTATTGGGTGGTTTAAGGAGTCAAAACCACAAACCAAACCACCCAAAAAATTAGATTAAAAAACCGACCAAATTACTCAATAATCTAAAAATAATTAACGATTTGGTTTGGTTTGATTTGGATTGGGCTATTTTCGCTGTTTGGCAGATCTTTTGAACACCCCTAAGAAAGAGAAAGAGAAAGAAAATAGAGGGGGGAGGGAGAGAGAAGAAGATTGTGATAGGAAGGGTGCACAAAAAGGAAAAAAATGGTAATAAAAGAAAATAAAAAACAAAGTAAAGTTTGATTTGGGGTAATTTAGTCTTTTATATTGAATGGCTAAGAATAGAAGAGACGATATTGAAAACAGAGGTAATATTGATTTCACATTAATTTTTTAAGAGTCAATTCTTAAAAAAAATAAAAAATAAAAAAAAAATAAAAAAAAAAAAATTTATTGATAATCACTTTTTAAGTTTTGATTCTTTTGAATGTTAAAAATAACATATGAATACAACATTTTTTTTCTTTTTTTTTTTGCTTGCAAATACAACTTTATATTCGTGTAATATTAGTTGAACCTTTTTTTTCTGATAATATTCATTTGCTAAAGCTGAAACCTTAGTAGGATTTCATATGCATGTGAAATCCTACTAAGGTTTCAGTTTTTGTTATCTAAATAGAAAAAAAAAAAAAAAAAATTAACCATCATCACTCTTTGAGGGGATGTAAAAAGTTAATGCTAATTAAATTGCCAGTCTTGGTAGACTAATGGGCTGTTCGGTTAGAGAGTTGTGGAGGATTTGAACTCAAAATGTGATTTCAACTCTTACTTAGTTGCATAACATTTTGAATTGGAATTTGGATTTAGGGTTCATTTTAACCCAAAAATGAAGGTTCAAATCAACTTTACCCCCCTCCACCTAATGTTCTTAAGGTTTTAATTCAATTTATTGTTCAAAACTCAATCGAAAGATCCCTATCAACTATTTTCACTCACATTAGTGCTAATAATGTAACCAAACACCGGTTCAAATTTTATTTCTTGTTTAGACCGTACACCATCAAAAACCAGTTCGAACCATAGAAATCCCACATATAGATTAAAACCTTAAAATTTAAATCCACACAATTCAAACCCGCAAAGCAAACGAAGCCTAAGAAAATAACAACCTAGAATAATGACCCTCTATCTCTACTCACGCACTGCCTCCCTCTCTTATTAGGGTCGGAATCTGGCACCACCTTAGGTTAAGTTGCCGTGTCTCCATCCAAGAGAAGAGGATGATATATGGAACTTTGCCAATTGTGGAGCATTGGGTCCAGTGAAAAATAACACTGATGAGCTCCATGCAAGGGCATCATGGTTGTAGATATGGAGACGATTAGTTGTGACAGCTCTGGAGCTTGCTCGGTGAAGGCCGACCTTTGTGAGTCCATTGTTGTGGGATACCAGATCGAGAGAAGAAAGGTGTCTTCATCAGATGTGTGCGTGCAACATTTGTCGCTGGTCGAAGATGGTTTGATGGTGGTGGTAGTGGGTGTTATGCTTTTATGGTGGTGTTATCTTTATTGTTTTTTTTTTATCTATAATAAAGGAAATGTAATTCTCATCATGTTTCTATATTCTAATAACGGTGGTGGTTTCTCCATATTCTGATTTTATTTGTGCATCCCACCCGTCTTATATTAACATTGATAACGTATGTGTTGGTTTATGACTAGAGTTATTCATAGGTTGTGTCACTCATTTCCCCAATATTTGAGATTTGGTCTTGATCGACTCGCATTATTAATTGACAATAGTAATTCTTTTTAACAACTTTGACCCCGCTTAATTTTGTATATACCGAGCGGATCTTTCACGAGTGGATCTCAATACTTGTGTTCACCACTATCCTTCATACATATTCACTAGTTGATTCAATCAATATTTGTGGTCGAATTCTCTTATAGTTGGTGATCATTTATAATTATATCTATGTATGTGTCTTTGTTAATTTTAAAATGATTTTTTTCCTTTAAATAAAAAGAAAGGAAAATAACAACCTCATAATGTTCCTCTATCCTGACTAGAAAGCCATTTATTTCCAAATTTTCCACATTGAGTATTTTTTTTAGGAGTCATTGTGTACTTATGCAAAGGTAATTTATCACAGTGCTCCCAAGTTCCATCCCTCAATCCCATCAACCATATCATGAAAATGATAAGTTTCTTTAACTTGACAAACAACTCACGTGCAAAGCCATTTTCTGATGTGGTTAATCAATCGACCGAAAATGAGTACCCTATATTCATAGCAACGTGATCTGATTAATCAATAAAAGCAAAAAGTAGTTGACTAAACAGATACACGTTTGGAACTTGGCAAATCAACTGTCTTATCGTAGCTTTGAAGGGGGTATTATTGTAAGATAGAAAATGAGAGAAAACTGAATTCTAAGGTCCGTATTATAATTTAAATCATGATTTATAATTTATTATAATATTTTTTTATAAAAAATATATATAAATTAAAAATAATTTTAATTTATGAATTAAACGTCTTTTAGAAGAATGTGAACAAGCCTCTTGCATCAGGATTACGCAACAGGGTTGAAACAAAATACCATTAATATAGCAAATGCTTTTTAAACATCAGATACTGTCTTACATTAAGCCTCGTTAGACATCCTTTTTGTTTTTAATTTCTTAATGCAAAAAAAAAAAAAAAAAAAAAAAAAAAAAAATCTTCTTGTTTTTAATTTTTTTTAAGTACAAAACATGTATAGTAGCTACTTGTTAAATAATAAAAAAAAGGTTTAGTAACTACTTGTTTAATTTCTTTCTTTTTTTAGGATTCTTCTTTTGCAATAAAACTCAGAAAAAGTTGAAACTCAAGTTACAATTTTATTTAAGTCTACGTTCTTTTAAGTTCCAACTTTATTCAACTTTACTCAACTTTATTCAAGTTACAACTTTAACTCAAGTTATAACTCAAATTTAACTCAAAAACTACACTCAAGTCACACTTTAAAAGAACATGCCCTTTATTTCTTTCTTTTTTGTGTGTATATAAATATAAATATGTTTTAGTATGACGACCTTTACTTTTAGTTATTATTACTACGTACATACTTAATTTATGTCTTAACATCAACTACTTATAATTATGAAGTTTTCTTTTGGTTATATTTTTTTCCGTGTGGACATAATACTAAATTATCGTCCATATACCATTGTCATTCATTTGCAGTTTGCATAATAGCATCATAAGAACAAAAATATATTTTGTGACTTGAGGTTGCTAAGCATAGCCTCATAGTCCCGTGATCTTTACTTACATTACATAATCTAACCATATCCATAAATATGGTTTACTTCAAACATTTTGCAGCGTTTACCAATTGCGTGTAGATCTCATTACCCACTTACCCACACTCCACTGCTTCATCCTTTCTGCATTCCTAATAATAGATTTTAAGGAGCCGGTGCCTTATCCGAGCTTCTTACAACATGAACAAACTTAGTGAGCTTTGACTCAGCAAGTAACAGTAGGCCATAATAAATGCAAACAATAACGCACACTCATATATGCATACATGTCATATATCCTAATGTACTATATGCGGTTTTATGGATTTCTTCTTTTATTTCATACTTTATTCAACTATCGTTTTTGAGTCATTCGTATTATATTCTAACGTTCCAAATGACTTCGTATATTTTTTCTTTTTCTTTCATCTCATACTTCTTTACGACTATCATACTCTCACATGGAACAGTTGCCGTATTGCAATTTCATGTCTTTTATTTCTTTACGACTTCCGTACTCTCATGTGGAACAATTGCCGTATTACAATTTCATGTCTTTTACTTCTTATGGGCCCCATCCTGTTGTACCATTGCACACATTCCAATGAGGAGTGGGGGAGCTACCCAAAATAACCAACTCACTCATGGTTTTATAATAACCTCTCTTTTGTGGATGCCGGTACAAACAGTTTTAGTTTCTTATTTTCTCTTATATCTTTTTTTGAATATCGTCTTACTGTCATATTTTCTTATTATGACAATAATTTTAGCCTTATTTTGTGTTTTTACGCATTTCTATCAATTTCCTATGAAATTGACCTTACTGTAAAAGTTTGACCTTTCGTTGACTTTGACTCTGACTAACCCGGACTTTTCGCATATTGAAATTCTACTACTACTTAAAGTCCATAAGTACATTCATAGCATCATACATCTTGAAACATTCATAGCACCATACATCATTCAAGAAACATCATTCTCATTCTAACATTCATTGAGCATGTAACATGCACAATTCTGTGCAACACAGAAGAATTATTAAGTTCGTTCATGTCATAGACAAAAGTAAACTACTAGTACTTACATGCATTTCAGTTATAGCATAATTCTCTACTCGCCAAGATTTCTATCCTTTACTACTAAGTTCTGTAAATAAACTCCCATCTAGACGGTGAGATTAACCTTTAGTATGCTATTTTTATTTAGCACAGTCATTAAAGAATTAAACCTTTCTTAGAACATATTTATCACTTTTATTAAGGATCGTAAAAATTTATAATTTCTATTATAAGGACTAATTAAATCCTCATAACTCTATCTTCCATAATTGCCTTTACAAGTTCGTGAATTCATAATCACTACAACAAAAATACCCATTTGCGACGACTTTTTTTGCGACGACATTTGTCGTCGCAAATAATGCCCGTTTAAAAAAATTACAACGTCGTCGCTAATAATTTTTTTGTCGTCGCAAATAATATTGCCGCGCAAATTTCAATGGCGCGGATTTTTCGCGCGAATTAACCCACGTTTTCCCAACGACAATCCTCATTATTTGCGACGACATGTCGTCGCAAATAATGGAAAATTATTTGCGACGACATGTTTTCATTGTCGTCTCAAATACTCTATTAGACGAGGGGGAATGGGCGGGAAAAAAAATTATTTACGACGACATTTTTTCATTGTCGTCGCAAATACTCTATTAGAAGTAATCGCAGCAACCTAAGGTATCCAAGCCTACATGGTCGCTTATCATACTCACAGCATCGCAGTAAGAAGGTTAGTACATTTATTTTTTGATCATTATCGTATTTATATGTTTATGATTCTTGTTCTGGGTGGCACATCTTGCAGTTATGGTGTGCGAAATCTTTAAAGTTGTTTTTTTTTGGTTTTTTGATTTTTGGATTATATGAAAAATAAGTCGTTATCTTTGCCCGAAATTTAGTTAGAATTTAAGAATATAAATCTGTAATTTATTTCACAAAGCCGAGACAAAGACCCAAGAGTCGATGTCTGCTATAGACAATTGGGGGACATGCATCGTCATGGGGACTCTTGGGTTAATACCGATCTGAAATGGACTTTCGTAAGCATTTTTACTTTTCTTGTTAAATTTTTTTTTTATATTTAAATAGTGGTTTTATATCACGTAAAAATACTTATAATGTCTTATTATGTAGAACACTGGAGGAGGAGAGACATAGAACACAGACTACTTCAAAGCGACTAGATCTCCCTTGATGAGCATAGGGTTTTGGAGCAAGTTCTTGGCACGCGTAGAGGACATAAGAAAGGAGTGGGTCCGATGCTCTCCCAAAAGCATTACTCTGGGGCTTCTCCTTCATCCGTTGGTTCATTCTCGGACGCAACATCATCAGCTTAACCTGAGGCTGCGCGTATGGATCGTTATTTAAAGAAATCATATCAGGAACAAATGAAGATTTATGACAATCAGGTAAAGATGTTAGAGTTGTGGTCTAGATTGCAGCCTAACATCCAATTACCTACGATTTCTCATCCAGAACCAGTTAACCTAGACGCTCCTCTGCCTCCTTCAGATGATGACAGTCCTGATGATGACGCTATTGGCGATGCTGCAAACTTAGAGGAATAGTTTTGTATGATTTTTCACTTTATTTAGACTTTTATATTTTGTTGAACATTATATATGTACTTTATCTGGTATTCATAACATATTTTATAAATTTATTTAGATTTATTGTTTTTAATACTAATTTATATTTTACTTTTAATGTATCTTAATAAATTATATTTAGTATGTAATATAATAATGTTTAATTAAAATTATTAAAAATTATTTAATTGCCATTTTTAAAAAAATCGGGAAAAAAATTATTTCCGTTTTTGCGACGACATCATTATAAATGTCGTCGCAAAAAAATGACTATTTGTGACGACCTTTTACGACGACATTTTAACTTGTCGTCGCAAAAAAATTTGATTTTTGCAACGACGTTTTGAAAAAAGTCGTCGCAAATAATTTTAAATCACGACAAATTAACCAACGAATTATTTGCGACGACAGTCGTCGCAAAATATAAATGTCGTCGCAAATGTATTTGCGACTACTTTTTTGCGGCGACATATTTGCGACGACGTGTCGTCACAAATACTATTATTTGCGACGAAGTCGTCGCAAAAACCACTTTTTCTTGTAGTGAATTAACATATCCCATGGACATCATATGTTCTAAATTACTTGTCATTAATCATATTATACTTGCCTCAATTCCGTGTTAAGCGGTTCTAGTAATACCCGCTTGTCGTGTTCCATTACATATTTCCTTAAAATTATTTCAAGAAGAATCCATAAATGCTTTTAATGATGCACTAGCATCATTCAAGCATTAGACATTCAATTCTAAACTTCAACGAATCTGTTCGATTCACCTCGATTTGCATGCAATCGGTACCGAACCAGTTTTATCAGAATTGAATTTGGTCAAACGGAGGTCATCGTTGCATTCAGTATGTCGAAAAGAGTCGGGATATGGTCTCAGATAGTCAACGGGGGTCGGTAGCCTAAGAAACGACACCTCGTCAGATTTCGGCCTTCGGTGACGGCGGCGGTGATCGGACGGTTTTACCGCGGCAGACTTTGGTCCTACCATATCTAAATCGACCTTTCTGAGTCCATTGGTGCGGTCAATTTCACACGATTAAGCTTCTAACATCATAAATTTAACCTGTAAATATCAAACAATTCGAAGACTTAGATTTTCATCAACCGGTAATGGAATCTCAAAATTGACATAGGGTCTTTCTTCCCCGAACCTCTTTGAGCATTTTGACACCTGTAACACACCTCATCGCCTCCGGAAACCATGGGTTCGATCTCACCTCGACGGCGAGCAACGGCAACCTCAAATCTAAACGTGCGATGGCGAAATCATGCAAGTGGGTAATGGGATCTACACGTAATTGGTAAACGTTGCAAAGTGCTTGAAGTAAACCATATTTGTGGATATGGTTAAATTATATAATATATGTAAAGATTATGGAACTATGAGGCTATACTTAACAACCTCAAGTCACAAAGTAAATATGTTTTTGTTCTTATGATGCTATTATGTAAACTGTAAATGAATGATAATAGTATATGAACGATAATCTAGGGTTACGTCCGCACCAAAAAAATATAGTGAAAAGAAAAATTCATAATTATAAGTAGTTGACGTTAAGGCATAAATTTACATATCTAGTAATTATTACCAGAAATAAGGATAGTGACATCAGTTTTTTGGGTTTTGTAAATCTGGTCCCCTCAATGTCTTTTGATAAACTCAAAAAAGTAATTAGCAGCCGATGATTGAATTATGGGTGATGTCTTTTCCTTAAGCACTTTACACAAGGAAGACAATTTAGGAAAAAACAAAAGAAAGTGGAGGAAAAATCCCATTTTTCTAGTTCCTGTTGGAGACCCCAATGTGTGGACCCCAATACTACATATATATTTAAGCAAAGCTTTCCCTAGTTATAGCTCATCCGCCATTAAAAGCTTCTGTACTACTACTACTATTCAAGTTTCTGAACAGAGAAATCAAACCAAAACCAAAAAACCTCATTCTTTACTTGACCTCATTTAACTACAGCACTCAATACTTTCTCTCTTTTCAATCTCTTCCCGAGTTCTTCATCAAATGAGGCCTTTTTTCACAGTCTCTCTTCTTCTTTTGTCTCTTCTACTTTCTGAGCAAGTTCAAGGTAGATATACAAAAACTTTTGTTGTGATTTTAGTAGTTTATTTCTGTCTTTGTGATTTGGTTTTGAAATCATATATTTGCCTTTTCTATTACAGGGATTCGTTTGGAGAAAGGATACTACATGTCAGTTGAACAACACAAGTCAATCCATATTCTGGTAGTTACATAAATATATATATATATATATATATATTGCAAGTTACAATTTAAGTTCTAATTTATATATTCAAATTGAAAACTTGTATATATTCTCTTTTATAATATGCTTCTCACCTTTTTCTCTCTCTGTATTTTTGCTCTTAAACTCAGGAGAAGGAAAATACTTTGACCAAAACAAACAACATTGGTGTCACCCAAGAGGCTGTTGTCTGTAAAGATGGAAACTGTTCAGGTACCAAGAAGAAAAGAGTCTCTAGAGTCTCCAAGAAATCATACCACTGGTTACCAAGCATTCACGAAGATTACTATGGACCTAGGAGGCACAGATCCAGACACCATTAATTAGTTTTTGATCTCTTCTCTTAGTTATAGGTTTTCATTCTGTTCACCTCTATAGCTATAGTAGTTCAAAGTAGTACTTTCTTCAAAGCCATAAGAGTTCATGGGTTTCAGAAACTCAAACCCATAATCACCATGTACCATGAGTGAAAAAAAAGAAGAAAGGAAAAGAAAAGAAAATTTCCCATGAACTTAACAAATAGACATTTCTTGGTTAAATCTACATGGGCATTTTGTTTTAGTCATACAAAATATTCCCACAAATCAATTAGTCCTTCAAAGAAGCAACTTTTGTTTGAGAATCTACATATACATCATGAAATTCATAAGTCCCATGTGTGATATTTTGATATTTTACATCTACATGGTCTCGTTTCTACTGTTGCAGGAAATAATAGAAAACTTTTGAGTGTCACACCATCTACTACCACTACCACCACCACCACTGCCAAGGTTGGTTATTAATTAGTTACCGAGAAAACAAGTTGGCAAGAGTTTCTGAATTAATTAAAAAAACTCCATTTTTGGCCAATATTCATATATAATACATATAATGTATAACTCTCATGCTCTAAATGATGTACAGAATGAGAAGAATGGAAAGACTAAAGCTAATCCCATTTCAAATGGCGAAAAGGGTACTAATAGATCACAAAACTATGGTCATGGGGAAGAAGAGAAATCCAGTAGTAGTACTGTTAATTCGTTGAGTACTTCTGAAGAACACCCAGAGTACGCGCACTATCCGGACGTAATAGACCTAGCTGAGATGGACTATTCTCCAGCCAGGAGAAAAACTCCAATACACAACTGATCATGAATATTATTGTAGGCAACAAGCAAAAAAAAAAGAAAGAAAAAAAAAAGGGATCCAAGCAAAACAAGAGAGAGAGAGAGAGAGAGAGAGAGAGAGACAACATTACGAGAATGCTGCAGTTTTTAGCGCTAGGAATGGTTTTTGTAAATATAGTATATTCAATTATTTATTATATTAGATTCTATTCTCATTCATATAATATCATTTTGAGATGATTGAGTCAAGAGCACTTAGGGGTTCGTTAAGAAGTGTTTCTTTTTGTACGTTTCTTTTCCTTCTATTGCTAATTTTGAAGCTCACTAAGCCTTTGTATGCTGTCTTCCGTGAATATAATAATATTGAAAATATATGGGTAATATATTTACATAGTATCAGTTGCTTTTCAGCATAGAAATGAAGTACTGTGTTTTTTATATTTGCTCCAAATCACGACCATATTAGAAGTTATTAAAGAAAAGGGGAAGTAGCGGTTGCATGCATAACCTAGCGTTAATTGCACACCAGACTCCATTATAAGGTGAAGAGTTAGAATACCCCTTTCACAAGTATTAATATATATATATATATATATATATATATATATATATATTAAAACAGCCCGAGTGATATGAATGTATCATATGACAAAAGTAATTTTTGTTAATTGGAAACCGCGGCATTTGTACGTTAGTCCCTAATAGGTTAGACATTATTCAAGTTATTCGAGGCAGGATGTGTAAGGGCATTCCCCAGCCCGCATGAACTTAGGTGGATATAAAGACAGGTATGAGGAATAAAAAGGAGGTAAGATATGGACATGTGAGAATTAGCATACCTGCTCCGCTCCGTTGCAATCCTAAATTAGGATTTGATATAACAGATTCCTAACTGATTAACAAGTCGGCCTTCTTAACGTGCAATAGGCTTTCTTTATATCTTTGAAAAAGCATTTAAGTGGTAGCTAGGGCATGGACAAAAAAAATACACTCCACTTGTGAGAACAATATTGAACTCTCAAATCATAACAAAATTGTATATATTGAACATATAAGAAAATTATGACAATTTAATGGAGTTAGATGATGATCTAACAATTCAAAACTAATCTTAGGGTAGGATATTTCTCTTTTACCATGTTATAGAATCATCCATACATATCTACTAAAAAATAAAGAAAGAAAGAAATAAGTATATGACCAAGAAAGAAAAGAAAATAAAAGAAAATTATAAGAAAGATTACAAGTTACAAGATGATCAACAAGCGTGGGGACATATTTAATCAGTGATATGTATTTGACCTCTATTCCCAGAATGTTGGGGCCAAGCGTGGGAATATTCGACCTCTATTCCCAGAATGCGTGTGAGTGGAAGGGTGAAAATCCATGTTCACCCCGCTGCCACCCCCGACCTCGCCCAAATGGTCACAAAGCCACGCCTGGCCACCACCCCCTGGCCTCGCCCAGAAACTGGCCACGAAGCCACGTCTGGCTGTCACCCTTTGGCCTCGCCTAGGTGGCCACGAAGCCACGATGGCTGCCATTTCCTAACCCAGCGACCAATTACATCCCTTTTTGAGGTAAACATTCCTCTGAGAGTATCAAAAGCTGCTCCCTGAACCTCACTGAAAATGCTTTACCGACAAGGATATCTAGAGGGGGAATTTCGGCCAAGGTCCCGGTTGGCTGGCAGGAAGACTCCCTCCCCTAATTTTCACGATCCTGGCCTATAAATACCATTGCCCAAACCTCTCAAAAAGACAGACAAAAAGACAGGAACAATACACGGGAAAAAAGGGAGAAGGCAGATCAAGGTATCCTGCTCTAACTCCTCCGATTTTTCTGGTTTCTATCAGAGCGACCGACGAAGAATCATATTCTCCATAACTTCCGGCGGAGTCCCTCTAGAACAAGTTTCTAGGCGTTCTCCCCATTGGAAGTTGTAACAAGAGCTCCTAAAACACCGAAAGCCCTTAATCACAGCTCAACACCTCGAGATTGACTATTTCACTTCCTTCACACACTACGTCTGTCGGGATCGTTTTATTCATAAATAGATAGGTATAACTCTATTACCCACTTAGAAACCTCCTCCATAAACTGGTCACGTTCCTCTCCCACACTATACGCTCACTGGGAGATCCCCATCGGAAATTTCTCAACGTCATGGAGCTGAAGCCGCAACGGGTGTCGCCTTCGGATACTGTCTTCCTCGGGGACATCCGGGTTTTGTTTACCTTAGCCTGGGCTAACCTCATCATCCCGGCCACCGTCGACGCCGGGAGGTACTCCCAGCAGCTCTCCGACCACGTCAGTCGGTGAGAGCACAGTCACAGCGAACCAAACGAGGCCACGAGTTCTACACCTTCCACGTCAATAGGCCCTCTCCAAAAGAGCCCCAACATTTTGCGACTCCACTAGGGAAGCTAAACTAGGGCTTCCAAATGGCTCCTACTAATAGTAAGAAAATGAAGACTACGCTCGATAGGGATTCACAGGGGACAAAAATGTCCGTCTCGGACCACGAGGTCGCCGCCCCTAATGGAGCTAAGGCTTCAGGGGCTGGCCTCATGCCCAAGGAGCCCTCATGCACGAGGTGGCCGAAATGAAGAATTCCTTTGCTCAACAAAACACTCGGCCCATGCCAGGAAGAAGTCAGGGAGGACTTCCTGACCCATACAGACGTGGTTTCTCTTCTCGAAAAGCATCTCTATAATACCTCTCCCGAAGACCTGGACTTCATCCCTAGACCTCCTTATTCTCCCGAAGTATGTCACAAACCATACCCCAAAGGATACAAGACTCTGAGGTTCTCCCTTTTTGACGGCAGGAAAGGGAATCCCAAAGAGCATATTAGCTGCTTCTTAGATATGCTGGGGCAATACTCCAACAATAAGGACCTAAGGCTCCGAGAGTTTTCAAAATCACTCACCAATCGAGACTATACTTGGTACACGACCCTGGCTCCAGGGTCTGTTCGATCGTGAGAAGAAATGGCAAGCCAGTTCTACCAGAAGTATTTCCAAAACGAAGAAAGGGTCACAACTATCACATTACGTAACACTCGGCACAAGCAGGGGGAGCACTTCATGGATTACGTCCATTGCTTTCGCGACCTGGCATTAGATTGCTATGACAATAGTGGTAAGGGAGAGCTGGTTGAAATATGTATCAACAACATTATCCCAAAATACAGAATGTATCTGGAAAATGTCGGGATTAAGCAATTCTCAAAATTGCTTGAGGCCCCCAGAAGGACTTTCTAGTCGGTAAGGATCGCATCAGGACCCCATAGTTGTAGGGAAAAAAGGGAAGTTCCCCACTCGTTAGCCATATCGGACAAACCCCCATGGAACTATCCACTGGAGAGGAGGGAAAGGGACAGGGAAAGACCGGAGCAGCCACCCGTCCCTTGTACAGACGAAGAATTTCACGCCATTCTCGACCAATGGATCCAAGATGGGATAGTCCACCTTTTTGCACCATGAAGACACCTGACAATGGATGATAAAAAGCATCCGCGACACTGCCAACTTCACCAGTACGTCAATCACCCCATAATGGAGTGCCATATCCTGCGAAAGATTTTCCATGCCAAAATCAACAATGGCACCCTTGAGCTCCCGCCTAAAAAACAGACAATCGACCTAGACCCATTACCCCGCCACCATGACAGAGAAACTTACGCTATGATATCCTGCCTAACGAAGGATAAGGGGAGGAGGAATCTAGAGGAAAAATGCAATCACGGCAAGAAGAACAAAAGCCGCCCAAAGGAGCATCGGAGGCAACAAGGAACAACGGACGAGCCCTTTGTTGTACTCACGGCCCACCAGAACATTATGGTACATCCCTTCCGGCACCAAGCATCTAGGAAGATGGTGCTAGGACGGAAGGGAAGGGATCGAAAGAAGCTCCGGCAGGAACCAACGCTCCGGGACCTACGCTTGCGAAGGACGATGCGTTGGATGCCGACGCACCACCAGACATACATGTTTTGAGAATGCATGAGCTGCTGGGACATCACCAAAGGACCAGTAGGGGAGAAGACGAGGGAGACACGTCAGGAAAACGACAGGGAGATGGGTCGGCATCCGATGGACTAACACGGGCCATGCCTGAGTCTCATTATGACCTCGCCATTAAGAAGTTGTGAACTGAGCTTTTCACAAAGGAACTTCTGTTGGAAATGTGTCCATAAAGTGGGATGTAATTTGTTATTTATGAAATGACAAATGTAAGACATTATTATTTTGCTGATTTTATAAAATAAGATAAAGTTATGTTTTGACACATACTCAAGAGTGTTTATGATATTGCTTAGTCCATAAACCGTTACCAACGAAAAGAAGAGTCGGGGAACCCTGCCGGACAAACTCTTCGGATACTGCTTTAAAATAGATATTCGCAGTCTTAGGATTGATTGGGCAATCGAATCCGATTATGACCAATAGATCGAACCATGTGATGCTTGGTCTCGGGGCATGGGAGTTGGACTACGTGGTTGATCTAGACATGCTCGCAACATGTTGAATAGACCATGTGACCGATTAGGTTAGAGTAAAACCCGTTTACACAACTCTAAACCTAATCATCACAACTTAAGTATATTTGTATAATTATCTTAATCTCAAGTGAATCGTAGCTCAACTTAGTATCTCATGATCTTTGATTCGCCAATGAGATTAGTTCACGCTTATTGAACGACATCTCGGTCATTGGGATCATGACAATATTAAGTTGGAGTTATGTGATTCACAGATATGGAATTCGTAAAAATAATATCACCTCATGCTTTATTGACGGGTGTGTGAATAAATAAACCAGGCCCAGGTATTCAATGATGATATTCATTGATTAAGACATCGTAACATGTGCGAGACATCTTACGAACGTTTGTCTTTCTTATTCACAATCATATAAAGGAGTTGAGGAAATAATGATTAGAATGGTAAAACGGTAATATTATATACACCATTCTCGATCACCGATATTTACTGAAGGATAATAATGCATTTACACTGTGGACCGTGTGATAAATTGTATCAACACCAAAAGAAAAATTAGCGCACATGAATCGAGAGATTATTCGGCATCGAACTTTTAGTGGAGTTATGATGATGTCGGAATTAAATATGTCGATAACTTATAGGGATGAGTTAGTCGAATATTGTAATTCCATAGCTTTGTTCATGTGGGTCCATTCGGTCTCAAGGCTAGCTCTAATAAATGGGAAAACAGAACTCGATAATTATGTTTAAATTCATTGTGTTATTTTTCATTTATTTGATAATTGAAAAATAAAAAAATGAGTTTTGAATTTTGAAATTAATGGAGATTAATTTAAAATTCAAAATGAAATTTAAACATGATTTTATTTGGCAACTAAAGGAAAGAGAAAGTGAGATTTTATTTTGGGAAAATTCGGAAATCCCTTGCCTTAAGGGGATTTCGAATTTTGCTCCAAAATAGGGAAGGAAATTCGGAAATCCCTAAGCCATGTAGGGATTTTCGGATTTCAACCCTAGGGTTAAGGAGAAATTCGAAAATCCCATCTAGGGTTTGAGTTTTTGAATTTTCTCCTATATAAGGATATTATTGAAAACCCTAGGGAGAGAGTCTTTTGGAGAAAAGAAAAAGAGATCACACTTTCCTTAGGGTGGCCGGATTTTGTAGAGACAAAATAGAAGGAAAAAGTTTCCTTAGGTTTTTGAAAAAGAGCCCACTCTCTCATCCTAAAAATTGTAGAGACATAGCCTTGAATCAACGAGTGGTTCTTGGTGTGATCGTGACAATAAACAACGATCTTGTTTCACGGCAATTCTCCATCTTGGAACGTGAGATAGTGAGACAAGATCCTTGCGGTCAATTAATTCAATCGTCACAAAGGTATGTGAGATTTTTCTAATCCTTTGTCCATAAACATATATCATGCATGAATCTCTCGTTGTGGTTTACGTTTAATTATGAATTAAATGGATATGATAAAATTTTTGAAATTCCGCCTACAATATTGTTGTTGTTCAAATGATTTTTCATATATAAATCACAATAAGATCCTACAATTGGTATCGAGCCTAGGGCTATTGATCATGCATGATTTATGTTTATGCGATTGAATGTATGATATGTGTTGATATTGGCATCTTGCATGAATATATGATGAATTCAAAATTGTTTTGATTGAATATGTGATTGGATCCCGATCGATTGGCTCTAGGTTTTTAATTACACCATGTTGGTGGTTTACGTTTTTCTCTAGAAAATAATGTAAGCCATTAAAGGGCATAGGAAATTTTGTAATTTAAATTTCCGGAAAATATTTTTTTTGCCGCCGCCGCCGCCGCCGCCCGCCGTCGCCGCCGCCGCCGCCGCCGCCTGCCGCCCAGACGACTCCCACCTCCGCCACAAGCCCAGCCGCCAAACCCTTCCCTGGGTTTTGGTCAGGCGGCAGAACTAGGGTTTCGAAACCTAGTATGCGCTAGGGTTTCTGAAACCCTAGCGGGCTGCGAGCCACCTTCCCGAGGCGAGCCGAGCCGCAGGCCTGCCGATGGCCTTGCCGAGGCAAGGGCCACGGCCCCAGGCAGGGGGCCAAAGGGCCGGCCGCAGCCCCGCCAAAGGGCACGGGCCCACGTGGCCTTGCCCAGCAAGGGCCACAGCCCCTGCCCAGGCACGGGCCCACAGGCCTTGCCGAGCAAGGGCCACAGGCCCGGCCACAGGCCTTGCCTGCAAGAGCCACAGTGCCCGGCCACCGGCCTTGCCGAGCAAGGGCCCACGAGGCCGGCCACCGGCCTTGCCGAGCAAGGGCCGCGCCCAACAATGGGAGCAAGGCCTGCCTGGCCTGGCGACCCATCTTTGCATGGGCCTGGCCCAGCCGAGGAGAAGGTGGGCCCAGATTGTCCCGGCCCAAACAAAAAAAAAAAAAAAAAAAAAAAAAAAAATATTTTTATTTTCACTTTTCAGGGATCAAGAGAAGAAAAATTGAGAAGATGCCAAGAAGACAAGATGAAGAAAATTATTGTAATTATTTTCATTTGTTTTTATGGGTTGTAATTAGAAATGAGCCATAGAGAGGTTAAATTGTAAATGTATGATTTATTGTTTAATCTCGCATCATTATAACATGCCATATAGGATATAGAGATGCCAATATCAAATTGCCATGCAAGCATGTTCATGCATCATTGTAGTTTAATATTATAAATTGTTATAATAATAAATGCAATGGGTAAATTTTATAAAGAGTTATAAAATACAACAAATTTATAAGGGTTATAATTTTGTTGAATTATTAATTGGACTTAATTTCAAAACAAAATCCATTTTTGAAAAAGCTAAGTGGGAGGGTCGTTTTTGTTGAAACGTTCCCAAGGTCTCCGACTTTAGCCCGATCGTGACACGTGGATAGGTTAAGAACCACCTTAGTGGTCCTCACTTCAATGGGAGAAACCCATGAAACATGTCGCTAAGGAGTCATCAAAGTTGCTTATAGAAGATAAGACTCGAAAAGGAAGTAGTGAGGCGAGACCATCCCTAGATGGATCGTTAGTTCATAACAACCTCTAGAGTCGATTAGTCGGTTAAACACTTAGACTAAAGATCATTGTAATCTCCCATAGGAGCTAGGCAATGGATCTAAGGTGACCAAAAAGATGGTGATTGGTTGCACTAGATGTAGAGACATCTTGTAAAGTGAACCAAACGAGAGGAGTCTCGATGCGATAGGAGGCTTCACGGACGCCACCCCTAGGTGGGACGTGTTGCCGTTTATGATCGCAACACCATAGATGAAACATTTTTTTAAGGATTTTATTTATGTTTAAGTATTTGCATTCATGCATCATACTTCTCTTAAATATAAGCAAATTACCAACACCGCTTTATTTTATTTTTCAAAGAATTATGTCTTTATCCCCAATCGCGCAAATTCTTAGTACAAACAAACTAGTGGGTGAAAATTACGTTGACCGGAAACGTAACCTCGATATCGTGTTGACGGTAGACAAGCACAAGCATGTGCTCACTACCCCTGTCCTCTTGAGCCGAATGATGATTCGACTCAAGAAGAGCGAGACGATACACCTTTGCTTGGATGCGTTACGATGAGATTGCTAGGTGCTATATTTTAGCATCAATTAGCAATGTGTTGCAACAACAACATCGGAACATCTTGACGGCTGCAGATATGATCTCTGACATTTGAAATGTTCGGAAGCCGGGGCCGTCAAGCCAAGCAAGCCGCAGCGGTCGCAACTTCATGAACTACCGGATGAAATCCGCACTCCTGCTCGGGACCATATGCTATTGATCATAAGTCACCTGAATGAGATGGAGCTCATGGGAGCTGAAATAGATGGAGAAACTCAAGTGGATATGATCCTAGAGACTCTCCCGGAGATGTTTGACAACTTCAAACTCAACTACTCTATGAATAAGTTGAGTTATTCACTCCCGGAACTCATGAAGGAGCTTCAAACTGCGGAAACTCTTCTCGCTTAAAGGCAAAAGAGGAACGGAGGGCTAACCTTGTTGAAGCGAAGCCTTCCACCTCTGGTGTCAAGAAATGTAAGAAAGCCCGCAGAACAAGAAGAA
This sequence comes from Morus alba, assembly GCA_012066045.3. NCBI lineage: Eukaryota > Viridiplantae > Streptophyta > Magnoliopsida > Rosales > Moraceae > Morus > Morus alba. The sequence continues at coordinate 36,959,234 of CP050224.2, forward strand.
GCCGGTGCGCGAAAGGCAAGAACGCTGCAAAGGTAGACAAGAGTATTGACAAATGTCACCATTGCGGAATGTCCGCCACCGAAACGCAATCGTCCTACATACCTCAAGGAGGTCAAAGCTAAAGGTACATTGCTTGTTACCAAGCCTGTTTTGTGGTCGACTCTACTTTTTCTTGGATTGTAGACTCGGAGCCACTAATCATGTTTGTTGTTCTCTGCGGGGGTTCAGGGAAAACAAAAGGCTTAGCAAGGACGAGTTCAACTTCACTGGGGAATGGAGCATCGATGACGAAACCGTTGGAAGTATTAAATTAATTTTTGAGAACAGTTTTATTGTTTTGAACAATGTTTATTATGTCCCGGTTTTTGGAAAAACCTTATTTCGTGGGCTCGTTTGATTGAGCAAGGATATTCTTTGGATTTTAATAATGATGTTATTCAGATTCTAAAGAATGGCTTCATGATTACTTCTACGGTCATGATAAACAATGCTTCTCGTTAAACCAAATATTCCAACGATTTGCGATCTTGAATTGAATGATGATTCAATGAGAGAAAGTAAGAGATTGAGGTTAGACTCAATTGATCAAACCTACAAATGGCATCTACGTCTTGGACATATTGGCCTTGACAGATTAAAAGGTTGGTAAGAGACGGTCCCTTGCAAACCTTAAGTGTAGGCTCACTACCTACATGTGAATCCCGCATAGAAGGAAAAATGACCAAGAGACCCTTTTCAACAAAGGGTAATAGAGTGATGAATGCCTAGAACTCGTACATAGTGATGTATGTGGGCCATTCAATATCCAAGCAAGAGGAGGATATGAATATTTCATAACCTTCATCGATGACTATTCTCGTTTTGGTCATATTTATCTAATCGTCAAAAGTCCGAAACCTTTGAAAAGTTCAAAGAATTCAAGGCCTTGGTTGAAAAGCAATTAGATAAACAGATCAAAACACTACGATCCGATCGTGGTGGTGAATACTTGCCGGGAGAGTTCAAGACTTTCTTAAGGAAGAAGGTATATTTTCTCAACCGACCGCAGTACTCCTCGTGAGAATGGCGTGTCCGAGAGAAGGAATCGAACTCTATTAGACATGGTTAGATCAATGATGAGTTACTCATCTCTTCCGTATTTCTTTTGGGGATATGCCTTGGAAACAAAGAAGATACATACATTCCGAACCAAGTTCCATCTAAGGCAAGTGCACTGAACTCCATATGAAAGATGGAGTGGCAAGAAGTCATCTCTTGGCCACACCGAATATGGGGTTGTCCGCACATGTGCTTAGAAAGAAGACCGGTAAGTGACTAGTCGTTCGTAATCGTGCCTATTTGTAGGATATCCCAAAGGAACAAAAGGCTATATCTTTTATAGTCCATCGATCGAAAAAACATTCGCCAAGACGTAATGCTCGTTTTTCGGAAGAGGATTTTAAAAGAATATGAAGCCAAGAAGCAAGCTTGTACTTGAGGAATTGATTGGTGAAAATGTTCATGCAACATATCCGCAATCTATTCTGAACCGACAACAGATGAACCACAACAAGAACTAACACCAAGTGGAGCCTCGGCGTAGTGGGAGGGTTGTGAGACAACCCGATAGGTACATGTCTTATGGAGACGCATTATATGCGATCTCGATTTAGACATCGACGAACCTGTCTCCTACTTGCAGGCCATGGAAAGTTAAAAGCAAACCTATGGCATGAAGCCATGGACGCCGAAATACAATCGATGTATAAAAATGGCGTATGGACTCTAGTGGATCCTCCCAGGGGTAAAACCCGTAGGGTGTAAATGGATCTACAAGAAGAAGAGGGGTCCGGATGGGAATGTAGAGACATTCAAAGCAAGGTTGGTAGCCAAGGGCTACACCCAGAAAAAGAAGGCATCGACTATGAGGATACCTTCTCTCCGGTAGCCATGCTTAAATCCATCCGAATTCTTCTATCCATTCTTTCTTTGCTTTAGATTATGAAATCGGCGATGGATGTAAAGACGACTTTTTCTCGAATGGCAATCTGGATGAGCGCATTTACATGGCACAACCAGGATGGATTCATTGAAAAGGGTCTAGAAGAAAAGGTTTGCAATGCGTAAGTCCATTTATGGATCAAGCGAGGCATCCGAGATCATGGAATATCAGATTCGATGAGACCGTTAAAACTTATGGTTTTGTTCAGGTCAATGGATGAGCCTTGTGTGTATAAGTCGATACAAGAAGGCAAAGTGGTTTTCTTAGTCTTATATGTAGATGACATACTACTCATTGGGAATGATGTAGGAAGACTAACGAGGTTAAGCTCGCTCGCAAAGCGCTTTTGACATGAAGGATCTAGGAGAAGCTGCCTATGTTTTGGGAATTCGGATCTTCGAGATCGGAAGAACAAACAATTGGCACCGCTCAAGCATCCTACATCGATAAGGTAATGGACCGATTAAGCTATGCAAAACTCCAAAAGGGTTATCTACCCTTCCGACATGGAGTATCCTCTCTAAGGAGCAGCCTCCCAAGACTCCTCAAGAAGAGGAAGACATGAGCCGAGTTCCTTACGCTTGGTAGTGGGAAGCCTCATGTATGCGATGCTTTGCACCGGACACGATATATGCTACGCAAAGAGGGCGTGGTGAGTAGATTCCATCAAACCCTGGACCCGAGCACTTGGGTTGCTGTAAAGCATATCCTCAAGTATCTTAGGAGAACGAGGAACTATATGCTTGTATATTCGTGCACCGACCGAATATGACGGGATATACCGATTCCGATTTCCAATCGGATAAGGATTCCAGGAAATCCACTTCGAGGATCGGTGTTTGTCCCGAATGGAGGTTCGGTGGTATGGAGGAGCATCAAGCGGACTTGCATAGCTGACTCCACCATGGAGGCCGAATATGTGGCGCCTTGTGAAGTCGCGAAAGAGGTCAGATGGCTTAAAAAGTTCCTTGTTTCACCGGAAGTTGTTCCGAAGTCGATAGGCCCATGGTAATCAGATTGCGATAACAAGGTGGGGAGTAAAACTCTAAGGAGCCTAGAAGCCATAAAAGGTCCAAGCACATAGAGCGGAAATACCACCTCATCCGTGAGATTGTACAAAGAGGCGATGTTGAAGTGACAAAGATATCAACACATGACAACTTGGCCGATCCGCTTTACAAAGGCTTTATCTGGTAAAGTCTTCGATACGATCTGGAAGGTTTGGGCATGCGAGATTGTACACACCTACTTTAAGTCCAAGTGGGAGTTTGTTGGAAATGTGTCCATAAAGTGGGATGTAATTTGTTATTTATGAAATGACAAATGTAAGACATTATTATTTTGCTGATTTTATAAAATAAGATAAAGTTATGTTTTGACACATACTCAAGAGTGTTTATGATATTGCTTAGTCCATAAACTGTTACCAACGAAAGAAGAGTCGGGGAACCCCTTGGGACAAACTCTTCGGATACGTTTAAAAATAGATATTCGCAGCCTTAGGATTGATTGGGCAATCGAATCCGATTATGACTGATAGATCGAACCATGTGATGCGGGTCTCGGGGCATGGGAGTTGGACTGCGTGGTTGATCTAGACATGCTCGCAACATGTTGAATAGACCATGTGACCCGATTAGGTTAGAGTAAAAACCGTTTACACAACTCTAAACCTAATCATCACAACTTAAGTATATTTGTATAATTATCTTAATCCCGAAGTGAATGCGTAGCTCAACTTAGTATCTCATGATCTTTGATTCGCCAATGAGATTAGTTCACGATTATTGAACGACATCTCGGTCATTGGGATCATGACAATATTAAGTTGGAGTTATGTGATTCACGATATGGAATTCGTAAAAATAATATCACCTCATGCTTTATTGACGGGTGTGTGAATAAATAAACCAGGCCTGGTATTCAATGATGATATTCATTGATTAAGACATCGTAACATGTGCGAGACATCTTACGAACGTTTGTCTTTCTTATTCACAAATATATAAAGGAGTTGAGGAAATAATGATTAGAATGGTAAAACGGTAATATTATATACACCATTCTCGATCACCGATATTTACTGAAGGATAATAATGCATTTACACTGTGGACCGTGTGATAAATTGTATCAACACCAAAAGAAAAATTAGCGCATTATGAATCGAGAGATTATTCGGCATCGAACTTTTAGTGGAGTTAGATGATGTCGGAATTAAATATGTCGATAACTTATAGGGATGAGTTAGTCGAATATTGTAATTCCATAGCTTTGTTCATGTGGGTCCATTCGGTCTCAAGGCTAGCTCTAATAAATGGGAAAAACAGAACCGATAATTATGTTTAAATTCATTGTGTTATTTTTCATTTATTTGATAATTGAAAAATAAAAAGAATGAGTTTTGAATTTTGAAATTAATGGAGATTAATTTAAAATTCAAAATGAAATTTAAACATGATTTTATTTGGCAACTAAAGGAAAGAGAAAAGTGAGATTTTATTTTGGGAAAATTCGGAAATCCCTTGCCTTAAGGGGATTTCGAATTTTGCTCCAAAATAGGAAGGAAATTGGAAATCCTAAGCCATGTAGGGATTTTCGGATTTCAACCCTAGGGTTAAGGAGAAATTCAAAATCCCATCTAGGGTTTGAGTTTTTGAATTTTCTCCTATATAAGGATATTATTGAAAACCCTAGGGAGAGAGTCTTTTGGAGAAAAGAAAAGAGATCACACTTTCCTTAGGGTGGCGGATTTTGTAGAGACAAAATAGAAGGAAAAAAGTTTCCTTAGGTTTTTGAAAAAGAGCCCACTCTCTCATCCTAAAAATTGTAGAGACATAGCCTTGAATCAACGAGTGGTTCTTGGTGTGATCGTGACAATAAACAACGATCTTGTTTCACGGCAATTCTCCATCTTGGAACGTGAGATAGTGAGACAAGATCCTTGCGGTCAATTAATTCAATCGTCACAAAGGTATGTGAGATTTTTCTAATCCTTTGTCCATAAACATATATCATGCATGAATCTCTCGTTGTGGTTTACGTTTAATTATGAATTAAATGGATATGATAAAATTTTTGAAATTCCGCCTACAATATTGTTGTTGTTCAAATGATTTTTCATATATAAATCACAATAAGATCCTACAACTTCGTGAGGCTAAGAAAGGGGCACGGCTAAACACGACTTACATAAATTTAACGGAGTCAGAAGCAATGAAATTTACCATCTCAACAATGACGAATAGCGATTCAGACAACTTATCTGAGGTATCCTCATACGTTTCAACCAACAAAGCAGATAAAGGAAAAATATCGATGAAGGAAACAGTGGCCGTCATAGGTCTCCCTAACAAAAGACGGCCAGATGAGCTAATGCCTGTTACAACCACGGGTGGTCACAATCCTGGCACAAAGACAACATAAGTAGACACAGGATCGACCGATGTTGGCCATATAAGTACATAAGTACCGTAAAGCATTCCCATATGAGCACGAGCTATTCAGGAGCGGCCACTCCCGATACGGAACAATTCTATGCCATATCCCCAAAACTAGCCCCATTCTCAACAGAAGCAGGACCGTCCGAAGGAGTACCCCTGGACACGCAAGGAAGAGGGACCACTGTCATGGAATGGGAGACACACCGGAAGGACTCGCACATTTGATACAATGGCAAGGAAATGCGGCGGAAAACAGGGGGCAAAAATATTAACGCTCAGACGTAAACGCTCCAGAAGAGGAAAGCTCGCATAAGGCTTTTAAGAGAGCTACTAGGGAAATGAGCATGAGAAAAACGTGGTATGGGCCTCTCATTCAGAAGTTTGAAAAGGAGAGTAAACCCGCAACTAGCCTCGACCTCAACGAACACGGGACTAATTTGGGGATATTTTCAAGGCTTGATGATGAAGCAATGGGGAAGCATCCCAACCACAGGGATCCCTGTGTCATTCCGAGGGCCGTTTGGAAAGCATGAGCAAGCTTAGAAGATCTTTAGAGGTGAAGAGGCAAATAGAAGAAGACCCGTATTGTTGGCCCAAGGTTAAATATATCTCATGTTTTGATGATAACAAACACAATGTATTATGTTACTAATGATTCTACTTTGAGTTGTGTTGTTAGCAAAATTGATATTATAAATCAACTCAAGAAGCATAGTATGGAATGAAATGCATACATTCAAGGTTGAGAAATGCAAATTGTAGAAGGAGCTCAAAGCTTGAAGTGTTGAAAAATCAAAGATCAAGAGCAAGCAAACAAAATCAAGCAAGACAAGTTATTCATAGGTTCTTATATCTCAATAGTCTTGTATTTGATTTTGATGTCATGCTATCTTGATTAAATCTTGTTTAGGCTCATGCACACACTCACATCACTCTTTTAAAATGAGACTAAACTGATGGTTTAATGACATTTGGTCTAAAAGAATAACTTTGTGAAGGTTTGAACTTAATTAAACGTCAACCGGTCGACCTATGTCGTCCGGAGACAGAGAAGGCCAAATGCACCGGTCGACCGGTCTTTGCCTCAACCGGTCAACCGCTCCGGTCGACCGGTCATGATCAATTGCCTGCATTTAAGACCGTTGAACATTGAAATTTCAAATTTGATTCAACCGGTCAACCGCTCCGGTCGACCGGTGTCGGGTGAACGGTCATAAATGAGGCCGTTGGAAAGTGAGTTTAAATAGACAAAAGTCATCTTTCTAAAAATAGAACACATCTCTGAAAGTGAAAAATTGTCATTTAGCTCTCAAATCTCTTGAAACTCCAAAAAGCCTTCTAAAAAGTGCTTCTATAATCATCATCTTCTAAAAAGCCTTACTTCACTTTCTCACACTCACTTGAGCCTACATTGGATTATATCTTGATAGTGTGATTTCAAAATCTCCTAATCATTTCAAGTGTGTAAAATCATTGTAAGGAGTGTACGGCTGAGCTATTCATTTTCATAATCCTAATTGTCATTTTGGGTTTATTGGTTAGTCGATCTCCGTAGAAAATCGGCATTGTGTAAGAGGTTAGGCGAAGCCTCGGGTAGAAAGATTCGCTTTCTTGTAAGAGGAGTGATCGTGCCGGTTAGACGATCGTATAGTGGAAGAGGTCGAGAGGCGGAATATCTCGGCAACAATGGATGTAGGCAAATTTATTTGTCGAACCACTATAAATCGTGTTTGCATCTCTCTTACCCTTATCTCTTTAATTTCTGAATTTTAAATTTGTTAGTTGATATTAATTAATCTAAACTCTTGATAATAAGCTTGGTGAACTTGTCATATGATATTAGATTGACTCACTTTGTGTATATTAAGTGTTTGTGATATTATCAAAACTTACATAATTTGTGCACACCAAGTGTTTGATAAATTGGCTGTGTAAGATTAATTGTCTACATTTGTAATTAAACTTGATAGAGATTGTTAAATCCGAAAAATTAGTAAAAACCCAATTCACACCCCTCTTAGGTAGCCTTACAAGGGACAACAATTGGTATCAGAGCAAGGTTGCTCAAACTTTCTTTAAAAAGATTTTACAATCTTGAGCATGGCTACTCAAAACTTTCACAACATGGAAGGGCAATCCACACATAGACCTCCTCTTTTTAATGGAGTTGATTACAATTATTGGAAAGTAAGAATAAGAGTTTATTTACAATCTATCGATTATGCCTTATGGAAGATTGTTGAAGATGGTCCATTTATTCCCACAAAGTCGGATAAGGATAAGTTAATTCCCAAGGACCCTAGTGAATTCGATGAAGATGATGAAAGAAAATTATCTATAAATGCTAGAGCAATGAACATCTTGTATTGTGCCTTAGATAGAAACGAGTTTAATAGGATCACTTTATGCAAATCCGCACAAGCCATATGGCACACCTTAGAAGTAATTCATGAGGGAACTAACCAAGTAAAAGAAACCAAGATTAATCATCTTATTCGCTCCTTTGTGTCTGATAGAATTACAAGGACGACGCGGGGACTAATGGACCTATAATTCTGAGCTCCACTGAAATTAATAATTAATTAAACACTTTAATTAATTAATTAATTCTATTAATTCCAATAGTTACTCCACTATAAACTTGGAATTGCACTCTCGGAATTATAGACATTAATTACTTCTAAACTGCGAAGTGTCCATTTGATATAGTCATTGCGTATAGATCGATCCTCCATAAATAATTCATAATTAGAGTCAGGTAGAATCCGTTAACCTCTCTAATTACATCTTTATCCTTGAGTATCATTGATTCTCTAATGGATAGTGATTCATAAAACACATTCATGAACCAGAGCGCTCTTACTAATCCAAGTACTGAATCAACACTCAAGAGAATTATTTATCTGCTTCTCTCTCAAGAAGGAATGGATTCCATCTTGTATAATAACATTCCCAGCTACCAATTTCATTTTGTCTCGAAAATACAAGGAATAGGATTCAGGGTCTCGGAATCCGTATCGAGTAAATCAAAAGACATAAATCCATAAATAGGAGTTTGTTAAAAACTCAGGATTAAGATCATTTTATATATGACCCTCGGTAGACTCAATTAGAATTTCTATACTTAACGGAAATTACTAGAAATTCATATTGTATCTTCGTCTATGTTCCACATAATCTCTGTTGGTTGCCGAATCGAATTCGGCGGCGGAAACGCAGCGGAATAGCAGATCGTGTATAACAAAAACTTTCATAAAACTTTTGAGATACTCTATAGATTATATTAATTTATGCACCAACAAATTAATCTCATTAATTTATAAGATTCAAGGATCAACCGAAAAAATACCTTGTAGCCGACTCGGATGATAACTTGATTTTCTTTGACCACGAACAGTCCTAGCTCCAAGCTTTTGTGTTTAGAACACCAAAGTCTTCCACGTCAATTCCTTGATTCCACGTAGACGTGTGTGTGGGCACACGTGAGACAAAACGGTTTCTAAAACACTCGAATTTCCACAAACACCAACGCATGCACGATGTGGAATTTTTGGAGAAAAAATATTTCACTCTCTTTTTGCTATGAGAATTTTCGGCCACTACTATGGAATTAGGGCTGAAAGTTGTTTTAAAAAATTGTCTCACAATTTTCCATTTATCTCATATTTAAAGAGAAGAAGTCAAACTTCAAAATAAGATCAAATCCTTATCTCCAATTTTGAATTTGGAACAAAAAATCCCTTCCCCTTATCTCTTAGGTGGCCGGCCACACACTAGGGTTTTATCCTTGTGTGTGGCGCCCAAACAGGATAGGGAAGGAGAAGATATTTTATCCTTTATCCAGTAGTCCAATTTTAATTCAGATTCAAATTCGAATTTAAGTCAAACTTAAATTAATTTGAATTCTAAATTGAACAACTTATCAAATAAGTTTAAATGGATAAATCTAGATATGTTCAAATTCAAATTTAAATAATCTCATTATTTAAATAATAATTAATTCTCAATTAATTATTCTTGAGTATTTAATTTTAGAATTCCGTAATTCTAAAATTCCCATTTTGCCTTTGTGTCCGGTAGAATTACAAGGACGACGCTTGGGGACTAATGGACCTATAATTCGAGCTCCAATAAAATTAATAATTAATTAAACACTTTAATTAATTAATTAATTCTATTAATTCCAATAGTTACTCCACTATAAACTTGGAATTGCACTCTCGGAATTATAGACATTAATTACTTCTAAACCGTGAAGTGTCCATTTGATATAGTCATTGCATATAGATCGATCCTCCATAAATAATTCATAATTAGAGTCGGGAAATCCGTTAACCTCTCTAATTACATCTTTATCCTTGAGTACCATTGATTCTCTAATGGATAGTGATTCATAAAACACATTCATGAACCGTAGCGCTCTTACTAATCCAAGTACCGAATCAACACTCAAGAGAATTATTTATCTCGCTTCTCTCTCAAGAAGGAATGGATTCCATCTCGTATAATAACATTCCCAGCTACCTATTTCATTATGTCTCCAAAATACAAGGAATAGGATTCAGGGTCTCAAAATCCGTGCATCGAGTAAATCAAAAGACATAAATCCATAAATAGGAGTTTGTTAAGATCTCGTGGATTAAGATCATTCTATATATGACCATCAAGAGACTCAATTAGAATTTCTATGCTTAACGGAAATTATTAGAAATTCATATTGTGTTCTGCGTCCATGTTCCACATAATCTCATTATGCGAAATACACTCATTCAATATCTCACCATATTAATAAAGGGATAACACCATTCCATTCTAAATGGGAATCACATGTATTAATAATGTTTTAATTAAAGATTCCAAACTTTAATTAAATTCATTATGAACAGTTACTTTTGATTATTATCCTTAAACATTATCCTCTTGTATATAACACTTATATACCATGTTTAAGGTTACATAAATAATCAAGGAATTTTATTTGATATTCATAAAATATTCATAATTATATGCACATAAAATGATGAATAAACTATTTTATTAAATAAATAATAAATATCCTTTTACATCTCATGCTTTCAGGACACTATTCCCAACAATCTCATTATACGAAATACACTCATTCAATATCTCACCATATTAACAGTGCGGATAACACTGTTCCATTCTAAATGGGAATGACATGTATTTATAATGTTTTAATTAAAGATTCCGAACTTTAATTAAATTGATTATGAACAATTACTTTTGATTGTTATCCTTAAACATTATCCTCTCGTATATAACACTTATATACCATGTTTAAGGTTACATAAATAATCAAGGAATTTTATTTTATATTCATAATATATTCATAAATATATGCACATAAAATGATGAATAAACTATTTTATTAAATAAATAATAAATATCATTTTACATCTCATGCTTTCAGGACACTATTCCCAACAGTTGAAACATTATTGGGGAACAGAGGTGGACAGGAATAGGACATCTGTCACCTTGCAAGAGCCTTGAAACAAGTAACAAGTTGGGCTGTCGACATTAAAACAAGCGTTGTTGGGAGGCAACCCAAAGTTCTAACTTTTATTTTATTTCATTTCCTTTCTGTTTTTGTGTTTCACTTTCCGTGCTTGAAATCTGATGATTATTTGTTGCTGTTGCATCGTGTAGCAAAGCCCTCATTTGAAAAAAAAAAAAAAATTTAGGGGAGTTGGATGAGTGGGATGGCGTCGTTCCATTCATCTGTTTAAAAAAAAACCAAATTTTTTTTTTCTGGGGAGTTGGATGAGTGGGACGGCGTCATTCCATTAATCCGTTTTAAAAAAAAAATTCCCTGCCATTTCAGTTCAGCTTTTCCCATAAAAGCCCTGATTTGAGCCCTAAGCTTCTCCAACGCACAACTGCTCTGAGCCCTCCTTCGCCTCAAGTCAAATTTCTTACGACACTGAAGCACAGCCAATGTCTCGCACTGTCAGGGATCTTCCCGCATAACTATCTTGGATTCTTTATTTTGTTAATTGGTGTGGTGCAAGATAAGTTTGGGGAAGCAGGTCTAAGTTTGGGGGAGTGGTTCTGCGGTTGTGGAGGTCCATTGCCTTATAAGGATTTGTGAGTATTTTAGGGCAAGCTTGAACCATGGGGGGAGGAAAAAATGCTAAGGTTAAGAAATTTGTTAACAAAACTGCTGCCAGTCGGTACAAAGAATATACTCAAGGGTGGCGTTTAACATTAGAAAAGGGATTCTTGCTGAACGACACTCCAACAATGGGGCAGTCAACGTTCATGTAATGACCGGGAAAATTTTAAGTCAAATTCAGACAGTCCAATATTTGACCGTAATTCTTCCCGGAATAGAAAGTAGTTGAAATATTGATGTAATTAGGAAAGTGTTATGTAGAAATTTTATATACGAGGTAAAATCACCCGAAAAGTGTAAAGTTATAATACGAATATTTTTACAGAGAAATATCGGTTAAAAGTTAGAAATTTTAACAGGTATATTTTAGTTATGAAAAAACTGAAATATTTGATAAATGACCAAATGACCAGTTAGAAAAGAGTAGAAATATTAGAAGTAAGGAAAATGGCAAAAGTTCTTGAAACAGAATTTTCCCGAGTCAGTTAAAGCGGGAAACTGCAAAAAAAATGAGTACCGCGAGGGTACGCGTTTTGGGCAATTCTGGATTGTTTAAAATGAAAATTTCGGAAAAAGAAATTGACTATTGAGATACCCAAGAGAAATGGGTTAAATATGAGAAATTTGACCCAGGGTGCTCGGTAGTCCAGAAAAACAGTATAGAACTTGTACCGGGTGTGAAATTATCAGTACCGGAAAGAGACTCGTTTTGAAAAACGAAAAGTTTGGTCTCGACAAGAAAAATGTGGGGAACACGAAACCACTTAAATTAAGTGTTAAACTTAATTAGAATTAGTAGAATTAAATTGTGGGAATTAAAGTTATTTCTCTAATTTAATTTAGAAAGTAATGTTAAGATATTTTTAAAAATATTATTAAAATATTCATATTAGCCTTATACTGGCCTACGGATTACATTAGAAGCCATATTTGCTTCTTCTTTTAACTGTGGCCGAGAGATAGAGAAAAGAATGAGAAAAGAGAGAAAATCAAGGGAAAATCAAGGAATCACCCGTTTTCGCCAAAATTTCTTCCGTTCAGTCTGGTAGAAACATAACCCGAGGCGTTCTAGAAGAGAATCTCAACTTTTCAAGGTAAGATTTCGGATTTTTCATGAGAAACTGCATGCTTTTTCGTTTTTATGAATAGTAACTCATCTCGAAAAAAATTTGTAAAACTGAAAAACGAAACTGAGGTTTTGTCTGGGACTATGATAGGAGTTTAACGTGCAAGTATTGAAATGATTGAACAAATTTTTTTGGATTAACACTAAAAAATCCGGAATACCCTAGAAATGGAGAAAAAGTGTTGTTGTTCATTTTATGTTAAAAATTGTGTTCAGGAATGTGAATCTGGACTACAGGTACCGAAATCGGAAGTAGAACGAGTTATTGAAAACTCGAGAAACTAGAAAAAAACAAGGCGAAACTCTGCCGAAATTTCTAAAAACCTAGTTAGTAAGCATCAAATTAAGAATTCAATTCTCGAGAATGAGTAACAGTTTAAAGCTCGGAATTGAAAATATTAAGATTCAGAAACCGAGATACACGAATAGGTGTAATTTGCCTCTTGAGCTAGAATTTGGCCTAGAGGGGTTAAGTTCAAAAATGAGTTGAAATTGGATTTAGGAATCCAAGTATGAGAAATTTTGATGCTTGGAATAGGTGGTTAATACCTATTTTCATGAAACAGGTTTTGGCACGAGAGCTGAAGGAACGAGAAAGAACTTCCACCAAGCGGGAATCCTAGTGGATTAACGGTAAGTATAGACATATATGTTTGTCTGGACTCGAGTAAGTTGTAGTTAGACTTAGAACTATGAATTTACTTATGTTCCCAAGTCTATGTGATCACATGTGATTATACGTGTTTGGAGGGCTTAGTGCTCTAGATTGCAGAAGGGCGATATATGGTTACCCTTATGCACAGTTAAAGTATGCAAGATGTATTATGCATTTTATGTTATCATGTGCACGTAAAGAAACGTTGCATATCATTTAGTAAAGAAAAAGACTGACGGGTTGTCGGCCTCCGCAAGGGAGGGAAATCTCACAGAGTAGAGATTCCGACTAGACTAGCCAGTAAGAAATGACCAGTAAAGTAAAAGACTGACGGGTCGTCGGCCTCCGCAAGGGAGAAAATCTCAAAGAGTACAGTAAGTAGGGGCCCAGGCCCACAGAAATAAGAACAGAAAGATAGAAAGTAGTTAAAACACGTTTCACACGAGCATATTTGCATCATAACTCTTAATGTAATTTTTATTAGTTTATGATGTATGCATGTTTATACTTGCTGAGCGTTAGCTCATCAGTTTACTCGTGTGCAGGTAACAAAGGTAAGTAGCCAGTCATATAGTGGTTTGCTTGATGGACAGGCGGAGGCAAGGGTGGCGGAAATGTCATGGGTACACGTGAGTGGTCTCTACTACGCTCGCTTAGAAAATAATTTTCCGCTGCAGATTAATGTAATATAGAATACTAGTATGTATGTTCAGTTCTAAGAAGAAGATATTACAACCATTGTCTTAGTAAAGAACAACAGACTATAATAAGTTAAGACAAGTTTTCAAGAACTAGTTTGATATCTGAATCTTTAAAGTAATAGCAAGATATGTTATTACTGTAACAACATAACATGTTAAGAACCCGAGGGTTAAACTAAAGAAAAAAATAATTTACTCACATATGAACGTAAATGAAAGAGATAATAGTCTAACAACGAATAATGGATTAGACTATAACTTAGCCTAATAGTAGTAGTATAAGGAATGGCGACCGCGCCGCCAGGGCACGGTTCTTCACAGTTGGTATCAGAGCGCCGTTCCTACTCCTGCCATGACAAGTCCCGTACCTATGCTTCTGCGCAGTCCAGGTAAATTAGTTTATGAACTAAAACTGAGAATTGCTTACTTCTTTTGGCAAGACAGAACAAGTACTAATGGACGATCATATCCATCATCCCGGTTAGCGCCCACACCACAAGAGAATATGTTGTGGGGACGGGTAAGAATGTTTCTAATGTCACAGTTCCGACAAACAGAAAGGTCGGTACCCACTCCTGCTAGATATAGCCATCCACCAGTGGATCGGGAGTTAAGGGCTCTAGAGCCCATGGTGGCTGTGGCTGCACACCGAGCAAGGAGAGTCATTTTGACTACAGGTCGAGCCGCAGCTAGGTTTTACACCTGTAATCCACCTTCCTTTGATTGGCTTTCATATCCCACCAGAATTAGGGATTGGCTGCACCGTGTCGAGTATGTGATGCGAGCCTGTGACATAGCTCGAGATGAGTGGATTGTACTTGCAGTGAGTCTGTTAGAGGGCAATGCCCTAATCTTTTGGCAAGCTTTGGATGAGGGTGAAATAGCGGAGATGCAATGGGAAGAGTTTTGCCACATGTTGATGCATCAGTTTCTTCCCCAAGTCATGCCATCAGAGTCCGCACCACAGCAAAGTGGAGAGACACAGAGCCAGGTGAGTGTAGCCGTGACCTACACCTAAGCTCGAGAGTTTATCATACAAGCCAAGAGGGCTAGTATGAGATCAGATGAGGCCGTTGTAGCCTATATAGCGAGAGTTTTGACAGAGGTACTAGCTCCGAATTGAATTTTTAATCTAAGTGAGGAGGAACAGTGTCAGATCCTATAGAGAGGTCTGACAGAAGAGTACCAGCGTCGGCTAGTTCCGCGATCAGATCAGACCCTCACACAATTTATCGCCGAGGCGAAGCATTGTGAGCGCCAGCTGCTAGAGGAGAGGACACAGCCAGCGGCGGTTAGGCGAGACTTCCCATTTTCCAATACCCATATCAGGAGACATGATGTGGAAGTCACTACTTCTCGACAACGATCGAGACTCGAGATAGAGGCAGCGGACGAGCCTATGGTCGTTCGGCGAAGATGGACCTACGTTGGGACCATTGGTGAGGAAGCTAGTGGTAACCCTCAGTCGGATCCCGAGGAGGATTCTAAGGAAGACCCCGAGGAGGATCCGGAGAAGGATCCTGAGGAACACTTAGATGATGAGGATTAAGTTAGGACTTAGCGTCTTATTTATTTAATATGATGCAAGGTTATGTAAATAGTATTGAGAAACATAGACTAACGATGTCTTATGTATGATGTGATATGTATGAAATGGGACATACATAATAGATTTGAATGAAAGGCTTAAAAACCTGTACTTTTGTGATGATATGTATATGATGTGATATGCATGATATGGGGCATGCATAATAGGAGAACATATAGAATGTATGTTTTGCTAGTTGCTATGAGAATGAATGATAGTTTAAAGTATTGCAAGTCAAGGAACTTTAGAAGCAGTTCTTTTTGTACTTAGACTAACGATGTTGCTCTTTTGATTAATATAGACACAGTAACATGGTTCGTACACGTCAAAAGAGAACACAAGCAGAACAGAATCCTCCAGCACCAGACCTAGCTGAAGAAGTAGCAGGTCTGAGGGGGCAAATAGCAGCCTAGGCTGAGGAAAGCAGACATTTACAAGAATTGCTTACCCAGTTGATACAGGGTCAGCAGATTGGAGGAGCACCCCCTCCACAGGTTGTGCCAGCGCAAGCCGCCCAACCTGAGCAACCCGTAGAGAGGGTTGAACCCCAAGAGCCAGTAAGGGGTGAGATGGGGCACCGAGAAATGGTCCCAAGGGAACCATTGTATGTGAGGTTTAAGAGAATGGTACCTTTAGAGTTCGATGGATCAACAGATCCACTGCTGAGGAATGGTTAGCATCCATTCAGACAGTGTTTGAGTTTATGGAACTCACCGATAGGGAGAAGATTCAGTGCGCGACTTTCATATTAAAGAAGGATGCCCGCTATTGGTGGGAATCAGTGTGCGCCAGAAGGAATGTGAGACTGATGTTGTGGGATGAATTCCTATGTGAATTTAACCGTAAGTATTACAACTTAGAAGTCCTGAAGACTCAACATAATAAGTTCAACAATTTTTAGCAGGGTGACCAGACAGTTGCCGATGATTTGATCAGTTGGCACGACTATGTCCTTAGTTGGTTCCAACAGAGGAATAGAAGGTTAGGAGGATTGTTAATATGCTCCGAGGAGATATAGCCACTGTTGTGGAAAGTGGGGAGTATCCACCAACCATGGTAGCCGATCTAGTGAATCGGGCAATATGTGCAGAGCATAACATTGCCAAATCCAGAGAGGAACGGGCTAAGATGTGGGAAGATAAGAAGAAACAGAGAGAAAAGACACATGCACCTACTAAGCAGAGCTCTGGTGCTAATCCCCAAAGCCAAGGAAGTCGTAGCGACCAGGGATCGAAACCTGGACAGGGGAGCCAGCAAAACCCCAGCAAGAGGAAAGGGAATCACAATCAGAATTAGCGAAACCCCCAATAGAAGTAGGACCAGTATACCAGTCCTAGTCTTCCTATCTGCCTGACCTGTGGAAAGAAAGACTCTGGAGAATGTAAAGCCGGCACAGATGTATGCTATACGTGTGGACAGAAAGGACATTGTGCAAGGCAAAGGTCCGCTCAAAGCAGGATCTCCCGAACGGCCCACAAAGGCCACCCGCCCACAATTCCATGCCATGCAAGCCCCTCACCGAACAGAGTAGAAGCGCCCACAGCCAATGCTCACTTAATGACATACACTAAGGAGGAAGTCAAGGTGCATCGCCTAACGTAGTGACAGTCACCATCGCGCCCATGTCCCCGCACAAGCATTATTTGATTCAAAATACACATACATTTGCATCAGTAGAATTTGTTAAACAAATACTATATCCTTAAGAGAGGATAAGGCAAGCCTTTAAGACAGCACTACCATCAGGTGATGTGTTGTTGTCTAGTCACTGGTTACGTCTCGTATCAGTAGAGAGAGCAGGAAGAGAAATAGGTGCGGACCTAGTAGTACTGAACTTCATAGATTATGATGTGATCCTAGGAATGGATTTTCTAGGAAAGTATAATGTTATAATAGATTGTAGAAAGAAAAAGGTAGTTTTTCAGGAAGAAGGAGAACAAATGTTTGAGTATATGGGTTCCACGTCAGGGACACCCAGACGTTTTATTAGTTCCCTAGAAGCCCGACGATTGATGTCTAGCGGATGCACTGGATATTTAGCGTATGTGGTGGACAGGAACAAAGAGGGGAAACATCAACCAGAA
Organism: Morus alba; assembly: GCA_012066045.3. Taxonomy (NCBI): domain Eukaryota; kingdom Viridiplantae; phylum Streptophyta; class Magnoliopsida; order Rosales; family Moraceae; genus Morus; species Morus alba. The sequence goes on from CP050224.2 coordinate 36,976,946, forward strand.
GATGTTCCCATAGTCAAGGAGTTCCTAGACGCGTTTTCCAGAGGAACTACCCGACTTCCTCCGGATCGGAAATAGCTTTTGAGATAGAGCTTCCCCAAAGACAAAGACCAATATCCAAAGCACCGACAGGATGGCTCCAGCGGAACTGAAAGAGTTGCGGGTTCAACTCCAAGAGATGTTAGACAAAGGCGTCATCAGATCGAGTTTCTCACCATGGGGAGCTCCGGTCCTCTTTGTCAAAAAGACGGATGGCACACTTCGAATGTGCATAGATTATAGAGAGCTCAACAAAGTCACCATCAAGAACAAGTACCCATTGCCACGAATCGATGACTTGTTCGACCAGTTGAAGGGAGCTACCACATTTTCAAAGATAGACCTTCGATCGGGGTATCATCAGCTCAAGATTAGAGAAGAAGAAATTCCCAGAACGACATTCAGAACTCGGTATGGACACTACGAATTCTTAGTTATGCCGTTTGGACTTACAAATGCCCCAACAGCGTTTATGGACCTTATGAACAGAGTCTTCAGAGAGTATTTAGATAAGTTTGTTATTGTTTTCATCGATGACACCCTTATATACTCACGAGATCCACAAGAGCACGCAAAACATTTGAGGATCGCACTACACACGTTGAAGAAACATCAGCTATATGCGAAGTTTTCTAAGTGTGAGTTCTGGTTAAATAAAGTCCACTTCCTCAGACATGTAGTATCCAAGGAAGGAATCACCGTGGATCCAGCAAAGGTTGAAGCGGTTGAGAAGTGGCCAGTTCCAAAGAGTGTTACAAAAATTTGAAGTTTCCTAGGATTGGCAGGGTATTACAGAAGGTTTGTGGAGGGATTTGCTCGTCTTGTAGCTCCTCTCACTGCCTTAACCAGAAAAGATAGAAGGTATGAATGGACAAATGGATGTGAACAGAGTTTCAGAGAGATCAAAAGAAGATTAATTAGTGCTTCAGTACTCACAATCCCAGAAGAGGGAGAAAAATTTGACATCTATAGTGATGCCTCAAAGACAGGACTAGGAGCCGTGTTGATGCAAAATGGCAAGGTCATTGCTTACGCATCTCGGCAACTGAAGGATCACGAGCGTAATTACCGAACGCATGATCTCGAGTTAGCCGTAGTAGTTTTTGCGCTCAAGTTATGGCGGCATTACCTATATGGGGTTGAATGCCAAATTTATACGGACCATCAGAGCCTAAAGTACTTCTTCACGTAGAAGGAGCTGAATATGAGACAAAGATGATGGCTTGAACTTGTGAAGGACTACGATTGTGAAATCCTTTACCATCCAGGTAAAGCCAATCGAGTAGCAGATGCTTTGAGCAGAAACCCAGCACTACGGACTCCAGTGGAGACCAAATTGTTGCCCAAGCAGCTTCAACAAGAGATTAATCTCCTAGACCTCGAATTAATCTCTAGTAAGTTAGCTTCTCTGAGGCTGCAGCCTGTGCTACAGGACGAGATACGAGAAGCTCAAAAAGGTGATCCAATTATGGATGGATACAGAAGGAGATAGTAGATAATGCAAGGTCGAATTTCAGCCTTTCAAAGGACAGAATTCTCCTATACTAAAGAAGAATTTGTGTACCAGATCAAGAAGGGATCAAGAAGCAGATACTAGTGGAAGCGCACAACACGCCGTATTCCGTACACCCAGGTGCTACCAAAATGTATCAAGATTTGAAACAACAATTTTGGTGGAGGCGAATAAAGAATGACATAGTTGACTATGTTAGTCACTGCTTGACATGCTAGAAGGTCAAAGCAGAACATCAGAGACCAGCTTGAAGCTTACAGCCACTAGAGATCCCAGAATGGAAGTGGGAACACTTAGCCATGGACTTCGTGACCGAACTTCCGAGAACCAGTGAGGGATACGATGCCATTTGGGTAGTCGTGGATCGACTAACGAAATCAACGCATTTCATTCCGATCAAGATAACTTACTCCTTAGAGAGGTTAGCTGAGTTATACGTGGCTAAGGTAGTAAAGCTACATGGAGTACCAGTTAGTATAGTGTTAGACAGAGACAGCCGATTTACCTCCAATTTTTGGAGAAGTGTTCAGGAAGCGATGGGGTCAGAATTACGCTATAGCACAACGTTTCATCCCCAGACGGATGGGCAGTCATAGAGGACCATTCAGACCCTAAAAGATATGCTTCACGCATGAGCAATGGATTTCAAGGGTGCATGGAGTATGAAGTTGCCATTGATCGAATTCTCGTATAATAATAGTTACCAAGCTTCCATTGGCATGGCCCCGTGTGAAGCACTTTACGGAAGGAAGTGTAGATCCCCAGTTCATTGGTATGACACTCGGGAAAAGAAGCTTCACAAGACGGAATTCGTTCAAGAGGCCATTGAGACAGTGCAAAAGATCCGTAGAAGATTAGAGACAGCTCAGAGCCGGCAGAAGAGCTATGCAGATAAACGATGGAGACCCTTAGAATTTTCTGTAGGGGACTCCGTATTCCTAAAAGTCGCACCAATGAAGGGTGTGATGCGTTTTGGGAAGAAAGGTAAGCTGAGCCCACGTTACAAAGGGCCTTTCGAGATCATTGAAAGAATAGGCGGAATTTCAAAAAATTTAAACATATCCATTTAATTCCAAATTAAACGTAAATCACAACGAGAGATACCTGCATGATATATGTTTATAGACAAAGGAATAAAATGACAATCATACCTTTGTGATGATTGAATCAAAATGACCGCAAGGATCTTGTCTCACCATCTCACGTTCCGAGATGGAGAATTGCCGTGAAACAAGATCGTTGATCTATTGATACGATCACACCAAAAACCACTCGTTGATTCAAGACTATGACTCTAAGTGTTTTGGGATGAGAGAGTGGGCTCTTTTTCAAAAACCTAAGGAAACAATTTTTCCTTCTATTTTGTCTCAAAATTCCGGCCACCCTAGGAGAGAAAAGTGTGAGGTATTTTCTTCTCTTCAAAACTCATAGCTAGGGTTTTCAATAATATCCTTTTATAGGAGGAAATTCAAAAACTCAAACCCTAGATGGGATTTTTGAATTTCCCCTTCACCCTAGGATTAAAATCTGAAAATCCCCATATGGCTAGGGATTTCTGAATTTTCCTTCTCACTTTTGGAGCAAAATTTGAATTCCCCATATGGGTAGGCATTTCCGAATTTTCTCGAAATAATATCAACTTTCTCTCTCCTTTAGTTGCCAAATAAAATCATGTTTAAATTTTATTTTGAATTTTAAATTAATCACTATTAATTTCAAAATTCAAATTCATTCCTTTTATTTTTCAATTATCAAATAAATGAAAAATAACATAATGAATTTTTAAACATAATTATATAACAAAATATCAGTTTCTATTTTCCCACTTATTAGAGCTAGCCTTGAGACCGAATGGACCCACATGAACAAAGCTATGGAATTACAATACTCGACTAACTTATCCTGATAAGTTATCGACATATTTAATTCCTACATCGCACAACTCCACTAAAAGTTCGATGCTGAATAATCTCTCGATTCATATGCACTATTTTTTCTGATGGTGTTGATACAATTTATCACACGGTCCACAGAATAAATGCATTATTATCCTTCGTAAATATCAGTGATCAGAATGGTATAGAATATTACCGTTTTACCATTCCAATCATTATTTCCTCAACTCCTTTATATGACTGTGAATAAGAAAGACATATGTTCGTAAGATGTCTCGCACATGTCATGATGTCTTAATCAATGAATATCATCATTGAATACCAGGCCTGGTTTATTTATTCACACATCCATCAATAAAGCATGAGGTGATATTATTTCTTACGAATTCCGTATCTGTGACTCACATAACTCCAACTCAATTATGTCATGATCCCAATAGTCGAGATGTTGTTCAAAAACTGTGAACTAATCTCATTGGTGAATCAAAGATCATGAGATATTAACTCGAGTTATGCATTCACTTTAGGATTAAGATAATTATACAAATATACTTAAGTTGTGACAATTAGGTTTAGAGTTCTGTAAACGGTTTTTACTCTAACCTAATCAGTCACATGGTCTATTCAACATGTTGCGAACATGTCTAGATCAACCACAGAGTCCAACTCCCATGCCCTGAAACCAACATCATATGGTTCGATATAACAGTCATAATCAGATTCGATTGCCCAATCGATCCTAAGACTGCGAATATCTATTTTAAACTATATCGAAGAGTTTGTCCGGCAGGGTTTCCCGACTCTTCTTTTCGTTGACAACAACCATGGACTAAGCAATATCACTAACACTCTTGAGTATGTATCAAAACATAACTTTATTTTATTTTATAAAATCAGCAAAAACAATAATGTCTAACATTTGTCATTTCACAAATAACAAATTACATCCCACTTTATTGACACATTTCCAACAAACTCCCACTTGGACTTAAAGTAGGTGTGTACAATCTCACATGCCCAAACCTTCCAGATGGCTATCGAAGACTTTACCAGATAAAGCCTTTGTGAACGGATCAGCCAAGTTGTCATGTGTTGATATCTTTGTCACTTCAACATCGCCTCTTTGTACAATCTCTCGGATGAGGTGGTACTTCCGCTCTATGTGCTTGGACCTTTTGTGGCTTCTAGGCTCCTTAGAGTTTGCTACAGCCCCACTGTTATTGCAATACAGTACCATGGGCTTATTAGCTTCTGAAACAATTTCCAGTGATACTAGGAACTTCTTAAGCCATACTGCCTCTTTTACAGCTTCACAAGCTGCCACATATTCGGCCTCCATGGTGGAGTCAGCTATGCAAGTCTGCTTAATACTCCTCCATACCACTGAACCTCCATTCAGGACAAACACTGATCCTGAAGTCAATTTCCAGGAATCCTTATCCGATTGGAAATCGGAGTCGATGTATCCCGTCATAGTCAGGTCAGTACCTGAATATACAAGCATATAGTTCCTTGTTCTCCTAAGATACTTAAGGATATGCTTGATAGCAACCTAGTGCTCGGGTCCAGGGTTAGACTGCAATCTACTCACCACGCCTATCGCGTAGCATATATCAGGTCTGGTGCAAAGCATTGCATACATGAGGCTTCCTACGACTGAAGCGTAAGGAACTCGGCTCATGTCTTCCTCTTCTTGAGGAGTCTTGGGAGATTGCTCCTTTGAGAGGGATACTCCATGTTTGAAGGGTAGATAACCCTTTTTGGAGTTTTGCATGGCGAATTGGTCCATTACTTTATCGATATAGGATGCTTGAGATAGTGCCAATTGTTTGTTCTTCCAATCTCGAAAGATCTGAATTCCCAGAACATAGGCAGCTTCTCCTAGATCCTTCATGTCAAACTGCTTTACCAGCCAGAGCTTAACCTCAGTCAGTCTTCCTACATCATTCCCAATGAGTAGTATGTCATCCACATATAAGACTAAAAAAACCACTTTGCCTTCTTGTATCAGCTTATACACACAAGGCTCATCCAATGACTGAACAAAACCATAGGTTTTAACAGTCTCATCGAATCTGATATTCCATGATCTGGATGCCTGCTTTAGTCCATAAATGGACTTTTGCAATTCACAAACCTTTTCTTCTTGACCCTTTTCAATGAATCCATCTAGTTGTGCCATATAAATACGCTCATCCAGGTTGCCATTCAGAAAAGATGTCTTCACATCCATCTGCCAGATTTCATAATCTAATGCAGCAGCAATGGACAGAAGAATGCGGATGGATTTAAGCATAGCCACCGGAGAGAAGGTATCCTCATAGTCAATTCCTTCTTTCTGGGTGTAGCCCTTGGCTACTAGTCTTGCTTTGAATGTCTCTACATTCCCATCTAGACCCCTCTTCTTCTTGTAGATCCATTTACACCCTATGGGTTTTACCCCTTCAGGAGGATCAACCAGAGTCCATACGCCATTTTTATACATCGATTGTATTTCGGCGTTCATGGCTTCATGCCATAGGTTTACTTCAGAACTCTCCATAGCCTGCGAGTAGGAGATAGGTTCATCGATGTCTAAATCTGAGACTGCAGTCAATGCATCTCCATAAGACATGTACCTATCTGGTTGTCTCACAACCTTCCCACTACGTCGAGGCTCTATTGGTGTTAGTTCTTGTTGTGGTTCTTCTGTTGTCGGTTCAGGAATAGACCGTTGATATGTTACCTGAACATTTTCACCAGTCAATTCCTTAAGTACAAGCCTGCTTCTAGGCTTCATATTCTTCACAAAATCCTCTTCCAGAAAATGAGCATTCGTGCTAACGAATGTTTTCTAATCGGTAGGACTATAGATGATGTAGCCTTTTGTCCCTTTAGGATATCCTACAAACAAGCATAATTCTGAATGACTGGCTAGCTTACCAGTCTTCTTTCTAAGCACAAGTGCTGGGCAACCCCAAATTCTGATGTGGCCAAGAGATGACTTCTTGCCACTCCATCTTTCATATGGAGTTCCAAGCACTGCTTTAGATGGAACTTGGTTCAGAATATATGCTGCTGTTTCCAAAGCATATTCCTAAAAGGAATCTGGAAGGGATGAGTAACTCATCATTGATCTAACCATATCTAATAGAGTTCGGTTCCTTCTTTCTGACACACCATTCTGCTGAGGAGTACCTGGCGCAGTCAGTTGAGAAAATATACCTTCTTCCTTAAGAAAGTCTTCGAACTCCCCCAGTAAGTATTCACCACCACGATCAGATCATAGTGTTTTGATTTGTTTACCTAATTGCTTTTCAACCAAGGCCTTGAACTCTTTGAACTTTTCAAAGGTTTCAGACTTTTGACGCATTAGATAAATATGACCAAAACTAGAATAGTCATCTGTGAAGGTTATGAAATATTCATATCTTCCTCTTGCTTGGATATTAAATGGCCCACATACATCACTATGTATGAGTTCTAGGCATTCATCTGCTCTATTACCCTTTGCTGAAAACGGTCTCTTGGTCATTTTCCCTTTTATGCAGGATTCACATGTAGGTAGTGAGCCTACACTTAAGGTTTGTAAGGGACCGTCTCTTACCAACCTTTTAATCCTGTCAAGGCTAATATGTCCAAGACGTAGATGCCATTTATAGGTTTGATCAGTTGGGTCTAACCTCAATCTTTTACTATCCCTCATTGAATCATTATTCAATTTAGTATCATAAATCATTGGAATAATTGGTATAACGTAGAACAGATTGTTTATCATGACTGTAGAAGTAATCATGAAACCATTCTTAAGAATTTGAATAACATCATTATTAAATCCTAAAGAATATCCTTGCTCAACCAAACGAGCTACGAAAAATAAGGTTTTTCCCAAAAACCGGGACATAATAAACATTGTTCAAAACAATAAAATTGTTCTCAAAAACTAATTTAATGCTTCCAACTGATGTTGCTGATACTGATGCTCCGTTCCCCCAGCGAAAGTTAAACTCGCCCTTGCTAAGCCTTTTGTTTTCCCTGAACCCCTACATAGAACAACAAACATGATTAGTAGCTCCAGAGTCTACAATCCAAGAAAAAGTAGAGTCAGCCACAAAAGAGGCTTCGGTAACAAGTAATGTACCTTTAACTTTAACCTCCGTGAGGTAAGTAGGACAGTTGCACTTCCAGTGGCCAGCTACTCCGCAATGGTGACATTTGTCATTACTCTTGTCCACCTTTGCAGTGTTCTTGCCCTTTCCAGCCGGCTTCTTCTTATTGCGGACTTTCTTCTGTTTCTTGGCGCCAGAGGTGGAAGGCTTTGCTTCAGCAAGGTTTGCCTCTCCATTCCTCTTTTTGCCTTTAAGCAGTAGAGTTTTCACAGTTTGAAGCTCCTTCATGAGTTCTGGGAGTGAATAGTTCAACTTGTTCATCGAGTAGTTGAGTTTGAAGTTGTCGAACATCTCCGGGAGAGTCCCTAGGATCATATCCACCTGAGTCTCTCCATCTATTTTAGCTCTCATGAGCTCCATCTCATTCAGGTGACTTATGATCAGTAGCATATGGTCCCGAACAGGAGTACCAAATTTCATCCGACAGTTCATGAAGTTACGCACTACAGCTTGCTTGGCTTGACAACCTTGGCTGCCGAACATTTCAGCAATGCTGTAGATCATATTTGCAGCCGTCAGCATGTTCCGATGTTGCTGTTACTACTAATTGATGCTAAAATGTAGCACCTAGCAATCTCATCGGAACACATCCAAGTAGTGTATGCGTCTCGCTCCTCTTGAGTGGACTCATCAGTCGGCCCAAGAGGACAGGGGGTGGTGAGCACATGCTTGTGCTTGTCTACCGTCAACACGATATCAAGGTAACGTTTCTAGTCAACGTAATTTTCACCCACTAGTTTGTTTGTACTAAGAATTTGTGCGATCGGGGATAAAGACATGATTGCTGAAAAATAAAATATAGCGGCATTGGCAATTTGCTTAAATTTAAGAAAAGTATGATGCATGAATGCAAGTACTTAAACATAAAGAAAATCCTTAAAAAAAATGTTTCATTTATGGTGTTACGATCATAAACGGCAACACGTCCCACCTAGGGGTGGCGTCCGTGAAGCCTCCTATCGCATCGAGACTCCTCTCGTTTGGTCCACTTCACAGGATGTCTCCACATCTAGTGCAACCAATCACCATCCTTTTGGCCACCTCAGATTCATTGCCTAGCTCCTATGGGAGGTTACAATGATCTTCAGTCTAAGTGTTTAACCGACTAATCAACTCTAGAGGTTGTTATGAGCTAGCGATCCATCTAGGGATGGTCCTGGCTCACTACTTCCTTTTCTAGTCATATCTTCTTTAAGCAACCTGATGACTCCTTAGGGACATGTTTCGTGGGTTTCTCCCATTGAAGTGAGTGTTGGGTGCCGAATCGAATTCGGCGGCGGAAACGCAGTGGAAAGGCGGATCGTTTATAACAAAAATTTTCATAAAACTTTTGAGATACTCTATAGATTATATTAATTTATGCACGAATAAATTAATCTCATTAAGTTATATCATTCAAGGTTCAACCGAAAAAATACCTGGTACCCGACTCGGATGATAACTTGAATTTCTTTGACCACGAACAGTCCTAGCTCCAAGCTTTGTGTTTAGAACACCAAAGTCTTCCACGTCAATTCCTTGATTCCACGTAGACGTGTGTGTGGGCACAGGCGAGACAAAACAGATTTCTTAAACACTCGAATTTCCACAAACACCTTTAGGGCTGAAAAGTGTCAAAAATTGTTTTCACAATTTTCTATCTATCTCATATTTAAAGAGAAGAAGTCAAACTTCAAAATAGAATCAAATCCTTATCTCCACTTTTGAATTTTTGAAAAATAAATCCCTCCCCCTTATCTCTTTGATGGCCGGCCACCCTAGGGATTTATCCCTGTGTGTGGGGCCTAAATCAGATAGGGAAGGAAGAGATTTTATCCTTTATCCAATAGTCCAATTTTAATTCAGATTCAAATTTGAATTTAAGTCAAACTTAAATTAATTTGAATTCTAAATTAAACCACTTATCAAATAAGTTTAAATGGATAAATCTAGATATGTTCAAATTCAAATTTAAATAATCTCATTATTTAAATAATAATTAATTCTCAATTAATTATTCTTCGAGTATTTAATTTTAGAATTCCGTAATTCTAAAATTCCCATTTTGCCCTTTGTGTCGGTAGAAATTACAAGGACGGTAGCGGGGACTAATGGACCTATAATTCGAGCTCCAATAAAATTAATAATTAATTAAACACTTTAATTAATTAATTAATTAATTCTATTAATTCCAATTGTTACTCCACTATAAACTTAGAATTGCACTCTCGGAATTATATACATTAATTACTTCTAAACTGTGAAGTGTCCATTTGATATAGTCATTGCATATAGATCGATCCTCCATAAATAATTCATAATTAGAGTCAGGTAGAATCCGTTAACCTCTCTAATTACATCTTTATCCTTGAGTACCATTGATTCTCTAATGGATAGTGATTCATAAAACACATTCATGAACCGTAGCTCTTTACTAATCCAAGTACCGAATCAACACTCAAGAGAATTATTTATCTCGCTTCTCTCTCAAGAAGGAATGGATTCCATCTCGTATAATAACATTCCCACTACCTATTTCATTATGTCTCCAAAACACAAGGAATAGGATTAAGGGTTTCGTAATCCGTGCTTAGTAAATCAAAAGACATAAATCCATAAATAGGACTTTGTTAAGAACTCGTGATTAAGATCATTCTTTATATGACAATCAGTGGACTCAATTAGAATTTCTATTCTTAACGGAAATTATTAGAAATTCATATTGTGTTCAAGGCCCATGTTCCACATAATCTCATTATGCGAAATACACTCATTCAATATCTCGCCATATTAATAAAGGCGGATAACACCATTCCATTCTAAATGGAATGACATGTATTAATAATGTTTTAATTAAAGATTCTGAACTTTAATGAAATTCATTATGAACAATTACTTTTGATTATTATCCTTAAACATTATCCTCTCGTATATAACACTTATATACCATGTTTAAGGTTACATAAATAATCAAGGAATTTTATTTGATATTCATAAAATATTCATAAATATATGCACATAAAATGATGAATAAACTATTTTATTAAATAAATAATAAATATCCTTTTACATCTCATGCTTTCAGGACACTATTCCCAACAATATCCCACTTGTCCTAAAGCAGGTGTGTCATGTCTCTAATCCCAAATCCATCTAAGTGCCGATCAAAAACATTCAATGGCAATGTCTTGGTGAATAGGTCAGCAAGGTTGTCCTCTGACGCGATCTTCAGAACTGCTATATCGCCTCTATCCACAATGTCTCTGATCAAGTGATATTTCCTTTCTATATGTTTTGCACTCTTATGGCTTCTAGGTTTCTTTGAATTAGCCACCGCTCCACTGTTGTCACAGTAGAGCTTAATTGGCTTATCCATATCTGGAACAACTTCTAGATCAGTTAAGAACTTCCTGAGCCATGTAGCTCCTTTTGCGGCTTCATAAGCTGCAACATATTCAGCTTCCATGGTAGAGTCAGCAACACACTTTTGCTTTATACTGCTCCATACCACGACTCCTCCATTAAGAGTGAACACAGATCCAGATGTCGACCGTCGACTATCTCTAGTGAATGGAAATCGAACTGTGGTATCCGTGAGAGATGATCTTCTCCGGAATATACCAACATATAGTTTCTCATTCTCCCAAGATACTTGAGAATACACTTTACCGCAACCCAATGATCCAATCCCAGGTTGGACCGGTAGCGATCGACTACCCCCACCGCATAGCGTATATCCGGTCTTGTACACAACATGGCATACATAAGGCTTCCCACAGCCGAAGCATAGGGATACCTTCTCCTATCTTCTTCCTGCTGCGGGGTCTTTGGACATTACTCCTTAGAAAGATGAATACCATGCCTAGAAGGCAAATTCCCTTTCTTGGAGTTTTGCATCGAATACCTAGACAACACTTTGTCTATATAAGATGCTTGTGATAGCGCCAAAAGTTTTTTCTTGCGATCTCGTATAATCTTGATCTCAAGAACATAGCTTGCCTCTCCTAAATCTTTCATTTGGAATTGGCTAGCTAGCCACTCCTTTACATCTGTCATCATTCCCACATCATTCCCAATGAGTAGGATGTCATCGACGTAAAGAATTAAGAAGACCACTTTCTCTTCTTTCTTGTACTTGTAGACGCATGGTTCATCAATGTTTTGATCAAATCCATAAGACTTTACAGCCTCATCAAACCTGATGTTCCATGATCTAGAAGCTCGCTTGGTCCATAAATGGACCTTTGCGGTTCTGCACTTTCTCGGCCGTTGGCCTTCCACTATGTAACCCTCCGGCTGATCCATATAGACGGTTTCATCAAGATAGCCATTCAAAAAGTCGCCTTGACGTCCATCTGCAATATCTCATAGTCAAAATATGCTGCAATGGCCAGGAGTATCCGGATGGACTTAAGCATGGCTACCGGCAAGGAAGTTTCCTCATAGTCAACTCCCTCCTTTTGGGTATAACCCTTAGCCACTAGCCTCGCTTTATAAGTCTCTACTTTTCCATCTGCTCCTCTCTTTCTCTTGAAGATCCACTTGCATCCAATGGGTTTTACCCCTTCGGGTAGATCTACAAGTTGCCAGACTGAGTTAGAGTGCATAGACTCCATCTCGAGTTTCATAGCTGCTTGCCATTCTTCCTTATCGAATCATCCATCGCATCCCGAAAGGTCGATGGATCCCCTCACCGTCATCGCCAGCGACGATTTGGGCTTCCCGGTATAATCTGCCGGTAACCCGCTTACCCTCCCACTACGATGAGGTGCCGTAGGAGTCCGATCAGGAACTGTGGTCTTTTCTTTGAGTGGTCCGACAACTCTTGTCGGATGTGGTCCGATCTCATCGGAAAGTAACTCTTCTAATACTATCTTACTTCTGGGCTTAAAATCTTTCATATAGTAATGCTCCAGAAATGTGGCATTTGTCGATACAAACACCTTTTGATCTGCTTGACTATAACACAGTCATCCTCTTATCCCTTGTGGGTATCCCACAAATATGCATACTTCTGACCTTGGTTCCAACTTCCCGGTCTTTTGCCTCAGCACGTGTGCTGGACTCCCCCATATGCCAATGTGTCTCAAACTAGGTTTTTGACCATTCCACAACTCTAGGGGTGTCTTAGGTACAGATTTAGATGGAACTAGATTCAGAATATACATAGCGGTTTTTAGGGCATAACCCCAAAAAGAAGTAGGCAGTGAAGAATAACTCAACATTGATCTTATCATGTCGAGCAAAGTCCGATTTCTCCTTTCGGCCACACCATTCTCATTGTGGTGTGTACCGGGTGCATTCAATCGATACCACACCTTCTTCAATCAAGAAATCCCGAACTCTTGGTCCGTATTCACCCCCGATCTAATCGAAGTGTCTTCATTGGTTTACCTAATTGTTTTTCAACTTCGCTCGGAATTCTCTAAACTTTCCAAAAGTTTCGATTTCCGCTTGCATCGAGTAAACATAACCATATCTCGAATAGTCGTCAATAAAGGTGACGTAATTTTCGTAACCTCCTCTAGCTTGACGTTTAACGGTCCACATACATCTGAATGTATCGGTTGTAAGGGTTCTCGTAGCTCTTACTCCTTTTGTTTGTAAAAGGTCTCTTGGTCATTTTACCTTCCAAACAAGATTCACAGATCGAAGCTCGCCAAGTTTTAGCTCACGCAAAAGGACCATCCTTTACCGCCTTTCAATCCTATTTAGGTTAATGTGACCAAGTCTAAGGTACCACAGATATGTGTTATTTTAAGTGAGAAATCTTTTGCTTCTTATTCTTAGGTTCGCAACTCTCGAACATTTCAAAGTGTTAAGCGAAGAGTTAGGTATTGGTTTTATACAATATAAACCATCATCCAGACATCCAGAACAAATATTTAAACCATTTCGAGAAATATGAACAAATTCATTATCAAAATAAACTTTAAATAATTGTTCAAATAATTTGGCCACAGAAATCAAATTTCTGCGAATGTCTGGAATAAAATAAACATTGTTCAAAACTAAAAATTTATTTTCCCTAAATTGAAGTCTAACTTCTCCCACTGCTTTTGCCAAAACTCTTGCATCATTGTCTACTTTCATCGTGTAGTCCCCATCGGCTAGCTCAGTATAAGAACTAAGGCTCTGCAAAGAGAAACAAACATGATTAGTCGCTCCTGAATCAATATCCAGGCTGAGATATCACCCTCTACTAAACATGTTTCAAGGACTAGTAAATCTGATTTACCTTGTTCCTTTTTCTTCTTTGCTTTTCCCTGGTTCTGGTTCTTTCTTTTGTTTTTACCAGAACTTCCTGCAACTACAACATTTGCTTCTCCTCCACTTCTTTTGATGGTGCATTCAAAGTTTTGCAGGTCATTCATGAGTTCAGTGAGATTGCACTTCCTTTTGTTCATAACAAAGTTGTTCACAAACTCATGAAAGTCAGGGGACAGGCTTTCCAAGATTATGCCAACTTGGGTGGCTTCATCGATTCTGGCACCATTGAGCTCCGCATCGTGGAGGTGATCAATCATGTTCAAAACATATGCCTTGACTGAAGAACCTTTCTTCATCTTGTCATTCATGAAAGCCCTTACGGCATCCAAACAAGTCTTTTCAGAAGGAGCGCCGAACATGGCTTCTAGAGACTCCATTATCTCATAAGCAGTCTCCATCTCCTCATGCTTCTTGCGAAGCACATCGCTCATACTAGCCAGCATAAAGGAATTTGCTTTATTGTTGGCCTTGATCCAGCGATCAAAAGGCTCCCTTGCGGTTTTGGATGCATTAGCCGCGGGTTCAGGAGGACATTCCTCCGCTAGGACAAACTTATAGTCTTCGCAGACCAATAGTATGTTCATGTTACTTTTCCACTTAGCATAATTATCACCGTCTAATTTTTCAGTCGCTAGTAGTGTGATAATGGGATTCGACATATTGTTGGAAATAAATAGAATATTCATCTAACCAATTTATGTGCATGAATATCAAGGCATGTTAATTTAGGCACAATTAAATATGATGCATGATGCACATGAAAATTACATAAATCATGTTTTAATTTTTGGTGCCAACGATAATTCAATTTACCACGAATATAGTGCCGCCGTAGGGTAGGTCAAAATATCGCAAATTGAACCAAGACCTTCTTAATTAATAAATATAATCAAAATATCTCATATTTTCATATTTATTAACTGCCGCTAATTTTGGTCAAAAATATAATGAACAATTTGATTATATCTCCATGAGTGTAACCCATCATTTCAGATTCTATAGACTTAACTCTAGAGTGCCGCCGTAGGGTAGGTCAAACCGGAAATACATCCTTGAATCCTATCGCTAGAAAGTCAACCTTGTTATTGATCCGAAAGAACACTTTCCGTAGGGAGTGCGGAATCAGTGCCGCCGCGAAGCCCCTTTCGAATCTCACGGTGTTGAACTAATGATGGAGACCAGTGGATCGTATTGTCACACAACCCTCTCCCACTCATTATTTTGCAAATATGTATTTTGTTTGAAAAACATCTCATGATTTTCAAATCGAAAAATAAACAATTTTCTTTTCGGATATGTGAAATTCCAACTTAAATTCAATTTCACATGTAACATTATTTTGCAAATCAATTTTGCAACTTAAATTAATTTAATCATATTAAATCAATTTTCAGCGCATGGTTCTTATTTTATTTTATTTTTCTAAAACACTTTTATAATAAATAAAATAAACAATAACGAATGCGCGTGTATGCATGGCATGTTATAAAAGCATATGAGTAGGCACATTATATCTATATGGCATTTTATATGCATGGACATATATAATATATAATTATCAACATAAAATATAAATATATGCAATCAACTATTGAGATGGATTTGACCGGGTCCCATGGAAAAATAAATTACAACTCAATCGAATCGAATAAATAAATAATTACAATAATTATGTTCTTCCGTTACATCAACGGGTCTTTGATTCTTGAATTCTTTATTCTTCGGCTTCATTCTTTGTCTCCGGGTTGGATTTCACCTTCCTTGGGATCCGAACTTTTCCGGCCCGCCGGGCACGCTTTTACGAGGGTTTCAGAAACCTTCGGCCCGCTCGGGATCAAATCCCGAACTTGGGCCGCCAATAAAGTTGGGCGCCTGGGCCACGGCCCGGTTGGCTGTCTGGGTCGCGCCAGGCCGCCTCGGGGCGCGGCCTGGGCAGCAGCCCTGGCCGTGCTCGGGCCGTCTGGCCCGGCGTCCGGGCCACGCTTTCTGGAATTTTCTGGGCAGTTTTCTGGGGTTCTTTAAAGGCTTCAAACATGAGCTTCAAGGCCTCCTTCTTGATTCAAAATAAAAAACCCTAATTCTACCTAAATCCTAGAATTACAATAATTCTAATCCCGAATCAAATTACAAATAATTTATTAACGAATGAATATAACCGATCCATGGAACCATATAATTAATGACCAAATCCATCATCCATACACTCATCATCATGAATAAAAATAAACATCCATAAATGCAAGTGCCTACTCATCACATACATACATATTTAAATATCACATATTTAATATTGATTATGATTATCAAATAATCGAAGCATAAATTAATATCGTCTATAGACCGCTCTGATACCAATTGTTAGGTGCCGAATCGAATTCAGCGGCGGAAACGCAGCGGAAAGGCGGATCGTGTATAACAAAAATTTTCATAAAACTTTTTAGATACTCTATAGATTATATTAATTTATGCACAAATAAATTAATCTCATTAATTTATATCATTCAAGGTTCAACCGAAAAAATACCTGGTAGCCGATTCGGACGATAACTTGAATTTCTTTGACCACGAACAGTCCTAGCTCCAAGCTTGTGTTTAGAACACCAAAGTCTTCCACGTCAATTCCTTGATTCCACATAGACGTGTGTGTGGGCACATGCGAGACAAAACAGGTTTCTTAAACACTCGAATTTCCACAAACACCAACGCATGCACGATGTGGAATTTTTGGAGAAAAAATATTTTTCACTCTTTTTCCCTATATGAGAATTTCGGCCACACCTTTCTTTAGGGCTGAAAAGTGTCAAAAATTGCTTTCACAATTTTCTATCTATCTCATATTTAAAGAGAAGAAGTCAAACTTAAAAATAGAATCAAATCCTTATCTCTACTTTTGAATTTTGAACAAAAAATCCCTTCCCCTTATCTCTTTGATGGCCGGCCACCCTAGGGATCTATTGTAACACCCTAAAGAATTAATTGAGATTAATTAAGGAAATTAAGATTATTAGTGTGCCTAATCTGATTTAATTAATTGAGTTTAAATAATTCCAAGGTATTTAAATTATCTACAAGAATTTATTTTAATCCGTAAGTGTATGGGCTTTTCTCGGACTCATATATTTTACACGTCATTTTCTTTTATTTTCCTTTTCTTTTCTTTTTCTTTTTCTTTTCTTTTCTTTTCCTTCCTTTTTTTTTCTCCCCGCCTCTCTCTCTCTCTCTTCCTTTCACTCTCACTCCCGGACCCTCTCTCTCTCTCTTTCTTTTCTTTTACATCCCAAATTGAACGGGTTTTGAGCCAAAGAGTGATTTCAAAGAGTTTTCAACATCAAGAGAAGGATTCAAGGTAAGATTACTGAAATAACCTCTCTTGAATTTTAAGTTTTTCGGATTTAAAACTCACTTTTGGTTCAAAACGGATTTTGATGATTTTCGAGTAAAACTAGAGTAGAAATTGGAGATCTTGGGTTCTTTGGACTTGTTTTAGGACCTAGAACCCGGATCTAGTGGTTGTCCCTTGAGATTTTGTGAATTGGGACTGGATTTGCAGGTTTTTGAACTGATTTTTCGCGAAGCCGCGAATCGAGATCTCCACCGGTCGACCGCATCGGTTGACCGGATCTTGTTATGGCCACCGGTGACCGGTCCGATCGACCGATGCACACCACCGGCCGACGGGTGGTGATGCACTCCTCCTGTCTCCGCCCGACCGGTGTACACGAGGTTTGACCCTGTTTGGCCTGAAATTGTCATTTTGACCCCTGTTTTCGGGGAGAACCCAAATTAGCTTCATTTGGGGACTTGGGATGAAAGGATTAGTATCTTTAATCCCTGATTTGATATTTAAAACTCTTGGAATGTAATTTGAAACATGAAAATGGATTAGGGCACACTAATTGGAAATCTTGGTATATGATTGAGATTGGATTACTTTAGGAATGAGAATTAATCCTAAAGTGTTATCTGGTATTAGTGATCGCTGAGGATTCAGACTGAAGGGGCTTGAGGAAGCGGAAGCCGGAAAAGGCAACGCTTGTCCCAGGTTTGATTGTGCGAGGTAGGATTTCTATCCTTCTTCTTTGAGAGCCTGTTTTCGAAAAATGGTTGGGATTGGTTTGCGAAAGAAAAATGTTTTAAAAACCATGGCTTGTTACTTTATGGAAATCCTTGGCTTGTCCTGTCAGTGGAATCCATAGCTTGTCTAGTCATGGAACCTCATGGCTTGCCCAGTCATGGGGCCCGCGGCTTGAGTAGTTCGTGGGGTCATATGAACGATTTCATAATGTTAAATTGATGATTTCTTAAGATAAGAGATCTTGTGAACTGGTAATAGAGCCTATTGCTGTAAGCCTAGATAGGATGCGGAGAGTGCATCCTCGGGGGCAGAACCCGAAATTGGTCCGGTAGGCGAGGCACTTCGTGAGGTGAGTAATTTGTACTAATTACTTGCTGAAGCCTGTAATATGGATTATTTCAGTTATATTTCCTTTGAGAAAAAGGATGTGAGGTTCCGGCTGTTCTGTCAGGGTTGAATGTCTTATTTTATTCATTTACGCGCTTATTTATTTTTTCGTTTATTTAAATTACTTTAAATTATATCCTACTGGGCCTTTTGCTCATGTTTCAAATGTTTAAACCCCTCCCAGGAGATTCGAGGACCGGTACATCGTAGCTGAGTCGTGCTACGAATCGAGCAAGAGAGGATCACGTTCATCCTCTGTTATAAAATGTAAGGAATTGAGAAAAGTTATGTAAGTTTATTTAATATTTGGATTTACTAGACTGTGGTTGATGTCTATTGTAATGATTATTTACATGAACATGTATGTACGATACTGTATGTCCTGTGGGGTGGAGCCCTGTGAGTCAGAGGCTCCTGAATTATGTAATTTATTTATATTTTAATGCAGCTAAGTGTGGGACCCGGTTGGGGATCTGCTTTATTAATCCCTAATCGAGCTCCACGTCACCCACCCCGTTTGGGGGGCGTGACAGAGTGGTATCAGAGCTTTAGGTTAAGAACCCCCGGATTGTACATACATGTGTGACATCAGGAATCCACTAATCAGTCTAGTTTCTTTTTAGTTAAAAGAGATATCAAGTTCTTTTGTTCGGACTTTGAAACTGAAGAGTGAGAATTTAGAAGTCCCGATGACTTTGAACTCCCCACTGGGATGTGTGGAGGTAATGAGTGTGTGTAAGTCGTGTGAAATCACGATTGGTGGTGAGCGATTGAGAGCAGACTTGATTATCCTTCCCATGACCCTGTTTGATGTGGTACTCGGAATGGATTGGCTGTCAAGGCACGGTGCAATTGTTGATTGCTACCGTAGGAAAGTGACCTTGGTGACGAATTCCAGAATAATGATTGCTTATCAGGCAGAGATGAACCCAGTCCTTGGGGAACGACTGTTAAAGTACAGCGTTGGGGGACGGAAGAATCTAGCCTGTTTCTTTTCCCTTCTTGCTCTGGAAGGTGAATCTGAAGTGAGCGGAGATAGTGCGAGAATCCCTGTAGTCGATGAGTTTACAGATGTATTTCCTGATGAGCTACCTGGTTTACCACCAGATCGGGAGATTGAATTCTGTATTGACTTGGTTCCGAGAACGGCACCTATCTCCATTCCTCCATATCGGATGGCTCCGGCGGAGATGAAGGAATTGAGAACACAGCTTGAAGAGCTGGCAGAGAAGGGATATATCCGGAATAGTACTTCCCCTTGGGGTGCATCGGTGTTATTTGTGAAGAAGCACGACGGATCTCTTCGGTTGTGCATTGACTACCGACAATTGAACAGGGTAACTGTGAAGAATAAGTACCTAACGCCGAGGATCGATGAATTGTTCGATCGGTTGGGTGGATCACGGTTCTACTCTAAGATTGATTTGAGATCCGGGTACCATCGGTTGAAAATCGTGGAGGAAGACGTTCAAGATCGCTTTAACTCGAAGACGGGCACTTCGAGTTTTTGGTAATGCCGTTTGGGTTGACAAATGCCCCTTCTGCATTCATGGATTTGATGAACCGTGTTTTCCGGCCATACTTGGATCGGTTTGTGATCGTCTTCATAGACGACATACTGGTTTACTCAAAGACTTGGGAAGAACATGCGTAACACCTTAGAATTGTTCTTCAGACTCTTCGTGAACACCGGGCCATGCGAAGAAGGAGAAGTGTGACTTGGTCGTGGATGTATGAAGTTCCTTGGTCATGTGATTTCGGAACAAGGAATTTCTGTAGATCCTTCCAAGATTGAAACTGTGTTACAGAGGGAAAGGCCGAAGAATGTGGTAGAGATTCGAAGCTTTCTCGGACTCGCGGGGTATTACCGGCGTTTTGTGAAGGATTTCTCAAGTATCGCTGCACCGATGACTCGTTTGACAAAGAAAGAAGTCAGATTCGAGTGGGATGCCGAATGTGAACATGCATTTCAGGAATTGAAGGTAAGGTTGACAAGTGCACCGATTTTGACGATTCCTAATACCGAGGAGCCATACGAGGTGTACTCTGACACCTCGGGGGTTGGGCTTGGTTGTGTCTTGATGCAAGGCGGACACGTAGTAGCTTACGCATCTCGCCAACTAAGACCGCACGAGCGGAACTACCCCACGCATGACTTGGAGTTAGCAGTGGTAATATTTGCTCTGAAGATATGGAGATGTTATCTCTATGGAGCAATGTTTCGTGTCTTCCGATCATAAGAGTCTCAAGTACTTGTTTACTCGAAAGATCCGAACCTCCGACAGAGGAGATGGGTAGAGTACATGGAAGATTATGACTTCACTCTACAAGATCATCCTGAAAAGCTAATGTGGTGGCCGATGCCCTTAGCAGTGAAAAACGCTGTGACTCAAGGCGCCATTAGCTTTGGAGGATTAGAAGAGGACTGAAGTAGTGAGTGAGTATGATCTTTAGTATCATGAGGATTATAACCAGGCTGTGGTGTATAATCTGATCTCTGCACCAGCTCTTGTGCAACAAGTTAAGCAGAATCAACGGCAGGATCCACACCTCCAAGGAATTTGGATTCGGATCCAGAATGGAGAACAATTCGAGGATTGGAGAATCCGGGAGGATGGAGCCTTGTATTTCCGCAATCGCCTCGCTGTTCCTAAGGCGGGTGAGGTAAAGAAGATGATTCTGCATGAAGCCCACAAATCTAGGTACGCCATTCATCCGGGTAGTACCAAGATGTACCAGGACTTGAAGAGGCAGTACTGGTGGAGAGGCATGAAGAGAGATGTTCGTGAGTACGTCTCGGAATGCGTGACTTGCCTTTGAGTTAAAGCTGAGCACCAGAAGCCAGCGGGAGAGTTACAACCTCTTCTTGTCCCTGAATGGAAATGGGAACATCACGATGGATTTTCTGATGGGACTACCGAGAACCGAGTTGAAGCACGATGCCATCTGGGTGGTGGTTGATAGGTTGACGAAGTCCGCGTACTTCATACCATTCCGTGCGACGTATTCTCGGAAGGTTCTGTCAGAATTATACCTGGAGCACATCGTGAGGTTACATGGGGTGCCACTGTCTATCACGTCTGATCGTGACACGCGTTTCAATGTAAGGTATTGGAGAAGTTTCCAGGAAGCCATGGGAACAGAATTGAACTTTAGCACAGCATTTCATCCTCAGACGGATGGACAATCTAAAAGAGTTATTCAGATTCGGAGGATATGCTTCGTGCTTGTGTTCGATTTTGGAACTCGAAGAAATACATGCACCTCAACAATTCGCATACAATAACAAATATTAGGCCAAGATTTCGGTATGACACCGCTTGAGGCGCTGTATGGTCATCCTTGTAGGTCACCCGTTTGTTGGTTGGAACCAGAGGATAGACTTACAACCGACCGGATGTCATTCAAGAGAACAATGAGAAGATAGCTGTGATTCGAGAACGTCTATTGACAGCTCAAAGTCGTTAGAAAAGTTATGCTGACAGGAGGCGTAGGCCTTTGGAATTCCAAGAAGGCGACTTTGTGTTGCTGAAGGTTTCCCCACGCAAAGGAGTTGTTCGGTTCGGTGTGAAAGGGAAGCTTGCACCGAGGTATGTGGGACCATTCCCGATCGTGCAATGAGTCAGAGTGGTGGCGTACCGGATGGCTTTACCGCCTGAGTTATCTCACGTGCATGACGTGTTTCATGTCTCCATGCTTCGGAAATGTCAACCTAAGCCGGAAGCAGTAGTGCAATGGTTTGACGTTCTGATACAGTATGACGCATCCTACGAGGACGCACCAGTTCAGATTCTTGACAGGAAGATGAAGAGTCTGCGTCATCGTGAGATTCCGTTAGTGAAAGTGCTGTGGCAGCATCATGGTGTTGAGGAAGCAACATGGGAGCTTGAAACGACGATGCAGGAACGTTATCCGCATCTGTTTGCACTTTAAGGTGAGTTTTAATTTCGAGGACGAAATTGCCTAAGGGGGGTGGAGCTGTAACACCCTAAATTATCTACAGTAATTTATTTTAATCCAGAAGTGTGTATGGGCGCATTTCTGGACTGTTATATTTTACACGTCATTTTCTTTTATTTTCCTTTTCTTTTCTTTTCCTTTTTCTTTTTCTTTTCTTTTCCTTCCTTTTCTTTTCTCCCGTGCGCCTCTCTCTCTCTCTCTCTCTTTTCTGTCCCAAATTGAACGGGTTTTGAGCCAAAGAGTGATTTCAAAGAGTTTTCAACATCAAGAGAAGGATTCAAGGTAAGATTACTGAAATAACCTCTCTTGAATTTTAAGTTTTTCGGATTTAAAACTCACTTTTGGTTCAAAACGGATTTTGATGATTTTCGAGTAAAACTAGTGTAGAAATTGGAGATCTTGGGTTCTTTGGACTTGTTTTAGGACCTAGAACCCGGATCTAGTGGTTGTCCCTTGAGATTTTGTGAATTGGGACTGGATTTGCAGGTTTTTGAACTGATTTTCGCGAGTTTTCGCGAACTGGAGATCTCCACCGGTCGACCGCATCGGTTGACCGGATCTTGTTATGGCCACCGGCTGACCGGTCCGATCAACCGTATGCACACCACTGGCCGACCGGTGGTGATGCACTCCTCTGTCTCCGGTCGACCGGTGTACACGGGGTTTGACCCTGTTTGGCCTGAAATTGTCATTTTGACCCCTGTTTTCGGGGAGAACCCAAATTAGCTTCATTTGGGGACTTGGGATGAAAGGATTAGTATCTTTAATCCCTGATTTGATATTTAAAACTCTTGGAATGTAATTTGAAACATGAAAATGGATTAGGGCACACTAATTGGAAATCTTGGTATATGATTGAGATTGGATTATGATGCGATAAAATTAACACTAGCAAGTGCACCAATCGATCAAGTAATAAAGTGATGAGTAAGATATCGTTTCCCAATGAGGATTGGTAAAATTCACAAATAAAATGATTAAACCGACTATGTTATTCGAGATTGCGAAATTGGGAATAATGTGAATTAAAACTAAGTAAAGATTAAAAATTAGAAAATGTAAAGAAACAAGATTTAAGAAAGAAATTCAATGAGAGAAAATGTTAGAGAGTTGATTTCACCTACACCAATTCATCCATAAGCTCAAAAGAATGAATTTCAATTATTATTATCCATGACATGGTAGAATCCCCTAATGTTTAATTATCCATATTTCGGTCTAATAAACTATCACATATATTCTTAACTTCAAATATCCTTATTTCAGGTCTATTCTAGATTAATTCAATATGAGATGCCTTTGAATTTGTGGAATCCTTTTTCGTTAAATCTCCTCTCGGTTACAATTTAAACCCACCACATGAATTTCCTTAAATCCCTATTCGGTTACTCCTCGTCCATTCATGGCATGTTCTATATTTTGCTCGAATATTATTTACATCCAAAATTCAATTCACAATTTAATGTTTCCTATCACATAGCTTCTATCCGAAACATCACTATGATCAATTCTCAAATTAAATAAATGAAAAGCCCTAAGAACAATAGAACACACTCTTCACGGAAAAATAATCAATTGCAACTCATTCAAATTGAAACTTAGAAATCATAGGTTCGGATCCATCAATCTCTAACTAAAAATATTAAACCATAACTAAATTAAATAAAACAAAGAGAATTTCAGGAGACATCACCATATTAATCCAAAAGAAGAAAAGAAGAACAAAGGATAAATCCCTAATGGCCGAATGTTTCTCCACCAAGGATTAGCCGGTACTTCTCAGCAATAGCTCTGGCCGAATTCCTCTTTTTCCCCTCTTTCTCTCTGCGGAAATGCCAGCCAAACTCCCAGCAACCACTATTTCCCTCTCTGGAATTCCAGCAAGAACACCTCTCTCGAATCCCCCTGACAAGCCCTGGGTTCAACTCCTTTTTTTCCTCTCTTTTTTCTCCGAAAATCCCAACAACAACCCCTCTTTAATCCCCCCGAAAAGCTCTCTGGAATCTCTCTGAAAAACTCTCTAGAATCTCTCCGAAATTCCCGCCAAAAATCTCTGTTTTTCCTCTCCGGAATATCTCCCCAGAAAACCCCTTGGAATATCCCGGATCTTCCTCTAGTTTTCATTTTCAAACTCTCCTTCGAGATAGGGTTTTCTCCACAGAAATTGCACTCTCTATCCTCCCAAATCAGCCCCAATTCCAGCGTGCAACCAGAGGAACCAATACCATATGGTTGAAAACTAAAACACACTGTCGTTTGGCTGGAATTAAACTCCTCCGTGTGTGGGCTTAATGGGCTGGAATCTGGGCCTTTGTTTGAATGAAGCATAATGGTTTGGCTGGAAATAAACTCCTCCGTGTGTGGGCTTAATGGGCTGGAATCTGGGCCTTTGTTTTGGTGGCTTTTAATGGTAATTTGTGGTAGATTATCATGCTTGCATCCATTCTGCAAAATTAGATTAAGAAGACATCAATTTGTCAACAAAACACCTTAAAACTAGCTAATATTAAAGTTGCAAGAGCTTAATAAATCGATAAAAAACCAACTCATCAGATTACTTTAGGAATGAGAATTGATCCTAAAGTGTTATCTTGTATTAGTGATCGCTGAGGATTCAGACTGAAGGGGCTTGAGGAGGCGGAAGCCGGAAAAGGCAACGCTTGTCCCAGGTTTGATTGTGCGAGGTAGGATTTCTATCCTTCTTCTTTGAGAGCCTGTTTTCGAAAAATGGTTGGGATTGGTTTGCGAAAGAAAAATGTTTTAAAAACCATGGCTTGTTAGTTTATGGAAATCCTTGGCTTGTCCTGTCCATGGAATCCATAGCTTGTCTAGTCATGGAACCTCATGGCTTGCCCAGTCATGGGGCCCGCGGCTTGAGTAGTTCGTGGGGTCATATAAACGATTTCATAATGTTAAATTGATGATTTCTTAAGATAAGAGATCTTGTGAACTGCTAATAGAGTCTATTGCTGTAAGCCTAGATAAGATGCGGAGAGTGCATCCTCGGGGGCAGAACCCGAAACTGGTCCGGTAGGCGAGGCACTTGGTGAGGTGAGTAATTTGTACTAATTACTTGCTGAAGCCTGTAATATGGATTATTTCAGTTATATTTCCTTTGAGAAAAAGGATGTGAGGTTCCGGCTGTTCTGTCAGGGTTGAATGTCTTATTTTATTCATTTACGCGCTTATTTATTTTTTTGTTTATTTAAATTATTTTAAATTATATCCTACTGGGCCTTTTGCTCATGTTTCAAATGTTTAAACCCCTCCCAGGAGATTCGAGGAGCGGTACAACGTAGCTGAGTCATGCTACGAATCGAGCAAGAGAGGATCGCATTCATCCTCTGTTATAAAATGTAAGGAATTGAGAAAAGTTATGTAAGTTTATTTAATATTTGGATTTACTAGACTGTGGTTGATGTCTATTGTAATGATTATTTACATGAACATGTATGTACGATACTGTATGTCCTGTGGGGTGGAGCCTTGTGAGTCGAGGGCTCTGAATTATGTAATTTATTTATATTTTAATGCAACTAAGTGTGGGACCCGGTTGGGGATCCGCTTTATTAATCCCTAATCGAGCTCCACGTCACCCACCCCGCTTTGGGGGTGGACAGAGTGGTATCGAGCTTTAGGTTAAGAACCCCGGATTGTACATACATGTGTGACATCGTGAATCCACTAATCGCCTAGTTTCTTTTTAGTTAAAAGAGATATCAAGTTCTTTTGTTCGGACTTTGAAACTGAAGAGTGAGAATTTAGAAGTCCCGATGACTTTGAACTCCCCACTGGGATGTGTGGAGGTAATGAGTGTGTGTAAGTCGTGTGAAATCACGATTGGTGGTGAGCGATTGAGAGCAGACTTGATTATCCTTCCCATGACCCTGTTTGATGTGGTACTCAGAATGGATTGGCTGTCAAGGCACGGTGCAATTGTTGATTGCTACCGTAGGAAAGTGACCTTGGTGACGAATTCCGGAACAATGATTGCTTATCGTGCGAGATGAACCCAGTCCTTGGGGAACGATCAAGAAAGTACAGCGTTGGGGGATGGAAGAATCTAGCCTGTTTCTTTTCCCTTCTTGCTCTGGAAGGTGAATCTGAAGTGAGCGGAGATAGTGCGGGAATCCCTGAAGTCGATGAGTTTACAAATGTATTTCCTGATGAGCTACCTGGTTTACCACCAGATTAGGAGATTAAATTCTGTATTGATTTGGTTCCGAGAACGGCACCTATCTCCATTCCTCCATATCGGATGGCTCGGCGAGATGAAGGAATTGAGAACACAACTTTGAAGAGTCGGCGGAGAAGGGATATATCCGAATAGTACTTCCCTTGGGGTGCACCGTGTTATTTGTGAAGAAGCACGACGGATCTCTTCGGTTGTGCATTGACTACCGACAATTGAACAGGGTAATCGTGAAGAATAAGTACCCACTGCGAGGATCGATGAATTGTTCGATCAGTTGAGTGGATCACAATTCTACTCTAAGATTGATTTGAGATCCGGGTACCATCGCTTGAAAATCGTGGAGGAAGACGTTCCGAAGATCGCTTTCAGAACTCGGTACGGGCACTTCGAGTTTCTGGTAATGCCGTTTGGGTTGACAAATGCCCCTTCTGCATTCATGGATTTGATGAACCGTATTTTCCGGCCGTACTTGGATCGGTTTGTGATGTCTTCATTGACGACATACTGGTTTACTCAAAGACTTGGGAAGAACATGCGTAATACCTTAGAATTGTTCTTCAGACTCTTCGTGAACACCAGTTGTATGCGAAGAAGGAGAAGTATGACTTCTGGCTGACAGAAGTGAAGTTCCTTGGTCATGTGATTTCAGAACAAGGAATTTCTGTAGATCCTTCCAAGATTGAAACCGTATTACGATGGGAAAGGGCCAAGAATGGCAGAGATTCGAAGCTTTCTCGGACTCATGAGGGTATTACCGGGCGCTTTGTGAAGGATTTCTCAGAGTATCACGCACGGCGACTCGCTTGACCAAGAAAGAAGTCGATTCGAGTGGGATGCAGAATGTGAACATACATTTCGTGAATTGAAGGTAAGGTTGACAAGTGCACCGATTTTGACGATTCCTAATACCGAGGGATTTATGCGAGGTGTACTTTCGACACCTCGGGGTTGGGCTTGGTTGTGTGTCTTGATGCAAGTCGGACCGAGTAGCTTACGATCTCGGCTAATCAGACCAAGACGAGCTTGGAACTACCCCACGCATGACTTGGAGTTAGCAAAGGTATATTTGCTCAAGATATGGAGATGTTATCTCTATGGAGCAAGGTTTCGTGTCTTCTCCGATCATAAGAGTCTCAAGTACTTGTTTACCTCAGAAAGATCCGAACCTCCGGCTGAGGAGATGGGTAGAGTACATGGAAGATTATGACTTCACTCTACAAAGATCATCCCGAAAAGCTAATGTGGTGGCCGATGCCCTTAGCAGAAAACGCCGTGACTCAAGCGCCATTAGCTTTGGAGGATTGGAAGAGGACCAAGTAGTGAGTGAGTATGATCTTTAGTATCATGAGGATTATAACCAGGTCAGGTGTATAATCCGATCTCTCGCACTCACTCTTGTGCAACAAGTTAAGCAGAATCAACGCAGGATCCACACCTCCAAGGAATTTGGATTCGGATCCGTAATGGAGAACAATTCGAGGATTGAGAATCCGGGAGGATGGAGCCTTGTTTTTCCAAGAACCGCCTCACTATTCCTAAGGCGGGTGAGGTAAAGAAGATGATTCTCGCATGAAGCCCACAAATCTAGGTACGCCATTCATCCGGGTAGTACCAAGATGTACCAGGACTTGAAGAGGCAAAGATCGTGGAGAGGCATGAAGAGAGATGTTCGTGAGTACGCCTCGAATGCGTGACTTGCCTCCGAAGTTAAAGCCGAGCACCGAAGCCAGCGGAGAGTTACAACCTCTTCCCTGTCCCCGAATGGAAATGGGAACATCACGATGGATTTTCCGATGGGACTACCGAAAACCGAGTTGAAGCATGATGCCATCTGGGTGGTGGTTGATAGGTTGACGAAGTCCGCTGTACTTCATACCATTCCGCGCGGCGTATTCTCGGAAGGTTTTGTCGAATTATACCGAGCACATCGTGAGGTTACACGGGTGCCACCGCTCTATCACGCCCCGATCGTGACACGCTGTTTCAATGTAAGGTATTGGAGAAGTTTCCAGGAAGCCATGGGAACAGAATTGAACTTCAGCATAGCATTTCATCCTCAGACGGATGGACAATCTAAAAGAGTTATTCAGATTCTGGAGGATATGCTTCGTGCTTGTGTTCTGGATTTTGGCGGGAACTGGAAGAAATACATGCACCTCGCTGAATTCGCATACAATAACAGCTATTAGGCCAGTATCGGTATGGCACCGTTTGAGGCGTTGTATGGTCATCCTTGTAGGTCACCTGTTTGTTGGTTGGAACCAGAGGATAGACTTACAACTGGACCGGATGTCATTCAAGAGAACAATGAGAAGATAGCTGTGATTCGAGAACGTGTATTGATGCTCAAAGTCGTCGAAAAGTTATCTTGACAGAGGCGC
Source organism: Morus alba (assembly GCA_012066045.3). Taxonomy (NCBI): domain Eukaryota; kingdom Viridiplantae; phylum Streptophyta; class Magnoliopsida; order Rosales; family Moraceae; genus Morus; species Morus alba. The sequence goes on from CP050224.2 coordinate 37,005,785, forward strand.
GGGCTTTGGAATTCCAAGAAGGCGACTTTGTGTTGCTGAAGGTTTCCCCACGCAAAGGAGTTGTTCGGTTCGGTGTGAAAGGGAAGCTTGCACCGAGGTATGTGGGACCATTCCCGATCGTGCAACGAGTCGAGTGGTGGCGCATGCGGTTGGCTTTACCGCCTGAGTTATCTCACATGCATGACGTGTTTCATGTCTCCATGCTTCGGAAATGTCAACCGAGCCGAAGCGATGAGTGCAATGGTTTGACGTTCCGATACAAGATGACGCATCCTACGAGGACGCACTTTTGGTTGATTCTTGACAGAAGATGAAGAGTCTGCGTCATCGTGAGATTCCATTAGTGAAAGTGCTGTGGCAGCATCATCGTGTTGAGGAAGCAACATGGGAGCTTGAAACGACGATGCAGGAACGTTATCCGCATCTGTTTGCACTTTAAGGTGAGTTTTAATTTCGAGGACGAAATTGCCTAAGGGGGGTGGAGCTGTAACACCCTAAAGAATTAATTGAGATTAATTAAGGAAATTAAGATTATTAGTGTGCCTAATCTGATTTAATTAATTGAGTTTAAATAATTCCAAGGTATTTAAATTATCTCATGAATTTATTTTAATCCGTAAGTGTGTATGGGCGCATTTACGGACCGTTATATTTTACACGCTATTTTCTTTTATTTTCCTTTTCTTTTCTTTTTTTTTTCTTTTTTCTTTTCTTTTCCTTCCTTTTCTTTTCTCCCATGCGCCTCTCTCTCTCTCTCTTCCTTTCACTCTCACTTCCGGACCCTCTCTCTCTCTCTCTCTCTCTCTTTTCTGTCCCAAATTGAACGGGTTTTGAGCCAAAGAGTGATTTCAAAGAGTTTTCAACATCAAGAGAAGGATTCAAGGTAAGATTACTGAAATAACCTCTCTTGAATTTTAAGTTTTTCGGATTTAAAACTCACTTTTGGTTCAAAACGGATTTTGATGATTTTCGAGTAAAACTAGAGTAGAAATTGGAGATATTGGGTTCTTTGGACTTGTTTTAGGACCTAAAACCCGGATCTAGTGGTAGTCCCTTGAGATTTTGTGAATTGGGACTGGATTTGCAGGTTTTTGAACTGATTTCCGCGAGTTTTCGCGAACTGGAGATCTCCACCGGTCGACCACATCGCTTGACCGGATCTTGTTATGGCCACCGGCTGACCGGTCCGATCGACCGGATGCACACCACTGGCCGACCGGTGGTGATGCACTCCTCTGTCTCCGGTCGACCGGTGTACATGGGGTTTGACCCTGTTTGGCCTGAAATTGTCATTTTGACCCCTGTTTTCGGGGAGAACCCAAATTAGCTTCATTTGGGGACTTGGGATGAAAGGATTAGTATCTTTAATCCCTGATTTGATATTTAAAACTCTTGGAATGTAATTTGAAACATGAAAATGGATTAGGGCATACTAATTGGAAATCTTGGTATATGATTGAGATTGGATTACTTTAGGAATGAGAATTGATCCTAAAGTGTTATCTTGTATTAGTGATCGCTGAGGATTCAGACTGAAGGGGCTTGAGGAAGCGGAAGCCGGAAAAGGCAACGCTAGTCCCAGGTTTGATTGTGCGAGGTAGGATTTCTATCCTTCTTCTTTGAGATTCGAAAAATGGTTGGGATCGCTTTGCGAAAGAAAAATGTTTTAAAAACCATGGCTTGTTAGTTTATGGAAATCCTTGGCTTGCCCAGTCATGGGGCCCGCGGCTTGAGTAGTTTGTGGGGTCATATGAACGATTTCATAATGTTAAATTGATGATTTCTTAAGATAAGAGATCTTGTGAACTGGTAATAGAGTCTATTGCTGTAAGCCTAGATAGGATGCGGAACCCGAAACCGGCTGAAGCCTGTAATATGGATTATTTCAGTTATATTTCCTTTGAGAAAAAGGATGTGAGGTTCCGGCTGTTCTGTCGGGGCTGAATGTCTTATTTTATTCATTTACGCGCTTATTTATTTATTCGTTTATTTAAATTATTTTAAATTATATCCTACTGGGCCTTTAACTCATGTTTCAAATGTTTAAACCCCTCCCAGGAGATTCGAGGAGCGGTGCATCATAGCTGAGTCGTGCTACGAATCGAGCAAGAGAGGATCGCGTTCATCCTCTGTTATAAAATGTAAGGAATTGAGAAAAGTTATGTAAGTTTATTTAATATTTGGATTTACTAGACTGTGGTTGATGTCTATTGTAATGATTATTTACATGAACATGTATGTACGATACTGTATCTCCTATGGGGTGGAGCCTTGTGAGTCAGAGGCTCCTGAATTATGTAATTTATTTATATTTTAATGCAGCTAAGTGTGGGACCCGGTTGGGGATCTGCTTTATTAATCCCTAATCGAGCTCCACGTCACCCACCCCGTTTGGGGGGCGTGACATTTATCCCTTTGTGCGTGGCGCCTAAATCAGATAGGGAAGGAAGAGATTTTATCCTTTATCCAGTAGTCCAATTTTAATTCAGATTCAAATTTGAATTTAAGTCAAACTTAAATTAATTTGAATTCAAAATTAAACAACTTATCAAATAAGTTTAAATGGATAAATCTAGATATGTTCAAATTCAAATTTAAATAATCTCATTATTTAAATAATAATTAATTCTCAATTAACTATTCTTTGAGTATTTAATTTTAGAATTCCATAATTCTAAAATTCCCATTTTGCCCTTTGTGTCTGGTAGAATTACAAGGACGGCACAGGGACTAATGGACCTATAATTCTGAGCTCCAATAAAATTAATAATTAATTAAACACTTTAATTAATTAATTAATTCTATTAATTCCAATAGTTACTCCACTATAAACTTGGAATTGCACTCTCGGAATTATAGACATTAATTACTTCTAAACTTCGAAGTGTCCATTTGATATAGTCATTGCATATAGATCGATCCTCCATAAATAATTCATAATTAGAGTCGGGTAGAATCTGCTTACCTCTCTAATTACATCTTTATCCTTGAGTACCATTGATTCTCTAATGGATAGTGATTCATAAAACACATTCATGAACCAGAGCGCTCTTACTAATCCAAGTACCGAATCAACACTCAAGAGAATTATTTATCTGCTTCTCTCTCAAGAAGGAATGGATTCCATCTCGTATAATAACATTCCCAGCTACCTATTTCATTATGTCTCCAAAATACAAGGAATAGGATTCAGGGTTTCAGAATCCGTACCGAGTAAATCAAAAGACATAAATCCATAAATAGGAGTTTGTTAAGAACTCAGGATTAAGATTATCCTATAAATGACCATCGGTAGACTCAATTAGAATTTCTATGCTTAACGGAAATTATTAGAAATTCATATTGTGTCTGTGTCCATGTTCCACATAATCTCATTATGCGAAATACACTCATTCAATATCTCGCCATATTAACAGTGCGGATAACATCGTTCCATTCTAAATGGGAATGACATGTATTAATAATGTTTTAATTAAAGATTCCGAACTTTAATTAAATTCATTATGAACAATTACTTTTGATTATTATCCTCAATCATTATCCTCTCGTATATAACACTTATATACCATGTTTAAGGTTACATAAATAATCAAGGAATTTTATTTGATATTCATAAAATATTCATAAATGTATGCACATAAAATGATGAATAATCTATTTTATTAAATAAATAATGAATATCCTTTTACATATCATGCTTTCAGGACACTATTCCCAACATGAATATCATCATTGAATACCAGGCCTGGTATATTTATTCACACACCCATCAATAAAGCATGAGGTGATATTATTTCTTACGAATTCCGTATCTGTGACTCACATAACACTAACTCAATTATGTCATGATCCCAATAGCCGAGATGTTGTTCAAAAACTGCGAACTAATCTCATTGGTGAATCAAAGATCATGAGATATTAAGTCGAGTTATGCATTCACTTCAGGATTAAGATAATTATGCAAATATACTTAAGTTGTGACAATTAGGTTTAGAGTTTTGTAAACGGTTTTTACTCTAACCTAATCAGTCACATGGTCTATTTAACATGTTGCGAACATGTCTAGATCAACCACAGAGACCAACTCCCATGCCCCGAGACCAGCATCATATGGTTCGATCTAACAGTCATAATCGGATTCGATTGCCCAATCGATCCTAAGACTACGAATATCTATTTTAAACTATATCAGAAGAGTTTGTCCCGCAGGGTTTCCCTGACTCTTCTTTCATTGATAACAGTCTATGGACTAAGCAATATCACTAACACTCTTGAGTATGTATCAAAACATAACTTTATTTTATTTTATAAAATCAGCAAAAACAATAATGTCTGACATTTGTCATTTCACAAATAACAAATTACATCCCAATTTATGGACACATTTCCAACAGGCTTCAGTGCACAGTGTGTTTCATGTAGCAATGTTCCGGAAGTATATCTCAGATCCATCGCACATGTTACAGCATGAGCCTATCTAGGTTCATGAGGATTTTTCCTATGAGGAACAACCAGTCCAAATTCTAGCCATAGAAGAAAGGAAACTCAGAAGTCGTAGTATCCCAATGGTTAAAGTGCAGCGGAAAAATCACAATGCTGCAGAAGCCACTTGGGAAGTAGAAGAAGAGATCAGACAGAAGTACCCCCAGTTGTTCTGATTTTCGGGATGAAAATTCCTTAAGGAGGTGTAAATGTAATGACCGGGAAAATTTTAAGTCAAATTCGGACAGTCCGGTATTTGACCGTAATTCTTCCCGGAACAGAAAGTAGTTGAAATATTGATGTAATTAGGAAAGTGTTATGTAGAAACTTTATATACGGGGTAAAATCACCCGAAAAGTGTAAAGTTATAATACGAATATTTTTACAGAGAAATATCGGTTCAAAGTTAGAAATTTTAACAGTTATATTTTAGTTATGAAAAAACTAAATATTTGGTAAATGACCAAATGATCAGTTAGAAAAAGAGTAGAAATATTAGAAGTAAGGAAAATGGCAAAAGTTCCTGAAACATAATTTTCCCGAGTCAGTTAAAGCGGGAAACTGCAAAAAAAATGACTACCGCGAAGGTACGCGTTTTGGGCAATTCTGGATTGTTTAAAATGATAGTTTTGGAAAAAGAAATTGAAATGATTGAACAAATTTTTTTGGATTAACACTAAAAAATCCAGAATACCCTAGAAATGGAGAAAAAGTGTTGTTGTTCATTTTATGTTAAAAATTGTGTTCAGGAATGTGAATCTGGACTACAGGTACCGAAAATCAGAAGTAGAATGAGTTATTGAAAACTCAGGAAACTAGAAAACAAAACAAGGCGAAACTCTGCCGAAATTTCTAAAAACCTAGTTAGTAAACATCGAATTAAGAATTCGATTCTCGAGAATGAGTAACAGTTTAAAGCTCGGAATTGAAAAGATTAAGATTCAGAAACTGAGATACACGAATAGGTGTAATTTGCCTCTTGAGCTAGAATTCGGCCTAGAGGGGTTAAGTTCGAAAATGAGTTGAAATTTGATTTAGGAATCCAAGTATGAGAAATTTTGATGCTTGGAATAGGTGGTTAATACCTATTTCCATGAAACACGTTTTGGCACGAGAGCCGAAGCAACGAGAAAGAACTTCCAGCAAGCGGGAATCCTAGCGGATTAACGGTAAGTATAGACATAAATGTTTGTCTGGACTCGAGTAAGCTGTAGTTGGACTTAGAACTATGAATTTACTTATGTTCCCAAGTCTATGTGATTACATGTGATTATACGTGTTTGGAGGGCTTAGTGCTCTAGATTACAGAAGGGCGATATATGGTTACCCTTATGCACAGTTAAAGTATGCAAGATGTATTATGCATTTTATGTTGTCATGTGCACGTAGAGAAGCGTTGCATATCATTTAGTAAAGAAAAAGACTGACGGGTCGTCGGCCTCCGCAAGGGAGGGAAATCTCACAGAGTAGAGATTCTGACTAGACCAGCCAGTAAGAAATGACCAGTAAAGTAAAAGACTGACGGGTCGTTGGCCTCCGCAAGGGAGGAAAATCTCAAAGAGTAGAGATTTCGACTAGACCAGACAGTAAGTAGGGGCCCAGGCCCACAGAAGTAAGAACAGAAAACGTTTCACACGAGCATATTTGCATCATAACTCTTAATGTAATTTTTATTAGTTTATGATGTATGCATGTTTATACTTGCTGAGCGTTAGCTCATCAGTTTACTCGTGTGCAGGTAACAAAGGTAAGCAGCCAGTCATATAGTGGTTTGCTTGATGGACAGGCAGAGGCAAGGGTGGCGGAAATGTCATGGGTACACAAGAGTGTTCTCTACTACGCTCTCTTAGAAAATAATTTTCCGATGCAGATTAATGTAATATAGAATACTAGTATGTATGTTCAGTTCTAAGAAGAAGATATTACAACCATTTTCTTTGTAAAGAACAACGGACTATAATAAGTTAAGATAAGTTTTCGGGAACTAGTTTGATATCCGAATCTTTAAAGTAATAGCAAGATATGTTATTAGTGTAACAACATAACATGTTAAGAACCCGAGGGTTAAAGTAAAGAAAAAAAAATTTACCCGCATATGAACGTAAATTAAAGAGACAATAGTCTAACAACGAATAATGGAATAGACTATAATTTAGCCTAATAGTAGTAGTATAAGGAACAGCGACCGCGCCGCCAGGGCGCGGGCCGTCACATTTCATCACGGAAGTAATACGCACACATGGATGGAGATAGTTTTGTCAACATCCATCAAACCCCATTGGATCTCAGGTTCGGGAGTTTTACGCGAATCTATTGGACTATAACCAAGAGACAGTGTTCGTGGGGAATGTTAAAGTACCTTTCACTACGCGAGCGATAAATTCAATTTTCAGGCTTGAAGAAGTCATGGATGAGTACACTGACTTTGCCACAGAAGTCACCGAGGAGCAATTGGAGGTAGTGTTGGCTGCAGTGGCCATCGATGGGGCAACATGGACAATCTCCCCACAAGGGGCATATACCTGTATTCGCAAAGAATTGAAGCCAGAGGCGAAGATTTGGTATCATCTCCTCACGGCTAGATTGATGCCTTCGACCCATGGGAAAACGGTAGCTAAGGATAGGGTACTATTGTTGTATTCCATACTTACGGGGATGCCCGTCAATATCGGAGAGATTATCATTGAAGAAATTAAGGCATGTTCGGTAGCTAAAAAGAAAGGTGGCCTCTATTTTCCCTCGCTCATCACTCAGCTATGTTTAAGAGCTAATGTGCCATGTCATGAGGACGATGCAGTTGAGGTAAATGCCGGAGCCATTAGTACCCTTTCCATATCTCGCATCTCCCAAGGGCGGCCAGTGAAGGAGGCAAGGGCAGGGTTTGCTCGGGTTGGCGCCAGTTCATTGGCTCAAGGGACCGCTGAAGCAGTAGGTGGGATTGTGTCCCCTGAGTTAGCTCAGAGTCTGAGGATGCTAGAGCAAAGAATGAGCCTGCAAGAGATTTAGCAATATGAAATCCAAGGTTTGCTCGGACATATAGAAGCACATCAGCAGCAATACTGGGAGTATGTCAAGAAGAGGGACCTAGCTTTCAAGAAGTCATGCCAGAGTAATTTCACCAGGCCCACTGAGCCAGTCCCTGCATTCCCGGATACCTTGCTCCAGCCTTGGCAGCCTATAGAGGACAACAAACAAGAAATTACACCTGATGCAGCAACAGGTCCTGCGCATGAGTTGGGGCAGCAATCTAAGGGTTCCTCCTCCAAGAAGAAAGGCAAGGCTGTGGCGAATGACCCTCCGCCAAGGAAGATGTCACTGAGGAGTGCTCGAGCTGGAAGTGGAAACCGTGAAATTTAGGCCAGTGTTCAGGGAGTCTCTTTTCTCGTTTCTTATTTTCTTTCCTTTTGTGCATAATTTGTGCACCGAGGACGCTGCACCCCTTTAAGTTTGGGGGTGTGTTCACTATTTTTGTTTTTATTAGTATGTCTATAGTTATATTCGTACTTGTGTCTTTCTGTGATAATGTTCTTTTTGTTATTATTGTTAAATTTTTTTTTAGAAGGTTATTTTTCTGGTTCTCTTGATTCCATGGTTAACCCAAGGATACCCGAAGAAAGGCAAGGCTGTGGCGAATGACCCTCCGCCAAGGAAGATGTCACTGAGGAGTGCTCGAGCTGGAAGTGGAAACCGTGAAATTTAGGCCAGTGTTCAGGGAGTCTCTTTTCTCGTTTCTTATTTTCTTTCCTTTTGTGCATAATTTGTGCACCGAGGACGCTGCACCCTTTAAGTTTGGGGGTGTGTTCACTATTTTTGTTTTTATTAGTATGTCTATAGTTATATTCGTACTTGTGTCTTTCTGTGATAATGTTCTTTTTGTTATTATTGTTAAATTTTTTTTTAGAAGGTTATTTTTCTAGTTCTCTTGATTCCGTGGTTAACCCAAGGATACCCGAGGATGAGATAGTTGGCTAGAAATTTTGAAATTTTGGGATATGTTGATATGAATGACTCAATAGGTTTGTTTGTTGTGGATTGATTCCCAAGAAAGATTTACTCCCACACCCCCCAATCGTTGACACTTTGAACCATGATTTAGTGATTTGAGAGGAGCCTAGGAAACTTTGAGCTATAGGGAGGCCTAAGATTTCAGAACTGGAGTAAAGAATCTCTTGAGGCATTAGTAAGGTAGTCAAACATCTAGGAGGAACTGGGGCTAGTGACGCAGAAAATGGCTTAAGCTTGGGGGGAACTCCGTTAGTTACTTCCATTCAAAAAAAAAAAGGAGTAATGATAGTTAAATTGGAACACTCCTCTGTTTCAAGCTGCTGAGTAACCAGGAGTAACATGTGCCCCATGTGTACTTTTGCGTAAAAAGGCAGTTTGAAGCATGAGTGGTGATGTAAACGTCTCTGAAACATAACCCTGTTGAGTAACCGGGTGTCTTCATCACCAATGTTGGCATTCGCATAAAAAGGGAGGAGTTATGTGATGAGATTTCAAAAAAAAAAAAGAATAATTTCGGAAACCCCCCCTCAATTACTCAATTCCTAGTGAATCTAAAGTGTTTGATAGCTTGACTTGGTGGAGAGGGATTTGATAAGCCAACCTATGAAATTGATATTTAGGTGCTACGATCGAGGCTTATGGGGACCTAGGTGATTCAAGAATCACTAATCACAGTTGCACTCACACTCACTTAGGGGAATTCAATTTTGGAGATGGGTATATAATGAATTGAACTAGAGAGTCATGAGTGTTGATGTTGAGCAAAAGTTTTAGGACGTAAGAGTAGCTTTGAGGGTTGAGGGTTGGCCGCGTTGGGAGCAAAAGAACCAGATTTTACGTCAGTTGGTAGAGTTTGCAGTGTTCTCGCCTGTTTAACCTTATTTTTCTGTGTATCTTCACTTGAGGACGTGTAATGGTTTAAGTTTGGGGGTGTGATAACTCTATGAAAATAGAGTTATCTTAATCATTTCTAAGCTTAAATTTGTTACTAAGAGGGTGATTTGTGAGAGTAAGCTTTCAGTTTTAATTGTTTTAATTGTTTTGTGTTTGCTAGCTTGTTGAATTTATGTTTTCTGTTTTTCTGTGAAAAATGAATGGAAAGAAAGAAAAAATTGAATAGACGTTTGAGAAGGCTAACGTGCAAGTGAGTGTGCAGGAAATTGTCATTTCTAGTGGTAAAGGCTGGAAACGACAGGGCAACTTTGCAATGGAATGCTGCAGTAGCTCATTTTGGCCGAATCTTAAAAAGCTGGGAATGTACAGCTGGCATTCTTCGCTTATTCTGAGGAGCCGTTCTTGGATGGGTGAGATGGCATAATCATGGGCAAAATCCTTAGCAGATGACACGGGCCCGTGGCTGAGAGCTCCATTGCGTACCCTAGCTGAGCGAATGAAAGGATGTGATCCAAAGGGGGGCTGGCATATAAATAGAAGATGAAGAAGGAAGACAGGGTGCACAGATTTTTCAGCTCATGTTTGACAAGAAGAAAACCGAGAGAGTACAGAGGCAGAAAGGGAAGCAACTTGGAGCAAAGGCAACAAGGACGAGCTGAGAGTGGAGGAATCCACTCCACATTTATCTTCCATCTCTTCCCTTTTCTAAATCTATAACTCCATTTTAATCTGATATGTTGGATATTATGGCTATGGTTATTTCTTTTAGTCTTCCATTTGTAAACATGAGCTAAATTGCTATAGCTGGGATTATGATGAACCTTGAGTCGTGATGATGCTTAGTTAATGTTCAATGTTAAGTGATATTTTTACTTCCGTTCATACAAGTACATCTATTGTTATTACTGCTCATTGATGGAAATTAATTTGTAGTTATTAATTAGATTTAACTTTGAAAAAAGATAAATCTAGTGGATCTAACTTGGATGATACAAGATCAGGAAATTTCATTAGAATTTGCTTGATTTGTCACAGTATAGGAATATATTGTTACCTTGTATAACTGCTAGATATTGGTGCATTAAATGATGTTTTGAAATTAGGTTTTGCATAGGAATATGTTAGATCTAATTGTGAAACCTAAACATAAATAATCTGGAAAGATTAATGTGATTAACGTGTGAAATCCATGTTGACGGAACAGAAATTTTGCTACAGCATTTAGCAGCAACACGAGCGGAATTGCAACTTATGGGGATTCTAAATCCTAGCTAGTTTTTACCTTTATTCTTGCATCTGATAAGTTTAGAGTACTCTGAATTTACATTACCCATAGTCAATACTGTTTGTTATCTTTTATTTGTCTTGTCGATAATTGAATCTGAATTGCATTTTAGCCATTTTCTTTATTAATTTGTTTAGCAATAGATTTTTTTATAATTTAGCTCAATTATCAATCTCCGTGGGAACGATAACTCACCCACTTTTATTACTTGTTGGCTGTGTACACTTGGATAACAAATCACATTATTTTGAGCGTAAGATTTTGTGCAACACCCACTAACCATGGGGATTGAGGACGTCTATCATGTGATCAGCCACCTTCAAGTGCTACGTCGTCAGCCGCCGCTAAAGTCCGATCTAGTGTGAAGAAACCAAAACAACTATTGTAGGTTTCACAGTGAGAGTGGACATACGACCAGCGAGTGTTTCGACCTAAGGGATGAGGTCGAGAGGTTGATCCGTGAAAGGAGGCCCAATGAATACTGAGCCAACTGACGGGGCAACCATAATCAGTGGAACAACGACCGTCAGGAGGATCAAAGGCGAGATCAACCTCCCGAGCCCATCGGCGTGATCAGGATGATATTCGGAGGGCCATACCTCGGCGGCACCTCTCACCATGCACAGAAAGAATACGTGAGAGAGGCTAAGAAAAAATTCAGCCGGAGGATTATGAGTATGTCCAATAGGGAGTCGAAGGCCGTGAGATTTCAAGAGGCCGAAATAACATGTTCTAAAGCGGATGCAAATGGGGTGCATTTCCCCCCCAATGGCTCTCTGGCGGTAGAGGCCATGATTAGCAACCATACGATCTGTCGCATCCAGGTAGACAATGGCAGCTCAGTAGACATTCTATATGCCGTTTGCCTTGACAAGATGGGAATCCCTTGGGCTAGACTGTAAAATAGCCCACAACCACTGTATAGGTTTACAGGGGATTGTGTCATCCCTGAAAGAATGATAGAATTGCCAATAACAATTGGTGACCAACCACACACCTCGACTGTAATGTCACGGTTCTTAGTGGTAAAAGAAGGTGACCAATACAACGCGGTCATAGGGCGACCGACATTAAGCGCGTTGAAAGCAGTCACGTCGATCTACCACCAGACAATGAAGTTTCTGACCCCTAGTGGAGTCGAAAGGGTTAGCGGAAACCAATACAAGTCGAGGCTTACATATACAGAAATGGTGCACCACTATGCAGAGCTAGGACAAACCAGAAGAGAGATGAGGATGGTGACGACTAGAGCGGAGGATGTGGACCAAGACCCTCGACTCTCAGATGGAGAAACAGGGATGGGGCCAATCGAGGAATTGATAGAGGTCCCTATTGACGAAGACGAGCCCAAAAGAAAATTGAGGATAGGCTCAGAATTAGAGGAGCATGAGGAATTGATAGCATTTCTCAGGGGCAACCTTGACGTGTTTGCCTGGACCCATGAAAACATGAAAGGAATCAGTCCAGATGTAACGAGCCACAGGCTCAATATAGATGAAAAGTATGCCCCCAAGAGACAATAGCGCCGACTGATGAATGCCGAGAGGTATGCAGCCCTGCAGAAGGAGGTCGATAGGCTAATAAAGAATGGTTTCATTCGGGAAGTCCTATACCCCAAGTGGATATCAAACCCAGTGCTAATATTAAAGCCTAACAGGAAATGGTGGATGTGTGTTGACTGCAGTGACCTAAACAAAGCCTGCCCAAAGGATAACTTCCCACTCCCCAGGATAGATCAGCTGGTCGATGCCACAGTTGGGCATGAGCTCCTCAGTTTCATGGACGCCTATTCTGGCTACAACCAAATACCAATGTTCCACTGCGATGAGGAACACACGTCTTTCATCACTGACAGAGGCCTGTATTGCTGCAAGTCATGCCATTTGGCCTTAAAAACACAGGGGCAACGAACCAGCGCCTGGTCAATAAGATGTTCACGAACCAGATAGGTAAGACCATGGAGGTGTATGTGGATGACATGATGGTAAAGAGCAGGAGGTCTAATGGTCATGTGGAAGACCTCAGGGGAATGTTCGACGTATTGTGAAAGTACATGATGAAGTTGAACCCCCTCAAGTGTACGTTTGGCATTAAGTCAGGAAAATTCCTAGGTTTCATGGTGAGCAGTCGAGGGATCAAAGCTAATCCAGAGAAGATGCAGGCGCTCCTTAACATGAAATCACCGCGGAAGCTGAAGGAAGTCAAGAAGCTAACGGGTTGCATAGCTGCACTCAACAGGTTTATTTCAAAATCTACAAATAAGTCCATATCATTCTTCGACACCCTGAGAAGGAGCAAGCCATTTCAGTGGACAGAGGAGTACGAGCACGCATTCTAGCGATTGAAGGAACACCTCGGGAAGCCGCCCCTACTGTCCAAGCCTATGGAGGGAGAGGTGTTGAGCCTGTACCTGGTGGTCTCTGAACACACCGTTAGTTCGGTGTTGGTCCGTGAAGAGGAAAAGGTGTAACTGCCTATGTGTTACACTAGCAAGCGCCTTCTCAACGCCGAGACAAGATATTCGCATATGGAAAAGCTCGCTCTCACGTTAGTAATCACGTCGAGGAACCTGCGCCACTACTACTTCCAGACCCACAGTATTCAGGTCTTGATGAATCACCCCCTCTGACAGGTATTGCAAAAACCCGACGCTTCTGGGAGACTTCTCAAATTGTCCATAGAACTTAGCCAGTTCGACATCAACTACAAGCCATGGGTGGCCATTAAGGGCCAAGCCTTGGCCGACTTCGTCGTCGAGTTCACAGGATTGCCAGATGAAGCGAGGGCGCTGATGGACCCCGTTGGAAGCTCTATGTCGACGGGAGCTCAAATGACAATGGCAGTGGCGCAGGGTTAGTGCTACGCCGAGCCAGAGTACGAGGCGTTGCTGGCAGGGCTCAGGTTGGCAGAGCACCTAAAAGCAAATGCCATAGACATCTTCAGCGATTCACAGTTAGTCGTGAACCAAGTGAAAGGCCAATATCAGACCAGAGATGAGAAAATGGCTGCCTATCTAGAAAAGGTAAAAGAGGGCATAGAGAAGCTCTCAGCCTACGACATATAGCAAGTGCCAAAGGCAGAGAATAGCAACACTGACGCCCTTGCTAGATTACCCACCTCAAAGGATGCCGAGCTGCTCGGGCTAGTACTCGTGGAAGTTTTGAAAACTCCCTCCACCAAGGGGAAGCTTAAAGTCCTCTCCCTGAGCCACTAGTTAGGCTGGAATGACCCAATTGTCTAGTATTTGCTCAACGATGAGCTCCCAGAGGACAAGCAAATGGCAAAAAGGTTAAGGTACCAGGCGTCGAGATACACTATGCATGATGACGTCCTTTATCGGAAGGGGTTCTCGACGCCCTTTCTTCAATGTCTTAATGACGAGGAAGCAAAGAAAGTGCTCTCAGAGATACATGATGGAATATGTGGAAACCACGCAGGGGATAGTCCCTAGCCTATAAGGTGTTGAGGCAGGGATACTACTGGCCCAACCTCAAGAAGGAGGCAGCCGAGTATGCGAAGAAATCTGAAGGCTGCCAAAGGTACGGCCCCATCCCCCGGCAGCATTCTGAAGATCTAACGTCAATAGTTTCCCCTTTGCCATTTGCGAAGTAGGGGGATTGATCTCATCGGCCCATTGTACAAGACCCCCGGGGGATACAAATACGCAATTGTAGCGGTTGACTACTTCACGAAGTGGGTTAAAGCTGAGCCTTTAATGACCATATCAGAGGAGAAATGTACAAACTTTATATGGAACAATATAGTTTGCCGGTTTGGTTACCACATTCTCTCGTATCGGATAATGGGAAGTAGTTCAACAATGACAATACCAATCAGTTCTGCGAACTACTAGGCATCCATAATAACTTCTCCTCTGTTGTGTATCCCCAATCCAACGAAGAGGTCGATGTGGTCAATAAAATTATCAAAGTGAAGTTGAATCGTTGAGTCGATAACTACAAAGGCAAGTCGGCAGATGAGTTACCAAAGGTCTTGTGGGCCTACAGAATGACCAGTAGGATGACCATAGGGGAAACAACATTTTCAATGGCGTATGGTGTGGAAGCAGTTCTCCCAGTCGAGATATCCATCCCCACCAGCTGAGTGATATGGTGCGAGGAAGATAAGAACGTCGTGTGAATGGGCCTAGAGATCGACCTTCTAGAAGAGAGGCGCACAGACACGTAACTAAGGCTCGCCTCATACCAAGCCAGAATAGCCAGGTACTACAATAGAAAGGTCAAACAAAAACGGTTTAAAGTAGGAGACCTCATCTTGCAAGCAGTAACCCCAAACACTTAGCCCAAAAATTCTGGGGTACTGGGCCCAACTTGGGAAGGACCCTACAAGATAAAGGAGGTTGTAGCTAATGGATCCTACCGGCTCGCTGAAGTCATTGGTCGAGACATTTAGCACACTTGGAATGCCGACCAACTAAAAATCTACTACCAATAGCACCGATAACGGTCGACCTAAGGGTTACACTTAGAGATTTTTGTTGCGTTTTTTCTGGTGTATTTTTGCAGACTGAAAAGTCGACGTGTAAATTCCACAAAAATAAAAGTTTGTCTAAATTTTCTACTTATTTTGGTTAACTTGTGTGAATTTCATTGACCAACCGTAATCTACATATCTGAGAATCTACTGTCAACATCGACCATTATGCGTCGACCAATCGTTCGTTGAAGATAAGTTGAAGACTATCTTTGACGAGCGGGTAGTAAAGCCATATAGGGCAGCCCCAAGGTCGGTAAAGGCAGCAAAGTTTGGTAAGTCCTAGCTGACCATACTTAATAATTTTTTTTTTTCAAATTTTCAAGTATTTCAACGGCATCCACACACAAAGCAAGCATCAGTAAGGAGAAAATACATATATGTAAATAAATAAAGGGAGTCTTGACCTTATGGCCATTGTAGAACAAAAATCAAATGTCTCGGTCCAATGGCCCTCATAAGAATTATACATAAAAAGAAAGAAAGGTAGTCATGGTGTAGCCCCATCCCTCGGTGCCTGTTTTGTTGCTTCATCCCTCACCATTTGCTCAGATCCCTCGGCGCCTGCCACAATATCGAGTACCACAACCTCCTCATCATCAGACTCATCGAGGAAGGCCAGGTCGACATCTGGGCGCTTTCTTCAGAAGCGGTCAAGAATTTGCTCCCCAGCTGATTTCATTAGATTGAGCTGAAGCTCCTCGAACTCAGCGGAGTCTTGGTAAGCTTCGAACCTTTGGGAAACTAGATCCTCAAAAGCCTTCGAGGACTTGAAGTGCTTGACCACCTACTCAACCATATCCTTGACTTCCTGCGACGACTTAAAAGCCTCAATCCAGGCATCGACCGAGCGGCCAAATTCCTCAGATCCAAGGAACTCTTCAACTGCCTCCTCCTCTTTTGCTGAAAGATAGGGAAGACAAGGAATGCCTCAACTCCTTTAGAGCAGCCATCCAAGAAGCTTTCGCGCTTAGCCTTGTCCATCGCCTCCTTCAGGGACCTGACTTTAGCCTTCTCAACGTCTAACTCTGAGGATAGCTCGTCCCGAACGGCTTCCAGCGCGAAGATTTCTTCCTCTGTGGCCCTCGACTACACACCCTTCTTCAGCAGAGCTACGAGCTCCACATAGTTCAGAAGCATAGCCTCGAGAGCCTGGGAAACGAGAAAAGGACTGGCACAAATTAGTGCAAGCCAGTAATGAGATGGATAAGATCGAGAAGTGAATATGATTTACCAAGACTTCGCGAATCAGCACTACAAGCTGGCGATCCAGGAGGTCCATCCCCGCAAACTTGTTCCAAGAGTCCATGTGAAAATGTGAATAGATGGCCTCGACGGGAAGGCTAAATCGAGGGGGGAGGCGCAGAGCCCGGTTGAGGTTGTGGTCGACCACATCTGAGACCACGAACTTAGGGTCGTTGATCTTCGATCCTGGCATCGCGAGGGATCCCTCTGGTGTAGGAGGGACCCCCAGATTTACGGCCACCCCGACGTCTTTCCCTTTGTCTAGGTGTCGAGGCTATCGGGAGGATCCCTCTATTGGGAATAGTGTCCTAGAAGCATGAGATGTAAAAGGATATTTATTATTTATTTAATAAAAGAGTTTATTCATCATTTTATGTGCATATATTTATGAATATTTTATGAATATCAAATAAAATTCCTTGATTATAACCATAAACATGGTATATAAGTGTTGTATACGAGAGGATAATGTTTAAGGATAATAATCAAAAGTAATTGTTCATAATGAATTTAATTAAAGTTCGGAAATTTTAATTAAAACATTATAAATACATGTCATTCCCATTTAGAATGGAACGGTGTTATCCGCACTGTTAATATGGCGAGATATTGAATGAGTGTATTTCGCATAATGAGATTATGTGGAACATGGACGCAGACACAATATGAATTTCTAATAATTTCCATTAAGCATAGAAATTCTAGCTGAGTCTACTGATGGTCATATATAGGATGATCTTAATCTTGAGTTCTTAACAAACGCCTATTTATGGATTTATGTCTGTTGATTTTCTTGGTACGGATTCCGAGACCCTGAATCCTATTCCTTGTATTTTGGAGACATAATGAAATAGGTAGCTGGGAATGTTATTATACGAGATGGAATCCATTCCTTCTTGAGAAAGAAGCAGATAAATAATTCTCTTGAGTGTTGATTCGGTACTTGGATTAGTAAGAGTGCTCTGGTTCATGAATGTGTTTTATGAATCACTATCCATTAGAGAATCAATGGTACTCAAGGATAAATATGTAATTAAAGAGGTTAACGGATTCTACCTAACTCTAATTATGAATTATTTATGGAGGATGGATCAATATGTAATGACTATATCAAATGGACACTTCGCAGTTTAGAAGTAATTAATGTCTATAATTTCGAGAGTGCAATTCCAAGTTTATAGTGGAGTAACTATTGGAATTAATAGAATTAATTAATTAATTTAAGTGTTTAATTAATTATTAATTTTATTGGAGTTCAGAATTATAGGTCCATTAGTCCCTGCGTCATTCTTGTAATTCTACCAGACACAAAGGGCAAAATGAGAATTTTAGAATTATGAAATTCTAAAATTAAATACTCGAAAAATAATTAATTGAGAATTAATTATTATTTAAATAATGAGATTATTTAAATTTGAATTTGAACATATGTAGATTTATCCATTTAAACTTATTTGATAAGTTGTTCAATTTAGAATTCAAATTAATTTAAGTTTGACTTAAATTCGAATTTGAATCTGAATTAAAATTGGACTACTAGATAAAGGATAAAATCTCTTCCTTCCCTATCTGATAGAGGCGCCACACACCGGGATAAAACCCTAGAGTCTAGCCGGCCACCTTGTGGATAAGGGGAAGGGATTTTTTGTTCCAAATTCAAAATTGGAGATAAGGATTTGATTCTATTTTGAAGTTTGACTTCTACTCTTTAAATATGAGAAAGATAGAAAATTGTCGACACAATTTTGAAACATATTTTCAGCCCTAATTGGAGTGGTTGCCGAATTTCTCATAGAGGAAAAAGATAGCAAAATATTTTTCTCCAAAAATTCCACATTGTGCATGCGTTGGTGTTTGTCGAAATTCGAGTGTTTAAGAAACCTATTTTGTCTCATGTGTGCCCACACACATGTCTACGTGGAATCAAAGAATTGACGGGAAAGACTTTGGTATTCTAAACACAAAGCTTGGAGCAAAGACTGTTCGTGGTCAAAGAAATTCAAGTTATCATCCGAGTCGGCTACCAGGTATTTTTCGGTTGATCCTTGAATAATATAAATTAATGTGATTAATTTATTCATGCATAAATTAAAATAAATCTATAGAGTATGTCAAAATTTTTATGAAAATTTTTGTTATACACGACCCCCTGTTCCCCACGCTTCCGCCGCCGAATCTGATTTGGCAACCAACACCCTCGACTGATGGGGTGCCCAACGACTCCTCTGTCCTGGACCTTTTGGTGCCGGGGGTGATCACAAACCTCCCCCGAGATTGGACCTCGGCAGCACTGGGAGTTGGCTCGACCAGAACCTCCGGTTGGCTCGTCGACTTAGAGGTGGCATCCCCACCTTTCTTCCTCAGCTTGGGAGGAACCATGTACCTTATATCGGAAGGTACTGCTACACAACGGAGAAAAATTAGCCTCAAGAATCTCTCGACTACTTCCTTCCCCTCCATTGAAAGGCTAGAGGAAATAAGGCTCATCTTACCCCTAAGAAGGTCCGCAGGTGGGACAACAGGCTCACATGGAGGGTTGAGGATAACCGACAACCCGTAAAGCAGACAATTTTTTGGTGTGTTGAGCGCAGTGGAGCTCCTCTTGGAGTCATTGAAGGCTAGAATACGCTTGACGCGGTCTAGCGCGGCGGAAGAAAGCCTTGGTCGACTGACGGCTTCACCTGCGCAAAGTGCGATTCACGTGAGATGGTCACGTACAGAAGGAGGTTACGAGAGTTCTATAGGAAGAAAACCTACAGTATTTGTTGAACATTGTCTGTATCCTGAGGGGACGCTCGCCGTCGAGCGGGTGGGTATTGATGTTGCCCCCATGGAAAAAGAATTGGGGCTTCCACCCGTGACAGCTTGAGGTCTTATCGACCACAACAGCAGGGACTGAAGGTTTGGACTTGGAATGAGCTCCAAAGTAGGAAAAAACCCCTTTGACCAGGGGAGGTCCTAAGGGTGTAGCAGTATAGAAATTCCTCGACGGTTATGTCGAGGCTTAAAAATTTCCTCCACAGGATGACCATGGAGTTTATTATTGCCCAGCTGTTGGGTGATAGCTGGGCGGCGGAAATCCGGTGAAGACGACAAAGTACCTTCACGAAGGGGTGAAAAGGCAAAGTTTGGCCGAGACTAAGGGCCCGCGTGTATACGGTCATATGGCGGGGAGGAGGATTGTGAGCCTTATCATTGGGGGTTAAGATGATCAGGTAGAAGTGTAATGACCGGGAAAATATTAAGTCAAAATCGGACAGTCCGGTATTTGACCGTAATTATTCCTAGAACAGAAAGTAGTAGAAATATTGATGTAATCAGGAAAGTGTTATGTAAAAACTTTGTATACGGGGTAAAATCACCCGAAAGGTGTAAAGTTATAATACG
Source organism: Morus alba (assembly GCA_012066045.3). Classification (NCBI taxonomy): domain Eukaryota; kingdom Viridiplantae; phylum Streptophyta; class Magnoliopsida; order Rosales; family Moraceae; genus Morus; species Morus alba. The sequence continues at coordinate 37,025,577 of CP050224.2, forward strand.
AATATTTTTACGGAGAAAATTAAATAAATATCTCATTGAATAGTGAAATATCGGTTAAAAGTTAGAAATTTTAATGTATATTTTAGTTATGAAAAACTCAAATATTTGGTAAATGACCAAATGACCAGCTTGAAAAAGAGTAGAAATATTAGAAGTAAGGAAAATGACAAAAGTTCCTGAAATGCAAATTTTCCCGAGTCGGTTAAAGCGGAAATCATGAAAAAAAAAGCACCGCGAGGGTACGCTTTTTGGGCAATTCTGGATTGTTTAAAATGAAAATTTCAGAAAAGAAATTGACTATTGAGATACCCAAGAGAAGTGGGTTGAATATGAGAAATTTGACCCAGGGTGCTCGGCAGTCCGAAAAGCAAAGATAGAACCCATGCATCGGTGTGCAATTATCGCATCTGGGAAAGAGACTCGTTTTGAAAAACCGAAAGTTTGGTCTCGATAAGAAAAATGTGGGGAACAGGGAACCACTTAATTTAAGTGTGAAACTTAATTAGAATTAGTAAAATTTAATTATGGAAATTAAAGTAATTATTTTTTTTTTATTAGAAAGTAAAAGGAGATATTTTTGGAAATATTAATATAATATTCCAATTGTATTAAAAAGGGCCTACGGATTACATTAGAAGCTATATTTGCTTCTTCTTCAAATTGTGGCCGAGAGACTAGAGAAAAGAGAGAGAAAAGAGAGAAAATCAAGGAAAATCAAGGAATCACCTGTTTTCCGAAATTTCTTCCGCTTCAAATCCGGTAGAAACATAACCCCGAGACGTTCTAGCGGAGAATTTCAACTTTTCAAGGTAAGATTTCGGATTTTTCATGAGAAACTGCATGCTTTTTTCGTGTGGATGAATAGTAACTCATCTCGGGAAAAATCCGTAAAAACTCAAAAACGAAACCGAGGTTTTGTCGGGGACTACGATAGGAGTTTAATGTGCAAGTATTGAAAGGATTGAACAATTTTTTTTTGGATTAACACAAAAAATCCGAAAATACACTAGAAATGGAGAAAATGTGTTGTTGTTCAATTTATGTAGCAATTTGTGTTCAGAATGTGAATCGGACTACAGTCCGAAATTAGAAGTAAAACGAGTTATTGAAAACTCGGAAACGAGGAAAATTAAGGCGAAACTCTCTGCGAAATTTCCTAAAATCTAGTTAGCAAGCAATGAGTTAGGAATCTGATTCTAGAGAATGGATAACAGTTTTAAACCTCGAAACGAAATAGATTAAGATTCGTAAACCGAGATATACGAATATGTGTAAATTGCCTCTTGAGCTAGAATTTGGCCTTAAGGGAAAAAAGTCCATAAATGAGTTTGAAATTAGATTTAAGAATCTAAGTATGAGGAATTGTGATTGGAATAGGGAATTGATACCTATTTCCATGAAACAGTTTTTGCACGAGAGCCAAAGCAACAAGAAAGAACTTCAAGCAAGCGGGTATCCTAGCGGATTACCGGTAAGTATAGACATATAAGTTTGTCCGGACTCGAGTAAAATGCAGCTTAGACTTAGAACTATTAATTTACTTATGTTCCTAAGTCTATGTGATTACATGTGATTATACATGTTTGGAGGGCTTAATGCTCTAGATTTCGGAAGGGCGACATATGGTTACCCTTATGCATAGTTAAAGATCGACGGGTCGCCGGCCTCCGCAAGGGAGGAAAATCTCACGGAGTAGAGATTCCGACTTGACCGCATGTAAGTAATGAGCTAGTAAAGTAAAAGACCGACAGGTCGTCAGCCTCCATAAGGGAGGGAAATCTCACAGAGTAGAGATTCCGACTAGACCAGCCAAGAAAGTAAGAACGAAAAGATAGAAAGTAGTTTAAAGCATGTTTCACACGAGCATATTTGCATCATAACTCTTAATGTAATTTCTATTAGTTTATGATGTATGCATGTTTATACTTGCGAGCGTTAGCTCATCAGTTTACTCGTGTGCGTGTAACAAAGGTAAGCACCGGTCATATAGTGGTTTGCTTGATGGACATGCGGAGGCAAGGGTGGCGGAAATGTCATGGGTACACGGGAGTGGTCTTTACTACGCTCGCTTAGAAATTACATTCCGCTGCAAAGTAATGTAATATAGAATACTAGTATGTATGTTCAGTTCTAAGAAGAAGATATTACAACCATTGTCTTAGTAAAGAACAACGGACTGTAATAAATTAAGACAAGTTTTCGGAAACTAATTTGATATCCAAATCTTTAAAGTAATAGCAAGATATGTTATTAGTGTAACAACATAACATGTTAAGAACCCGATGGTTAAAGTAAAGAAAAAAAAAATTTACCCGCACATGAATGTAAATTAAAGAGACAATAGTCTAACAACGAATAATGGATCAGACTATAGCTTAGCCCATTAGTAGTAGTATAAGGAACGGCGATCCGCCCGCGAGGGCGCCGGGCCGCCACGCTTAATATCGAGCGGCGTTCCTACTCCCGCCATGACAAGTCCCGCACCTATGCTTCTGCGCGTCCGTAAATTAGTTTATGAACTAAAACTAAGAATTTCTTTTTTTTTTTCAAGACAGAAAGGTACTAATGGATCGATCATTTCCATCATCCCTGTTAGTGCCCACACCACAAGAGAATACGTTGTGGGGACGGGTAAGAATGTTTCTAATGTCACGGTTCCAACAAATGTAGAGGTCGGTACCCACTCCCTCGCTAGATATAGCCATCCACCGTGGATCGGGAGTTAAGGGCTCTAGAGCCCATGGCGCCTGTGCCGCACACCGAGCAAGTAGAGTTGTTTTGACTACAAGTCAAGCCGCAGCCAGGTTCTACACCTGTAATCCACCTTCCTTTGATGGGCTTTCACATCCCACTAGAATTAGGGATTAGCCGCACCGTGTCGAGTATGTGATGCGAGCCTGTGACATAGCTCGAGAGGAGTGGATTGTACTCGCAAAGAAGTCTGTTAGAGGGAAATGCCCTAATCTTTTGGCAAGCTTTGGATGAGGACGAAATAGCGAGATGCAATGGGAAGACTTTTGCCACATGTTGAAGCATCGCTTTCTTCCCCGTGTCATGCCATCGTAGTCGGCACCACAAAGAAAGTGAGAGAGACACGCGAGCCGTAAGAGTGTAGTGTGACCTACACCCAAGCTCGAGAGTTTATCATACAAGCCGGAAGGCGAGCATGAGATCGGATGAGGCCGTTGTAGCCTATATAGCGAGAGTTTTGACAGAGGTACTAGCTCGAATCGAACTTTAATCTAAGTGAGGATGAGCGGTGTCGATCCCATGGAGAGGTCCGACGGAAGAGTACCAAAGTTGTCGGGCAGTTCCATGATCGGATCAGACCCCTCACACAATTTATTGTTGAAGGCGGGCATTGGGAGCGCCACAACAAGAGGAGAGGACACACGGCAGTGGGCCAAGAAGCAGACTTACTGCTTTCCATTACCTCTCTCGACAACAAAGCGAGACCCGAGATAGAGGCAAATGACGAGCCCTATGGCCGCTCGGCGAATGGACCTACGTTGGGACGTTTGGTGAGGAAGCTAGTGGTAACCCTCATTGGATCCCGAGGAGGATTCGGAGGAAGACCCGAGGAGGATCCGGAGGAGGATCCTGAGGATTAAGTTAGGACTTAGCATCTTATTTATTTAAATATGATGCAAGGTTATGTAAATAGTATTGAGAAACTTAGACTAATGATGTTTTATGTATGATGTGATATGTATGGAATGGGACATACATAATAGATTTGAATGAAAGGCTTAAAAACCTTTAATTTTGTGATGATTTGTATATGATGTGATATGCATGATATGGGGCATGCATAATAGGAGAACATATAGAATGTATGTTTTGCTAGTTGATATGAGAATGAATGATAGTTTAAAGTATTGCAAGTCAAGGAACTTTTGAAGCAGTTCTTTTTGCACTTAGACAAACGATGTTGCTCTTTAAGTGATATAGACACAAAGAACATGGTTCGTACACGCCAAAAGAGAACACAAGGGAATGTAATCCTCCAAAGACCAGACCTAGCTAAAGAAGTAGCAGTGTCCGAGGGGGCAAATAGCAGCCCAGCCGAGGAAAGCGCAGAAGATGAGAATTGCTTACCCGGGGTTGATACAGGGTCAGAAGGTTGGAGGAGCACCCCGCAGCGGTTCCAAAGACAAGCCGCCCAACCCGAGCAACCCACGCAGAGGGTTGAACCCCAAGAGCCAAAGAAGGGTGAGATGGGTACGAGAAATGGTCCCAAGGGAACCATTGTATGTAAGGTTTAAGAGAATGGTACCTCCAGAGTTCGATGGATCAACAGATCCACTCGAGGTCGAGGAATGGTTAGCATCCATTCGCATGTTGTTTGAGTTTATGGAACTCACCGACAGGGAGAAGATTCAAAGCCGCTTTTGTATTAAAGAAAGATGCCCGCTATTGGTGGGAATCAGTGTGCGCCAGAAGGAATGTGAGACAGATGTTATGGGATGAATTCCTATGGGAATTTAACCGTAAGTATTACAACTTAGAAGCCCTGAAGACTCAACAGAATGAGTTCAACAATTTTAAGCAGGGCGACCAGGCAGTTGTAGAAGCATGCCGACAATTTGATCAGTTGGCACGACTATGTCCTCAGTTGTTTCCAACAGAGGAAGAGAAGGTTAGGAGGATGATTAATATGCTCCGAGGAGATATAGCCACCGTTGTGGAAAGTGGGGAGTATCCACCAACCACGGTAGCCGATCTAGTGAATCGGGCAATACGTGCGAGCATAACATTGCCAAATCTAGAGGGGATAGGGCAAGCCTTTAAGACAAAGACTACCATCGGTGATGCGTTGTAGTCTAGTTACCGTTACGCCACGCATTAGTAGAGATAGCAGGAAGAGAACTAAGTGTGGACCTAGTTGTTCGAACTTAGTAGATTATGATGTGATCCTAGGAATTGATTTTCTAGGAAAGTATAATGCTACAATAGACCGTAGAAAAGAAAAGGGTAGTTTTTCACCGGAAAGAGAACATGTGTTTGAGTACATGGGTTCCACATCGTGACACCCATACGCTTTATTAGTTCCCTAGAAGCCGACGATTGATTTCTAGCGGATGCACTGGATATTTGGCGATGTGGTGGATAAGAACCAAGAAGGGACACATCAACCGAAGACGTTCCCATAGTCAAGGAGTTCCTAGACGTTTTTTCCGAGGAACTACCTGGACTTCCTCCAGATCGGGAAATAGCTTTTGAGATAGAGCTTCTCCCGCACCGCACCAATATCCAAAGCACCGCATGGATGGCTCCAGTGAATCGAAAAGAGTTGCGGTTCAACTCCAAGAGATGTTAGACAAAGGTTTCATCAGACCGAGTTTCTCGCCATGGGGAGCTCCTGTCCTCTTTGTCAAAAAGAAGGATGGCACGCTTCGGATGTGCATAGATTATAGAGAGCTCAACAAAGTCACCATCAAGAACAAGTACCCGTTGCCACGAATCGATGACTTGTTCGACCAGTTGAAGGGAGCTACCACGTTTTCGAAGATAGACCTTCGATTGGGGTATCATCAGCTTAAGATTAGAGAAGAAGACATTTCCAGAACGGCATTGAACTACTCGGTATGGACACTACGAATTCTTAGTGATGCCGTTTGGACTTACAAATGCCCCAAATGGGCGTTTATGGACCTTATGAACAGAGTCTTCAGAGAGTATTTAGATAAGTTTGTTATTGTTTTCATCGATGACATCCTTATATACTCACGAGATCCACAGGAGCACACAGAACATTTGAGGATCGCACTAGACACGTTGAAGAAACATCAGCTATATGCGAAGTTTTCTAAGTGCGAGTTCTGGTTAGATAAAGTCCACTTCCTCGGACATGTAGTATCCAAGGAAGGAATCACCGTGGATCCAGCAAAGGTTGAAGCGGTTGAGAAGTGGCAAGTTCCAAAGAGTGTTACGGAAATTCGATGTTTCCTAGGATTGGCAGGGTATTACAGAAGGTTTGTGGAGGGATTTGCTCGTCTTGCAGCTCCTCTCACTGCCTTAACCAGAAAAGATAGAAGGTATGAATGGACAGATAGATGTGAACAGAGTTTCAGAGAGATCAAAAGAAGATTAATTAGTGCTCCAAAGACTCACGATCCCGTAAGAGGGAGAAAAATTTGACATCTCAAAGGATGCCTCAAAGACAGGACTAGGAGCCGTGTTGATGCAAAATGGCAAGGTCATTGCTTACGATCTCGGCAACCGAAGGATCACGAGCGAAATTACCCAACGCATGATCTTGAGTTAGCCGCAGAGTTTTTGGCTCAAGTTATGGCGGCATTACCTATATGGGGTTCAATGCAAAATTTATACGGACCATCGAGCCTAAAGTACTTCTTCACGCAGAAGGAGCTTAATATGAGACAAAGACGATGGCTTGAACTTGTGAAGGACTACGATCGTGAAATCCTTTACCATCCGTAAAGCCAATCGAGTAGCGACGCTTTGAGTAGAAACCCAAAGACTACGGACTCCAAAGTGGAGACCGAATTGTTGCCCAAGCAGCTTCAACAAGAGATTAATCTCCTAGACCTCGAATTAATCTGTAAGTTAGCTTCTCGAGGTCTGCAACCTGTGCTGAGGACAAGATACGAGAAGCTCGTAAAGGTGATCCAATTATGGATGGATACAGAAGGAGATAGTAGATAATGCAAGGTCTAATTTTAGCCTTTCAAAGGACGGAATTCTCCTATACCAAAGAAGAATTTGTGTACCAGATCAAGAGGGATCAAGAAGCGATACTCATGAAGCGCACAAGACGCCATATTCCGTAGACATTTGTGTGCCACCAAAATGTATCAAGATTTGAAACAACATTTTTGGTGGAGGCGAATGAAGAACGACATAGTTGACTATGTTAGTCGCTTGACATGCCGTAAGGTCAAAGCGCGAACATCGAGACCAGTGGGAGCTTACAGCCCACTAGAGATCCCGGAATGGAAGTGGGAACACTTAGCCATGGACTTTGTAACCGGACTTCCGAGAACCGGTGGAGGGATACGATGCCATTTGGGTAGTCGTGGATCGGCTAACGAAATCAGCGCATTTCATTTCGATCAAGATAACTTACTCCTTAGAGAGGTTAATGAGTTATATGTGGCTAAGGTAGTAAAGCTACATGGAGTACCGCTTAGTATAGTGTCGGATAGATGACCGCGGTTTACCTCCAATTTTTGGAGAAGTGTTCGTAGCGATGAGGTCGTAATTACGCTATAGCATAGTGTTTCATCCCCAGACGGATGGGCAGTCCGAGAGGACCATTCAGACCCTAGAAGATATGCTTCGTGCATGCGCAGTGGATTTCAAGGGCGCATGGAGTATGAAGTTGCCATTGATCGAATTCTCGTATAATAATAGTTACCAAGCTTCCATCGGCATGGCCCCGTATGAAGCACTTTACGGAAGGAAGTGTAGATCCCCAATTCATGGGTATGACACTCGGGAAAAGCAGCTTCACAAGACGGAATTCATTCAAGAGGCCATTGAGACAAAGGCAAAAGATCCGTAGAAGATTAGAGACGGCTCGAGGCCGTAAGAAGAGTTATGCAGATAAACGACGGAGACCCTTGGAATTTTCTCGTAGGGGACTCAGATTCCTAAAAGTCGCACCAATGAAGGGTGTGATGCGCTTTGGGAAGAAAGGTAAACTGAGTCCACGTTACATAGGGCCTTTTGAGATCATTGAAAGAATAGGAAAGGTAGCTTACCGACTAGCTCTACCGCCAGAGTTGGCTTCATTACAAGGTGTGTGTTTCATGTAGCAATGCTCCGTAGTATATCTCGGATCCATCGCACGTGTTACAAAGATGAGCCTATTCAGGTTCACACGAAAGATTTGTCCTATGAGGAACAACCACCCAAATTCTGGCGGAGAAGAAAGGAAACTTCAGTCGTAGTATCCCAATGGTTAAAGTGCAAAGGAAAAATCACAACGCTAGTGTAAGCCACTTGGGAAGTAGAAGAAGAGATCGACAGAAGTACCCCCACTTGTTCTGATTTTCGGACGAAAATTCCTTAAGGAGGGTGAATGTAATGACCGGGAAAATATTAAGTCAAAATCGGACAATCCGGATTTGACCGTAATTATTCCTGCAATGTAAAGTAGTAGAAATATTGATGTAATCAGAAAGTGTTATGTAGAAACTTTATATACGGGGTAAAATCACCCGAAGGTGTAAAGTTATAATACGAATATTTTTACGGAGAAAATTCAGAAATATCTGTTGTGAATAGTGAAATATCGGTTAAAAGTTAGAAATTTTAACAGTATATTTTAGTTATGAAAAACTCAAATATTTGGTAAATGACCAAATGACCAGCTTGAAAAGAGTAGAAATATTAGAAGTAAGGAAAATGACAAAAGTTCCTGAAACGGAATTTTCCCGAGTCGATTAAAGCGGAAATCATGAAAAAAAAGCGAGTACCGCGAGGGTACGCTGCTTTGGGCAATCTGGATTGTTTAAAATGAAAATTTCAGAAAAAGAAATTGACTATTGAGATACCCAAGAGAAGTGGGTTGAATATGAGAAATTTGACCCAGGGTGCTCGGCAGTCCGAAAAGCAAGATAGAACTTGTACCGGGGTGTGCAATTATCGGTCTTTAAAGAGACTCGTTTTGAAAAACCAAAGTTTGGTCTCGATAAGAAAAATGTGGGGAACAGGGAACCACTTAATTTAAGTGTGAAACTTAATTAGAATTAGTAAAATTTAATTATGGAAATTAAAGTAATTATTTTTTTTATTAGAAAGTAAAAAGGAGATATTTTTGGAAATACTAATATAATATTCCAATTGTATTAAAAAGGGCCTACGGATTACATTAGAAGCTATATTTGCTTCTTCTTCAATGAGGAAAATTAAGGCGAAACTCTACCGAAATTTCCTAAAATCTAGTTAGCAAGCAATGAGTTAGGAATCTGATTTTAGAGAATGGATAACAGTTTTAAACCTCGGAAACGAATAGATTAAGATTCAGAAACCGAGATATACGAATATGTGTAAATTGCCTCTTGAGCTAGAATTTGGCCTTAAGGGGAAAAAGTCCATAACCGAGTTTGAAATTAGATTTAAGAATCTAAGTATGAGGAATTGTGATTGAATAGGGAATTGATACCTATTTCCATGAAACAAAGTTTTTTGCACGAGAGCCAAGCAACAAGAAAGAACTTCAAAAGCGGGTATCCTAGCGGATTACCGTAAGTATAGACATATATGTTTGTCTCGACTCGAGTAAAGTGCAGCTAGACTTAGAACTATTAATTTACTTATGTTCCTAAGTCTATGTGATTACATGTGATTATACATGTTTGGAGGGCTTAATGCTCTAGATTTCGAAGGGCGACATATGGTTACCCTTATGCATAGTTAAAGATCGACGGGTCGTCCGGCTTCCTCAAGGGAGGAAAATCTCACAGAGTAGAGATTCCGACTTGACCGCATATGCTAAGTAATGAGCCAAAAGTAAGATCGACGGGTCGTCGGCCTCCAGAAGGGAGGGAAATCTCACAGAGTAGAGATTCCGACTAGACCAGCCAAAAGAAAGTAAGAACAGAAAGATAGAAAGTAGTTTAAAGCATGTTTCACACGAGCATATTTGCATCATAACTCTTAATGTAATTTCTATTAGTTTATGATGTATGCATGTTTATACTTGCGAAATGTTAGCTCATCAGTTTACTCGTGTGCGGTAACAAAGGTAAGCAACCAGTCATATAGTGGTTTGCTTGATGGACATGCGGAGGCAAGGGTGGCGGAAATGTCATGGGTACACGGGAGTGGTCTTTACTACGCCGCTTAGAAATTAAATTCACCGCAAAGTAATGTAATATAGAATACTAGTATGTATGTTCAGTTCTAAGAAGAAGATATTACAACCATTGTCTTAGTAAAGAACAACGGATTTGTAATAAATTAAGACAAGTTTTCGGAAACTAGTTTGATATCCGAATCTTTAAAGTAATAGCAAGATATGTTATTAGTGTAACAACATAACATGTTAAGAACCCGATGGTTAAAGTAAAGAAAAAAAAAATTTACCCGCACATGAATGTAAATTAAAGAGACAATAGTCTAACAACGAATAATGGATCAGACTATAGCTTAGCCCATTAGTAGTAGTATAAGGAACGGCGACCGCGCCGCGAGGGCACGGGCCGCCACAAGAAGTGGCCGGTGTCGATCCCTGCATCATTAAACGCCTTCAGGGCATCCTGGGGTCTTATCTTTGATGGGTTGATGTCCGTCGCCATCCCCGCAACGTCACTAAACGACGCCAGGCCATAACTGCGCCCCCCAACAGGACCGACCTGTAAGCCCTCGTCCTCAACGTTGAGAAGGTTCAGCTCGTCAGTATGTGAAGTCGAGACTGACCCCTCAAGGTACTCCTCCACTTAGCAGAGCAAGGAGTCCCCACTGTCATCTGAGGACGTGCTTAGTGTCGCAGCTTCCTCAGGGTCTTCCCTAACCCTGGAGGTGGAGACCTCTCGACCACTAATCTGTTTGGGTGGCATGATCTGAAAATAAGCAAAAATGGGTCGAGGTGAGTGCCTAGTGGTCAAGAGGCCAAAAACAGAGTCTGGACTTCAGACAAAGTGGTCCCAGGGTCAACAACTTCGACACTAGGCTTACACAGCCTAGAAATGGGTTGTCAACCCGTGAATAAGGGAAAAAGCTCCCCAGGGTCCTCAGGGACCTAGAGGTGAGTTTAAAAGCCCCAACATTTCCGACTCAGCCCAAGTGGGCGCTACCACGGTAGGATGCAAATCAAGTTAATACGACATTGTTCAGGTAAGTTCATTTTGCAGTTATGTGAACCTTTAAAATACAAGTTTTTGCAGGGCCCAAACCCATAATCACATTGACAAATGAGGGAATACCAGAAGACTTACTTGCTTTGCAAGAAGAGCCTCAAGACTGAGAAGGGGAATCTAGCACAGGTGGTACGTACGGAAGCCAAAGCCGTAGACGGAGGATCCTGGTGAAAATCTGACGGAGTATCGATGTTTGGAGAATGGATAACGAAAGAACATTGTCGAAGGGGCATATATATATATATATATATATATATGCTAGGGGAGGGATGCTCAGGAGACTGAGAAGTCCCAACGACATCAAATCTCGACCGTTTAATCTGAACCGACCTCATCCGACGGTGAACTCAAAAGGACGTGATCTAACGGCTGGGATAAGAGCGAGAGAAATAAATACGATTGGACGGTCCCAGCTTTCCCCTCGACTTCCACGTGTCACCAGGGTATGGGGACGTGACCATTGACGTGATCGATGAGACTGTTCCACTACCCGAGGTACTCACTATAATGATGGCGTAGTACCTACGAGCGGCTACTGTGGTCTACAAGAGGGAATCTTCCACGTGGATCTCTCGACGCAATATAGCCTAGAATATCATAGTGTGACATCCAAGGCTAGGGCACCATGGTCGAGGGATTGCCCGCTCCACTGGGCGTTAAACGCCGAGGACTCCCCGCTGAGTACCGGTAGCTGACGCCGAGGGAGGTAGTGAGTCCAGGGTGCCGTTCAGACGTCGAGAAAGCCATATGCGCTGATGAGCGTCGAGGAACCTGACCATGTGATAAGGACCCAACATCGAGGCATCGGACCCCGGTCAAACCCGCTGTCAGTCCTGGGGAAGATACATTGTATCATCTAGTGCCACTGCTGGAGTCAGGAGATCAGGCATCGGGTAACGAGTGATTGACCTGACCAAGAAGCAATAATCAGGGAAATCCATCTGCAAAATCCCCAAATTAAGGGACAAAGGTTGACTTCCCCGGGGAGTGTAGGGGGTTTCTCACATATATAAGGCCTATAAATAGAGCCATAAAAGTTCATGATGTTTTTTAGACACTCATTAAGAGATTTCTACGAAGCTTGTAACCCTCAATTTACTAGTGCATGTACAAGTGGCTGTAGGCCAATAATTTTAGCCGAACCACTATAAATTCATGTCTCATTTATTTATTTAACAGCATTAATCCTTGATTAATCGTGAGTGATTAGCGTGAGTACCCTCGGAGACTTATAATTTCTTGTTGATTAAAATCCACCATCAACAAAAATGCTTAAAACAAACATTTCTACTGATGACTATACAACAAATAATATTTGCTTCATTTTTTAGTTTTTTTAAATCGTAAACGTATGCATAGCTTTTCAGCTGCTCATCACTCATCTGTTACTATGCTCAATAAAGAAGAGTCACCCGCACGAATATAGTTTTCTAGCTGAGTGAATGCTTCTTTTTTCTATTTTGAAAAAAAGCTAATTCCTCTTCAGTCATTTCGAAAAACAAAAACAGAGTTTAGCACCATAAACTTTCAAAAGACAAAATTCAAAAACAAAAAAAAACAAAAAATCCTTTCCTTACAATACAATTTTGAAACACAACATTCTAAAAGCAATACCAAATGTGCCAAATGTGACGGTGTTCACATAATAATAATGCATGAATGTTGATTTTTAGTTTGGTTAGTCGCTGCGAACACGTAGAGCGGAAAATCACATCAATAGAAGATCTAGTGATCAAATTCTGGCTCTTTACAAACTTATAAACCGTGTTCTACATTAAGTTACACATGCAATATTATTACCTATTGAAAATGACAACACTCTACGAAAATTAATATGGTCAATACGGATCTCATTTTATTCGCCTCATCTATATGAACCAGTAGAAAAAAATCGTCTCAATCAGAATTATTACGGTAAAGTTATGAACTTTTGAACATATAAAAATATCATTCTACATGTATAACAGTACTATACCTGCCGAATATGACAATGCTTGGTTAAAAATAATACAATCAATATGCATCTTTTTTTGTTCGATTCACAGTTATAAACACGTAGAAAAAAAATTGCATCAATTAGAGATTTAACAGTAAGGTTATCCCTTTTTTTCCTACTTATTACTTTATGGCTCGTTTTCTAATGATAAATTAAGTTTTCAGAAATAAATCTTATTCAATTTATCGATTTGAGTTTTTAATTCGAATTAAAATGTGATATGATTTTTTATAAAAATTTTTAACTATAATAAAATTAAAATTAAAAACTTAAATCGGTGAAAAAAAAAATTAGACTAAAATTGTTATCGTTGCTCACCACATCCTCCTTCAGCACCACATCCTCCAACAGCACCGAGCTTCGGTGATCCAGTGTCTTTTGAAACATCATACGCGACACAGCTATTTAATTATTATCTCATTAAATAATGGTTCAATTGACAATAATGCCTATCTCAGTCTCATTTATTTACGACTAAACCCGGTGAACAATATAAAATCCACCGACAATTGCCGGCACACTCTCCTTCCTCGGCAAGTTGGCCTTCCGCTCACTCCGACACATAACGCCACATGTAAGCTGCAGGAACTTTGGGCCAACGAGGAGTAGCCGCGTGGGGACGCACTGAAACGGCTGACGGTCTATAGCCTCTCCCTTTGAATTTAATCTCTGCTTTTATTTTATGAGATTATTCTCTGTTGACCGGAGCGGTAGACGGCTAACCATCTGTGCTAAAAAGGCCAAATATAATATAGTAGATTTTTTTGTAGTAACCTATCAGATTACTATCTGGCAATTTGCAACTTGAGCTGGACATGGCTGACCATCTTTCATAAGGAAGAAAAGGGAAATAGTAGAGAATAGGCCAAGATTAAAAGATTAGGAAAGTAAATAGGCCAAGTTTTAGGTATAAAAATTAATAGGCCATAATTTTTAAATTTCCAAATTTACCCTTTCTTTTTTTTTTTTCTTTTCTCTTTCTTTTGTTTTTCTTTTCTTTTTCTTTCGATCATATCGTTATCCTCTCTCTCTCTCTCTCTTTCTCTCTCTCTCTCTCTAGCTTCACGAATTTCTTCACCGGCGACGATCCGGTTGTCGGCGGTCGTATTTTTGCTTCTCCGGTCGTTTTTGAGGTGCTATTCCGGTTATTTTCTTTTCTTTTTCTTTCAATCATCTCGTTATCTTCTCACAGCTCTCTCTCTCTCTCTCTCTCTCTCTCTCTCTCTCTAGCTTCACGAATCTCTTCACCGGCGACGATCCGGTTGTCGGTCGGTCGTATTTTCGCTTCTCCAGTCGTTTTTGAGGAGCTATTCCGGTTATTTTTACCGAACATAAGGTTTGTCTCTCTAATCATTAATAGGATGTATTTTCGTTTTCATTTTTTTTTTGATTATTTCGGTTTTGTTCTCTTTTTTTTTTGTCGATTACTTTTGTGTTTTTTGCTGTTTTCCGGTCGGTTTTTTTGAGCAGCTCCTCCGTTGATTTTTACTGAACAACAAGTTTGGGCATTCTTTGTTTCTAGTTTTTTATTTTTTATTTTTTTTGTTGTAATTTCGTTTTTTAGGATTGAATATAGTTCTTGTAATTTATTGATTTTTGTAGGCATGCAATCTGTTTCAGTCATTGTTGCTTATAGGGGAAAATGGAGTCTAGAAAACCAATATACAAATTTTGGTTTCCAATCAGTTTTTATTCCGGAGGATGCTTCTTTGAAGTTTTTACAGGAGTGTTTATGTGAGGATCTGCATCTTGAGTTGATTGGTTTTAATGCTGGTGTTCATTCTTTATTACTTTTTGTGGGAAGGAAGTTGAAGGACCCAATTGAAATGGTTTCGGAGTTAAAGAGGGATGATGATGTTAAGTTGTTTTTAAACTTGGTTCGACACAGTAAGGAAGCTCTTGGATACCCGTTGGTAATAGATTTTGTTAGTAGATCTATTAGTGCAGTGGGATCTACTTCTTCTTCATGTTGTTTTATGAGTTCAAGAGATGATGCGTCTTCTTCTAATGTTGATGGTTCCGTTTGTCAATTTGAAGATGATATTGATGTTGTGATGAATAATTTTTGATTGATTGTGATTTGGATATTTCCAAGTTGCCTATGTCTTTTGATGTGACTATAGGCAATCAATTCATGAGCAAGTCAATTCTCAAGAAATTCATGCATGTAATTGCTATTAGGAGGCATTTTGAGTTTAAATCTGAAAGATCTAATAATTCATTTTATGTTTTGGTTTGTAAGAATAATAATTGTACTTGGAAGATGCGTGCTACTAGGGTTTCAAATGGTAATGTTTGGGTAGTGAGGAAGTATGTTAAGGAACATACTTGTTCACTTGATGTTGTTAGTGTTGAGCATTGTCAAGCAAATAGTCGTGTTGTTTTTCGAGTTTTTAAAAGGTGATTTTAGCATTGGGCTTGCGGATCGTTTAAGTCCCTAATGATTTGAGGTCTATAATGCATGGTAAGCATGGTGTTGAGATTAGTTACTACAAAGCACGAATGGCTCGCCCGATACGCTGCGTTAGCATCAATGAGAGGAAGTGCAAGTGGAGTCGTATGCTTCCATTCCTTTTCTGTGCAATGTTTTGAAGGAGAAAAATCCAGGTCATTTTTTTGTTTTTATGTGTTATGCTTATGCTTTTGTTTATCTTAACGTTTTGAAGGAGAAAAAATCCAGGTTATGGTAACTTATCTTGATAGGTTATAGTCCATAACTTGTCATGTTATCGGATTAGTTGACAGGTTTTTGCTAAATTTGTCCGGTTATGGAGCATAAGACAGGTTATGGAGCATAACTGGACAGGTTATGATGCATAACTTGACAGGTTATGGATCATAACTTGACAGGTTATGATTCATAATTGACAGTTTTTTGCATAACTTGTCCGGTTGTGCACAGTAACTTAATTAATTTTTTTTTAGATATTAGAATGTATAAATAGTTATTGTTTTTTGGTGCCGTTTATAAATAGTTATTTTTAATGTTTTTGTTTTTGTTTTTTCTTTGTAGGATATGTGACTTCTTATGAGCTTGACAATGATGGGCGGTTCAAGTATTTTTTTTTTGTGCTTGGCGGCTTCTATTAATGGTTGGCGCCATTGTAAGCCTGTGATCTCAGTTGATGGCACGTTTTTGAAGAATGAGTTTTCTGGGACATTGCTTCTCTCTGCAGTTTTAGATGCTGATAATCATATTTTTCCGCTTGGTTTTGCAATTGTTGATTCGGAGAACGATTCCTCTTGGGAATGGTTTTTTGAAAGGCTTAAGGAGGCTATCGGAACTCGCGAAGAACTTGTTATTGTTTCTGACCGAAAGAGTAGTATCCCTAAAGCAGTAGAGAAGGTTTTTCCGGATGCATCTCATGGATTTTGTATGCAGATTTACTTAGAAATTTGAATTCAAATTTTAAAGGTGTGCATGTGGATGCTATATTCTATCGTTGTGCCAAGGCATACCGTAAGGAAGACTTTGGTTACTTCATCGTCAATTGGAGGCAAAGTGCAACCAGCTATTCAAAACTATTTGTCGCAAGTTGGGGTTGAAAAGTGGGCACGTGCTCACTTTGAGAGGAAGAGATATGATGTCATGACGACTAATATCTCCGAGTCGTTGAATAACGTCTTAGTGAATGCTAGGGAGTATCCTATTGAAGCCTTAATTGAGCATTTTAGATCCCTCTTGCAAAGGTGGTTTTATGAACGTCGAAATAAGGCGGATCAGACTTTTACATACTTGACTAATCATGCAAATAAATGCCTTCGTCATAGGGAAAAGATTGCACGTTGCTTATCTGTAAGTTGCTTTTGTCTCTGTTTTTTTTTAGAAGTTATTCTTATTGTTTGATTTGATGATTCTTGTATTTTTGAATATTCTACTTGTTTTCAAGGTGATTGCTTCTTTTTTTATTTGGTCTTTTTTTTAAAAAGAATTTTTCACTGTTGGGGACTTAAATATTGAATGCTATGTTTTTATTTCTTTTTTCTCATCTTTTCAGGTTCAACCCATGGATATAAATAAGTATTATGTTATTGATGGTTTTGTTGGTGAGGAGGTTGACTTGTTGGCAAGAACATGTAGTCGTCTTGTTTGGCAAGTTGACGAATTTCCATGTGCACATGCCATTGCATCAATTTGGAAGAGAAATCTTGATCCAACACATTTAACTTCTTACTATTACACTAACAATGCATTCAAAGCAACATATGATGGTGTAGTCTATCCTCTTGGTAATAGATCACAAAGTGGCAAATTTCAGAGCGCATTGAGGAGGAGGTTGTTCTTCCTCCCGAGTTTAAACGCAGTCTGGGAGGCCAAGGAAACAAAGGATTCTTTCTAGTGGAGAACGAGAGAAGCAATCTGTGAAGTGTAGCCGATGCAAGCAAGTTGGCCACAATAGGAGGACTTGTTCAAACCCCACATATGTTGACTAATCAAGATGTTCAAAGTTGATTCATTGTGATGTACTGTAGTTTATTTTGTTCAATGATACATTTTTGTTTGAATTTATTCTAGCATTTTATTGAAGAATTCATGTGCAGATTTTTTGGATTTTTGTTATGGAAATGAAGTAGAACAATTTATGTTTTTAAATATTATTTTTGTTTTTGTTGGAATTGTATGTTTGGAACGAAAAAAACTTTTAATTTACTGATTATGGTTTAACTTGACAGGTTTTTATCCATACTTGTTCTGTTATGGTCCATAACTGTGTTTGTTATGGACCATAACCTTGTGTTGTTATGGACCATAACTTGTCGAGTTATGGGTTTTTGTGCATAAATTGCGCTGTTATGACCATAACTTGTCAAGTTATGGACCATAACTTGTCACGTTATGGAGCATAACTTGACAGGTTATGGACCATAACTTGATAGGTTATGGTCTATAAATGGAGTCCTAGTCAGTTTTTGTTCATAAATTGCGCTGTTATGACCATAACTTGTCAAGTTATGGACCATAACTTGTCAGGTTATGGAGCATAACTTGACAGGTTATGGTGCATAACTTGACAGGTTATGGTCCATAAATGGAGTCCTAGTCGTTTTTTGTGCATAAATTGTGCTGTTATGACCATAACTTGTCAAGCTATGGACCATAACTTGTCAGGTTATGGAGCATAACTTGATAGGTTATGGCGCATAACTTGACAGGTTATGGTCCATAATTTACCGATTTTTTTTATTATTTATTCGGTATATATATAAACTTAAATGAAACCCTAGTCGGTTAAAACTTCATAACCTGTGCTCTCTGTTTTTTCTCTCTAAGATAGTTTTCTCTTTTCTCGATTTCTCTCTCTTTCCACCGGCGTTCTCCGGCGATTTCTTTCTCTTCTTTCCATTTTGTTTTCGGCGATCTGTCTCTCTTTGCTCTGCAACTCTCTTTTTCATCACTGACGATGTGCATTTTCGGTATGAGTGATTTTTTTTCCGCGTTGCTTTATATTTTTTTTTTTGTCTGATCTTTTGCGATTTCCATGTATTATTGTTTAAGATATGGTGAAATCACGAAGCAAGAGGAAGAACAATGCTTCTGTCTCTAGTGTGAGTAAACGACCGAATGTGCGGGAGAAGAAAAGTACGGAAGAAGTTTCTCTTCCTTCTCCCACTCGTAACATTTTGGAGGTATTTTGATTTATTTTACTTACTGTAAAGAATAGTTTTATTTTTGTGTTTTGATTGTTGATTTTTAGTTTTATCCTCATATTGTTTTTATTCGGTTTTTTTTTTTCATTTTTACAGATTTGGAATTATCGCATTAATCCTGTTAAGAGATTTCGTGGTCAGGTTAATGTATCTTCTTCCTTTTCTCATTATAGAGGAATTAAACAAAAAGTTTCTGAATCTCGGAAGGAATTGTTCAGAAAATAATTTTTGGTCCGTTTCTTGATTTGGTTAAGTACAAGAACCAAATAAATCGTCACCGATACATGAGTTCTTGTTTCATGTGGTTCATAATCCAAATCAAAATGAGTTATGGTTCAAATTTGGTGATTCGTTTAGTAAGTTTTCTATTGAGGAGTTTGCGAGAATTAGTGGTTTAAAGTGCACGGAGATGTAAACTTCTCAAATTATGTGGATACTTCGATTTTTCAAGACGTAGCAAATATTTCCAGGATCATTGTACAGGGCTCGTAAAGAGGGGTACAATAAAGAAGTGTTTTGAGTCTGTATATTTTGATAGTGATGAGGAAGCTGTAAAAATGGGGTTGTTATATTTTGTGTCGTTATTCCTTTTAGCTAAGCCCAAGGACATGGGGGTTAGTGATGATTTGGTTAGAATTGTTGATAGCCCTCGGTTTAACGATTTTCCCTGGGGTAAATTGTCTTTTAATTTACTTTTTGCAAGCTTGAAATCTGGTATTGACACTTTATACAAGCATGATGACAAGGTTCTTGTTCGAAATGATAAGAGACGCGTAGATGGTTATAAGATCTATGGCTTGGCCTTTGCTTTTCAAGTTTGGGCTTATGAATGTCTACCACACATTGGTGGTATTTGTGCAATGAAAAAATTTATTGATGAGCCTGTTCCTCGAATTTTCAAATGGTCAACGGACGAAAATTATTCGAAGAAGCCGTTTGATGTGTTGAAGAGCAAAGATGGCCAAGTTAGACTTTTGTCTTACATATTTTTTTTTATAGTAAATTTTCATGTTTTGCTGTTTTTATTAATATATTTTTGCTTAGTTTCTGTTTTAATGTTTTGATTTTTTATTTTCAGTTCTCTTGTTTTTCAATTGAACCATTAGAATCGGAGCGTTGCTGTAAATATTTAGATGGTTTTTTTCAGAAGTCAGTGAAGGATTTTCCTTCTTCTAGTGACTGTAAGTTGGGGGAGGATGACGAAGATTTTGAAACTGTCCCTCCTGCATTTATCCCTCCCAAAAATCAGGTTTGTTTTTGTTTAATTTTGTTCATTGCAAGGTTGCTAGTAGCATTTTTATTGGTAAATCTTAAACCATTGGAATCTTAGAGCTTTCTGTCATTAGAATCTTTTCTAACTCGATAATTTATGGACCATAACTTTGACAGGTTATGGTGCATAACCTGCCAGGTTATGGTTCATTAATTGTTAGGTTATGGTCGATAAGTTGTTAGGTTATGCTCTGAATTGACAAGTTTTTCACGTAACTTGATTGCTTATGTTCCATAGTTTGATACGTTGTGTTTTTCATTTTGATTTGACTTTTTTCGTTTTCTTATATTTTGCAATTTTTTAGGGTGTTTTGATAATTCTGAAATTGTGGCACGCCTTGCTTCCTTGGAGGCAAAAACTGATAGTTTGGTTGTTGAAGTTTCTTCCCTTCGTAAAGATTTCAATGAAGAAATTTCTTCCCTTCGAAGAGATTTGAATGAACAAATTTCTGTTGTTGTTCAATCAATGATAATGCTTGATAAAAAGTTTGACAGTGTGTTTTCCTCTAAGAAGAACACGCAAAGGAATGAAGAACAAGCATTTGAAGAAACAAAGGAAGAAGAAGGAACTGAAGAAATAAATGAAGAAAGAATTGAAGAAATAAGGGAAGAAGCAATTGAAGAAACACTTGGAGAGAGAGAGGATGATAAAGTGGGTGTTTCTTCTAACAAAATTGAAGAAACAATTGCTTCAGTGTTGAGGGATCTTGGCCATGATGCTGATAAGGAAGGCGATAAAACGTCTGAACAAAGGATTGTTCCGTTTAACGAGGCAGCTTCACAGCACCCTATTAAGTGTGTAGATGGAAAATCAAGATTTTTTTGTGCATTATCTGAAATTGTTGATAGTGTTCCATCACAGGAGGACAAGGTAAGGTTCCAATCATGGTATAATATTGATATCATTCATAAAAAAGGGTGGGGACCGGCCAAAGATGCACATTTCATAAAGCCTGCTTTTGATTTTAAAGTTGAGATTGTTGATTCCAAAAATTGGTTTCAAACATTATGGACCCCAGCGTTTTGGCTAAGTGACTCAGTAAGTTCTGCCATCTTTTTTTTTCTTTTTAAATTTTATGCAAGGTTTTTTTTTTTTGAAATGAAATCGATAATTATTTTTGTTTTTGTTTTTGATAGCATGTTGATGTAGTCACATATTACTTATGGAAAAAGATGGCGTGCTACAAAATGCATCCTTACATTAAGTGCTTGGTTTTGGATTCACATTTTTTCACGAGAATTTATTGCTTATGGTGCTCTGGAAAAAAAAAAAAATTGTGATTGGTCTACGTTTGATTTCTCTTCACATTCTGCTCTTCAAGATTATGTGTTGGGAGATTACTTATTTTGTAGCTTGCCTTTTTGTGTAGTGGACATTCTTCTTGTACCTATTTTTATCCCGCGTAGGGAGCATTGGGTGTTGGGTTATGTAGAGCTTAAAGATCATTGTATTAGGATATATGATTCCCTTTCTTCAAAGAGGGTAGAGAAGCAGGTTCTTGAGTGTGTGCAATCTTTGGCAGTCATTCTACCCCACTTGCTTGAATCTGTCGGTTACTTTGATTCTCATGCACATGAGTATTTCACAAGTCAATTTGATCGTCTTGAGCCTTTTGAGATCATAATGGACGATTGTCCAAGACAAGAAAACGGGTTAGTTTTTGTTTCTCTCTTTAATTGTTTTTTTGTTTTCCCTTTATTTGATTTATTTTTGCATTTTATATTTTTGTTGTTTCTAATTCTTTGATTTTTGGTGGTTGTTTTTTGTAGTGGTGATTGTGGAATATTTATGCTTAAGATGGCTGAGATTTTGATGGAAGCCGGACCTGATGATTGTTTGAGAAAGCGTGGGGCTGGAACATTTTTCCGCAAGAAGATAGCGATTGAGTTGTTCAATCATGCCTTGCGGAAGCAGGAATTGGGGTATGAGAGTGATGATAACAGGGGTGAAGATGCCCCAAAAATGCATTTTATGCCATTGAGTGTGACTTGGATGATTATATGGATTAACTTTGTTGGTTTTTAGATTGTATATTTCTAGTTTTGGTACACAGATTATATTGTTTTTTGGTTTTTAATTTTAGTAAGTAAACAAGTTTCAAGTTATTTTCCATATTTTTACATGTACTACTCGTCCATAATTCACGGTTTTTGTCTATAACTCATAGTTTTCGTGCATAACTTGACCAGTTATGAACAACAACTTGACAAGTTATTGTCCATAACTTGTCCGGTTATGAACAATAACTTGACAAGTTATTGTCTTTTTTTGCAGTTTTTGTTAATAACCTGTCAAGTTACGCTCGACAACTTGTCAAGTTATGATCCATAATCTGTCAAGTTATGCTCCATAACCTGTCAAGTTATGGTACACAGTTGGCATGTTTTTACATAACTTGTCCAGTTATGCAACATAACCTGTCCAGTTATGCAATATAACCTGCCCAGTTATGCAACATAACCTGTCCAGTTATGTCAAGTTATGATCCATAATCTGTCAAGTTATGTTGCATAACCTGTCCAGTTATGGTACATAGTTGGCATGTTTTTACATAACTTGTCCAGTTATGCAACATAACCTGTCCAGTTATGCAACATAACCTGCCCAGTTATGCAACATAACCTGTCCATTTATGGTAATAACCTGTCAAGTTATGCTGTTATGCTACATAACGTGTCCAGTTATGGTAATAACCTGTCAAGTTATGCTGTTATGGAGCATAACTTGTTCAGTTATGCAGCATAACTTGACAGTTATTACCATACAGTTACTACCATATAGTGTCCAAAGATAACATAACAATAGCATGAATTTGATAAATCCACGAGTTTACATTCTTTTCTTCATTCAAGTGTCAATCTCAAACATAAACTAAAAGTATTGTCAATGGATATTAACATTCAAAAAGATTGTAAGTAGTGTAAATCTCAAGTCATCTTTTAAAATATAAGACTAGTTTTTAGAAACAATAGTCATATCATCCAAAAGGTTGTATTCTAATATCTTCTGATTTTGACGAGTCTGGGTCATTAGGACTTTCGGTGAAGAGGATGAAAGAAGGAATGCCAAGCTCTTCCATTTTTTCCCTCTGTTCCTCTCTGCACTTTTCTTTTGTATTTCTTCGTTGATTTTTCTTCTTCATCATTGTCTATTTCTTCATAATCTTCCTCCTACAATAATAAGTTTTTTGATTAGTTGTAAGAAACTCTTATATTTTTTTTTCTCAACTAGTATTGATGTGGGTTTGTTTTTTTTTTTTTTTTTTTCCAAGTAGTATTAAGAACGTTTTATACCTTTTTGATTCCTTGAGCAGCAGCTTTTCTCATTGCTATTATCTTTTCAGCTTCTTCAAATGTTCTGTCCATTGTTTGTTGACTGATATCAAATGAGTCTGTGAGTGGAGTATAACCGAATTCTTCCTCACGTTCTCGTAGCCCTGCAGATACTTCTTTTTCTCTGTCCTCCTGTTCATGGAGGTGCAAATTACAATATCTTGAAGGAAACATTGCAAAAACAAATTCAACATCAATTTGTATTGTTTTCATTACCTCAGAAACTGGATTGTTTTGTATCTCTTTGAGAAACAGAAGCACATTTTGTTGAATGGTTCTCATAATGTCCATAGAATTGACAACCATTGCCTTTATATCTTTTAGATCCTGTTTCATGGCTACCTGGTTGGCTTCCAAATCTTTTACTTTGTTAAACAAATTACTTAGATGAATTTCCATCTTGTCCAGCTTTGTTGATGCTGCTGGTGGCATTTCTCTTTCAACTTCATCATTATTTATTTCTCTCAAAATGACCACCATAACTTGACAGTGAAACAAAAAGTAATTTTCAGATTCAATAATGACATAACTCGACAGGTTATTATCATAACTTTATCATAAAGTAACGAGCTTCTGTTCATTCAAGTGTGAACCTAAAATAAACCCTAAAACATAACCTGAATTAGTGGTTTTCCAGTTAGTGATGAACGGATTTACCTTTTGTTCTTTTGTTATTTTGCGTTGTTTGTAGTCCGTCTTCGATTTATCGTCTAACGACACCGGCGAGGTTTTTCTGAGAGTGGCCGACGGAAGAGAGAGGAACGGTGGCGGACGAGAATCTGAGATTGGTGGAGGGATGAGAGAGAGAGATGCAGAGGGAAGAGAGACAGATCGCGTTTTAGCAGGGGAAGAGAGAGTGATCGTGGGAGAGCGGCGGAGGGAAGAAACAATTCGCTGGAGAGCGTCAGAGGGAAGAGAGAGTGATCGTGGGAGAGAGGAGGAGGGAAGAACAGTTCACGGAGAGGACCGGAGATTGGAGGTCAAAGAGAGAGAGAGAGCGAGAGCGGAGGTCGGTGAGAGAGAGAGAAGAAACAATTCACGGAGAGCGTCAGAGGGAAGAGAGAGTGATCGTGGGAGAGAGGAGGAGGGAAGAGCAGTTCGCCGGAGAGGACCGGAGATTGGAGGTCAGAGAGAGAGAGAGAGCGAGAGCGGAGGTCGGTGAGAGAGAGAGAGGAGAGAGAGAGGTGTTTTTTAGGGTTTCTTTGATTGAAAATCTGAAGATAGGCTGAATATATTATTTTTAGGGTTTTTTTATTGAAAAGGGTATTTTTGAGATTTTATGTATAAATAAATCTGAATATATGTTTTTTGGCCTATTTATTAACTTTTGAAAACTTATGGCCTATTAATTATAATTGATGTCAAATTTTGGCCTATTTTCCTCTTTCTCCCGGAAGAAAATATAATTGATAGATTAATTAAAAAAAAAAGATATCTATTAGATTACTCTCTGATGACTGACACTGGAGACCGAAATCATTTACCACATTATCACAAATAATGTATCAAATTACTCAAAATAATCTATCAGATTACTCAAGATCCAATAATCTACTAAATTAGTTTCTGACTGAAGTCGTAGACGACTGACCATCTTTGTTGAAAATGAAAATTAATTATAACTCTTAGCATCCAAAATAATCTACTAGGTTATCCAAAAAATAACCTATCCGATTGCTTTCTAGAACCGGCGCCAATAATCACTACCTATTTTTAGGGAGAAAGAGGAAAATAGGCCAAAATTTGAGTTGAATTAAAATTAATAGGTCAATAGTTTACATAAGTTAATAAATAGGCTAAATTATTATTTTCGTCCATAACTTGTCTGGTTATGAATAATAACTTGATAAGTTATTATTCATAATTGTCCATAACTTGTCCGGTTATGAACCATAACTCGACAAGTTATGGCCTATTAATTTCTATAACTAAAAATTGGCCTATTTCCTTTCTTAAGCTTTTCATATTGGCATATTTTCTACTATTCCTCATTTTTATTGCATCTAGTAGATTACCGGTGATAATTTAGTAGATTATTTTCTTAACTGCCGAAAGCAAGTTTGATAAAATATATTTTATTAACTGCTCCATTTGTAGGGCACAAATCTAAAACTCTAATTGTCCGTTTGTCAATAATTATGATTATGCTACAATAATTTTTCCTCATATAAATTTAAATTAAAAAATCCTAAAAATTACACAATTACACAATCTGACACCTTTTTAAGAGGTGAATTAAAAAGTGTCTTGGTTGTGAAAATATCAGTTATATGGCCGATTATTTGAATTTGGTGTTCCAAAAACACCCTTTAAATTGACCATCATATTTTGATTTCTCATAACTAATTTACATGTTTTATTCCTACTATTTTTTTTTTAAAGAAATCATTAAAACTATTCATCAAATATATCCATATTTTACGTTGTTTTTAACTTTTCATTCTCTGTAAACCAGTCGAACAAATTTCCATCAAAATCTTTATTTTGTATATCGGTATTAAAAGTATACATAAAATACTTTACATAACGATATAATCTTTAATTTAATGAAACGTTTTAACAGTTAGGGGCTGTTTGGCATTATTTTTAGAGGTTATTTTTAATATTTTAAAAGAAGGCACAGATGGTTAAGGTGTTTGGCAAAATCTATTTTTGTCTAACAGCTTCCAAAAATTGTTGTGCCACTGCAGAATTTGAGAAGCAGGTCACGGGTTGTTTTTCCACAGTAATTTCTGATGTTATTATTCAAATTTATTAAAATGACCCTAATAATAAAAATTAATTCCCAATCAACTCATTTATTTCTTTCAAATCAAATTAAAGAATATATTTTATTTTAAATGTTTATATGAAAATTAAAAAATTTTAATAAAGATGTTATGCTAAATTTTGATAACATACATTTTCTTTTTATAATGTTGCAAGTATGAAAAATAATTTACCTTCAGTTCTTTACGTTATTTAATATTTTTATAGATATATAATTTATGTATTTGAATAAGCTCTATTTATTTTTTTAGAGATATTTAACTTAATTGAAAATTACATTTTTTAGTATTTTGATGTATAAATATTATGAATATTGATTATAAAAATAAAAATAAAACTAATTATAAGTATGTGTGTTAAATTATGTCCATTTTAGTTATTATATATCTTTACAATAATTTTGTACATAGTTTACCAAACACCTAAATTTATGCTTCTGGTGTTCACAGCAATTTAAAAAAAAAAAAAAAAAAAAAAAAAAAAAAAAACTTACCAAACACCTACATGCTTCTGATTACAGCAACTTCTGACTAACAACACAACAATAACAAAAATTTTCAACATCACAGCAATGCCAAACTGGCCATGTAGTTTTTGTTTCGTTTAAACAGATATGTTTTAAGGTCTTGTTCATTTCACCGATTCGAGTTTAGAATTCGAGTTTTGCTTCAGTAAAAAGCTCTCATAAATAGTCACATTTAACCTTTTTGCTATGGTAAAAAGTTTTCACATAAAGTTACATCTCAACTCGAATTATAAACTCGAATCAGCGAATTAAACATGCCCTAAATGTTTCTTAAATTTTTATCTAATTATTTTATGCAATAATATAATCTTTAATTTAATGACACGCTGTAGCATTTGCGCAAGCTATTTTCTATGTATTTGTTTAACCAAATTAATTGTCATTTATTTAAAGGTTTTTGGCACATTTGTCCCTTAAATTTATCGTGGTTTAGGAAATTGCACCCTAAACTTTTAATTTTGAATAGTTATTCCCTCAACTTGTAAATTTGTTCACAATATGTCCCATTTTGACGACGATTGTGTTATATTAGTGTCAAAAAGTATGTTTAAACAAAAAATTTTACATTCTAATTCAAATAAAACACAAATCTTTCAATATCTCAACTTTTA
This sequence comes from Morus alba, assembly GCA_012066045.3. Classification (NCBI taxonomy): domain Eukaryota; kingdom Viridiplantae; phylum Streptophyta; class Magnoliopsida; order Rosales; family Moraceae; genus Morus; species Morus alba. The sequence continues at coordinate 37,052,562 of CP050224.2, forward strand.
ATCCCTAAAATCTAATAAAAAATTTGAGCAAATTTAGTTAAATGGGGCACATTGCAACAAATTTACAAGTTTGAAGGACAACATGCCACAATTAAAAATTTTAAGGGGTAATTTGCTAAACCACGACAAGTTCGGGGAGCAATTGTGTAATGACCCAGCTTTCTGAGTTGTAACTTACCATAACTTATGCGAAAAACTGATTTATATTTTGAGTGTTGTTTCTTTGGATACTGAAATTTTAGGAATTTTTTTTTTGAAACCATTTGTAAAACATCATTTAAACTTAAAACAATATTGGAGTAGCGAATTAGAAGTCAAATTAAGTACCTTAAGGTTATTGTAATATTACAGACCATAACAAATATCATAATTACTAATAGGGCATGTTTTAAATCTGTTTTCATGCACAAAATCATCATAACATATTTAGAATTCAAAAGGGCTATTAGAGCACTTAGCGAAAATGTTTTGCATGGCGATCCATACCCATCCTCCACCATTTATCTCGTCTGTTGCTAAGTCCATCAGAATCAAGAAGACATTTTACTTACAACATGACCAATCTGGTGAGCGATAGCTTAACGAGTACAAATAATCCTCATAAAACAATTTCAAACCATAACTTTAGCAAATAAAGATGCATGACCATTTATACTTAATTATGGATATTCGTTTATCAGTGTTGAGTATTTTGAGTGTCATTTCTTTGGATACTAAAATTTTAGGAATTTCTTTTTTAAAACCATTTGTAAAATATAATTTAAACTTAATCAATATTTGAGTAGCGAATTAGAAGTCAAATTAAGCACCTTGAGGTTATTGTAATTTTACAGACCACAGCAAATATCATAATTACTAATAGAGCGTGTTTTAAATTTGTTTTCATGCTAAAAATCATCATAACATATTTATAATTCAAAAGGGCTATTTATAAAGCTTAGCGAAAATGTTTTGCATGGCGATCCATACCCATCTTCCACCGTTCATCTCGTCCATTGCCAAGTCCATCAGAATCAAGTAGGCTTTTTACCTACAATATGAACAGACTGGAGAGCGGTAGTTCAGTGAGTACAAATAATCCTCATAAAATAATTTCAAGACATAACTTTGACAAATAATGATGCATGATCATTTATTCTTAATTATGGATATACGTTTGTCATTATTGGGCCCTGTGCACGAATCGAATTTAGATGCAGAAGCGTGGGGTTAGCGGATCATGTATAATAAAAATTTTCATAAAACCTTTGAGATACTCTATAGATTATATTAATTTATGCACGAATAAATTAATCACATTAATTTATTAATTAAGAACTCAAATAAGAATTATAGCAGAGACCGATTAGGATGATAACTTGAGTTCTTTGACCTTGAAGAATGCTTTATTTAGAAAAGCCTAGCCTTCCTCGTCAATTACTTGAATCTATGAAGACCTGTGTGTGGGCACACTTGAAACAAAACGGGTTAACAAAAACACTCAAGAATTTCCACGAATACCAACGCATGCACGACGTGGAATTTTTGGAGAAAAATTTTTCCTCTCAACTCTTGAAAGAATTCAGCCACCCTCTAAAATTAGGAGCAAAAATTGTGTTAAAAATTGTGTCTCACAATTTTCTACTATCTCTTTATTTATAGAGTAGAAGTCAAACTTCTAGAAGGAATCCAATCTTTATTTCCAAGATAAAGTTTGTTAATTATCTCCTATTTGAATTTTAAACAAAATTTTTTGCTCCCTTATCCTATGTATGGCCGGCCAAGATAGGGAATTTTATCCCTGTGGTAGGCGCCAAATACAAATAGGGAAGGAAGAGAAAATCATCATTTATCTTGCAGTCTAATTTTGACTCAAATTCAAATTCCAATTTAACTCAAACTTAAATTAATTTGAATTCTAAATTGAACAACTTATCAAATAAGTTTAAATGGATAAATCTAGATATGTTCACACTATGTGAACACCTTCACATAAGTGATCCAAAATTCAAATTTAAATTTAAATAATCACATTATTTTATTTATAATTAATTCTCAATTAATTATCCTCAAGTGTTTAAGTTTAGAATTCTGAATTCTAAAAGTCCAATTTTGCCCTTAGTGTCTTATAGAATTACAACGACGACGTGAGGACTCATGGACCTATAATTTTGAGCTCTAATAAAATTAATAATTAATTAAACACTTTAATTAAATAATTAATTAATCTTATTAATGCTAATAGTTACTCTACTATAAACTTGAAATTGCACTGTCATAATTATATACATAAATTACTTTTAAACCGTGAAATGTCCATGTGATGTAGTCATTGCATATAAATCAATCCTCCATAAATTATTCATAATTAGAGCTAGGTGTAATCCGTTAACCTCTCTAAATACATGTTAATCCTTGAGTACCATTGATTCTCCAATGGAAAGTGATTCATAAAACACATTCATGAATCGGAGCTCCTACTAGTCCAAGTACCGAATCAACTCTCAAGAGAATTATTTATCTACTTCTATCTCAAGAAGGAATGGATTCCATCTCGTATAATAACATTCCCAGCTATCTACTTCATCATGTCTCCAAAATACATGGAATAGGATTCAGGATCTCATAATCTGTACTAAGTAAATCAAAAGGCACAAATCTATAAATAGGAGTCTACTAAGAACTCAGGATTAAGATCATTCTATATATGATCATCCGTAGACTCAATTACAATTTCTATACTTAATGGAAATTATTAGAAATTCATATTGTGTATGTGTCCTTGTTCCACATAATCTCATTATGCGTAATACACTTATTCAATATCTTGCCATATTCATAATGCAAATAACACCGTTCCATTCTAAATGGGAATGACATGTATTAATAATGTTTTAATTAAAGATTCATACCTTTAATTATATTCATTTCGAACACCGTTTTGACTATAATCGTTAAACATTATCCTCTCACATATAACACTTATATACAATGTTTAAGATCACATAAATAATCATGAAATTTTCATTGATATTCATAAAATATTCATAAATATATGCGCATAAAATAATGAATAAACTCTTATATTAAATAAATAATAAATATCCTATCACATCTCATGTTTTTAGTACACCATTCCCAACAATCTCCCACTTGTCCTAAAGCAGGTAGAATACATCTCCAATCCTAAAACTTTCTAGGTATCCATGACTGATTTATGCCTGGAACAACTTCCAAATCAGTTAAGAATTTTTGGTGTCAGGTTGCTTTCTTTTGCTACTTTACAAGCTGCAACACATTAACTCTTAATGATTGAATTAGCAATCACACATTTCTAACAACCTTTCGTATCATGACTCCTTCACCAAGTGTGAACACAAATTTAGATGTCGACTCTCAAAATCCGTGCATGACTCATAGTCAAAGTCTATGTATCCAGCTAAAAGACAATTCTTTCACTAACTAAACTATTTTAGGGCCCGTTTAGTTCACTGATTCGAGTTTTTAATTCGAGTTGAGATTTGATTTTATGTGAGAGCTTTTTACTGTAGTAAAAAAGTTAGATGTAATTGTTTGTGAGAGCTTTTTACTATAGCAAAACTCGAATTCTAAACTCGAATCAGCGAAATGAACGAAGCCTTATAGTTTCTTGCCTTCATCATACACTTATGGATACACTACACTACTACCCAATGATCGAATCTTGAGTTCAACTGAGAACGACTAACCACTCCTACTGAATATCAAATATTTTGGTTTACAATGAACAAGAACATCTTTTTTTCTTTTGTCTAATACATCTTTGTTTTGATCAAGTCCATAAGACCTAATAGCCTCATCAAACTTGATGTTCTATGATCTAGAAGCCTACCTCAATCAACAAATAGATCACTATAACTTGCAGACTTTCTGCTTTTGGCCTTTTTCTATGAAACCCTCTAGTTGATCGATATAGATGGTTTCCTCAAGTCAGCCATTCAGAAAAGCTGTCTTGGCATCCATCTGTCATATCTCATATTCAAAATATGCTACTATGGCTAAGAGTATCCAGATGGACTTAAGCATGGCTTCCAATGAGAGAGTTTCCTCATAATCAACTCCCTATTTCCTGGTATAACCCTTTGCCACTAGCCTTGCTTTATAAGTCTCTACTTTTCCATCCGCTCATCTCTTTCCCTTGAAGATCCACTTGCATTTATTGGGTCTTACCCCTTCAGTTAGATCTACGAGTGGTCAGACTGAGTTGGAGTACATTGACTCCATCTCGAGTTTCATAGCTACTTGCCATTTTTCCTTATCAGAGTCATCCATCACAACCCTAAAGGTCAATGGATCCTCCTTACTGTCATCAGCAGTGACGATCTATGCTTGCCCGGTATACAGGTTAGGTAACCTGCATACCTTCTCACTATGATGAGGTGCCATAGGAGTTTGATTAGGAATCGTGGTCTTACTTCTTAGCGTTCCAACAATTCTTATCGGTAGTGGTTCAATCTCATTGGAAAGTAACTTTTCAGAACTACTTTGCTTCTGGGCATGAAAGCTATCATATAGTCATGCTCCATAAACGTGGCATTTGTCGACACAATTGCATATCCCACAAATATGCATATTTCTGATCTTGGTTCTAGCTTTCTAGTCTATTATTTCATCACATGAGCCGAACACCCCCATATGCGACTATGCTTTAAAACTGGCTTTTGACCATTCCACAACTCTAGGGATGTGTTTGGTACAAACTTAGATGGCACAAGATTCAGAATATACATGGTATTTCTTAGGACATAACTCTGGAACGAAGTAGGAAGTGAAGAATGACTCAACATTGATCTTATCATGTCGAGCAAAGTCTGATTTCTTCTTTTAGCTACACCATTCAGCTATGGTGTACCAGACGTAGTCAATTAGGATATCACACCTTTTTCAATCATGAAATCTCAAAACTCTTGGTCCAAGTATTCACCCTATCGATCTGATCAAAGTGTCTTGATTGATTTACTTAACTGCTTTTCAACTTTTGCTCAAAATTCTCTAAACTTTCTAAAAGTTTCAGATTTCTGTTTCAATAGGTAAACATAACAATATCTCGAATGATCGTCAATAAAAGTGATGAAATATTCGTAACTTCCTCTAACTTGGACGTTTAACAGTCCACATCCATCTAATGTATTAGCTGAGGTGGTTTTGTGGTTCTTTCTCCTTTTGCCAAAAAAGGTCTTTTGGTCATTTTGCCTCCCAGACAAGATTCACAGACCAGAAGCTCACAAACTTTTAGTTCACATAAAAGACCATCCTTTATTAGTCTCTCAATCATATTTAGGTTAATACGACTAAGCTTAAGATGCCACATATATGTGTTATTTATCGTGAGAAATCCTTTGCTTCTTATTCTTAGGTTTGACAACTTTGAACATTTCAGTATTAACTAGTGAGTCGGTCATCGGTTTAAATTGTACAACTTTTTTCTAAATATCCAGAACAAATATCGGAACCATTTCGAAATAGAAATCAAAATTTTCTGCTCCCTTATCCTATGTATGGCCTACCAAGATAGGGGATTTTATCCTTGTGATAGGTGCCAAATACAGATGGGGAAGGAAGAGAAAATCACCCTTTATCCTGCAGTCTCATTTTGACTCAAATTCAAATTCCAGTTTAAGTCAAACTTAAATTAATTTGAATTCTAAATTCAACAACTTATCAAATAAGTTTAAATGGATGAATCTAGATGGGTTCACACTATGTGTTCACACTATGTGAACACCTTCACATAAGTGATCTAAAATTTATGGACCTATAATTTTGAGCTCCAATAAAATTAATAATTAATTAAACATTTAAATTAATTAATTAATCTTATTAATTCCAATAGTTACTCCACTCTAAACTTAGAATTGCACACTCGTAATTATAGACATAAATTACTTCTAAACCATGTAGTGTCCATTTGATGTAGTCATTGCATATAGATTAATCCTCCAGAAATAATCCATAATTAGAGTTAGGTGAAATCCGTTAACCTCTCTAACTATATCTTTATCCTTGGGTAACATTGTTTCTTTATTGGACAGTGATTCATGAAACACATTCATGAATCAGAGCTCCTACTGGTCCAAACACTGAATCAACCCTCAAGAGAATTGTTTATCTACTTCTATCTCAAGAAGGAATTGATTTCATCTCGTATAATAATATTCCCAGCACCTACTTCATCATGTCTCCAAAATACAAAGAATAGGATTCAGGATCTCAGAATCCGTACCGAGTAAATCAAAAGGTACAAATCCATAAATAGGAGTGTGCTAAGAACTCATGATTAAGATCATTCTATATATGACTATCGGTAGACTCAATTAGAATTTCTATACTTAACGAAAAATATTAGAAATTCATATTGTATCTGTGTCCTTGTTCCATATAATCTCATTATACATAATACACTCATTCAATATCTCACCATATTAATAGTGCGAATAACACCATTCCATTCTAACTGGGAATGACATGTATTAATAATGTTTTAATTAAAGATTCTGAACTTTAATTAAATTCATTACGAACACCGTTTTTATTATTATCCTTAAACATTATCATCTTATATATAACACTTATATAGAACGTTTAAGGTCACATAAATAATCATGAAATTTTTATTGATATTCATAAAATATTTATAAATATATGCATATAAAATAATGAATAAACTCTTTTATTAAATAAATAATAAATATCCTCTCACATCTCATACTTCTAAGACACCATTCCCAACACCCTTACACGCAACCAATGTGGCGCTGGGGGAGCCGCCCCAAATGTTTCGTCTAACGACATGCGGTCTACATATTATGGCTAGTTAACCTCCCATCACCATGGAGCGGAAGAATTTAATCTCCCATCCCCCTAGGCCGGAGGGCGGTACAACACTTAACTATCTTTTCATTGCCTTGTTCTTTTACTTAGGTGAATTTGTGATTTATGATCATGTCACATGAGTATGACTTAAATCTTAAGATGCATCAACTGAAGAATATTTAATTCAAGCGTACTTAAGATTATCCTTATTTATCATCATTTATGCCACATATGTATATTATTAAAACACTGTAAAGGCATACATACACTACACCACAAAAGGCCTTTCGTAGCTGACGAAAAACGCTATTACTCACCAGCAATAGCGCTTTTTAGAGCGCTAGGACAGCCGGCGCTATTATAGGTCCTAAGAAAATATAACGTTTTAGAAGAGTTATACAAAGCGCTATAGAATTGAAGCATTATAGCGTGTAAGAAAAGTTATTTTCATCCTCTTACAGCTGTTTATCATAGCTACTGTAATGACCGGGAAAATATTAAGTCAAATTCGGACAGTCCGGTATTTTACCGTAATTATTCTCGGAAGAGAAAGTAGTAGAAATGTTGATGTAATCAGGAAAGTGTTATGTAGAAACTTTATATACGGGGTAAAATCACCCGAAAAGTGTAAAGTTATAATACGAATATTTTTACAGAGATAATTCGTAAATATCAGTTGTGAATAGTGAAATATCAGTTAAAAGTTAGAAATTTTAACGAGTATATTTTAGTTATGAGAAACTGAAATATTTGGTAAATGACCAAATGACCAGTTAGAAAAAGAGTAGAAACATTAGAAGTAAGGAAAATGGCAAAAGTTCCTGAAACAGAATTTTCCCGAGTCATTAAAGCGGGAAACTGCGAAAAAAATGAGTACCGCGAGGGTACGCGTTTTGGGCAATTCTGGATCGTTTAAAATGAAAATTTCAGAAAAATAAATTGACTATTGAGATACCCAAGAGAAGTGGGTTGAATATGAGAAATTTGACCCAGGGGTGCTCGGCGGTCGAAAAGCGATATAGAACCTGTAACCGGGTGTGCAATTATCGGTCCCGGAAAGAGACTCGTTTTGAAAAACGGAAAGTTTGGTCTCGACAAGAAAAATGTGAGGAACACGGAACCACTTAAATTAAGTGTGAAACTTAATTAGAATTAGTCAAATTAAATTATAGGAATTAAAGTGATTTCTTTAATTTAATTTAGAAAGTAATAAGAGATATTATTAGAAATAATATTATAATATTCATTAATACAATTAAAGAGTCCTACGGAAGCACATTAGAACACAAGGTGTTCTATTTTCCTAAGGGTGGCCGAGAGACTAGAGAAAAGAGAGAGAAAAGAGAGAAAATCAAGGGAAAATCAAGGAATCATCCGTTTTCGCCGAAATTTCTTTCGTTCACTCCGGTGGAAATATAACCCGAGGCATTCTAGCGGAGAATCTCAACTTTTCAAGGTAAGATTTCGGATTTTTCATGAGAAACTGCTTGCTTTTTCGTTTTTGTGAATAGTAACTCATCTCGGAAAAAATCCGTAAAACTGAAAAACGAAACCGAGGTTTTGTCGGGGACTACGATAGGAGTTTAATGTGCAAGTATTGAAAGGATTGAACAATTTTTTTTGGATTTACACTAAAAATCCGAAAATCCCTAGAAATGGAGGAAATGTATTTTTGTTCAATTTATGTAGCAATTTGTGTTCAGGAATGCGAATCTGGACTACAGGTACCGAAATCGGAAGTAAAACGAGTTATTGAAAACTCGGGAAACGAGGAAAATTAAGGCGAAACTCTGCCGAAATTTCCTAAAATCTAGTTAGCAAGCAATGAGTTAAGAATCTGATTCTAGAGAATGGATAACAATTTTAAACCTCGGAAACGAATAGATTAAGATTCAGAAACCGAGAGACACGAATATGTGTAAATTGCCTCTTGAGCTAGAATTCGGCCTTAAGGGGAAAAAGTCCATAAATGAGTTTGAAATTAGATTTAAGAATCTAAGTATGAGGAATTGTGATTGAATAGGGAATTGATACCTATTTCCATGAAACAAGTTTTTGCATGAGAGCCAAGCAACAAGAAAGAACTTCAAGAAGCGGGAATCCTAGCGGATTAACGGTAAGTATAGACATATATGTTTGTCTGGACTCGAGTAAGCTATAGTTAGACTTAGAACTATGAATTTACTTATGTTCCTAAGTCTATGTGATTACATGTGATTATACATGTTTGGAGGGCTTAATGCTCTAGATTTCAGAAGGGCGACATATGGTTACCCTTATGCATAGTAAATATTGACGGGTCGTCGGCCTCCGCAAGGGAGGAAAATCTCACAGAGTAGAGATTCCGACTAGACCAGACAGTAAGAAATGACTAGTAAAGTAAAAAGACTGACGGGTCGTCGGCCTCCGCAAGGAGGGAGAAAATCTCACAGAAGTAGAGATTCTGACTAGACTAGACAAGAAGAAATGACTAGTAAAGTAAAAGATCGACGGGTCGCCGGCCTCCGTAGAAGGGAGGAAAATCTCAAAGAGTAGAGATTCCGACTTGACCAGACAAAGAAGTAATGAGCCAAGAAAGTAGAAGATGACGGTCGTCGGCCTCCTGAAGGGAGGGAAATCTCACAGGAGATTCCGACTAGACCAATGATAGTAAAGTAAGAAGAGAAAGATAGAAAGTAGTTTAAAGCATGTTTCACACGAGCATATTTGCATCATAACTCTTAATGTAATTTCTATTAGTTTATGATGTATGCATGTTTATACTTGCTGAGCGTTAGCTCATCGCCACTCGTGTGCAGGTAACAAAGGTAAGCAGCCAGTCATATAGTGGTTTGCTTGATGGACATGCGGAGGCAAGGGTGGCGAAATGTCATGGGTACACGGGAGTGGTCTCTACTACGCTCGCTTAGAAATTAAATTCACTGCAAAGTAATGTAATCTGAGAATACTAGTATGTATGTTCGGTTCTAAGAAGAAAAATTACAACCATTGTCTTAGTAAAGAACAACGGACTGTAATAAGTTAAGACAAGTTTTCGGGCACTAGTTTGGTATCCGAATCCTTTAAGTAATAGCAAGATATGTTATTAGTGTAACAACATACCATGTTAAGAACCCGGGGGTTAAAGTAAAGAAAAAAAAATTTACCCGCATATGAACGTAAATTAAAGAGACAATAGTCTAACAACGAATAATGGATTAGACTATAGCTTAGCCCATTAGTAGTAGTATAAGGAATGGCGACCGCGCCGCGAGGGCGCGGGTCGCCACAGCTACGATACAGAGTAATAACTTTTTTTTCCTGTTATGTTCATACTGTTGTAACTTTTTAAAATTATTATTGATATCCGTTTGAACTCATTCAAATAAAAGTAATTCCGAGATATGTGATATATCTAAATTGGAACATTCAAATTAAAACATAAAAACATTCAACATATCAATTGTTATTAGTATCTACCAAGCTGTCAATAAAATTACGTCTAACACATAATTCATACAGTGTCGAAAACCTAAACATTCAAAACAAGTAAAGAAAACAGAGAAGTCATCTCCAAAACGTCTAAGTGTAATGGTGAAGTAAATCCTTCCATCTTGACATAATACTTCAACAAAAAAGTGAACTCCATTGTTTAACCTGTAAGAAAATGATCCACTATCAAAACAATAATCAAACTCAATGTTTATTCTTCTACCATTTATCCTATAAATAAAGCAAGGACTGTGACCAGAAATTGCAAAAAGGGAAAAAAAACAAAAAACGGGTAAAATGTACACCGTGAGAATACCTTGCCAAACTGCTTCTTGACCTTCTCTCGCCAAGTTTTCTGAAATTGTAAACATGACACCATTGCAATAGGAAGTAAGACAATGATGCACAAAAACTAAAGCAACCATAGAGTTATAAGAATCTTATAATTTCTAGAAACACAACATACATACAAATAGTACTTGCTAGGGCTGGAGGGGCGCCTGGGCTGGAGGCACCTGGGCTAGGGGGTGAGGACTGGGCCGGGAGCGCCTGGGCTGGAGGCGCCTGGGCTGGAGGGGCGCCTGGGCTAGGGGGCGCCTGGGCTGGAGGCGCCTAGGCCGGGGCGCTGGGCTGGAGGCGCCTGGGCTGGGGGCGCTGGGCCGGGGCGGGCCTGGGCCGGGGGCAAGGACTGGGCTGGAGGGGCGCCTAGGCCCAGGGGGTGGTGCCTGGGTTGGAGGCGCCTGGGCTGGGGGTGGGGACTGGGCTGGAGGGGGGCCTGGGCCCGTGGGGGGCCTGGGCTGGGATTACTAACGTTAGCATGATGTTTTCCTTTTTCATGCACAAAAATGGTGGCAAGTTGTATATCACAAGCATCACTGGCCAACAACTATAAGTTGAGCTTAAATTACCAAACGGATTGAATCCATCTGTGGACAATCCAAGTCTAAGATTGCGTGCTTCATTTGCAAACGTAGGCCACTTCTCATTCACTAGTTGCCATCTTTGGAGAGTCAACCGGTGATGCATCTTTCCATCACCCCTTTTATTATTGGAATGCCACCTTAGATGATGAGCCATCTTTTCACTCTTGAACATCGCCTTGAACCTAGGAATTATCGGAAGATATCTCAAGACTTTAGCAGAACACCAACTTTAGCTTTTTTGGTATGTTTGTCAACCTTCCACCTTGAAGCATGACACCTTGGACATTTATCAAGATCTCGCCTTATCCTTTCTAAACAAACAACAATCGTTAGGGCAAGCATGAATCTTTTCATACCCTAGATGAAATTCTCTCATAAACATTCGTACTTTATATACGTCGACCTTATCAACACATTAGGTTCGGGTAACATGTCATGCAATAACTCTAGCAATCCGTCAAAACTACAATCAGACCATCCATTCATGGTCTTATGTTTGAATAAGGCAACAACGGCAGACAACTTGTTGTATTTTGAACAACCGGGATATAATGGTTCTAACCAATCATTCATTTTTTCATTTAACTCCTCTAACCTATGTTCTTGCGATTGTTCTATATAATCATTCTCATCGCCATAGGCAGCCTTGTATAACTCATATATGTCATTCTTGTCAACGTTTTCCAATTCTTCATTTCTGTTTACTTCTTCCCCATGATGAAACCAAGTAGTGTATGTTGGATCCATACCATTGATTACCAAGTGTTCATAAACAATGTTACCACGTTGATGACTTAAGTTTCGACATTCTTTGCAAGGGCACAACAGCTTCTCCGGATAACCAAAATTCTTTTCAACTGTTTTTACAAATTTCTGAGCGCTTTGCATATACTCCGCAGTAAGTCTATAAATAAAAAGGTCAACACTAAGATTTCTATGACTACAATGACTAACACAAACAACAAAACTAAATTCAAATCTTGCTCACCTGTTATCACGCACCCAATCTTTATCAAGCATCCTAACATCATCAATCGACTTCATAATTAAATGCTAAATAAATTATCACATTTCAAAGTAAGAAATAAAATTTAGTCTAACATCATTATAATAACAGAGCAAACAAAAAAGATAACACACTTAATACATATATCTTTTTCATCACCATCACCATACCAAAGAATATCTCATTTCTCTATAGAACATTGGTAAACAAATAATGGAACAAGACTTGTGAAATTCAAAAGGCTCTATGTTCTATGACTAAACCGAAAAAGACCATAATAATCCAAATCATTAAGAGGGTCACAAAGAACATACCTTAGTGTCTTTGAGAACACCACGAATGTAGGTATTCTTCTATCCAAATCATCAACAACAAAAATTGTCAAACACAAAGTCGCCAATTACAAATAAATCAAAACAAAAATTTTAAGACCTACTGATTGTGGGTTTCCTTCTACAACTAAGGAATTTCAAAGCACAACAAAAAATCTGCCTTCTCTCATCAACAAAAATCAGTCCTTTCTCATCACATTCCCTAACCGGCACCGCCAAATCTCCTCCAACCAAAAAAAATTGTTTCTCTTTAATGAGGTCATCCAGCCGGTTGGGAAAATTACTAACATCCTTCAAATTCAAGAGCAAAGACTACATTGTTGAACCAAAAATGCAGAGAGAGAGAGGATTTTCTCTGCCGGTAAACCGCCTAGAGAACAGAGAGAGAGAGAGAGAGAGAGAGAGAGAGAGAGAGAGAGAGAGAGATTCGAACCTCCTTAGGAGAATCGAACGATGCACGACACAAAAAAAAAAGGATTTCTTCACGTGAGATTCTTCCCGCCATGAGGATTTCTTCCCATGAGATGGACCGGAAAATTAGTGCATTTGGGGAAAGTTGGAAATTTCAGGAACCCAACACTACCGGCCTTCAATTTCAGAATCTAGGAGAGTAAATCCGAGGAAACTTAGGGAAACTTAGGGAATTTTGGGGAATTTTGGGAGAATGAGGTTGTTTCCTCTTGGCCGGCCAAAGCACTCTTCCAATTGTGAGAATGAATCCGTGTTTCAAAGATTTGGGGGTTTCTTTTGTTTTTTTTTTCCTTTCCCTGTTTCTCTCGTATCTTGTGCGCATTTCCTTTAAAAAAATAACGGGGAGGAGGGAGCGAAAGAAAATTGGAAATTTTTTTTCCAATGCCCGCCCAAAAGTAATTGTATCTGTACATTTATATATTTTTAAATATATATAAAACAAATCAGTCAAAATGTCAATGAGTTATACTGTATATGTATATATACATATATTATAAATCTTTAGAAACGCTATTATAGACTAAAGCAGTAATGTTTTTTGAAAAGCGCTATAACTAACCGCTACGAAAAGCCCTTTTTCTTGTAGTGATAGCATCATGCTTTATAATCAGATCACAGAAGATTGATGCATATAAGCAAACAATGTCCAAACATTTCTTTTTAAAATACATTCATGTTGTATGTGAGGTTTCTAGTCATCTGGGTGTTGGTGTTGGGAATAGTGTCCTGAAAGCATGAGATGTAAAAGGATATTTATTATTTATTTAATAAAATAGTTTATTCATCATTTTATGTGCATATATTTATGAATATTTTATGAATATCAAATAAAATTCCTTGATTATTTATGTAACCTTAAACATGGTATATAAGTGTTATATACGAGAGGATAATGTTTAAGGATAATAATCAAAAGTAAATGTTCATAATGAATTTAATTAAAGTTCAGAATCTTTAATTAAAACATTATTAATACATGTCATTCCCATTTAGAATGGAACGGTGTTATCCGCACTGTTAATATGGCGAGATATTGAATGAGTGTATTTCACATAATGAGATTATGTGGAACACGGACGCAGACACAATATGAATTTCTAATAATTTCCGTTAAGCATAGAAATTCTAATTGAGTCTACGGATGGTCATATATAGAATGATCTTAATCCTGAGTTCTTAACAAACTCCTATTTATAGATTTATGTCTTTTGATTTACTCGGCATGCATTCAAACCCCGAATCCTATTCCTTGTATTTTGGAGACATAATGAAGTAGGTAGTGGGAATGTTATTATACGAGATGGAATCCATTCCTTCTTGAGAGAGAAGCGATAAATAATTCTCTTGAGTGTTGATTCGGTACTTGGATTAGTAAGAGCGCTCTGGTTCATGAATGTGTTTTATGAATCACTATCCATTAGAGAATCAATGGTACTCAAGGATAAAGATGTAATTAGAGAGGTTAACGTTCTACCCGACTCTAATTATGAATTATTTATGGAGGATCGATCTATATGCAATGACTATATCAAATGGACACTTCACGGTTTAGAAGTAATTAATGTCTATAATTCCGAGAGTGCAATTCCAAGTTTATAGTGGAGTAACTATTGGAATTAATAGAATTAATTAATTAATTTAAGTGTTTAATTAATTATTAATTTTATTGGAGCTCGAATTATAGGTCCATTAGTCCCCGCGTCGTCCTTGTAATTCTACCGGACACAAAGGACAAAATGGGAATTTTAGAATTACGAATTATAAAATTAAATACTCAAGAATAATTAATTGAGAATTAATTATTATTTAAATAATGAGATTATTTAAATTTGAATTTGAACATATCTAGATTTATCCATTTAAACTTATTTGATAAGTTGTTCAATTTAGAATTCAAATTAATTTAAGTTTGACTTAAATTGAATTTGAATCAATTAAAATGGACTCTTGGATAATAGATAAAATATCTTCCTTCCCTATCTTATTTAGGCGCCACACACAGGGATAAAACCCTAGTGTGTGGCCGGCCACTTAAAGGATAAGGGGAAGGGATTTTTTGTTCCAAATTCAAAATTGGAGATAAGGATTTGATCCTATTTTGAAGTTTGACTTCTACTCTTTAAATATGAGATGGATAGAAAATTGTAAAACAATTTTTTAACACTTTTCAGCCCTAGAGAAAGAGTGTGGCCGAAATTCTCATATAGGAAAAAGAGTGAAAAATATTTTTCTCCAAAAATTCCACGTCGTGCATGCGTTGGTGTTTGTGGAAATTCGAGTATTTCAGAAACCTGTTTTGTCTCACGTGTGCCCACACACACTTCTATGTGGAATCAAGGAATTGACGTGGAAGACATTGGTGTTCTAAACACAAAGCTTGGAGCTAGGACTGTTCGTGGTCAAAGAAATTCAAGTTATCATCCGAGTCGGCTACCAGGTATATTTTCAGTTGAACCTTGAAAGATATAAATTAATGAGATTAATTTATTCTTGCATAAATTAATATAATCTATAGAGTATCTCAAAAGTTTTATGAAAATTTTTGTTATACACGATCGGCTATTTCGCTGCGTTTCCGCCGCCGAATTCGATTCGGCAACCAACATTCGGAACATAAGTAAATTCCTAGTTCTCAGTCTAACTACAGCTTACTCAAGTCCCGACAAACATATATCTCTATACTTACAAATAAGATGGTTGTTGACACATTTAGTTGAGAAAAATTCGATCCTCTAGGATTCTCTCTTGCTGGAAGTTCTTTCTCGTTGCTTCGGCTCTCGTGCCAAAACCTGTTTCATGGAAATAGGTATCAATTCCCTATTCCAAATCACAATTCCTCATACTTAGATTTTAAATCTAATTTCAAACTCGTTTCTGAACTTTTTCCCCTTAAGGCCGAATTCTAACTTAAGAGGCAATTTACACATATTTGTGTATCTCGGTTTCTGAATCTTAATCTATTCATTTCTGAGCTTTAAAACTATTATCCATTCTCTAAAATCGGATTACTAACTCATTGCTTACTAACTAGATTTTAGGAAATTTCGACAGAGTTTCGCCTTATTTTTTCTCATTTCCCGAGTTTTCAATAACTCGTTCTATTTTTGATTTTGGTACCTGGAGTCAAGATTCACATTCTTGAACACAGATTCCAACATAAATTGAACAAAAACACATTTCCTTTATTTCTAGGGTTTTTCAGATTTTTAGTGCAAATCCAAAAAATTTTATTCAATTGTTTCAATACTTACACGTTAGACTTCTATTATAGTCCCCGACAAAACCTCGGTTTCGTTTTTCAGTTTTACGGATTTTTTTCGAGATGAGTTACTATTCATCAAAATGAAAAAGCATGCAGTTCCTCATAAAAATCTGAAATCTTACCTTTAAAAGTTGAGATTCTCCGTTAGAACATCTCGGGTTATGTTTCTTCCAGATTGAATGAAAGGAATTTCGACGAAAACGGGTGAGTCCTTGGATTTCCCCTTGTGTCCCTCTTTTTCTCTCTTGATCGGCCACTCTTTAGAAAAGTAAACCCATTTGGCCTCTAATGTCTCTCGTAGGTCCTTTTTAGAACAATTGGAATATTATATTAATATTTCCAATAATATCTCCTTTTGACTTTCTAATAAAAAAATAATTAACTTTCATTATTGTTATTATTTTTATTTCTTCCCACCTAAGTTTAACACTTAATTTGAGTTGTTCTATATTCCCCACATTTTTCTTGTCAAGACCTAACTTACCTTTTTCAAAACAAGTCTTTTTCCGGTACCGATAATCTCACACCCGGTACAGGTTCTATACTGTGTTTCTAGACTGTCGAGTACCCTGGGTGAAACTTCTAATGTTCAACCCAATTCTCTTGGGTATTTCTTTAGCAAATTTCTTTTTCTGAAATTCTCATTTTAATTGATTCAGAATTGCCCAAAATGCGTACCCTCGCGATACTAGTTTTTGAGCAGTTTCCCGCTTTAACTGACTCGGAAAAGTCCTGTTTCAAGAACTTTTGTTTTTTCCCTTACTTATATTATTTCTACTCTTTTTCTAACTGGTCATTTGCTCACCAAATATTTCATTTTTTCATAACTAAAATATACCCACTAAAATTTTTAACCTTTTACCGATATTTTACTATTCATAACTGATATTTATGAATTTTCTCTGTAAAAATATTTGTATTATAACTTTACACTTTTTGAAAAATTTTACCCCGTACAGAAAGTTCCTTGATTAAACTGAAAATTCTACTACTTTCTGTTCCGGAGAGAATTTTGGTCAACTACCGGACTGTCCAGATTAGACCTAAAATTTTTCCGGTCGTTACAACCAATGACTCGGTTGACTAAGAAAGAAGTCAGGTTCGAATGGGACGTTAAGTGCAAAAATGCTTTTCAGGAATTGAAGACCAGACTGACTAGTGTACCAGTCCTGATTATACCTAATAGTAAAGAGCCATATGAGGTATATTTTGCCGCCTCAGGGAGTGGACTTGGCTATGTATTGATGCAGGGTGGACGCGTTGTAGCTTACGCATCTCGCCAATTGAAGCCACATGAACGAAACTACCTCACTCATTATATGGAATTAGCAGCAGTGATATTTGCTTTAAATATATGAAGATGTTATTGTTGGTTCCCGAATCGAATTCGGATGCGGAAGCGCAGCGGAAAGGCGGATCGTGTATAACAAAAATTTTCATAAAACCTTTGAGATACTCTATAGATTATATTAATTTATGCACGAATAAATTAATCTCATTAATTCATTTATTAAGAACTCAATTCGGAAAAATACCTGGAGGCTGACTCGGTTGATAACTTGAGTTCTTTGACCTCGAACAATCCTTGCTCCAAAGCTTTGTGTTTAGAAAACCAATGTCTTCCACGTCAATTCCTAGAATCCACGAAGACGTGTGTGTGGGCACACATGAGACAAAACGGGTTACTATAAACACTAGAATTTCCACAAACACCAACGCATGCACGATGTGGAATTTTTGGAGAAAAAAAAAATTTTCCTTCCTCTCTACTTGAGAATTTCGGCCACTAATCCTATTAGGGCTGAAAAATTGCTTCAAAAATTACTATAGAGAAATTTCGGCCACCTCTAAAATTAGGGCAAAAAAGCATTCTGAAAATTGTCTCAAAAAATAGTATTTAGAGAGTAGAAGTCAAACTTCTAAAAGGAATCCAATCTCTATCTCTAAGATAAAGCACATTAATTATCTCCTATTTGAATTTGGAACAAAAAAATCCTTCCCCTTATCCTTAAGGTGGCCGGCCACACTAGTAGGGTTTATCCCTATGTGTGGCGCCTATTATAGATAAGGAAGGAAGATATTTTATCCTTTATCCAATGGTCAATTTTAATTACGATTCAAATTCAATTTAAGTCAAACTTAAATTAATTTGAATTTTAAATTGAACAACTTATCAAATAAGTTTAAATGGATAAATCTAGATGTGTTCAAATTCAAATTTAAATAATCACATTATTTAAATAATAATTAATTCTCAATTAATTATTTCCGAGTGTTTAATTTTAGAATTCGTAATTCTAAAATTCCCATTTTGTCCTCTCGTATGCCGGTAGAATTACTAGGACGGTGCGGGGGACTAATGGACCTATAATCCCGAGCTCCAATAGAATTAATAATCAATTAAACACTTTAATTAATTAATTAATTCTATTAATTGCAATAGTTACTCCACTATAAACTTGGAATTGCACTCTCGAAATTATAGATATAAATTACTTCTAAACTATGAAGTGTCCATTTGATATAGTCATTGCATATAGATCAATCCTCCATAAATAATTCATAATTAGAGCCGGGTAGAATCCGTTAACCTCTCTAATTATATCTTTATCCTTAGTACCATTGATTCTCTAATGGACAATGATTCATAAAACACATTCATGAGTCGGAGCTCCTACTGGTCCAAGTACCGAATCAACCCTCAAGAGAATTATTTATCTACTTCTTTCTCAAGAAGGAATGGATTCCATCTCGTATAATAACATTCCCAGCTACCTACTTCATCATGTCTCCAAAATACAAGGAATAGGATTCAGGGTCTCGGAATCCGTACCGAGTAAATCAAAAGACACAAATCCATAAATAGGAGTCTGTTAAGAACTCAGGATTAAGATCATTCTATATATGACCATCGATAGACTCAATTAGAATTTCTATACTTAACGGAAATTATTAGAAATTCATATTGTGTCTGTGTCCTTGTTCCACATAATCTTATTATGCGAAATACACTCATTCAATATCTCACCATATTAATAGTGCGGATAACATTGTTCCATTCTAAATGGGAATGACATGTATTAATAATGTTTTAATTAAAGATTCCAAACTTTAATTAAATTCATTATGAACATTGCTTTTTGATTATTATCCTTAAACATTATCCTCTCGTATATAACACTTATATACAATGTTTAAGGTTACATAAATAATCAAGGAATTTTCATTGATATTCATAAAATATTCATAAATATATGCACATAAAATAATGAATAAACTCTTTTATTAAATAAATAATAAATGTCCTATTACATCTCATGCTTCTAGGACACCATTCCCAACAATCTCCCACTTGTCCTAAAGCGGGTAGGATATGTCTCGGATCCCTAAACTTTCTAGGCGTTTATGACCGATCTATGCTCACAACAATTTCCGGATCGATTAAGAATTTTCTAGAGTCGGTTGCTTTCTTTTTGTTGCTTCAAGTCTGCACATTAACTCTTAATGATAAAATTAGCAATCACACTTTGCCAACAACCTTTCTTGTGATGACTCCTTCACCTAGTGTGAACCACGGACTCGGATGTTGACTCTCAAAATCCACGTATGACTCATAGTCAAAGTCTATGTATCCAAAGTGAAAGACAACTCTTTCACCGACTAAACTATCTTATAGTTTCTTTATTTTCCTTATATACTTAAGGATACACTACACGACCACTCAATGATCGGATCTTGAGTTCAACTCGACAACGACTAACTACTCCCACTGAATATCATATATTCGAAGCTTGTAAAGAATAAGAACATCTTCTTTTCTTTCATTTGAATCATCTTGGTTTTGATCAAATCCATAAGACTTAATAGCCTCATCAAACCTGATATTCCATGATCTAGAAGTTTGCTTCAATCCATAAATGGATCTCTACGCTTTTGGACTTTATGCTCTAGGCCTTTCTCTATGTAACCCTCTGGGTGATCGATATAGATGGTTCCCTCAAGATAGCCATTCGTAAAAAGCTGTCTTGACATCCATCCGCCATATCTCATATTCAAAATATGTTGTTATGGCTAAGAGTATTCGGATGGACTTAAGCATGGCCTCCGTGAGAGAGTTTTTCCTCATAGTCAACTCCCTCTTTATGGGTGTAACCCTTAACCACTAGCCTCGCTTTATAAGTCTCTACTTTTCCATCCGCTTATCTTATTCTCTTGAAGATCCACTTGCATCCAATGCGTTTTACCCCCTTGGGTAGATCTACAAGTTGCCGGACGAGTTAGAGTACATGGACTCTAGCTCGAGTTTCATAGATGCTTGCCACTTTTCCTTATCAAATTATCCATCGTAGCCTTAAAGGTCAACGGATCCTCCTTACCATCATCAACAAAGGACGATATGTGTTTCCTCGATACCGATTAGGTAACTTGCTTACCCTCCCACTACAACGAGGTGCCACTAGAGTTTGATTAGGAATCGTGATCATTCTTAGCGTTCCAACAACTCTTGTCGGTTGTGGTCCAATCTTATTGGAAAGTAACTTTTCCAGAACCTTTTAGCTTCTAGGCTTGAAAACTATCATATAGTCATGCTCTAGAAACGTGGCATTTGTCATACAATTACCTTTGATTCTTATGACTATCTAAAATAATCATTCTTTTGTCCCCGTTGCATATCCCACAAACATGCATATTTACGATCTTGGTTCCAACTTCCCAGTCTATTGTTTCATCACATGAGCCGGACACCCCCATATGTGAATACGCTTCAAAACTGACTTTTGACTATTCCACAACTCTAGGGGTGTCTTTGCTATAGACTTAGATGGTACTAGATTCAAAATATACATGGTGGTTCTTAAGGCATAATCCCGGAACGAAGCAGGAAGTGAAGAATAACTCAACATTGATCTTATCATGTCGAGCAAAGTCCGATTTCTCATTTCGGCTACACCATTCTGCTGTGGTGTACCGGGTGTAGTCAATTGGGATACCACACCTTCTTCAATCAAGAAATCCTGAAACTCTTAGTCCAGGTATTGATAAGTGCATGAATTTGCACTTTTAATGTTCATAATTGTCAAATTATTTTATCAAAATTGTGACTTTAATTTCAAATATTCCTAAATTTAGAGGATTTCATTTTAATTGGATTTATTTTATTTTTCAGGTTTTTGAAGAAAACAATTGAATTTGGGCTAGTTTACCAAGAAAAACCCAAAAGTTGAGCCCAAGAAAAGCCCAATTCAGCCCAAAGCCCATCAGCCCATCAACTCCCCGAGCCGAGCCGACAAACCGCGAGCCAAGACCGAGAAGCCGCGAGCCGAGCCGCCACGTGTCGATCGCTGCCGCGCCGCAGGCCGTGGGACCCAAAGCTCGCCCGGTCACGGTAACGCCCACGCGTCCGTGGGGTCCATCTCCCCTCGCAACGCGCGGCTGACGCCAAGCCCGCCTCCTCCGCGAAGTTCTCCTCACGCCGCGTCGTCCCGGACTTCATCTCTCTTGCGTGGGTCCCGCGTGCGGCGTCCCTCGATCGAGCTCGCCACATGTCCGCTGTTCCCCGTCGTCTGCGCTTTTTGCGCGCTCTCTCCCCTCTCGCGAGTTTCTCTCTCGGCGTCCAGCTCTCACCACGTGGTCCAGCTGTGCACCATTTCTTCTCCCGCGCGCGAATCATTTGGCAACACGTGTCCCACCTCGTCAGTGCTCCTGCAGCACGTCTTCCCGCGCGTGAATGGCCTTGTGACACGTGTCCCACTCTTCAGAAACATGATGTTTTTCTCCCCCGATTAGGCATCCGGTTTAACACATTCAAAACTCTATAAATAGGATCATTATCAAGGAGAGTTGGAGTTAGACACATTTTTTTTAGAGCCTAAATTCTCACATATTTTCTTGTTCTTATTCTCATATTTTCTTTTTAGAATTTTATGGGAATTATGTACAAGTTAGGCTAGAGTATATAGGTGAGGCTTGAGATGATCCTATATGTGTAGTGAATTTTT
The DNA here is from genome assembly GCA_012066045.3 of Morus alba. Classification (NCBI taxonomy): domain Eukaryota; kingdom Viridiplantae; phylum Streptophyta; class Magnoliopsida; order Rosales; family Moraceae; genus Morus; species Morus alba. The sequence continues at coordinate 37,074,857 of CP050224.2, forward strand.
TTGGATTTTCGATTCTCCAATGGTTTGTAAGTTTTATACATTTGAGTAAATAATTTTCTTTTATCATATTTCTTATTCTTATCAATATATTTTATTGTCAACTCTCATATAAATCTAGTCATGCTCTTTTTATGTGATTGTTGCGTTATATTATATATTGATCGGTATTATTTTATGAGTAGTCTTTTACTGCATTATTGCCAACGGTATATTGTCGCTCTTAGATTTAATAATCTTTTACTGCATTATTGCCAACGGTATATTGTCGCTCTTGGATTTCTCATAAGATAATTTTTCCTAATTTTAAACGTTAGAATTTTATTTACTCGAATACATTTTTAATTCATATGTTCTTCAAATATTTATCTTCCGATTGATTGTTTGGGATGTGAAACTTTCAATTGAGTCAATTCATGAATCAAAATCCAAATAGGTGAACAAAGCATATGGAGGATTCTCAAAAAGCCTTACCACTTTTTATTTATTGAATTTTCTTTATTTTAAATTGTTCAAAAAAATATCAAAAACACTCATTCATTTTTCTTTGTTTGATTGCCTACTTTCCTAACGCTTTTTATTTGCTAATCATATCTTGTTCAATTTAACACTTTCTCGTGGGATCGACCGTTCAAATTGTACTACAATTGACCGCTTGTTTTTGTACACGTTTGGGCGTAATCAAATTTTGGCGCCGTTGCCGGGGAGGTGCATCAACAAGATTGTGCAGTAGATAATTAGCCAAAGAGGTAGGTACTATCCGTCTTTTATTTATTTATTTATTTTTTTTTTGGCACGTTTTATAAAAAAAAAAAAAAAATTCCGTTTCTTTATTTTTTTTGTATATATATATATATATATTTAAAAAAAAAAAAAAAAAAACTGTTGCTGGGAGCATTCCGAGAACAACAACAACAACAAAAAAAAAAAAAAAAAAAAAAGTTTTGCGTTCCCACGTTCTCACGTTTCACATTCTTATATATATATTAAAAAAAAAAAAAAAAAAAAACCTTTTCTCTTGTTCATTCTTCTTCCGTAGCATTGTGTGCGTTCAAAAAAAAAAAAAAAAAAAAAAAAAAATCTTTTGTTTCACGTTCTCACGTTCGTAATTTTCTTTAAAATAAAAAATAAAAAACAAATAAAAAAAAAAACGTGTAGTCCTTCCTTTCACGTGTAACAACTTTTGTTTACTCTTTTTATTTATTTATTTATTTTTCCTTTTTAGTTTTAAAATTAATTGTGATTTGATTTTGTAATCTTTTATTTTGTTTCCTCATTTGTATGTTTTAATTGTTGCTTATTTAATTTTATTTTATAGTTTTATTAACTTTTAGGATTATAAGTAGGATTGTAATTAATTGACTAATTTAAATTCCTAATCTAGGATTTTCATAATTTGGTAGATTTAGGTTTTTGACTTTAGGAATAGTTTCCATTAATTAGATTACATTTCATAATTTACTCAATAAAATTTAAATAATTAATTTTGAGAATAATTGTGTGGTTACGTGGAAAGTATAATCCGAGGGAGTTACGCCTAGGAAAGTTGGTACTTAAAAAGCGGGCCTCGCCCCACCAATCTTTCCCCGGGAACGTTGTTCCATCTAGGAGACTATTCATTGAGCCAAGAGCTATAGTCTTTCCCGGGAGCACTCTCGAGGTTACAATTTACGCTACTATATAATTATTTTCTTTTGATTAAAACAAAAAAAAAAAAAAAAAAAAAAAAAAAAAACAAAAACAAAAAAAACCTGAAAACGTTATAGGGTGAATGAATCGTTATAGAGACAAATTAGGAGATTCGCAAAAAATCGAAAAACCCTAGTGAAGTTTCTTCCCACACGCCTAGTCCTCCCTCGACCCCGGGCTCGTTAGCGCGTTGCAAATCTTTTCGCAATGGCTCAAAATGAGGAAGTCCAGCGAAGACGTTGAACGATTATCTCCACCCTACGCCGTCACGGCCACACCATCATGCATAATGTTGTTTCCCCCAAATATGCCGAATTTGGATTTCAAGCCGGGCATGATCCAACTCTGCCCGACCTTTCACGGGTTAGAGAGCGAGAATCCATACGTTCATATTAGGGAATTTGAAGAAGTAGTGGCCACTTTTCACAACCGAAATGAAATCGTGGACTCGCATGCGATTGAAATTCTTTCCTTTCTCTTTGAAGGACAAGGCTAAAAGCTGGTTGTATTCTCTGCGACCTAGGTCTATTGGAAGTTGGGAAGAAATGACGACATCATTTTTCAACAAGTATTTCCCTCACCATAAGACCAATGAGTGCAGGCGCCAGATCTCGACCTTTACCCAAAAGGACAATGAAACTCAGTATCAAGTTTGGGAGCGGTTCAAGGATCTGTTAAATCAATGTCCTCACCATGGTTACGAGAGTTGGCGCCTCGTCGGTTATTTCTACGAAGGACTCACGATTCGCGAGCGCCAATTTGTGGAGATGATGTGCAATGGTGAATTTCTCCAAAAGGATCCCGAGGAGGCTTTTGAGTATCTCAACGAGTTAGCCGAAAAAGCCCACACTTGGACCGGACCTAGTGCTACTGACAGCACCAATAGGTCCTGACCGGTTGGAATCTATCAATTAAGGGAGGAGGACAACCTCAAAGCCCAAGTTGAATCTTTAACAAGGCAAATTGAGGCCCTCAAAGGCAAGGAAGGTAGATGAATCCACACGGTCGCAAGGGCAGAAACACATGAGCCATGCTTTGTCTGTGGTATGGTGGAACATCTAGCTAAGGATTGCCCTGCTTATGGTGAAATGAGAGGAGTTTATGAGGAGCAATGCAATGCCTTAGGGGCATACAACAAACTCTTCTCTAACACATACAATCCTGGCTGGAGAAACCATCCAAACTTCAGTTGGAGAGATTCCAACCAAGCAGAACCATCAGGAGGACAATGGAGAACTGAGCAACAGCCGCAACCACCTAAGGCGTATTCTGCACCTCAATACAATTCACATCAGCCAAGGAGTTCTCTTGAGAACACCTTGCAATCTTTCATGGAGGCACAGAGTAAGATAAATCAAAAGTTTGAGTCAATGTTCACGCAAATGGTGGAGGAAAGTAAAGAAGTGAAGAGCCAAATCACGAAGCTGACTGGAGCTTTGGCTGTTCAAGAATGCGGCAGATTCCCTTCACAAGCTCAGTCAAACCCAAAGGGTCAACATATGGCGCAAACCTCATGTCTTGATGATCAAAATGTTAAGGAGGTGAATGCCATCAGTACTCGTAGTGGTAAGATTATGGAAGAAACATCAACAAGTGCCACCACTTCGAGTAGTAAGGAAGTTGTCCCTGACAAAGATGAGCCAACAAATGTTCCGGTAAAGGTGCCTTTTCCCCAAGCTCTGCGTCCAACTGGAAAAGTACTGGAACACCAAAGTGAGATCCTAGAGCACTTGACTCAAGTGAAGATTAATCTTCCTTTGCTTCACGTCATCAAGCAAGTGCCTGCATATGCTAAGGTTATCAAGGATCTATGCACTATCAAAAGGAAGCACCATGTCAAGAAGACATTCTTGGCCAGAATGTAAAAGCGGTGATCGACCACAAAACACCGCTCAAGTACAAGGATCCCGATTGTCCCACAATTTCCTGTCTAATTGGGACACATGAGTTCAGCCAAGCTTTGCTTGATCTAGGAGTGAGTGTCAACCTCATGCCATACTCTGTCTACTCGCAACTTGGTTTTGGAGAAACTAAGCCCACACCTGTGGTTCTCCAGCTGGCTGATCGATCGATCAAGAAGCCTCGGGGGATAGTTGAGGATGTTTTGGTTCAAGTTGATAAGTTCTATTACCCCGTTGACTTTCTAGTCTTGGATACTCAATCCGTGGTGAGTATGGAGTCCAAGATTCCCATAATTCTCGGAAGACCTTTCCTTGCTCTGACCAATGCTCTCATCAACTGTAGGAATGGTCTGATGAAAATATCTTTTGGGAACATGACTTTGGAGGTGAATGTTTTCACATTTCAAAGCAACCACGTGACGATGACGAGTGCCACCAAACATTTCTAATTGACACACTCGTCTCGGAGGAAGTTCAATTGTGTAGCAATTCGATGATCTTGACGATTTCCTCCGAATTTCTGAATCGAGTTTCGGTCCTTGTGAGTTGGCCAACAATGTCACCATTTTCAAAGACTCACAAGGCGGAGGAACTAAGTTTTGGCAACCACGCTTTGAAGAGCTACCTAGAGAAAAAGAAAAGCCAAAACCATCCACGAAGAGACCCCAAACCTCAAGTTGGCTCAACTGCACGAGAATCTGAAACATGTCTTCACTGGGGGCTGGTGATACCTTTCTGTCATCATTTCGTCTAACTTGATGCATTTCAAGAGCAAAGGTTAGTTGACATGCTTCTTTGTGAACACAAATCGGCATTAGGCTGGACGATTGCTGACATTAAGGGTATTAGCCCCTTAATTTGCTCTCATCACATCAATCTGGAAGACGGGGTTAATCCACGAAGGGATCCCCAAAGAAGACTGAACCCGACGATGAAAGAGGTCGTGAAGAATGAAGTCTTAAAGCTTCTGGATGCAGGAATCATCTATCCATTCGCTGATAGCAAATGGGTCAGTCCAACTCAGGTAGTGCCTAAGAAATCCGGGGTGACAGTGGTGGAGAATGAGAAAGGGGCTCTTGTTCCCACTAAAACTGTGACGGGTTGGCAAATGTGCATTGACTATCGAAAGTTGAACGCCGCCACCCGTAAAGATCACTTTCCGCTTCCATTCATTGACCAAATCCTAGAACGTGTGGCTGGTCATCCTTACTATTGCTTTCTTGATGGCTATTCAGGCTACTATCAGATCGAGATCGCATTAGAGGATCAGGATAAAACTACATTAACCTGTCCTTTTGGTACTTATGCCTTCCGGCGTATGCCATTTGGGCTGTGTAATGCACCAGCCACCTTCCAGAGGTGCATGATGAGCATTTTTAGCGACATGGTCGAAAAGTGTGTGGAAGTATTCATGGATGATTTGACCGTCTTCGGTGACTCTTTCGACTCGTGCCTTTTCAACTTAGAAGCTGTGCTTAAGAGATGTGAAGAGAAGAGTCTCGTGCTTAACTGGGAAAAGTGTCATTTCATGGTGCCATCTGGCATAGTCTTGGGGCATGTTGTTTTTGAAAGAGGGATTGAAGTTGATCGGTCAAAAATTGAGCTCATCTCAAAGTTGCCCACCCCAAGACTGCCAAAAAGACATTCGGTCTTTTCTAGGGCATCTTTGTTTTACAGGCGGTTCATACAAAACTTCTTAGCAATTTCTCATCCGCTTTGTAATCTCTTTGGCCAAAGACGCCGCGGTTCGAATGGACACAAAAGTGTGAGGATTCTTTCCGAACGCTTGTGGCGAAGTTAACCTCCGCCCCCATCATTCGATCACCGATGGAGCTTACCATTTGAGATCATGTGTGGCGCAAGGCGATTATCTTTGTGGGGGCCGTCCTTGGTCAACGAAGGAAGGGAAGTCCTTTGTTGTGTATTTGCGAGCGAACTCTAAATAGTGCTCAAATGAATTACTCAACCACCGAGAAAGAGTTGCTTTCGTTTGTAGTCTTTGCACTTGACAAATTCCGTGCATATTTGATCGGTTCACCCATCACCGCCTCTTCTGATCATGCCGCCCTCAAGTATCTCCTTTCCAAAAAGGATGCTAAAGGCGCGATTAATTAGGTGGATCCTTCTATTGCAGGAATTTGACTTGACCATCAAGGACAAGAAAGGTGTCGAGAATGTCGTTGCCGACCATCTGTCTCGACTCGAGTTCAATGATCCCGCCGATGGCCCTGCCATCCGCGATAACTTCCCTGATGAAAATCTTTTCGCCGTCACTAAGCTGCCTTGATACGCTCATATCGTAAACTACTTGGTGACGGGCGAACTTCCTTCTCATTGGAATGCACAAGATAAACGCAAGTTCTTGGTCGAAGTACGAAACTTCTATTGGGACGATCCATATCTTTTCAAGTACTGTCCTGACCAAATCATGAGACGATGCATTCCTGATGATGAAATCACTAGTGTCCTGAACTTCTGCCATAACGATGCATGTGGTGGTCATTTTTCTGTGAAAAAGACCGCCGCAAAAATCTTCCAGTGTGGTCTTTATTGGCCCACTTTGTTCAAAGACACTAATCAATTACGCTGCCTTCTGTGCCCGGTGCCGAAGTTAGGTGCTTTGTCCGTCGCCATATGATGCCTTTGAACCCGATTCTCGTGATAGAAATATTCGATTGTTGGGGATCGACTTTATGGGTCCATTTCCACCTTCTTCTGGGTACCTTTACATCCTACTATTTGTGGATTACGTTTCTAAATGGGTTGAAGCCGTGCCATGTCGAACCAATGATAATGCAATGATTGTTAAGTTCACGAAGGAGAATGTGTTATCTAGGTTTGGCACTCCACGTGCTATCATCGATGATCAAGGCACTCATTTCGCAACCGCTTCATTTGAGGCTCTTATGCGCAAGTCGGTGTACTTCATAAGGTTGCTACTGCCTATCATCCACAAACGAATGGCCAAGCTGAGTTGGCAAATAGGGAGATCAAACAAATTATGGAAAAGACGGTAAACCCCGACTGCAAGGATTGGTCCTTACGTCTTCTTGACGCTCTCTGGGCATACCGCACTGCTTATAAATCTCCTCTTGGGATGTCTCCTTATAGGCTTGTCTTTGGGAAAGCCTGTCATTTACCTGTCGAGCTCGAACATAAAGCTTATTGGGCCGTCAAGGCCCTTAACTTTGACCCCAACGCTGCAGGTATTCAAAGAAAGGTTCAATTAACTGAGATTGAGGAGTTAAGGAACGATGCATACGACAATTCTAGGATCTACAAGGCAAAAATGAAAGCGGCTCATGACAAGCAGATCCTGAGAAAGAATTTTGAGCCAAATCAGCGGGTGCATCTTTATGACTCCCGTTTGCATCTCCACCCAGGTAAGTTAAGGTCGCGGTGGACTGGTCTATTTGTGGTGAAACAAGTTTTTCCCAACGGTGCTGTCGAGGTCGAAGACCCAAGCGATGGGAGAGTATTCAGAGTCAATGGCCAGAGACTGAAGCATTACATTGAGCGTGTGAGCCAAGCTGAAGAGATCATTCTCGAGGCTCCGATGTACCAAAGTTGACAAGTTTGCTTCAAACCCTATTGTACCATATTTTTGTTTCTTTGTTTCGTCTAGTGTGTTTTGTGTGCTTTTATTTCTAGTTTGATTTTGTGTGCTTATATGTATGTTTGTGTTTTGGAGAATCAGTTTAGGAAGCTCGGCTCAGTTCCAATGTTCATCATCCAGGTGTTCTCTTTCCCTGTCTCCTTCGTATTGCATATCATTTTAGACATTGAGGACACTGTCTGATTTTGGTTGGGGGTGGTGAGCATATTCATGCGTGAGATTAATTTTTGTCTTGTTGTTATTTTGGGTCAAAAACTTTTGCAAGATTAACTGAGTATGATTTCGAAATGTTCGGTTTGAGTTAGTTTTTGCTATCTTAATTACTAAGAAATGATTTCCAGAGTTATTTTTGAGCACATGCTAGACCTTGTGGTAAGATGGTTGTTGACACATTTAGTTGAGAAAAATTCCCAAGTTTAAGGTTTCCATTTTTGGTGAGTTGTGAGAGTTGAGAAAACAGCTTTTTGAACTTTCATTGACCTTTTTGAGTTGGTTGAGTCATTAACGGAGCACATTTACTCGACTTGTGACATTTACTTAAGGGATGATTTCTGGTTAGGAATACTTCTTAGAAATTGAGCTAAGTGTTGTAGATAGTTATCATGTTTCTTTAAAAAAAAAAAAAAAAAAAAAAAGAAAGAAAAGAAAGAGAGCAAGAGCATCATTTATCATCAATGTTTATGTAGTTTGGTTGCACTAACGTCTTGTGCTGCATAGCAGCTAATCAAAAGAACGCCTTACTACATCAGCTTCATCAAATGTATGTTGTCGCTCTTGGATTTCTCATAAGATAATTTTTCCTAATTTTAAACGTTAGAATTTTACTTACTCGAATACATTTTTAATTCATATGTTCTTCAAATATTTATCTTCCGATTGATTGTTTGGGATGTGAAACTTTCAATTGAGTCAATTCATGAATCAAAATCCAAATAGGTGAACAAAGCATATGGAGGATTCTCAAAGCCTTACCACTTTTTATTTATTGAATTTTCTTTATTTTAAATTGTTCAAAAAAATATCAAAAACACTCATTCATTTTTCTTTGTTTGATTGCCTACTTTCCTAACGCTTTTTATTTGCTAATCATATCTTGTTCAATTTAACACTTCCTCGTGGGATCGACCGTTCAAATTGTACTACAATTGACCACTTGTTTTTGTACACGTTTGGGCGTAATCAGGTATTCATCCCCTCAATCTAATTGAAGTGTCTTGATTGTTTTACCTAACTGTTTTTTCAACTCCTGCTCGAAATTCTCTAAACTTTCTAAAAGTTTCAGATTTCCGTTGCATTAGGTAAACATAACCATATCTCGAATAATCATCAATGAAAATGATGAAATATTCGTAACCTCCTTTGTCTTGGACGTTTAACGGTCCACATACATCTGAATGTATTAGCTGAAGAGGTTATGTGGCTCTTTCTCCTTTCGTCATGGAAGGCCCGTGGTCATTTTGCCTCCCAGACAAGATTCATAGGCTGGACGCTCACTAACTTTTAGTTCGCGTAAAGGACCATCCTTTACCGCCTTTTTAAATCGTGTTTAGGCTAATATGACCAAGTCTAAGATGCCACATATATGTGTTATTTATCATGAGAGATCCTTTGCTCCTTATTCTTAAATTTGGCAACTTTTGAACTTTTCAATATTTTGCGTTGAGCCAGGCATCGGTTTAAACAATATAAACCATTTTCCAAATATCCGAACATATATCGGAACCATTCCGAAGATGTGGACTAGATTTTTATTTAAAAACAATTGTTCAAATAATTTGGAATTAGAAATCAAATTTACTTTTATGCTTGGAGGAAATAAACATTGTTCACAACAAGGTATTTCCAAAATTGAAGTCTAACTTCTCCCACTGCTTTTTGCCAATATCCTCGCGTTATTCCCACTTTCATCGCGTAGTCCCTGATGGCAAGTTCTTTGTAAGAACTAATATTTTGCAAAGAAAACCAAAACATGATTACACTACAAGAAAAGGGCTTTTCGTAGCGGTTAGTTATAGCGCTTTTCAAAAAACGTTACTGCTTTAGTCTATAATAGCGTTTCTAAAGAGTTATAATATATATATATATATATACATATACAGTATAACTCGTTGACATTTTGACTGATTCGTTTTATATATATTTAAAAATATATAAATGTACAGATACAATTACTTTGGGCGGGCATTGGAAAAAAAATTTCCAATTTTCCCGCTCGCTCCCTCCTCCCGTTATTTTTTTTTTAAAGGAAATGCGCACAAGATACGAGAGAAACAGGAAAGGAAAAAAAAAAAAAAAGAAACCCCAAATCTTTGAAACACGGATTCATTCTCACAATTTGGAAGAGTGCTTTGGCCGGCCAAGAGGGAAACAACCTCATTCTCCCAAAATTCCCCAAAATTCCCTAAGTTTCCCTAAGTTTCCTCCGGATTTACTCTCCTAGATTCTGAAATTGAAGGCCGGTAGTGTTGGGTTCCCTGAAATTTCCAACTTTCCCCCAAATGCACTAATTTTCCGGTCCATCTCACGGGAAGAAATCCTCACGGCCGGGAAGAATCTCACGTGAAGAAATCCTTTTTTTGTCTGTGCATCATTCGATTCCCCTAAGGAGGTTCGAATCTCTCTCTCTCTCTCTCTCTCTCTCTCTCTCTCTCTCTCTCTGTTCTCTAGGCCGGTTTACCGGCCAGAGAGAAATCCTCTCTCTCTCTCTGCATTTTTGGTTCAATGGTGTAGTACTGCTCTTGAATTTGAAGGATGTTAGTAATTTTCCCAACCGGCTGGACTGACCTCATTAAAGAGAAACAATTTTTTTGGTGGAGGAGATTTGGCCGGCTGCCGGTTAGGGAATGTGATGAGAAAAGACTGATTTTTGTTGATGAGAAAAGGCAGATTTTTGTTGTGCTTTGAAATTCCTTAGTTGTAGAAGGAAACCCACAATCATAGGTCTTAAAATTTTTGTTTTTGATTTATTTGTAATTGGCAGCTTTGTTTTTGACAATTTTTTGTTGTTGACAGATTTGGATAGAAGAATACCTACATTCGTGGTGTTCTCAAAGACACGAAGGTATGTTCTTTGTGACCCTCTTAATGATTTGGATTATTATGGTCTTTTTTGGTTTAGTCATAGAACATAGAGCCTTTTGAATTTCACAAGTCTTGTTCCATTATTTGTTTACCAATGTTCTATAGAGAAATGAGATATTCTTTGGTATGGTGGTGATGAAAAAGATATATGTATTAAGTGTATTATCTTTTTTTGTTTGCTTTGTTATTATAATGATGTTAGACTAAATTTTATTTCTTACTTTGAAATGTGATAATTTATTTAGCATTTAATTATGAAGTCGATTGATGATGTTAGGATGCTTCATAAAGATTGGGTGCGTGATAACAGGTGAGCAAGATTGGAATTTAGTGTTGTTGTTTGTGTTAGTCATTGTAGTCATAGAAATCTTAGTGTTGACCTTTTTATTTATAGACTTACTGCGGAGTATATGCAAAGCGCTCGTAAATTTGTAAAACAGTTGAAAAGAATTTTGGTTATCCGGAGAAGTTGTTGTGCCCTTGCAAAGAATGTCGAAACTTAAGTCATCAACGTGGTAACATTGTTTATGAACACTTGGTAATCAATGGTATGGATCCAACATACACTACTTGGTTTCATCATGGGAAGAAGTAAAAAAGAAATGAAGAATTGGAAAACGTTGACAAGAATGACATATATGAGTTATACAAGGCTGCCTATGGCGATGAGAATGATTATATAGAACAATCGCAAGAACATAGGTTAGAGGAGTTAAATGAAAAAATGAATGATTGGTTAGAACCATTATATCCCGGTTGTTCAAAATACAACAAGTTGTCTGCCGTTGTTGCCTTATTCAAACATAAGACCATGAATGGATGGTCTGATTGTAGTTTTGACGGATTGCTAGAGTTATTGCATGACATGTTACCTGAACCTAATGTGTTGATAAGGTCGACGTATAAAGTACGAAAGTTTATGAGAGAATTTCATCTAGGGTATGAAAAGATTCATGCTTGCCCTAACGATTGTTGTTTGTTTAGAAAGGATAAAGGCGATCTTGATAAATGTCCAAGGTGTCATGCTTCAAGGTGGAAGGTTGACAAACATACCAAAAAGCTAAAGTTGGTGTTCTGCTAAAGTCTTGAGATATCTTCCGATAATTCCTAGGTTCAAGGCGATGTTCAAGAGTGAAAAGATGGCTCATCATCTAAGGTGGCATTCCAATAATAAAAGGGGTGATGGAAAGATGCATCACCCGGTTGACTCTCCAAAGATGGCAACTAGTGAATGAGAAGTGGCCCTCGTTTGCAAATGAAGCACGCAATCTTAGACTTGGATTGTCCACAGATGGATTCAATCCGTTTGGTAATTTAAGCTCAACTTATAGTTGTTGGCCAGTGATGCTTGTGATATACAACTTGCCACCATTTTTGTGCATGAAAAGGAAAACATCATGCTAACGTTACTAATCCCAGGGTCTAAACAACCTGGCAATGATATTGACATTTACCTACAACCTCTCATAGAAGATTTACAAGAGTTGTGGAACAATGGAGTCAGTGTTTTTGATTCATTTGACAAGGAGGTTTTCAATTTAAGGGCAATTTTAATGTGGACAATAAATGATTTTCCAGCCTATGGAAATCTTAGTGGTTGCTATACAAAAGGTAGATTAGCATGTCCTTTATGTGTTGACAATACTCGAGCAATGTGGTTGCCCTTTAGTAGGAAGTTTGTATTCATGGGTCATAGGAGATTTCTATCACCAAGTCATCCCTTCCGAACGAAAAAGTGTTGGTTCGATGGAAAGGTAGAAAAGAAAGTAAACCAAGAATAATGACCGGTAGAAGAATGTATGAACAACTTAAGGACTTTGTGAATGATTGGGGAAAGTTAATATGGATATTTTTGAGAATGAAGTTATGAAAGGGCATGGGAGAGGAGGTAAAAAGTTGTTAAGAAAGTCCGTCCTAAATGCAAGAGAGTCGAGGTGAGGGATGTGGATATGGAGAAGCAACAACTATGGAAGAAAAGATCACTTTTTTTTGACCTACCTTATTGGCAGGTAATTACTACTTACCTAATAGCCTCCTTCTGAATTTTGAAGCTAATTATTGACGGATGTAATAATGTGTGATTTGATTGAAGTTACCTTTTATAGGATTTGGCTTTGCGACACAACTTGGATGTGATGCACATAGAGGAAAATGTGTGCGAAAGCATTTTAAATACGTTGTTGCATGTAAATAAAAAATCTAAAGATGGTCTTAATTCACGAAAGGATTTACAACACATGGGAATTAGGCCTGACTTGCATCCCCAAGAGCGAGGGAAAAGAACATATCTGCCACCAGCTCCACATACACTGTCGAAAGCAGAAAAGCTCACCTTCTGCAGAAGATTATATAATTTGTGTTGGAAATGTGTCCATAAAGTGGGATGTAATTTGTTATTTATGAAATGACAAATGTAAGACATTATTATTTTGCTGATTTTATAAAATAAGATAAAGTTATGTTTTGACACATACTCAAGAGTGTTTATGATATTGCTTAGTCCATAAACCGTTACCAACGAAAGAAGAGTCAGGGGAACCTGCTTGGGACAAACTCTTCGGATACAGTTTTAAAATAGATATTCGCAGTCTTAGGATTGATTGGGCAATCGAATCCGATTATGATCTGTTAGATCGAACCATGTGATGCTGGTCTCGGGGCATGGGAGTTGGACTCTGTGGTTGATCTAGACATGCTCGCAACATGTTGAATAGACCATGTGATTGATTAGGTTAGAGTAAAACCGTTTACACAACTCTAAACCTAATCATCACAACTTAAGTATATTTTGTATAATTATCTTAATCTCAAGTGAATGCGTAGCTCAACTTAGTATCTCATGATCTTTGATTCGCCAATGAGATTAGTTCACGCTTATTGAACGACATCTCGGTCATTGGGATCATGACAATATTAAGTTGGAGTTATGTGATTCACAGATATGGAATTCGTAAAATAATATCACCTCATGCTTTATTGACGAGTGTGTGAATAAATAAACCAGGGGCTGGTATTCAATGATGATATTCATTGATTAAGACATCGTAACATGTGCGAGACATCTTACGAACGTTTGTCTTTCTTATTCACAGTCATATAAAGGAGTTGAGGAAATAATGATTAGAATGGTAAAACGGTAATATTATATACACCATTCGATCACCGATATTTACTGAAGGATAATAATGCATTTACACTGTGGACCGTGTGATAAATTGTATCAACACCAAAAAAGAAAAATTAGCGCACATGAATCGAGAGATTATTCGCATCGAACTTTTAGTGGAGTTATGCGATGTCGGAATTAAATATGTCGATAACTTATAGGGATGAGTTATTCGAATATTGTAATTCCATAGCTTTGTTCATGTGGGTCCATTTGGTCTCAAGGCTAGCTCTAATAAATGGGAAAAACAGTAAACCGATAATTATGTTTAAATTCATTGTGTTATTTTTCATTTATTTGATAATTGAAAAATAAAAAAGAATGAGTTTTGAATTTTGAAATTAATGGAGATTAATTTAAAATTCAAAATGAAATTTAAACATGGTTTTAATTTGGCAACTAAAGGAAAGAGAAAAGTGAGATTTTATTTTGGGAAAATTGAAATCCCTTGCCTTAAGGGGATTTGAATTTTGCTCCAAAATAGGGAAGGAAATTCGAAATCCCTAAGCCATGTAGGGATTTTCGGTTTCAATCCTAGGTTAAGGAGAAATTCGAAAATCCCATTTAGGGTTTGAGTTTTTGAATTTTCTCCTATATAAGGATATTATTGAAAACCCTAGGTAGAGAGAGTCTTTTGGAGAAAAGAAAAAAGAGATCACACTTTCCTTAGGGTGGCGGGATTTTGTAGAGACAAAATAGAAGGAAAAAGTTTCCTTAGGTTTTTGAAAAAGAGCCCACTCTCTCATCCTAAAATTGTAGAGACATAGCCTTGAATCAACGAGTGGTTCTTGGTGTGATCGTGACAATAAACAACGATCTTGTTTCACGGCAATTCTCCATCTTGGAACGTGAGATAGTGAGACAAGATCCTTGCGGTCAATTAATTCAATCGTCACAAAGGTATGTGAGATTTTTCTAATCCTTTGTCCATAAACATATATCATGCATGCATCTCTCGTTGTGGTTTACGTTTAATTATGAATTAAATGGATATGATAAAATTTTTTGAAATTCCGCCTACAATATTGTTGTTGTTCAAATGATTTTTCATATATAAATCACAATAAGATCCTACAATTGGTATCGAGCCTAGGGCTATTGATCATGCATGATTTATGTTTATGCGATTGAATGTATGATATGTGTTGATATTGGCATCTTGCATGAATATATGATGAATTCAAAATTGTTTTGATTGAATATGTGATTGGATCGATCGATTGGCTCTAGGTTTTTAATTACACCATGTTGGTGGTTTATGTTTTTCTTTAGAAAATAATGTAAGCCATTAAAGGGCATAGGAAATTTTGTAATTTAAATTTCGGAAAATATTTTTTTGCCGCCGCCGCGCCGCCGCCGGGCCGTCACCGTCGTCGCGTCGCTTTGCCGCCGCCACGACTCCCAACCTCCGCCATTAAGCCCAGCCGCCAAACCCTTCCCTGGGTTTTGGGCATGCGGCAGAACTAGGGTTCGGAAACCCTAGTATGCGCTAAGGGTTTCTGAAACCCTAGCGGGCCTGCAGAGCCCCTGCCCAGGCAGGAGCCGCGAGGCCTGGCGATGGCCTTGCCCAGGCAAGGGCCACGGCCCCAGGGCAGGGGCCAAAGGGCCGGGGCCGCAGGCCCTGCCCAGCACGGGCCACAGGCCTTGCCCCAGCAAGGGCCACAGGCCCTGCCCAGCACGGGCCACGTGGCCTTGCCCAGCAAGGGCCACAGGCCCGGCCACGAGCCTTGCCTGCAAGGGCCACAGGCCGGCCACCTTGCCGGGCAGGGGCCACAGGCCGGCCACCGCCTTGCTCGGCAAGGGCGCGGCCCATGCAATGGGAGCAAGGCCTGCCTGGCCTGGCAGCCCATCTTTGCGCCAGGCCTGGCCTGGCCCAGCCGAGGAGAGAAGGTGGGCCCAGGATTGTCCCGGCCCAGCCCAAACAAAAAAAAAAATATTTTTTTTTATTTTCACTTTTCGGGATCGAGAGAAGAGAAAATTGAGAAGATGCCAAGAAGACAAGATGAAGAAAATTATTGTAATTATTTTCATTTGTTTTTATGGGTTGTAATTAGAAATGAGCCATAGAGAGGTTAAATTGTAAATGTATGATTTATTGTTTAATCTCGCATCATTATAACATGCCATATAGGATATAAAGATGCCAATATCAAATTGCCATGCAAGCATGTTCATGCATCATTGTAGTTTAATATTATAAATTGTTATAATAATAAATGCAATGGGTAAATTTTATAAAGAGTTATAAAATACAACAAATTTATAAGGGTTATAATTTTGTTGAATTATTAATTGGACTTAATTTCAAAACAAAATCCATTTTTCAAAAAGCTAAGTGGGAGGGTCGTTTTGCGTTGAAACGTTCCCAAGGTCTCCGACTTTAGCCCGATCGTGACATGTGGATAGGTTAAGAACCACCTTAGTGGTCCTCACTTCAATGGGAGAAACCCATGAAACATGTCGCTAAGGAGTCATCAGGTTGCTTATAGAAGATAAGACTCGAAAAGGAAGTAGTGAGGCGAGACCATCCCTAGATGGATCGTTAGTTCATAACAACCTCTAGAGTCGATTAGTCGGTTAAACACTTAGACTAAAGATCATTGTAATCTCCCATAGGAGCTAGGCAATGGATCTAAGGTGACCAAAAGATGGTGATTGGTTGCACTAGATGTAGAGACATCTTGTAAAGTGAACCAAACGAGAGGAGTCTCGATGCGATAGGAGGCTTCACGGACGCCACCCCTAGGTGGGACGTGTTGCCGTTTATGATCGCAACACCATAGATGAAACATTTTTTTAAGGATTTTATTTATGTTTAAGTATTTGCATTCATGCATCATACTTCTCTTAAATATAAGCAAATTATCAACACCGCTTTATTTTATTTTTCAAAGAATTATGTCTTTATCCCCGATCGCGCAAATTCTTAGTACAAACAAACTAGTGGGTGAAAATTACGTTGACTGGAAAGCGTAACCTCGATATCGTGTTGACGGTGAGACAAGCACAAGCATGTGCTCACTACCCCTGTCCTCTTGAGCCGAATGATGATTCGACTCAAGAAGAAGCGAGACGATACTTTGCTTGGATGCGTTACGATGAGATTGCTAGGTGCTATATCTTAGCATCAATTAGCAATGTGTTGCAACAACAACATCGGAACATCTTGTGACTGCGCAGATATGATCTGACATCTCCGAAATGTTCGGAAGCCAGGGCCGTCAAGCCAAGCAAGCTGCGATGCGCAACTTCATGAACTGCCGGATGAAATCCGGCACTCTGTTCGGGACCATATGCTATTGATCATAAGTCACCTGAATGAGATGGAGCTCATGGGAGCTGAAATAGATGGAGAAACTCAAGTGGATATGATCCTAGAGACTCTCCCGGAGATGTTTGACAACTTCAAACTCAACTACTCTATGAATAAGTTGAGTTATTCACTCCCGGAACTCATGAAGGAGCTTCAAACTGCGGAAACTCTTACGCTTAAAGGCAAAAAGAGGAACGGAGGCTAACCTTCTTTGAAGCAAAGCCTTCCACCTCTGGTGTCAAGAAACAGAAGAAAGCCCGCAGTAACAAGAAGAAGCCCGGCTGCGAAAGGCAAGAACGCTGCAAAGGTAGACAAAATCTTGACAAATGTCACCATTGCGGAATGTCTGCCCACCGGAAACATAAATCCTCCTACATACCTCAAGGAGGTCAAAGCTAAAGGTACATTGCTTGTTACGAAGCTGTTTTGTGGTGACTCTACTTTTTCTTGGATTGTAGACTCTGGAGCCACTAATCATGTTTGTTGTTCTCTGCGGGGTTCGGGAAAAAACAAAAGGCTTAGCAAGGACGAGTTCAACTTCCGCTGGGGAATGGAGCATCGATGTCGACAACAAACTGTTGGAAGTATTAAATTAATTTTTGAGAACAGTTTTATTGTTTTGAACAATGTTTATTATGTCCCGTTTTTGGGAAAAACCTTATTTCGTGGCTCGTTTGATTGAGCAAGGATATTCTTTGGATTTTAATAATGATGTTATTGATTCTAAAGAATGGCTTCATGATTACTTCTACAGTCATGATAAACAATCTGTTCTACATTAAACCAAATATTCCAACGATTTGCGATACTGAATTGAATGATGATTCAATGAGAGAAAGTAAGAGATTGAGGTTAGACTCAATTGATCAAACCTACAAATGGCATCTACGTCTTGGACATATTGGCCTTGACAGGATTAAAAGGTTGGTAAGAGACGGTCCCTTGCAAACCTTAAGTGTAGGCTCACTACCTACATGTGAATCCTGCATAGAAGGAAAAATGACCAAGAGACCCTTTTCGAAAAAAGGGTAATAGAGTGATGAATGCCTAGAACTCGTACATAGTGATGTATGTGGGGCCATTCAATATCCAAGCAAGAGGAGGATATGAATATTTCATAACCTTCATCGATGACTATTCTCGTTTTGGTCATATTTATCTAATGCGTCAAAAAGTCCGAAACCTTTGAAAAGTTCAAAGAATTCAAGGCCTTGGTTGAAAAGCAATTAGATAAACAGATCAAAACACTACGATCTGATCGTGGTGGTGAATACTTCTTTGGGAGAGTTCAAGACTTTCTTAAGGAAGAAGGTATATTTTCTCAACCCGACCGCGCCGGTGCTCCTCGGTGAGAATGGCGTGTCCGAGAGAGGAATCGAACTCTATTAGACATGGTTAGATCAATGATGAGTTACTCATCTCTTCCAGATTCCTTTTGGGGATATGCCTTGGAAACAATGAGATACATTACGAACCAAGTTCCATCTAAGGCGATGCACTGAACTCCATATGAAAGATGGAGTGGCAAGAAGTCATCTCTTGGCCACACCGAATATGGGGTTGTCCGGCACATGTGCTTAGAAAGAAGATCGGGTAAGTTGACTAGTCGTTCAAAATCGTGTGCCCCTTTGTAGGATATCCCAAAGGAACAAAAAGGCTATATCTTTTATAGTCCTCATCGATCGAGAAAACATTAAATACGTACGAATGCTCGTTTTTCCGGAAGAGGATTTTATAAAGAATATGAAGCCAAGAAGCAAGCTTGTACTTGAGGAATTGATTTGGTGAAAATGTTCATGCAACATATCCGCAATCTATTCTGAACCGACAACAGATGAACCACAACAAGAACTAACACCGGTGGAGCCTCGACGTAGTGGGAGGGTTGTGAGACAACCTGATAGGTACATGTCTTATGGAGACGCATTATATGCGGTCTCAGATTTGAACATCGACGAACCTGTCTCCTACTTACAGGCCATGGAAAGTTCTGAAGCAAACCTATGGCAAGAAGCCATGGACGCCGAAATACAATCGATGTATAAAAATGGCGTATGGACTCTAGTAGATCCTCCCCGAGGGGTAAAACCCGTAGGGTGTAAATGGATCTACAAGAAGAAGAGGGTCCGGATGGGAATGTAGAGACATTCAAAGCAAGGGCTGGTAGCCAAGGGCTACACCCGAAAAGAAGGCATCGACTATGAGGATACCTTCTCTCCGGTAGCCATGCTTAAATCCATCCGAATTCTTCTATCCATTCTTTCTTTGCTTTAGATTATGAAATCTGGTAGATGGATGTAAAGACAGACTTTTACTGAATGGCAATCTGGATGAGCGCATTTACATGGCACAACCAGATGGATTCATTGAAAAGGGTCTAGAAGAAAAGGTTTGCAGTGCGAAGTCTATTTATGGACTGAAGCAGGCATCCAGATCATGGAATATCAGATTCGATGAGACTGTTAAAACTTATGGTTTTGTTCAGTCAATGGATGAGCCTTGTGTGTATAAGCTGATACAAGAAGGCAAAGTGGTTTTCTTAGTCTTATATGTAGATGACATACTACTCATTGGGAATGATGTAGGAAGACTAACTGAGGTTAAGCTCTGGCTCGCAAAGCAGTTTGACATGAAGGATCTAGGAGAAGCTGCCTATGTTTTGGGAATTCGGATCTTTCGAGATCGGAAGAACAAACAATTGGCACCGCCTCAAGCATCCTACATCGATAAGGTAATGGACCGATTAGCTATGCAAAACTCCAAAAGGGTTATCTACCCTTCCGACATGGAGTATCCCTCTCTAGGAGCAGTCTCCCAAGACTCCTCAAGAAGAGGAAGACATGAGCCGAGTTCCTTACGCTTCAGCCGTGGGAAGCCTCATGTATGATGCTTTGCACCAGACCTGATATATGCTACGCAGAGGCGTGGTGAGTAGATTCCAGTCAAATCCGGACCCGAGCACTGGGTTGTCAGAAAGCATATCCTCAAGTATCTTAGGAGAACGAGGAACTATATGCTTGTATATTCAGGTACTGACCTGAATATGACGGGATATACCGATTCGATTTCCAATCGGATAAGGATTCCAGAAATCCACTGAGGATCGCTGTTTGTCCTGAATGGAGGTTCGGTGGTATGGAGGAGCATCAAGCAGACTTGCATAGCCGACTCCACCATGGAGGCCGAATATGGGCGGCTTGTGAAGTCGCGAAAGAGGTCGATGGCTTAAAAAGTTCCTTGTTTCACTGGAAGTTGTTCCGAAGCGATAGGCCCATGGTAATGTATTGCGATAACGGTGGGGCTGTAGCAAACTCTAAGGAGCCTAGAAGCCATAAAAGGTCCAAGCACATAGAGCGGAAATACCACCTCATCCGTGAGATTGTACAAAGAGGCGATGTTGAAGTGACAAAGATATCAACACATGACAACTTGGCCGATCCGTTTACAAAGGCTTTATCTGGTAAAGTCTTCGATACGCATCTGGAAGGTTTGGGCATGCGAGATTGTACACACCTACTTTAAGTCCAAGTGGGAGTTTGTTGGAAATGTGTCCATAAAGTGGGATGTAATTTGTTATTTATGAAATGACAAATGTAAGACATTATTATTTTGCTGATTTTATAAAATAAGATAAAGTTATGTTTTGACACATACTCAAGAGTGTTTATGATATTGCTTAGTCCATAAACTGTTACCAACGAAAGAAGAGTCAGGGGAACCCTGCCGGACAAACTCTTCTGATACAGTTTAAAATAGATATTCGCAGTCTTAGGATTGATTGGGCAATCGAATCCGATTATGACTGTTAGATCGAACCATGTGATCTTTGGTCTCGGGGCATGGGAGTTGGACTACGTGGTTGATCTAGACATGCTCGCAACATGTTGAATAGACCATGTGATTGATTAGGTTAGAGTAAAACCGTTTACACAACTCTAAACCTAATCATCACAACTTAAGTATATTTGTATAATTATCTTAATCACGAGTGAATCGTAGCTCAACTTAGTATCTCATGATCTTTGATTCGCCAATGAGATTAGTTCACAGTTATTGAACGACATCTCGGTCATTGGGATCATGACAATATTAAGTTGGAGTTATGTGATTCACAGATATGGAATTCGTAAAAATAATATCACCTCATGCTTTATTGACGAGTGTGTGAATAAATAAACCAGGCCTGGTATTCAATGATGATATTCATTGATTAAGACATCGTAACATGTGCGAGACATCTTACGAACGTTTGTCTTTCTTATTCACAGTCATATAAAGGAGTTGAGGAAATAATGATTAGAATGGTAAAACGGTAATATTATATACACCATTCTGATCACTGATATTTACGAAGGATAATAATGCATTTACACTGTGGACCGTGTGATAAATTGTATCAACACCAAAAGAAAAATTAGCGCACATGAATCGAGAGATTATTCGGCATCGAACTTTTAGTGGAGTTGTACGATGTCGGAATTAAATATGTCGATAACTTATAGGGATGAGTTATTCGAATATTGTAATTCCATAGCTTTGTTCATGTGGGTCCATTCGGTCTCAAGGCTAGCTCTAATAAATGGGAAAAACAGAAACTGATAATTATGTTTAAATTCATTGTGTTATTTTTCATTTATTTGATAATTGAAAAATAAAAAAGAATGAGTTTTGAATTTTGAAATTAATGGAGATTAATTTAAAATTCAAAATGAAATTTAAACATGGTTTTAATTTGGCAACTAAAGGAAAGAGAAAAGTGAGATTTTATTTTGGGAAAATTGAAAATCCCTGCCTTAAGGGGATTTGATTTTGCTCCAAAATAGGGAAGGAAATTCGAAATCCCTAAGCCATGTAGGGATTTTCGGATTTCAATCCTAGGGTTAAGGAGAAATTCGAAAATCCCATTTAGGGTTTGAGTTTTTGAATTTTCTCCTATATAAGGATATTATTGAAAACCCTAGGTAGAGAGAGTCTTTTGGAGAAAAGAAAAAGAGATCACACTTTCCTTAGGGTGGCGGGTTTTGTAAAAGAAAAATTAGAGGAAAAAAGTTTCCTTAGGTTTTTGAAAAAGAGCCCACTCTCTCATCCTAAAAATTGTAGAGACATAGCCTTGAATCAACGAGTGGTTCTTGGTGTGATCGTGACAATAAACAACGATCTTGTTTCACGGCAATTCTCCATCTTGGAACGTGAGATAGTGAGACAAGATCCTTGCGGTCAATTAATTCAATCGTCACAAAGGTATGTGAGATTTTTCTAATCCTTTGTCCATAAACATATATCATGCATGCATCTCTCGTTGTGGTTTACGTTTAATTATGAATTAAATGGATATGATAAAATTTTTGAAATTCCGCCTACAATATTGTTGTTGTTCAAATGATTTTTCATATATAAATCACAATAAGATCCTACAATTTGAAGGTCCCCGATGGGTTTAGTTCTAACATTGGAAAGTGTGTTTCAGTGGACGACTGCAAAATCATGGGCTTGAAGTCTCATGATTGCCATGTACTCATGCAACAGTTACTACCAGTAGCCTTAAGAGGGTTGTTGCCAAAAGCTCCCAGAAATGCGCTACTTAGTTTGTGTCTTTTCTTTAATAGGCTATGCCAGCGTGTCATCGATGGAGAAAAGATGATAGAACTTGAAGAAGAAGTTGTAGAAACGTTATGCTTGTTGGAGAGATTTTTCCCACCATCATTCTTTGATATAATGGTACATTTAGTGATTCATTTGGGAAGGGAAGCTAGACTCTGTGGACCTGTTCAATTTTGTTGGATGTATCCTTTTGAAAGGTAATTCCACCACTTGGTAGATTGATATAATGTATGTGAACTTGTTATATTGAGTTTATTACAATTTCGTTACTACACTAAGATTGCTTATTGATATGTCTTGGCGTAGGTACATGATGACTCTTAAGGGATACGTTCGAAATCGTGCTCGACCGGAAGGTTGTATTGTAGAGTGTTATCTTGCAGATGAGTGCATGGCATTTTGCAACGATTTCATAAAGCAAAAAGTTGATATTTATCACCGTGGATGTCGAAATGAAGAATTTTCTAATGACATAATTCTTGAAGGGCGTCCACTTTCGGTTGGCAATCCATACATGTTCAGTAATGAGATGTTAGAAATAGCTCACCGCTATGTGTTATTTAACTCAGTGGCTGTTGAACCGTACATGAAGTAAGTGTGTTCTTAATTAAATGTTCTATGTCGTGATATCTTATTGTACGTCTTATTGCTAATGGACCGTTTTTTGTTTAAAATAGGATGCATTTAGCGTATCTAAAACAATCAAGTAAATCTCTTGAAAAAAATGAAAGTTTGCTCTGGAAGAAGCACGGAGACACATTTGCTAGTTGGTTAAAAGATAAGGTATTATATTAAACTCACCTATGTTAGATTTACATATTATAGGGCCGGATGAATTTACTAATTATTTTGGTTTACCTTTTACAGATTCCCATGGATTGTAATAAATCTAACATTTTGAAGTGCCTCGGTTATGGTCTGAGAAACCATGCCATGTCATACACTGGTTAAACAATCAATGGGAAACGGTTCCACATTAAGGATGTTGACATGGCCACCCAAAACTATGGGGTTTCCTTGGAAGCCACAACTATGTGCAGATCAAGTGCAAAAGACAAGTCACAAGTGGTTGATGTAGTTGCTTTTTATGGGGTGTTGAGAGAGATAATCTTAATAGATTATTATGAGTTCCAACTACCTCTTTTTAAGTGTGATTGGGCTAGTGTTAATAGAGGTATTAGGGATGAAGATAGGTTTACACTAGTTAATTTACACCATGGTCAACATGATTTCAGAAAAGATCCTTTTATCTTAGCCTCTGGCGAAGCTTGTGTTTTTTTATTCTAGAGATACCAATTATTCAGATTGGTATGTTGTGATAAACGCACCAACAACAAGAGGTTTCTCTGACTTGGAATTATGTGATTCGAATGAAGACTCTTCGGTGCCTTTCATACTTATAACTGGTCAAGTGAATGAGGACAATGAAAATGATGACATTTCCTACGTGAGAGGAGATTGTGAAGGGATATTAGTTTGAATTTTATTTAGTGCCTTTTTGTATGTGCTTATACCTTTGTCTTTAATGAAAATTAATTTGACTCACTTGTGTACATCTCTTGGGCTTCAATGTTGTGACGTTACATAGTCTACTTTCCTTTAGTCAATATTAATACTGTAGGCTAAGGTACATCTCTTTCTTCAATAATAGTCCTTGCTCTTTTAGTTATAAAACAAGTAATTCCAATGTTGCTATGCTTATGCTTTTGTGTTTTATTGCAGGAAGTCATAAGAATGTCTACTAGTAGGAAGAGGCAGTTATGCAAGAAAGGATTTGGAATGGAAGAAACATTCATCCAACCTGGAAGATTGAAGGCAATTACGGAAGGGATTCGAAAGGGTGCTTTGGTGTTGATGCAGTGCACCGTCAAAGGGCAAGCATCCAAGATTAGACTCACCGGCAAGGAATACTAGAAGTGTTGCTCGAAAGCTGCTTATTAGAGAAACTTCTCCGCATTTTGAAGAAACACACATAGGTGACCTAGTTGATAGGGATGAAGCATTCCAATCACCAATAACCTCACCCACTGCACCTTGTAGGAGGTCTCTTAGACGACAAGGAGTTGAAGCTACTCCTCCGGACTTGCCAAGTGAAGCTGCACATGACCTAGGTGAGTCAGTTGATAGGAATGAAGCATTCCAATCACCACTAACCTCACCCACTGCACCTTCTAGGAGGTCTCTTAGACGGCAAGGAGTTGAAGCTACTCCTCCGTTGTTGCCAAGTGAAGGTACACACCTAGGTGAGTCGGTTGATAGGAATGAAGCATTCCAATCACCAATAACCTCACCCACTGCACCTTCTAAGAGGTCTCATGAGAAGGCAAGGAGTTGAAGCTACTCTTCCAAATACCAAAGGAAGGTGAACCCGAACCTGAGGAGACACCTATTCGGAGGTCTCGCAGACTGTAAGGAGTTGAAGCTTGAATGCACCGTAACGTGAGGAGACAACAACAGAATCTATAGGAAAGTATAAAAATCCAAATGCAAAGAGAGAGGGAAGACAAAGATGAAAGGGATTGCCTTAGATGACAAATGTCCAATTTTGGTGAGTTTCAACGCAATGGGACAACCAATAGGTAGGGGATCGATTAGCTTGTCTTCCTTTCTCCTTTCTAGGCCCACTTGTGCGGAGATTGTTCCAAAAATACTTCCGGATTGGAGAAAGTTACAACCGGGGATGAAAGAAGTGCTTTGGAAAGCTATTCGGTATGCTTATCTTATACTATATTATATTATATATCTTATACTAACAAAAAAATTGTTATATATCTTAGCAAAGAGTCGATATTTGTTGGATTGTAGGCAAGATATAAATTGGATAAACAATGGCAGAAGCATCAAATATTCAGGAACATGGGTGCAATTTGGAGGGCCTCAAAATCAAGATTAGTAAACCAAGTTAAGAAAGCCAAAAACGAAGAAGAAAGACTGAAATTGAAGCCTGATAACATCAAATCAGTGGTAGAATGGAAAGCTTTTGTAAGGGAGAAAACAAGTCCAGCTTTTCAGGTATAAATAACTTTAAAACCTAATGGAATCTCTCGTTCATGTACTCCATGTTTATGCATATAGTGCTTTTTTTAATTTTTTTTTACTAGGAAATGAATCAAAAGTATCAAAACATCAGGAAGAAACTACTTCCACATACAACTAGCCGCAAAGGATATGCTCGCTTAATTGAAGACATGGTACACTCGTAATTATCCTTTTTATTTCACTTGTTAATTTTAAAGAATGTTGTGAACCTGAGATTTCTCCTTGTAGAATGCAAGTAGTTCGAGCAAGTCTCAATTAAATAGAGTAGCAATTTGGACAAAGGCACATAAGAAAAAAAGTGGTGAACACATCAATTCAAAGCATTGGTGACATCATTGTAAGAAAAACTTTAACTTCTCGTAATGTTGTATATCAATGTCTATATTGTTGTGCTTATGCTTCCATGCTTTTGCTCATTGTTGGGATAGGAAAATTTGGAACAAATACAAAATGAGATACCCACTTCTGATCGTAGTGATTTGCTAGATGATGCTCTAGCTTCTTACTTTGGTCCCGACGGAATGGCCGCATGAGAGCATTAGGCCTTGGGATGACTAAGACAAAACATTCTATTTTGTCGAACGGATGATAACTTGCAGGCTTTTAAAGATAAATGCAACAAAAACAGAGCGGATGTCAAAGAATTGCAGGAGATAATCTCTCTATTGTTGAAAAGTCAAGTATGTGGCATCAGTGAGGATCAATCTCTCGCAAATGTGCATTCACCAGTGGTAAGCAATCAAAGTCAATGACTAAGTATTCAAGTTTTTGAGCAGGATGAAATCAAGTTTGCCATATACTAAAGCTTGTTTATTTGTAATTGCTTATGTTCATTGTATTATTGGCAGAGTGTGAGTACTACTTTACCCAAACTTACCAACAAGTGTAAGCTATTAGACCTGGTTGGAACCGGAGAAGTTGTTCTGAAGGGCGTTTGATGCCAAGCGACCCGAAAGACCTCGTTCACCATGTACCTCTTGGACCGAATGCAGTGAGAGTGTGGGTGGATGTAGCAAAACACCCGGATGCTTTCTTGTGGAGGCCAACGAGTGAGATGAGTACCATTGAAGAAGCAATTTCAAGTAATGTGGCATGGCCTGCTGATAAAATTTTAAAGGGGTATGTGAAATCTCTACTAGTTGCAAATTTATTTTAATCAAAAACATTATATGATTGTGATAGAATGTTTTTTTTCCTCTTCAGGTTTAAATGTAGGCAATTAAGACTCATGCTTTATCCAACTATCTACATACCAATACATGTAAGCCATGCTCTCTATTTTACAAGTTTGACATACAATTTTTATCTAGTGCATCATTGAAGTCATGTTTCGTCTAACTCACTAGCTACAAAATATCCAATGCGTATTTGGTGCATAAGGATAAATGCATTTTTGGTGTATGTTATTGAATTTGGCATTTGAAAAAAGATGCTACAATGGAAAGTTAATGCCATATTGTGTCTTCTACTCTACCTTGGCATGAGCCCAGCCCCCCAAGGGCCCAGCCCCCCTCAGCCAGTCCCCACCCCGGCCCTGGCGCCTCAACCCAAGCCCCACCCCTTGGGCCTAGGCGCCCCTCCCGCCCCCGCCCCAGCCCGGGCCCCGCCCCGGCCCAGGCCTCTCCCAGCCCAGCGCCTCCAGCCCAGCGCCCCGGCCTAAGCGCCTCCTGCCCAGCGCCCCTCCCGCCCAGCGCCTCCGGCCCAGGCGCCCCAACCCAGCGCCCCGGCCCAGTCCCTCGCCCCTAGCCCAGGCGCCTCAGCCCAGGCGCCCCAGCCCTAAAGCGCCCCGCCAGGCGCCTCCAGCCCAGCGCCCCGGCGATCCTCACCCCCAGCCCAGGCGCCCCTCCAGGCCCGGCGCCCCCAGCCCAGCGCCTCACAGTAATGACCGGGAAAATTTTAAGTCAAATTCGGACGATCCGGTATTTGACCATAATTATTCGGAGCAACAGAAATAGTAGAAATATTGATGTAATCGGAAAGTGTTATGTAGAAACTTTATATCACGGGGTAAAATCACCCGAAAAGTGTAAAGTTATAATACGAATATTATTCTGAGAAAATTTCGTAAATATCAGTTGTGAATAGTAAAATATCGGTTAAAAGTTAGAAATTTTAACAGGTATATTTTAGTTATGAAAAACTGAAATATTTGGTAAAAGACCAAATGACCAGTTAGAAAAAGTGTAGAAATATTAGAAGTAAGGAAAATGACAAAAGTTCCTGAAACAGAATTTTCCCGAGTCAGTTAAAGCGGGAAACTACGAAAAAAATGAGTACCGCGAGGGTACGCGTTTTGGGCAATTCTGGATCGTTTAAAATGAAAATTTCAGAAAAAGAAATTGACTATTGAGATACCCAAGAGAAGTGGGTTGAATACGAGAAATTTGACCCAGGGTGCTCGGCAATCCGTAAAAAAAGATAGAACTGTCTGCGGGTGTGAAATTATCGGTACCGGAAAGAGACTCGTTTTGAAAAACAGAAAGTTTGGTCTCAACAAGAAAAATGTGAGGAACACGGAACCAGTTAAATTAAGTGTTAAACTTAATTAGAATTAGTAGAATTAAATTATGGGAATTAAAGTTATTTCTCTAATTTAATTTTAGGAAGTAATGTGAGATATTTTTAGAAATATTAATATAATATTCATTAATACACTTAAAGAGGCCTACGGAAGGAAATTAGAACATTATGTTCTATTTTCCTAAGGGTGGCCGAGAGACTAGAGAAAAGAGAGAGAAAAGAGAGAAAATCAAGGGAAAATCAAGGAATCATCCGTTTTTGCCGAAATTTCCTCCGTTCAGTCCGATAGAAACATAACCCGAGGCGTTCTAGCGGAGAATCTCAACTTTTCAAGGTAAGATTTCAAATTTTTCATGAGAAACTGCTTGCTTTTTCGTTTTTGTGAATAGTAACTCATCTCGGAAAAAATCCGTAAAACTGAAAAACGAAACCGAGGTTTTGTCGGGGACTACGATAGGAGTTTAATGTGCAAGTATTGAAAGGATTGAACAATTTTTTTTTTGGATTAACACTAAAAAATCCGGAATACCCTAGAAATGGAGAAAATGTGTTGTTGTTCAATTTATGTAGCAATTTGTGTTCAGGAATGTGAATCTGGACTACAGGTACCGAAATTAGAAGTAAAACGAGTTATTGAAAACTCGGGAAACGAGGAAAATTAAGGCGAAACTCTGCCGAAATTTCCTAAAATCTACTTAGCAAGCAATGAGTTAGGAATCTGATTCTAGAGAATGGATAACAGTTTTAAACCTCGGAAACGAATAGATTAAGATTCAGAAACCGAGATATACGAATATGTGTAAATTGCCTCTTGAGCTAGAACTCTGCCTTAAGGGGAAAAAGTCCAAAAATGAGTTTGAAATTAGATTTAAGAATCTAAGTATGAGGAATTGTGATTGGAATAGGGAATTGATACCTATTTCCATGAAACAGGTTTTGGCCCGAGAGCCGAAGCAACGAGAAAGAACTTCCAACAAGCGGGAATCCTAGCGGATTAACGGTAAGTATAGACATATATATTTTTATGCGGACTCGAGTAAGCTGTAGTTAGACTTAGAACTATTAATTTATTTATGTTCCTAAGTCTATATGATTACATGTGATTATACATGTTTGGAGGGCTTAATGCTCTAGATTTCAGAAGGGCGACATATGGTTACCCTTATGCATAGTTACAAGACTGACGGGTCGTCGGCCTCCGCAAGGGAGGAAAATCTCAAAGAGTAGAGATTCCGACTTGACCAGACAGTAAGTAATGAGCCAGTAAAGTAAAAGACTGACGGGTCGTCGGCCTCCGCAAGGGAGGGAAATCTCACAGAGTAGAGATTCTGACTAGACCACCCGATAAAGTAAAACAGAAAAGATAGAAAATAGTTTAAAGCATGTTTCACACGAGCATATTTGCATCATAACTCTTAATGTAATTTCTATTAGTTTATGATGTATGCATGTTTATACTTGCGAGCGTTAGCTCATCGGTTTACTCGTGTCAGGGGTAACAAAGGTAAGCGGCCAGGTCATATAGTGGTTTGCTTGATGGACATCTTGGAGGGCAAGGGTGGCGGAAATGTCATGGGTGCACGGAGTGGTCTTTACTACGCTCGCTTAGAAATTAAATTCCGCTGCAAATTAATGTAATATAGAATGATAGTATGTATGTTTAGTTCTAAGAAGAAGATATTACAACCATTGTCTTAGTAAAGAACAACGGATTGTAATAAGTTAAGACAAGTTTAGGGAACTAGTATGATACCGAATCTTTAAAGTAATAGCAAGATGTGTTATTAGAGTATCAACATAACATGTTAAGAACCCGATGGCCAAAGTAAAAAAAAAAAAAAATTTACTCGCACATGAACGTAAATTAAAGAGACAATAGTCTAACAATGAATAATGGATTAGACTATAGCTTAGCCCATTAGTAGAATAGTATAAGAACGGCAATCACGCATGGGCGGGACGCCACACCTCCACCCCAGGCCCCTCCAGCCAGGCGCCCCTCGGCCAGGCTCCTCCAGCCCAGGCCCCCCCAGGCGCCCCGGCGGCGCCTCCAGCCCCCAAGCGCCCTCGGCCCCAGCCCTCGCCCCAGCCCAGTCCTTAGCCCAGGCCCCGCCCCCAACCCAGGCCCCTCTCCAGCCCAGGCCCCGCCCCTAGGCCAGGCCCCCACTGATGACGGGTATTTCTACCAACAAATCAAGTACTTTTAAGCTTGAATATTTGTAAGTTTTCAAGCATTTTTGTTAGTTTAATGTCTTTTGTGTGTTTTTTATAGGAAATATAAATAAATGCCAACTTGGATGATTTTGCATGAAGAAAAGAAGAATATTTACCTAACTTTTGAATCAATGAAAAGAGGATGTGAAAGAGGATTTTGTGGCACAAAAGAGGAGGCTTTGGATTGCAAGAAAGCGGCTGCAGCGCCTTCTTAGGCTACAGTACAAAAGAAGACCAGAGAGCGCGGGAAGCGCAGCTTGAGGGCACAACATGCGCCACTGCTGCCGCAGCCCCTAGCCCCAGAGACACGCGCTTCTGACGCACCAAATGGCGCTGCAGCGCGCCAAGAAGACGTTTTTTTGCACCAAATGGGCGCTGCAATACGCCCAAATGCCTAAAGGCCGCTGCAACAAGATCAAATGGGCGCTGCAATGCGCCCACTTGACGCCACACGCTGTAGCGCACCAAGGCGCGCTGCAGCGCGCCCACTTGATGTTCCGCACGCTCCAGCGCACTAATGGGCGCTGCAGCGCGCCCCGGCCCGCAACAGCGGTATTCTCTGCCAAAAGACGCAGGCTGCAGCGCGCCTAGGCCCAAAAACACGCGCTGCAACGCGTAATCACGCAGGCTGCAGCGCGCGTCTGAAGCCCTAGCTCCGAAGTGTTTCATTATAAAAGGAAAAAGTTGCCATTCGAGATGGTAGCCTGGAAAAGTGAAGAAAACATCAAAAGGAGGCCAAAATCCTTCATCTTGGAGGTCCTTGGAAGCTCTTCAATGGATATTGGGTTTTATCTTCTTTCATCTATTTTTCCATGTTGAGCTAGACATTAAATCTAGGACTTGATGTAGTTTTATTTGAACTATGTTTTGAATATTTTGTTGATTGTTAATTTAATTTCATTTTTCAATTCATTTATGTTTCTCTATGCTTAATGCTTTTAATTTATTTGGCCAATGAGTTAGATGATTTTTAGATTGCGAATTTGATGCTCGGGAGAGATTGAATTCTTTATCTAGATTCGAGAAGCATAGTCTAGGTTATTGTGAGACCGGGAGGAGATCAACGCTTAGATAATCAAATTAGGATTTAGGTTGTTTTGAGGCCGGGAGGCGATCGATATTCCTATTTTCTAGTTCTAAAGGTGAAGCTTAATTTGTGTTTAAATGTTCATTTCAAATAGGGATATTGTTTTGGGTATTTAAATACAATTTCTTGTGAGGCACTCGGGAGAGGTTGCAAAATGATATTAGAGCCTTGATTAATGAATTGAATGGAATTGATTAGTGATTACATAATAGGATGAACATAGGAATAATAAAGCGAAATCAAGTCCCTAGACCATTTGTGTATAGATACTTTATTTTCTTATTTTCATATTTATTTTGTTTTATTTTCTTAATTGTCATTTTATTAGGTTGCCTAGATAAAGTTAAGTTACAATAATTGCGGTACTTAATGGCAATTCTAAACCCAATCCCTGTGGAGACGATACTCACTCACCTTATACTCAAAACTTGACACCGTACGCTTGCGGAAATTTATTAAAAAAAAGTAAATTTGCATCAAGTTTTTGGCGCCGTTGCCGGGGATTGGAATTTGAAATTGTTGTTAATATTGTGAGTACATAACTTGATTTTAATTTAGGCTTTTATTTTTCATCTTTAATCTTTTGTTTTATTTTTGTTTTCTCTTGTTTTACGAGGTACTTGGAGATGGCTGATCGACAAGTCCTCTTAAGATTTGCTCAACGAGACTCGAGCCATTTTTTAGTGCTTGGGAGAGATTCAAGGAACTGCTCATTCAGTGTCCCCACCATGGTTTCCCGAGGGAGGTGCAACTACGAATCTTCCTCGACGGGTTAGATGCCGCAACAAGAATGTGGGTGGAAAGAGGGAATGGTACCACCTCTTTTCACCAACTATCCGCGGATGAAGCTTATTGGTTGTTGGAATACATGGCCGATGTTAACTATCGGTATTGGAGGTATTCAACAAACCACCACGGTTTTGAGGATAGCTCCAACAATTGGAACCACGGCTTGACACCCCCGTCACCAAGCGGAGTCTTCTACCTCACTTGAAGACCTTGTCGCCCAATTTTCGGAGGAGACAAGACTCGAATAGAGAAGTTAGAGAGGATGGAGGCGCTCGACCAACTTCACGAGGAAATGGAGACAAATCTAGCGGAGTTGTTTAGGTTGATGCTAATTCCAGATGAATCTGCTAATGCCATGAATAGGGAACCACAAGAGGAGGAATGGGAGTTATTTGAAGATGACTCTTTGAGAGAGGAGGAGACTCAACAATTGGTTGGTGAAGAATTTCAAGAAGAAATAAATGAGTCTCCGCCCCTCGAGATCCCCATTGTCGTGCCACCCCCGGTTGAGAAAGATCACATCTATGAAGACCCAATGTGGCCGGCAATTCCTCCACCATCTCGAGTGCCGTTCTTCCAAGCATACCAAGCTTATGAGCCAGTGCCGAGTCAAGTTGAGCAAATGGCCCGGAAACCGCCAAATCTCGCCAAGCTTGAGGGTGTAAAGAATCAAGGCCCGTACGTTGTGTTGTATGACACGTACTATGGGCGAAAGCCACTCTTTGACGAGTTGGCTCGGCATAGGAATAATTGAGCCTGAAGATACAATTTATGGAGGAGAGCCCCCCAGCCCGAGTTATGCCATCATGCCCGGTGCATCATCGCCAACCATACTAGGAGGCGAGATTGTCTAGCCTCCCGCACGTGTTCTTATTCCTTGTACTTAATTTTAATGATTGCTTGATTTTGAGTTTGGGGTGAGACACTTTGTGGTTGATTTTAGTGGATTTTGAGCATTACTTCTGAGTTGGTTGTTATGACTTGTCTCCATTGAGTTGTGTTCTTTTGGCCATGTTTTTACTTGTTTTTATTTTAGGTTGTTTGAATAAATTGTGAGTTTTGTTGAGATGAAATGACTGGATAATAATGATGAGTATAGTCACTTGATGCTTTCTTAGGTCATTTGAAATGTATTTCATTGAGATTTCTGTGTGCTTGACTCGCATTGATTGAAATTCACTCTTGACTCTCTACTTTTGAGCACCATGAATCATGATCACTTAACCTGTTGAGCATTTGGAGAACATTTATGTGCATTAGGTAGACTTTGATATCTCATTGAGTGAAACTTGAGACGAAATTGTCGGTTTAGTGTCATTGGAGAGATGATTAACGCATTTTATTTGGATCGATTGGGCCTTTGAAGCTAACCCTTGAAAAGAAAATTCATCATTTGTTTACCCCTTTTTGAGCCATATTGCTTACTTCGTTCATCACCCATGTCTGTACATCCAAACCACCAAATGCACTTTCACTTCCTAAACCCATCACTAATAGGCATGATTGCATTAAATGCTAAGATTGAGAGTGAGTGTGGGTTATGTCTGGGAAATCATTAGTGGATTGGCTTGTGACGTTATTTTTTTTTTCTTCCTCATCAAAAAAAAAAAAGAAAAGAAAAGAAAAAAAAAAAAAAATAAAAAAAATAAAGAAATAAAAAAAAAAGTCAATTGGATGAGGAATTGAGTTACCATTTCCATTTCTTTACAACATTGGGGACAATGTTGAGTTTGAGTTTGGGGTGTGGTCTTTATTTCTCAAATTTTTGTGGTTTTTTTTTTTTTTTGGTTCGATTGAAAGCGAATGTATCTTTGAAAAGAGGAGTCAATGAAATTTTTTTTTCTTTTCTTTTCTTGGAAATCATGTGAGATCCATGAGTGGTGATACATGCCTAGGGTGATTTGAGCCTAAAAAGTCTAATCTCATCCACCTTTTACCCTAGCCATACATTACAACCCTCAAAAAGTCCTTTTGATCTTCAATGACAAGTGAACCTTTATTAGTGGAGAGTGACACGAGAAATGGGCCTATGGTAGTTCTTATTAAGATATCACTTATAGTCTCCTTGGCTCATAGGTCTATCCGGATCTTATTTGGTTGATTGAGATTGATTGTGCACACACTTACACTTTGAGAGTCTTGAGTGGAGTGAAATTGATGCTTGATGTTGAAATTTTAGATAATCTCAATGTTTGCATTTCCTTTGAGCTTAGAGCATTATGTGGCTTTGCAGATACATGCACAGTTGTTGGCTCGATACAAAACTCACACTTTCTTTTTCGTTTGTTTCTTAGTACTTGATTTGTGTTTTCTTTTTTCTTTCTTTTCTTTTGCTTGAGGACAAGCAAATGTTCGAGTTTGGGGGTATTTGATGACGGGTATTTCTACCAACAAATCAAGTACTTTTAAGCTTGAATATTTGTAAGTTTTCAAGCATTTTTGTTAGTTTAATGTCTTTTGTGTGTTTTTTATAGGAAATATAAATAAATGCCAACTTGGATGATTTTGCATGAAGAAAAGAAGAATATTTACCTAACTTGTGAATCAATGAAAAGAGGATGTGGAAGAGGATTTTGTGGCACAAAAGAGGAGGCTTTGGATTGCAAGAAAGCGAGCTGCAGCGCGCCTTCATAGGCTACAGTGCGCAAAGAAGACTAGAGAGCAGGGGAAGCGCAGGCTGCAGCACACAACATGCGCTACAGCTAGCCCCCAGCCCCCAGACACGCGCACCAAAAAAATTGGCGCCGCAGCCGCAAGACAAAGCGCGCTTTGTTGCACCAAATGGGCGCTGCAGCGCGCCCAGCGCTTTTGGCAACAACGGCGCTGCAACAACACATCAAATGGGCGTATTGCAACAAGATCAAAATGGCAAATGGTATTGCGCGCCCACTTGATGCCACACGCCGCAGCACACCAAGCGCGCTGCAGTGCGCCCACTTGATGTTCCGCACGCCCCAAAGACCCGGGTGGCGCTGCAGCCGCCTGCCCGCAACAGCGATATTCTACGCCAAAGACGGCATAGCAGCGTTTTCACGCAGGCTGCAGCCGCCCAGGCCCAAAAGCAGCGCAAAAACCTGCGTGAAAACGCGCTGCAGCCAAAAACGAGTTTTAACCTTGCAAATGTTTTAAAGAAAGGGCATGTTTGCGAAAGAAAAGCATGTTTAAAACCAAAGCTTGATTTTAGCTATTGGAATTATATTGAACTATTTCATAAAGTTTAAAGAATGATTTCTTAAGACAAAAGATCTTGCGAATCGGTAAACCGGCTGATGGCCTAGATAGGAAGTGAAGAGTGCATCCTTGGGGGCAGAACCCGAAACCCAACCCGGGGGTGATAAGTCTTGTGCATGTGGTTGTGTAAGTAATTTATCATAGTATAAATTACTTGCCGATGTCTGTAATACAGAGATTTTTAGTTATATTTCCTTTGAGAAAAAAGATGTAAGGTTTCGGCCGTTGTGTTGGAACTGAATGTCTATATTTATTTCATTGTTTATTCATTTATTTATTTACTCATTTATTTATTAGTTTCTAAAGTCATTCTAAATTATATTCTACTAGACCTTTCGCTCACGTTTTATTTGTTTTATAAATACTAAACCCCTCCCAAGCAACTCTAGGAGCAGTGCGAAGTAGTTGAGTTGGATTGCTACCGTCCGATTAAGAGATGATTGTGTTCATCCTCCTGGTGTATAAATGTAAGAATTGTAAAATTCTGTAAACTCTTATATTTGGATTTCTAGACTGTGGTTGATGTCTGTAATGTTATTTACATGTTCATATATATACAATACTGAAGATCCTGTTGGTTGATATTATGGGTGTAACCCTGAGTGATGCTAGAGGCTCAAGTTCTAGTCTCTTCCCTGGAATGTACTTTTGAATTAAACAAGAGGCTTCGGTGCATGCCATAAACCACACGTCTCACAGATCAAAGCATTTGAAACAGCAACGGCGAGAGCCTCAACTAACTGGTCTTCTTTTTTACTCTCGTTTCCATGATCGGAGTGCCAGTGGACACACGCCATTCAATCTCCCCTTGGTATTCTTGACCTCCTTCTAACCAACAAGAAAGCCAACGGAAAAATTGATTTTGAGATTTAACCAATTTTTCCTCCTAAGAACCCTCACCAATAACCCTCGAAAAGTCTCTGAAGTGATCTAATGAATAATGGGACTTACTAGCCTATTTATAGAGTTTAGGAAGTCATATTCCTGCAACGACTAGGTTTTCCAAAGTTAATCTCGTGTATGTTGGAAATGTGTCCATAAAGTGGGATGTAATTTGTTATTTATGAAATGACAAATGTAAGACATTATTATTTTGCTGATTTTATAAAATAAGATAAAGTTATGTTTTGACACATACTCAAGAGTGTTTGTGATATTGCTTAGTCCATAAACTGTTACCAACGAAAGAAGAGTCAGGGGAACCCTGCCGGACAAACTCTTCTGATACAGTTTAAAATAGATATTCGCAGTCCTAGGATTGATTGGGCAATCGAATCCGATTATGACCATAGATCGAACCATGTGATGCTGGTCTCGGGGCATGGGAGTTGGACTCGTGGTCGATCTAGACATGCTCGCAACATGTTGAATAGACCATGTGATTGATTGGGTTAGAGTAAAACCCGTTTACACAACTCTAAACCTAATCATCACAACTTAAGTATATTTTGTATAATTATCTTAATCCTCAAGTGAATGCATAGCTCAACTTAGTATCTCATGATCTTTGATTCGCCAATGAGATTAGTTCACGCTTATTGAACGACATCTCGGTCATTGGGATCATGACAATATTAAGTTGGAGTTATGTGATTCACAGAATATGGAATTCGTAAAAATAATATCACCTCATGCTTTATTGACGGGTGTGTGAATAAATAAACCAGGCCTGGTATTCAATGATGATATTCATTGATTAAGACATCGTAACATGTACGAGACATCTTACTTAACGTTTGTCTTTCTTATTCACAAATCATATAAAGGAGTTGAGGAAATAATGATTAGAATGGTAAAACGGTAATATTATATACACCATTTTGATCACTGATATTTACGAAGGATAATAATGCATTTACACTGTGGACCGTGTGATAAATTGTATCAACACCAAAAGAAAAATTAGCGCACATGAATCGAGAGATTATTCGGCATCGAACTTTTAGTGGAGTTGTACGATGTCGGAATTAAATATGTCGATAACTTATAGGGATAAGTTAGTCGAATATTGTAATTCCATAGCTTTGTTCATGTGGGTCCATTCGGTCTCAAGGCTAGCTCTAATAAATGGGAAAACAGAAACTGATAATTATGTTTAAATTCATTGTGTTATTTTTCATTTATTCGATAATTGAAAAATAAAAGGAATGAGTTTTGAATTTCAAAATTAATGGAGATTAATTTAAAATTCAAAATGAAATTTAAACATGATTTTATTTGGCAACTAAAGGAAAGAGAAAAGTGAGAATTTATTTTGGGAAAATTCGAAATCCCTTGCCTTAAGGGGATTTTCGATTTTGCTCCAAAATGGGGAAGGAAATTCGAAATCCCTAAGCCATGTAGGGATTTTCGGATTTCAATCCTAGGGTTAAGGAGAAATTCGAAAATCCCATCTAGGGTTTGAGTTTTTGAATTTTCTCCTATATAAGGATATTATTGAAAACCCTAGGGGAGAGTCTTTTGGAGAAAAGAAAAAGAGATCACACTTTCCTTAGGGTGGCCGGATTTTGTAGAGACAAAATAGAAGGAAAAAGTTTCCTTAGGTTTTTGAAAAGAGCCCACTCTCTCATCCTAAAAAGTGTAGAGACATAGCCTTGAATCAACGAGTGGTTCTTGGTGTGATCGTGACAATAAACAACGATCTTGTTTCACAGCAATTCTCCATCTCGGAACGTGAGATAGTGAGACAAGATCCTTGCGGTCAATTAATTCAATCGTCACAAAGGTATGTGAGATTTTTCTAATCCTTTGTCCATAAACATATATCATGCATGCATCTCTCGTTGTGGTTTACGTTTAATTATGAATTAAATGGATATGATAAAATTTTTGAAATTCCGCCTACAATATTGTTGTTGTTCAAATGATTTTTCATATATAAATCACAATAAGTTCCTACAGTGTACAGAGTTAGTTTTGCCACGTCAGCGCGCCTCTGCGTGTTACCACCGGTCGACTGGTCCCTGTAGAGTATAAAACTATCGGTCGATCGGTCAATGTTCTAGAAACTTGTTTTCCATGTTTATTTAATATGAGAAACTTTTACAATACTTCAGTTTTGATTCAAATAACCCAATATTGAAGTTACCTGATCAAAAAGTCACATATTAGTCTTCCCATATTAAATAAAACTCAAAATAATAATTCAACCAATTTATCTAGAATTAGTTTATCAATTAATTCACCCAATAAATTACTCATGAATTAACAATCGATCTCACATTGACTTTGAACCTTTTTACGAAATTATGTAGGAAATACGCTATATCGTTACAAAAAATTATCTGAGCTGGCAAAGAGTGTCACGCCCCCCAAACGGGGTGGGTGACGTGGAGCTCGATTAGGGATTAATAAAGCAGATCCCCAACCGGGTCCCACACTTAACTGCATTAAAATATGAATAAATTACATAATCCAGGAGCCTCTGACACACAGGGCTCCACCCCACAGGACATACAGTTTCGTACATACATGTTCATGTGAATAAACAATTACAACAGACATCATCCACAGTCTAGTAAATCCAAATATTAATAAGTTTACATAATTTCTCAAATTCCTTACATTTGTTCAAGAGGATAACTCAATCCTCACTTGCTCGACCCGTAGCACGACTCAGCTACGATGCACCGCTCCTCGAATCTCCTGGGAGGGGTTTAGACATTTGACACATGAGCGAAAGGCCCAGTAGGATATAATTTGAAATAATTTAAATAAACGAACAAATAAATAAGTGCGATAATAAAATAAATAAGACATTCAGCCCGACAGAAACAGCCGAACCTCACATCCTTTTTCTCAAAGGAAATATAACAATAAATAATCCATATTACAGGCTTGTTGAGTAATTAGTACAAATTACTCACCTCACCAAGCGCCTCGCCTACCGGACCCGTTTTGGGTTCTGCCCGAGGATGCACTCTCCGCATCCTATCTAGGCTTCTGACAATAGACTCTATTACCAGTTCACAAGATCCCTTATCTTAAGAAATCATCCGTTTAACATTATGAAATCGTTCATAAGACCCCACGAACTACTCAAACCGCAGGCCCCATGACTGAACAAGCCATGAGGTTCCATGACTAGACAAGCTATGGATTCCATGGACAGGACAAGCCAAGGATTTCCATAAACTAACAAGCCATGGTTTTTAAAACATTTTTCTTTCGTAAACCAATCCCTTTCTTTAAAACATTTTCAAGGCCAAAATCTTCTTTGAAAATAGGCTCACAAGGAAAAGGGATAGAAATCCTACCTCGCACAATCAAACCTGGGACTAGCGTTGCCTTTTCCGGCTTCCGCTTCCTCAAGCCCTTTCAGTCTGAATCCTCAGCGATCACTGACACAAGATAACACTTTAGGATCAAACCTCAGTCCTAAAGTAATCAAATCTCAATCATATACCAAGATTTCCAATTAGTGTGCCTTAATCAATTTTTATGTTTCAAATTCCATTCCAAGGGTTTTAAATATCAAATCAGGGATTAAAGATGCTAATCCTTTCATCCCAAGTCCCCAAATGAAGCTAATTTGGGTTCTCCCCGAAAACAGGGGTCAAAACGACAATTTCAGGCCAAACAGGGTCAAACCCCGTGTACACCGGTCGATCGGAGACAGAGGAGTGCATCACCACCGGTCGGCCGGTGGTGTGCATCCGGTCGACCGGTCCGGTCGGCCAGTGGCCCTAACAAGATCCGGTCGACCGATGCGGTCGACCGGTGGACATCTCCAGTTCGCGAAAACTCACGGAAATCAGTTCAAAAACCTGCAAATGCAGTCCCAAATCATAAAATCTCAAGGGACAACCACTAGATCCGGGTTCTAGGTCCTAAAACAAGTCCAAAGAACCCAAGATCTCCAATTTCTACTCTAGTTTCTCTCAAAATCCATCAAAATCCGTTTTGAACCAAAAGTAAGTTTTTGAATCCGAAAACTTGAAATCCAAGAGAGGTTCTTTCAGTAATCTTACCTTGAATCCTTCTCTTGATGTTGAAAACTCTTTGAAATCACTCTTGGTTCGAATCCGGCCTTGATTTGAGACAAAATGGGAGAGAGAGAGCACGGGAGAGTGAAAAGAGAGAGAGAGAGAATGAGCTGCACGGGAGGGAAGAAAGGAAAGGAAAGAAAGAAAAAGAAAAAAGAAAAGAAAAGAAAAGAAAAAGAAAAATAAAGAAAAATGACATGTGCGAAAATATAACAGTCCAGAAATGCGCCCATACACACTCTGGATTAAAATAAATTACGGTAAATAATTTAAATCCTTGGAATCATTTAAACTCAATTAATTAAATCAGATTAGGCACACTAATAATCTTAATTACCTTAATTAATCTCAATTAATTCTTCAGGGTGTTACAAAGAGACCTGATGGATATTTATAAATCAAGGTTTGTTAATCACAACAGTCATTGTAAACTAACAAGTTCATCCCATGATTATAAACTCTAGTGCTATTCCACTAAAAGTTTAGAGTTACACTCTCGATTCATATAGTATATTTACAAAGCTCCGAACAGCTCTCATCCACGACTCATTATATTAGTTTGTCATCCCCATAGGATATCCACAATAAACTTAAGGCAAAGTTCCGTTTTACCTTCCTAATTATATTTATCTTATGTTCCATTACCACTCCATTAAAAAACCACTATTCGTACCAATACAAATAGTAAACCATTAGATAACACAAAGTAGTCTAATGGCCGAATGCTCATATTTTACAATTCACAGATAATGCCATGAGAGGATATCATTAACTCTTTTTAGGAGCTATGGATATCCTATCTACACACACGACAATCATATCCCCAATGTACCGGTAAGCGTACCTTTACATAATGTTAGGATGTCTCCCTTTGGTACATCAAAGTATACATGTTAAGCATACGGGTTTATTACTCATCTCAGGATTGAGATGACCACATATAATTTGTCAAAATTGAATTATTTTATTCAAACGTAATTATTAACTAAAACAATTCAACTCTGGTCCGATCTAATATAGATTCCACTACTATAAACTATATCAATATCTCTATCCATGGAATCCTAACTCCAATGACCAAGACAAGCCATCTCTGTTAGGACGTAGACAACGTAACAATCTTAATATGAATAAAGCACCTAACTTTATTCCCTCAATTGTGTATCACATTCTTTATACTATCATCTCTAGATTCTTGTCTTTTATATTTTCTTCTCATTACATTCACGATCTACAGACTTAGAATGAAAGTCTCAGACTTCCAGTTTGCTTATCATACATTCAACTAATATGAACGTAAAGAGGACAATACAAAGATATATGAAATAAATAAATCTTTACTAGTAGTCAAAATGTCTCAAAATACATTGTTACATTTATTCCTAAGGGCATAAATGCTAACAATATCCTACTTACACTTAAGAGAGTAAATGTGACATGTTACGCATTCCCATAGCATCAACATGTTTCTCAAAGACCTTGGCCGCCAGGGCCTTCAAGCATAGGTTAACTATATTGTCCTCCGATACGATCTAGCATATTTCCACATGCCCTTCTTCAATGAAGCTCCTTGCCACATGATACTTCATGTCTATGTGCTTACTCTTTTTATGATATCTTAGTTCTTTGGTGTTAGCTATTGCCGCATTATTATCACAATACAGTCTCAAGGGATTATCCACACCAAGAACTACCTTAAGATCCATCAAAAACTTACGAAGCCACACTGCTTCTTTTGAAGCATCACTAGCTAACACATACTCGACTTCCATCATTGAGTCAATGGTGCAAGTTTACTTGACACTCCTCCAAACGATAGCACCACTCCCGGTAAAAAGGCACCCCAAAGACAATTTCCTATAGGTGTCAGATCCTCCTAGGATTATACCAGCATATGATTCCTCGTCCTCCTAAGGTACTTGAATATATGCTTGACCACTACCTTGTGGTTAGGCCCTAGATTCAACTAATATCGACTTACGATCCCGACTGCATGGTAAATGTCGGGTCGTGTGCAAAGCATTTCATACATAAGGCTACAAACAGCCGAAGCATAAGGTACCTTTGCCATGTATTCTCTTTCCTCAGATGTCTTAGGACAATCAATGTTTGAAAGACTAATTCCAGACCTAGATGGTTGCCCACCTTTCTTAGAATTCTATATTGCAAACTTCTCGAGAAGTTTGTCAATCTATGAAGTTTGAGAGAGAGCTATCATTTGTTCTTTCAGTCTCTGAAGATCCGAATACCTAGAACATAATTAGCTTCACTTAAGTTCTTCATGTTAAACTGTTTGGTAAGCCAAACTTTGTCTGATGATAAAGCCCCTATATCATTGCCAATCAGTAGAATGTCATCAACGTATAATAGTAGAAAAACAACTTTCCCATCTTGAATATGCTTTTAAACGCAAGGTTCATCCATATTATGTTGGAATCTATAAGTGTTGACCACTTGGTCAAATCTTTTATTCCAAGAAAAGGAAGCTTGCTTTAATCTATAAATGGACATAAACAACTTGCAAACTCTTCCCTCCTGACCTTAGCCTCAAAGCCCTTTGGTTGTACCATATAGATACTTTCCTCAAGATGGCCGTTCAAGAACACCATCTTGACATCCATTTTCTAGATCTCATACTCGAGAGTAGCAACAATGGATAAGAGAATACGGATGGACTTAAGTATGGCTATAGGCGAAAAGGTTTCCTCGTAATCCATTCCCTCCTTTTACGTGCATCCCTTAGCTACTAGTCTAGCCTTATAGGTTTTGACTTTTTCTTTTGCATTTCTCTTTCTCTTGTAGACCCATTTGCACCCAATAAGCTTAATCTCATCAAGAAGATCTACAAGTTCCCAAACTTAATTAGAATCCATAGATTCCACCTCAGCTTTAATGGCTCTAGTCTAGAGTTTTATGTCAACATCTTCCATAGCTTTTTTATAAGTATAAGGATCCCTGTCGTGTTCCAAAGATTTTGCCAAAAAGGGTTTCCCCATTAGCCATGAATCTCTCAAGCTCACGCCTAATCCTCCCACTACACCGAAGTTCCCTAGATTGTTGTTGGTTTTCTTTTCTACTCTGATTAGTTCGGTTTTCAAAGGAACTTAAAGTCATTCATGTAACTTTCCTCAAGGAATGTTGCATTCATTGAAACCACGACTTTATTTTCCTTAGATTTATAGAGATAACCCTCTTTCGTCCCTCTCGGATAACCAACAAAAATGCACACTTCTGAACGTACTTCTAACTTGTTTGTTTCCTTCTCCAAGACATGTGTCAGACATCCCTATATGCGAATATGGTGCAAGGATGTCTTCCTGTCCATCCATAACTCATAGGGAGTTTTGGGAACTGACTTTGTTGGCACGTTATTCAGAAGATAACATGCAGTTTGTAACACATATTCCTAAAAAGATATTGGCAATGTCAAAAAACACATCATAAACTGTATCATATCCAACAAAGTCCTATTTCTTCTCTTAGCTATACCATGTCTGTTGTGGGGTCCCGTTGCAGTCAAATGGATTAGCTCTCATTCTCTAATAAGTATTCAATGAACTCATAGGAGACGTATTCTCCTCCTTAATTGGATTGAATTGCCTTTATGAGTTTACCCAATTGTTTTTCTACTTCAGCCTAAAACTCCCTAAATTTCTGAAAAGTTTCACTTTTGTAGTGCATCAAGTACACATAACGATATCTTGAGTAACTATCAATAAAAGTGACGTAATACTCATGCCCTCCTAGCGCCTTGACTGTACAAGTTCAAGAACATCTTCAGCCTTATTGCCCTTAGACTCAAATGGTCTTTTGGTCATTTTGCCCTCCAAACTGGGTTAAGGACTCAACCTTTAAAGAACTTAAAGGTCCATCCTTTACCAACCTCTGTATCCTGTTAAGGCTAATGTGACCAAGTCACAAATGCCAAAGATATGTCTCATTAGAGTGAGAAGTTTTAAGCCTTTTAGAGTTATTAACAACTTCAGTGTTTAGCAGTGAGTCCATCTTAGGTTTGATAAAATATAGATTATTTTACATCAATCCATCACAAATAAAAAAAAACTTGTATTTACGAATCACAACTTTATTATTAAAAGAAACTAAATAAGAATCCTTAAATAAACAAGCGACAAAAATAAGATTCCTTTTAAACTGAGGAACATAAAACAGTCTCGCAAAATTAAACTCCTATAATTATCAAAATAAAGATGGACATCTCCCACTGCTTCAACCAACACTAGAGTCTCATCGCCCATCCTCAACATGAAGCTCTCATTAAGAAGACTTCCTGTTTGCTTGAACCTCTGTGAGAAAAACACACATTATGAGTTGCTCGAAATCTATGACCCGTATCACTAGATTCTTCAAGTAGACATGCCTGAACAATCAAAAAGGTCGTGCTTACCACTTTTAAATTTAGAGGCTAGGTAGCTCTGGCAATTCTTCTTCATGTGTCCTACCTTCCACAATGAAAGCACTTAAGCTGACTTGGGTTCTTATTCT
This sequence comes from Morus alba, assembly GCA_012066045.3. Lineage (NCBI taxonomy): Eukaryota > Viridiplantae > Streptophyta > Magnoliopsida > Rosales > Moraceae > Morus > Morus alba. Next base: position 37,119,589 of record CP050224.2, read on the forward strand.
TCTTCTTATTCTTGCCCTTGGATAGCAGAATAGAAGAATTCTCCTTCTTGGCTCCATGCTTTTTCTTTCCATTCCCTAGAATGGGTTTGGAGGAAGATGCCTCAACCAAGTTGGCTTCCATAGTAGGTAACTCCCTTGATCATACGCTCTAACATTTAGAGTTCTTGCATTTGTTGGTTGCCGAATCGAATTCGGCGGCGAAAGCGTGGGGAACAGCGGATCGTGTATAACAAAAATTTTTATAAACTTTTGACATACTCTATAGATTATATCAATTTATGCATGAATAAATTAATCAAATTAATTTATATTATTCAAGGATCAACCGAAAAATACCTGGTAGCCGACTCGGATGATAACTTGAATTTCTTTGACCACGAACAGTCCTTGCTACAAGCTTTGTGTTTAGAATACCAAAGTCTTCCACGTCAATTCCTTGATTCCACGTAGACGTGTGTGTGGGCACACGTGAGACAAAACAAGTTTCTTAAACACTCGAATTTCGACAAACACCAACGCATGCACGAAGTGGAATTTTTGGAGAAAAATATTTTGCTCTCTTTTCCTCGATGAGAAATTCGGCCACCACTCCAATTTGGGCTGAAATTGTGTTTCAAAATTGTATCTACAATTTTCTATCTTTCTCATATTTAAAGAGTAGAAGTCAAACTTCAAAATAGAATCGAATCCTTATCTCCAATTTTGAATTTGGAACAAAAAAATCCCTTCCCCTTATCCACAAGGTGGCCGGCCACACTCTAGGGTTTTATCCCTATGTGTGGCGCCTTCATCAGATAGGGAAGGAAGAGATTTTATCCTTTATCCAGTAGTCCAATTTTAATTCATATTCAAATTCGAATTTAAGTCAAACTTAAATTAATTTGAATTCTAAATTGAACAACTTATCAAATAAGTTTAAATGAATAAATCTAGATATGTTCAGATTCAAATTTAAATAATATCATTATTTAGAATTTCATAATTCTAAAATTCCCATTTTGCCCTTTGTGTCGGGTAGAATTACAAGGACGACGCGGGGACTAATGGACCTATAATTCTGAGCTCCAATAAAATTAATAATTAATTAAACACTTTAATTAATTAATTAATTTTATTAATTCCAATATTGACTCCACTATAAACTTGGAATTGCACTCTCGAAATTATAGACATTAATTACTTCTAAACTGCGAAGTGTCGATTTGATATAGTCATTACATATAGATCAATCCTCCATAAATAATTCATAATTAGAGTCAGGTAGAATCCGTTAACCTCTCTAATTACATCTTTATCCTTAAGTACCATTGATTCTCTAATGGATAATGATTCATAAAACACATTCATGAACCAGAGCGCTCTTACTAATCCAAGTACCGAATCAATACTCAAGAGAATTATTTATCTGCTTCTTTCTCAAGAAGGGATGGATTCCATCTCGTATAATAACATTCCCAGCTAGCTATTTCATTATGTCTCCAAAATACAAGGAATAGGATTCAGGGTCTCAGAATCCGTACCGAGTAAATCAAAAGACATAAATCCATAAATAGGAGTTTGTTAAGAACTCAGGATTAAGATCATCCTATATATGACCATCGGTAGACTCAATTGGAATTTCTATGCTTAACAAAAATTATTAGAAATTCATATTGTGTCTGCGTCCATGTTCCACATAATCTCATTATGTGAAATATACTCATTCAATATCTCGCCATATTAACAGTGCGGATAACACCGTTCCATTCTAAATGGGAATGACATGTATTTATAATGTTTTAATTAAATTCATTATGAATAATTACTTTTTATCCTTAAACATTATCCTCTCGTATACAACACTTATATACCATGTTTAAGGTTACATAAATAATCAAGGAATTTTATTTGATATTCATAAAATATTCATAAATATATGCAGATAAAATGATGAATAAACTCTTTTATTAAATAAATAATAAATATCCTTTTACATCTCATGCTTCTAGGACACTATTCCCAACAGCATTAACTCTGTCAGGGTTATATTCTGTCTAGCGCTTAAATTGAACGTTGCCTTGAATAAAATATACTCCTTCAACAAAGTCTCAAAGATCATAGTCATCTGAGACAAAGCATCGATGTCGGCCCTATGAGCATCAACCAAATAGCCCATCACCTTCAGCATGTGTTCCTTAATGGAAGATCCAGCTTTTTGTCTGCAATTAATGAGGTTATGAAGGGCTTCTTAACATTATTCAGCAGCTTGGCCACGTAACATGTCCTTAAATTATTAATGATACAGAGAACAATTTGGTAATCATTATGTTGTCCCTAAAGCATAGCGGACATGATCTGTTGGTTGCCGAATCGAATTCGGCAGCGGAAACGCAGCGGAATAGCGAATCGTGTATAACAAAAATTTTCATAAAACTTTTGAGATACTCTATAGATTATATTAATTTATGGACCAATAAATTAATCTCATTAATTTATAAGATTCAAGGACCAACCGAAAAAATACCTTGTAGCCGACTCGGATGATATCTTGATTTTGTTTGACCACGAACAGTCCTAGCTCCAAGCTTTGTGTTTAGAACACCAATGTCTTCCACGTCAATTCCTTGATTTCACGTAGACGTGTGTGTGGGCACACGTGAGACAAAACGGTTTCTTAAACACTCAAATTTCCACAAACACCAACACATGCACGATGTGGAATTTTTGGAGAAAAATATTTTTCACTCTTTTCCTATATGAGAATTTCGGCCACCACCTTTATTAGGGCTGAAAATATGTCAAAAATTGTTGTTACAATTTTCTATCTATCTCATATTTAAAGAGTAGAAGTCAAACTTTAAAATAGGATCAAATCCTTATCTCCAATTTTGAATTTGGAACCAAAAATCCCTTCGCCTTATCCTTTAGGTGGCCGGCCACACTCTAGGGTTTTATCCCTGTGTGTGGCACCTAAATAAGATAGGGAAGGAAGATATTTTATCTATTATCCAGTAGTCCAATTTTAATTCAGATTCAAATCCGAATTTAAGTCAAACTTAAATTAATTTGAATTCTAAATTGAACAACTTATCAAATAAGTTTAAATGGATAAATCTAGATATGTTCAAATTCAAATTTAAATAATCTCATTATTTAATTAATAATTAATTCTCAATTAATTATTCTTCGAGTAATTACTTTTAGAATTCCGTAATTCTAAAATTCCCATTTTGCCCTTTGTGTCTGGTAGAATTACAAGGACGATGCGGGGACTAATGGACCTATAATTCTAAGCTCCAATAAAATTAATAATTAATTAAACACTTTAATTAATTAATTAATTCTATTAATTCCAATAGTTACTCCACTATAAACTTGGAATTGCACTCTCGGAATTATAGACATTAATTACTTCTAAACTGTGAAGTGTCCATTTGATACAGTCATTGCATATAGATAGATCCTCCATAAATAATTCATAATTAGAGTCAGGTAGAATCCGTTAACCTCTCTAATTACATCTTTATCCTTGAGTACCATTGATTCTCTAATGGATAGTGATTCATAAAACACATTCATGAACCGGGCGCTCTCTTACTAATCCAAGTACCGAATCAACACTCAAGAGAATTATTTATCTCGCTTCTCTCTAAAGAAGGAATGGATTCCATCTCGTATAATAACATTCCCAGCTACCTATTTCATTATGTCTCCAAAATACAAGGAATAGGATTCAGGGGTCTCGAGAATCCGTGCATCGAGTAAATCAAAAGACATAAATCCATAAATAGGAGTTTGTTAAGAACTCAGGATTAAGATCATTCTATATATGACCATCGATAGACTCAATTGGAATTTCTATGCTTAACGGAAATTATTAGAAATTCATATTGTGTCTGCGTCCAAGTTCCACATAATCTCATTATGCGAAATACACTCATTCAATATCTCGCCATATTAACAGTGCGGACAACACCGTTCCATTCTAAATGGGAATGACATGTATTAATAATGTTTTAATTAAAGATTCCGAACTTTAATTAAATTCTTTATGAACAATTACTTTTGATTAATATCTTTAAACATTATCCTCTCGTATATAACACTTATATACCATGTTTAAGGTTACATAAATAATCAAGGAATTTTATTTGATATTCATAAAATATTCATAAATATATGCACATAAAATGATGAATAAACTATTTTATTAAATAAATAATAAATATCCTTTTACATCTCATGCTTTCAGGACACTATTCCCAACATGATCATCATCATATAACAGCAAGCCATATCGTCGGAGTCCTTCTAGCCTTAGTACGCCAGAAAAACCTCATTAGGAGTATCAACAGGTGGCTCCGGAGGACAAGGTGTAGTCAGTATAAATTTTACTGTCTTAAAGGGTAGGACGATCTTAAGGTTTCTTTCTCCAATCAGTAAAATTCTCACCATTTAAAATGTGTTGATTGAGTATTGAAGATAACATGCTAGCAGACATTTTAACCCACAATGAACATTCATATATCTAGTATATGCAAACTTACATAAACATTCAATAATCAAACATATATATACATGTTATAATGCAACCAATATGTTTGTACGCCAAAACCTTGAAAATATCACAAACTTACAATGATAATTCCCAACTCAAAATTTTGTAAGCCGGATCTCATCCGATCAATATATATCATCCGGATCTTTTTATGTCCAGTATATATTAATAATCACTTTTTTTGGCTATTAATTTAATTAACAAAGCTCCTAGGGGAGGTTAATAATTAAATTAATCTTGAGTGTACAACCATAAAATATGCCCCAATAAATTATCTCGGAGATCCACACTGGTACATAATGAATCCCTTCCTAGGGGTCGGCATCACCATGTGTTACCCATGGACTAACGATGGAGGCCATAGGTCTTTTCTTCTAAAACCCTCGCCAACTTAATGTTTTAAAAAACAAGGTTTTATGTTAAAAACATCCATGATCAATTTTAATGAGCAACACTCATAAATAAAGTGCCCAAATTTATTCCCTCAATTACGGATCACATTTTTTAGACTATCATCTTTAGATTCTCATCTTTTGCATGTTCTTCTCATTACATGCAGGATCTGAAGACTTAGAACGACAGTAAATAAATCTTTATTAGTAGTCAAAATGTCTCAAAATATATTGTTAAGGGCATAAACGCTAACAATTTTACCTTTAATTTGAGACTTGTTCTCCCTTAACAGAACCCTAGACCCCTCTTGGTAGTGGTTCTAGAAAGAAAAACATAACTTTAATGTCTTGAGGAAAACTCAAAGAATAACTCAAAAATCAAGTTTTAGAGCTCTGATTTCATCACCTAAACCTTGGATCACCTTGTGGTAGATTGGAGGGCTAGATTATAGTGTTTGAAGGGGGGGAAATCTAAGACAAAAGGGGGAGGGGCTGCTGCCAAATTTGGAGAGGTAAATGGAGAGAAAATGTGAAATTTCAAGGTAAGAAACTGTCTCTTTTCAAATCCTACCCATGGGTATTTATAGACTAAGCTTGGAGGGACTAAAATGCAAGAAAAATATTTACCCAAAGATCCCCCATTATGGCCGGGCACCCTTAAGGATTAATTTTAAAAATTTCTCCTGAAGTATGACCATTTTAACACTTTACCCCTTGAATTTTAAAAAGTAACATTTGTTCGCCCTAAACTTTGTTCCGTTAACAAGTGTTCCCCTTCTGTTAGAATAAGTGATGGAAATTGTCACGTGTCACTTATTTGACCTATTTGCTTGCACCACCAAATAAGTGACACATGGCAGAAATTTGTGTATCTGGTGAGAGACAGATCTTCTCCGGAATATACTAACATATAGTTTCTCGTTTTCCTAAGATATTTGAGAATACTTTTCACTACAATCCAATGATCTAATCTTGGGTTGGACTGATAACGACTGACTACTCCCACGGCATAGTAGATATCTGACCTTGTACACATCATGGCATACATAAGGCTTCCCATGGCCGATGCATAGGGATACCGTCTCATATCTTCTTCCCACTATGTAGTCTTTGAACATTGCTCCTTAGAAAGATGAATACCATGCCCAGAAGGCAAATTCCCTTTCTTGGAGTTATGCATCAAGAACCTAGAAAACACTTTGTCTATATATGATGCCTGTGATAACGCCAACAACTTTTTCTTATGATCTTAAATAATCTTAGTCCCAAGAACATAGCTTGCTTCTCCCAAATCTTTCATTTGGAATTGGTTGGCTAACCACTTCCTTATATTTGTCATCAATCCCACATCATTCCCAATGAGTAGGATGTCAACGATGTAAAGAACTAAGAAGACCACTTTCTCTTCTTTCTTGTACTTGTAAACACATGGTTCATCAATGTTTTGATCAAATCCATAAACTTTTATAGCCTCATCAAAATTGATGATCCATGATCTAGAAGCCTACTTCAATCCATAAATAGATCTCTGCCGCTTGTAAACTTTCTGCTCTTGGCCATCCTCTATGTAACCCTCTGGCTGATCCATATAGATAGTTTTCTCAAGATGGCCATTCAAAAAAGTTGTCTTGACATCCATCTACCATATCTCATAGTCAAAATATGTTGCAGTAGCCAGGAATATCAGGATGGACTTAAGCATAGCTACTGGGGACAAAGTTTCCTCATATTTAACTACCTCCTTTTGGGTATAATCCATAGCCACTAGCCTTACTTTATAAGTCTCTACTTTTCCATCTGCTCCTCACTTTCTCTTGAAGATCCACCTGCATCCAATAGGCATTACCCCTTCGGGTAGATCTATAAGTTGCTAGACTGAGCTAGAGTACATGGACTCCATCTCAAGTTTCATAGCTACTTGTCATTCTTCCTTCTTAGAATCATCCATCGCAGCCTTAAAGGTCGATGGATCCACCTAACCGTCATCAGTAGTAACAATCTGGGATTCCCTGGTATACCGGTCGGGTAACCTTCTTACCCTCCCACTATGATGATGTGCCACAGGAGTCTGATTAAGAACTGTGGACTTTTTTTTTGGTGGTCTGACAACTCTTACTAGCTGTGATATGATCCCATCATAAAATAACTCTTCCAGAACTACTTTGCTTTTGGACTTAAAATCTATCATATAGTCATGCTCCAGAAACGTGGCATTTGTCGATACAAACACTTTTTAATCTACCTGACTATAAAATAGTCCTCCTCTTGTCCTTTGTGGGTATCCCACAAAAATGTATACACCTAACCGTGTGCTGGACACCCTCATATGCGAATGTGTCCCAAACTAGGTTTTTGACCATTCCACAACTCTAGGGGTGTCCTACGTACAGACTTAGATGGTACCAAGTTCAATATATATGCGATAGTTCTTAGGGTAAAACTCCAGAATGAAGTAAACAGTGAAGGATAACTCAACATTGGTCTTATCGTGTCGAGAAAAGTCTGATTTCTCGTTTCGGCTACACCATTCTGCTGTGGTGTATGAAGTGCAGTCAATTGGGATCAACACCTTCTTCAATCAAGAAATCTCAGAATACTTGGTCCAAGTATTCATCCCCTCAACTTTTAGTTCGCATAAAGGGCTATCATTTACCAATCTTACAATCTTGTTTAGGTTAATATGACTAAGCCTAAGATGCTACAGATAAAATTTTTCATGAGAAATCTTTTACTTTTTATTCTTAGGTCGGTAACTTTGAACATTTCTTAAGCAGTGAGTTAGGTATTGGCTTTATACAATATAAACCATCATCCAAATGTCCAAAACAAATATTTAAACCATTTCGAGAAATATGAACAAATTCATCATCAAAATGAACTTTAAATAATTGTTCGAATAACTTAGCTACAAAATCAAATTTCTACAAATGTCTGGAATAAAATAAACATTGTTCAAAACTAAAAATTTATTTTCCCTAAAACTAAGTCTAACTTTTCCCATTGCTTTTGCCAAAACTCTTGTGCCATTGTAAACTTTCATTGTGTAGTTCCCATCGGCTAGCTTAATGTAAGAACTAAGGCTCTGCAAAGAAAAGCAAACATGATTAGTTGCTCCCAAATTAATTATCTATGCTGAGGTATCACCCTCTACTAAACATGTTTCAAGAACTAGTAAATCTGATTTACTTTGTCCCTTTTTCTTCTTTAGCTCCTTTAAATACTTCTTGCAGTTTCTCTTCCAATCCCCTTCACCATTACAGTGGAAACACTTTCCCTTAGGCTTATGGTCAGAGTTCTTCCTTTTAGCCTTCTTATTCTTCCTTTTCTTCCCTTTTTCTTGGTTCGGTTCTTCCTTTCATTTTTAGCAGATCCCCCTACAACAACAACATTTGCTTCTCTTCCCTTACTTTTGTTGATGGATTCAAAGTTTTGCAGGTCATTCAAGAGTTCAGTAAGGTTGGACCTTCTCTTGTTCATAACATAGTTGTTTTTGAACTCTTGAAATCAGGGGATAGACTTTCCAAGATGATGCCAAGTTCGGGGATTCATCGATCCTGGCACCATTGAGTTCTGCCTCATGGAGGTGATCAATTAGGTTCAAAACATGTGTCTTGACCAAAATACTTTTGTTCATCTTGTCGTTCATGAAAGCCCTAACATCATCTAAACGAGCCTTTTCTAAAGGAGCACCAAACATGGATTCTAGAGACTCCGCTATCTCATAAGTGGTCTCCATCTCCTCATGCTTCTTGCGAAGCACATCACTCATGTTGGCCAACATATAACATATATGGTTTTAGATGCGTTAGTCGCGGGTTCTAGTGGACATTCCTCTACTTGGACAAATTAATAGTCATCGCAGACTAATAGTATGTTCATGTTACTTTTCCACTTAGCGTAGTTATCACCGTCCAGTTTTTTAGTCGCAAGTAGTGTGCTTATAGGATTCGACATATTCCTGGAAATAAATAGAATATTCATCTAATCAATTTATATGCATGAATATCAAGGAATGTGAATTTTTGGCACAATTAAATATGATGCATGTTGCACATGAAAAATACATAAATCATGTCTTAATTTTAGGTGCCAACGATAATGCAATTTACCACGAATATAGTGACGCCGTATGTTAGGTCAAAATATTCCCAAATTGAACAATTATTCCCAAATTGATTTACATAACATTATTTTGTAAATCAATTTCGCAACTTAAATCAATTTAATCATATTAAATTGATTTTAGCCCATGGTTCTTATTTTATTTTATCCTTTTAAAACGCTTTTAAATAAATAATAATAAATGCACGTGTAAGAATGGCATATTATAAAATTTATGACTAGGCACACTATATCTATATGGCATGTTATACGCATGGACATATATTATACAATCATCCAATAAATATAAGTATAAAATATGATATCGGCTATTGAGATGGATTTGACTGAGTCCCATGGAAAAATAAATTACAACCAAATTGAATAAATAAATAAATACAATAATTGTTTTCTTCCGTTTTATCAACGGGTCTTCGATTCTTGAATTTTTCATTCTTCGGCTTCGTTCTTCTTCTTCGGGTCAGACCTTCTTCAGGGTTTAAAACACTTCAAGGTCCTTCGGCACGCAAAATGAGGGTTTTAAAAACCCTCGGGCTCGTTCAGAGTCTGTTGGCTGCTCTGGGTATGTGATGGTCGAGTCTGGGCACATTAATTTATTTAATAAGAACTCGAATGAGAATTATACCTAGCAGCAAATTAGGATGATATCTTGAGTTCATTGACCTTGAACGTTCCTTACTCCAAAGCTAGTGTAGAAAACCAATGTCTTCCTCGTCAATTCCTAGAATCCACGAAGATGTGTGTTTGGGCACACCTGAGACAAAATAGGATTAGCAATAAAATGCTCAAATTTTCAGTGAACACCAACGCATGCACGACGTAGAATTTTTGGAAAAATTTTTTTCCTTCCACTCTTTAGAGAATTTGCCACTATGGAAAATAATAACAAAAATTGTATTTCACAATTTTACATAATTCTCTTATTTATAGAGTAGAAGTTAAACTCCTAGAAAGAATCCAATCTTTATCTCTAAGATAAAGTTTGTTAATTATCTCCTATTTGTATTTGGAACAAAATTTTCTCTTCGCTTTATCCATTGTTGGCCAGCCAAGATTAGGGATCCATATCCCTATGGTAGGCGCCAAATACATATAGGGAAGGAAGAGAAAATCATTCTTTATCCTGTAGTCTAATTTTAACTCAAATTTAAATTCCAATTTAAGTCAAACTTAAATTAATTTAAATTCTAAATTGAGCAACTTATCAAACAAGGTTAAATGAATAAATCTAGGTGTGTTCACATTGTGTCTTGCATTCACACTATGTGAACACCTTCACATAAATGATCCAAAAATTCAAATTCAAATTAAAATAATAACATTATTTAATTTATAATAATTCTCAATTAATTATTCTTGAGTGTTTTATTTTTAGAATTCCGTAATTCTAAAATTCCCTTTGTGTCTTGTAGAATTACTAGGACGACGTGGGGACTAATGAACCAATAATTTTGTAATTCTAAAATGACTGTAATTCTAAAATACCCATTATTCTTATATCTTCATCCTTGTGTACCATTGATTCTCTAATGGACAGTGATTCATAAAACACATTCATGAACCAGAGCATTGTCACGCCCCCCAAACGGGGTGGGTGACGTGGAACTCAATTTGGGATTAATAAAGCAGATTCCCAACCGGGTCCCACACTTAGCTGCATTAAAATATAAATAAATTACATAATCCAGGAGCCTCTGACACACAGGGCTCCACCCCACAGGACATACAGTATCATACATACATGCTCATGTAAATAATCATTACAACAGACATCAACCACAGTCTAGTAAATCCAAATATTAAATGAGTTTACAGAATTTCTCAATTCCTTACACTTTATATCAGAGGATGAACACAATCCTCACTTGATCGATCCGTAGCACGACTCAGATACGGTGCACCGCTCCTCGAGTCTCCTGGGAGGGGTTTAACATTTAAAACATAAAACATGAGCGAAAGGCCTAGTAGGATATAATTTAAAATACTTAAAATAAATGAGTGCGTAAATGGATAAAAAAATAAAATAAGACATTCAGTCCCGACAGATCAGCCGGAACCTCACATCCTTTTTCTCAAAGGAAATATAATTGAAAAGAACCATATTACAGGCTTCAGCAAGTAATTAGTACAAATTACTCACCTCACCAAGTGCCTCGCCTACCCGGACCGGTTTCGGGTTCTGCCCCCGAGAATGCACTCTCTGCATCCTATCTAGGCTTACAGCAATAGACTCTATTACCAGTTCACAAGATCTCTTATCTTAAGAAATCATCCATTTAACAATATGAAATCGTTCATATGACCCCACGAACTACTCAAGCCGCGGGTCCCATGACTGGGCAAGTCATGAGGTTCCATGACTAGACAAGCTATGGATTCCATGAACAGGACAAGCCAAGGATTTTCATAAACTAACAAGCCATGATTTTTAAAACATTTTTCTTTCACAAACCAATCCCTTTCTTTAAAACATTTTCAAGGCCAAAATCTTCTTTGAAAACAGGCTCACAAGGAAAAGGGATAGATATCCTACCTCGAATTATCAACCTTGGGACTAGCGTTGCCCTATTCCGGCTTCCGCTTCCTCAAGTCCCTTCAGACTGAATCCTCAGCTATCACTGATACAAAACAACACTTTAGGATCAATTCTCAGTCCTAAAGTAATCCAATCTCAAACATATACCAAGATTTCCTATTAGTGTGCCCTAATCCCATTTCAAATTTCAATAATCAATTCCAAGGGTTTTCAATCTCAAACAATGATTAAAGATGCTAATCCTTTATCCCAAGTGCCCAAATGAAACTAATTTGGGTCTTCCCCGGAAACAGGAGTCAAAACAGCAAATTCAGGTCAAACGGGGTCAAACCCCGTGTACACCGGTCGACCGGTGACAGAGAAGTGCATCACTACCGGTCGGCCGGTGGTGTGCATCCGTCCACGGACGGTTGGCGATAACCATAACATGATCCGTCGACCGATGCGGTCGACCGTGGAGAACTACCGATTCGCGAAAACTTCGAAAAATCGGTTCAAAACACGCAAATCCAGTCCCAATTCATAAAATAGCAAGGACAACCACTAGATCCGGGTTCTAGGTACTAAAACAAGTCCAAAGAACCCAAGATTTTCAATTTCTACCCTAGTTTTACTCAAAATCCATCAAAATCCGTTTTGAACCAAAAAGTAAGTTTTGAATCAAAAAACTTTAAATTCATCGAGGTTCTTTTCATTGGTTGCCGAATCGAATTCGGCGGCGAAACTTAAAATGGAATAGCGGATCGTGTATAACAAAAATTTTCATAAAACTTTTGAGATACTCTATAGATTATGTTAATTTATGCACCAATAAATTAATCTCATTAATTTATAAGATTCAATGATCAACCGAAAAAAATACCTTGTAGCCGACTCGGATGATATCATGATTTTCTTTGACCACGAACAGTCCTAGCTCCAAGCTTTGTGTTTAGAACACCAAAGTCTTCCACGTCAATTCCTTGATTCCACGTAGACGTGTGTGTGGGCACACGTGAGACAAAACGGTTTCTTAAACACTCAAATTTCCACAAACACCAACACATGCACGATGTGGAATTTTTGGAGAAAAATATTTTTCACTCTTTTCCTATATGAGAATTTCGGCCACCACCTTTATTAGGGCTGAAAATATGTCAAAAATTGTTGTTACAATTTTCTATCTATCTCATATTTAAAGAGTAGAAGTCAAACTTTAAAATAGGATCAAATCCTTATCTCCAATTTTGAATTTGGAACCAAAAATCCCTTCGCCTTATCCTTTAGGTGGCCGGCCACACTCTAGGGTTTTATCCCTGTGTGTGGCACCTAAATAAGATAGGGAAGGAAGATATTTTATCTATTATCCAGTAGTCCAATTTTAATTCAGATTCAAATCCGAATTTAAGTCAAACTTAAATTAATTTGAATTCTAAATTGAACAACTTATCAAATAAGTTTAAATGGATAAATCTAGATATGTTCAAATTCAAATTTAAATAATCTCATTATTTAATTAATAATTAATTCTCAATTAATTATTCTTGAGTAATTACTTTTAGAATTCCGTAATTCTAAAATTCCCATTTTGCCCTTTGTGTCCGGTAGAATTACAAGGACGACGGGACTAATGGACCTATAATTACGAGCTCCAATAAAATTAATAATTAATTAAACACTTTAATTAATTAATTAATTCTATTAATTCCAATAGTTACTCCACTATAAACTTGGAATTGCACTCTCGGAATTATAGACATTAATTACTTCTAAACCGTGAAGTGTCCATTTGATATAGTCATTGCATATAGATCGATCCTCCATAAATAATTCATAATTAGAGTCGGGGTAGAATCCGTTAACCTCTCTAATTACATCTTTATCCTTGAGTACCATTGATTCTCTAATGGATAGTGATTCATAAAACACATTCATGAACCAGAGCGCTCTTACTAATCCAAGTACCGAATCAACACTCAAGAGAATTATTTATCCGCTTCTTTCTCAAGAAGGAATGGATTCCATTTCGTATAATAACATTCCCACTAGCTATTTCATTATGTCTCCAAAATACAAGGAATATGATTCAGGGTTTTAATCCGTGCCGAGTAAATCAAAAGAAATAAATCCATAAATAGGAGTTTGTTAAGAACTCAGGATTAAGATCATTCTATATATGACCATCGGTAGACTCAATTAGAATTTCTATGCTTAACGGAAATTATTAGAAATTCATATTGTGTCTGCGTCCATGTTCCACATAATCTCATTATGCGAAATACACTCATTCAATATCTCGCCATATTAACAGTGCGGATAACACCGTTCCATTCTAAATGGGAATGACATGTATTTATAATGTTTTAATTAAAGATTCCGAACTTTAATTAAATTCATTATGAACAACTACTTTTGATTATTATCCTTAAACATTATCCTCTCGTATATAACACTTATATACCATGTTTAAGGTTACATAAATAATCATGAAATTTTATTTGATATTCATAAAATATTCATAAATATATGCACATAAAATGATGAATAAACTATTTTATTAAATAAATAATAAATGTCCTTTTACATCTCATACTTTCAGGACACTATTCCCAACACTTTCAGTAATCTTACCTTGAATCTTTCTCTTGATGTTGAAAACTCTTTGAAATCACTCTTGGTTCGAATCCGGTCTTGAGTTGAGACAAAACGAGAGAGAGAGAGAGAGAGAGAGAGAGAGAGAGAGAGAGAGAGAGAGAGAGAGAGAGAACTGGAGTGAGAGTGAGAGAGAGAGTGTATGCACGGGATGGCAGGAAGGAAAAAGAAGGAAAAAGGAAAAGAAAAAGAAAAGAAGGAAAAAGGAAAGGAAAAATGGACATGTGTCACAATATTTAAAAAAATGATAGTCCAGAAATGCGCTCATACACACTTCTAGATTAAAATAAATTACTGTAAATAATTTAAATACCTTGGAATTACTTAAACTCAATTAATTAAATCAGATTAGGCACACTAATAATCTCAATTACCTTAATTAATCTCAATTAATTCTTTAGGGTGTTACAAGCACTCTAACTAATCCAAGTACCGAATTAACCTCAAGAGAATTATTTATCTGCTTCTTTCTCAAAAATGAATGGATTCTATCTCGTATAATAACATTCCCGGCTACCTACTTCATTATGTCTCCAAAATACAAGGAATAAGATTCAGAGTCTCAGAATCTGTATCGAGTAAATCAAAGGACACAAATCCATAAATAGGAGTCTGCTAAGAGCTCGAAATTAAGATAATTCTATATATGACCGTCGGTATACTCAATTAGAATTCAGAAATTATCAAAAATTCATATTTTGTCTGTGTCCATATTCCACATAATGTCATTATGCGTAAGACATTCATTCAATATCTCGCCATATTAACAGTGCGGACATTCCATTCTAAATGGGAATGACATGTATTAGTAAAGTTTTAATTAAAGATTCTGAACTTTAATTAAATTCACTGTGAACATTATTTTTTATTATTATCCTTAAACATTATCCTCTCGCATATACAACTTATATATAATGTTTAAGGTCACATAAATAATCATGAAATTTTCAAGTGATATTCAAAAAATATTCGCAAATATACACACATAAAATTATGAATAAACTCTTTGATTAAATAAATAATAAATATCTTATTATATTGCATGCTTCTCAGACACTATTCTCAACAAAAAAGAGCACAACGGTAAAAACGGTGCTCAAAACGGAGTTGAGATCACAAAATAGGGAAGAATTTGGCCCAAAAATGGGTCCCACGCATGCCATTGTGCACTGACACGCATCATATGTGCTGACCGATGCACTGGTGCTCACCTCTTGCGCCAGCACTTTTTTTTTATTCCCCTAAAACGACATGTCGTTTTGGGCTTACTGAAAAGGACATGTCGCTTCTCTAACACGATAGCCGCACTTTGCGTCCTTCAAACGACATGTCATTTCAAGCATCCTTGAGCTCTGAAAATTTGCAAAAATGGATCCGATTGGATCCGTGACCCGACCCGCCTTGTCCATTTTGACATTTTTTGAAGGGTTTTGCTCCAAATTTCATTCTCTTTGATTTTCAAACATCAATTTCACTCAAAAACCCATAAAAACTAAAACCCCATGGAGGAGCTTGAATGTGTAGTAAACCAAAAAAAAAAAAAAAGATAAGATAAAACTATAGCCTCAAATCCAATAAGATAGGCTCTCATACAAATTATTAGAAATAAATATGGGTTCTCAATACTCGTAAATAATATCAAAACATTGAACCCAAAAATACACTATCAAATGGTTTTTGAAGCATATAGAAAAGTCATGGTTCTAGGATTACCTCCTCCACTCGTTAATGGAATAACTTCGTTTTGGTGACCGGATTTCGTTCAAGGAGGCTAAGAAAATCAAGAGAGCTCGGAGGGGTTTTGAGCTCTTCTCTCCTCTGACTCTCTCTACTCCCACGGGCACACACCCATACACACAGCAGGGGGGGCTCATAAATTGCCCCTCTGGTTTTTTGTTTCGCCACATTAAGTAATGGGCCTTGTTGGGCCTTAACCAAAAAAGTGGGAAGAGAGGAAATTTAGCCTAATGAGCTGACTAAATACTGAGAGAAAGTGAGTTTAAGGGTCCAAACACAGTAAAAATTAAATTGTCCACTCCATTATAAATCGATATTATACATATATGCATTTATTAATTAACATTAACACAGTTATTTATAAGATGTTTTAATTAATTACAGAATGAATTATTATGATTATGAAAGTCTACATACAAATATTTCAACAATCCGTGTTGAAGATTAAACGTAGGGTAGTTCTTTCCGAGGAAAACTTAAGTATATTGTGTCTCGTACATTTTGAGGATTGTCAAACTTTTTCGAATAATTTTTGGATTTTTTGAATTGTAAATTGGGATTCCATGCAACAATGATAAATAAGATTGGTGGTTTATGTTATCTTTAAGATAGTTGCTTCCTGAGAATATTGTAAGCACGTGCGGTCATGTATGGGTCTAGTCTAGCAGATTATTAGTTATAGTCTGGCAGATTATAGATTATAGTATGATAGATAGACTATAGTTGGCTTTGACATAATCTGTTGGATAATGGGCCAGTTTGGTAGTGCTGTAAATTTTAATAAAATTATTTTTAGTTGTGTTAAAGGAAAAAATAATTATTATAAAAACCAATTGAGTTTTTAGCAAGCTATAATTATACAAGTGTTGTTGGTATCAAAAGTAGTGTAATAGCGTTTGATAAATTGTGAGATTAAATTACTGTAGATAATTAAAATGACCAAAATAAACATGGTATGAAATTTAAATATGTATAATTTTATTTGTTAATTTAAATATGTGGATAGTTTTGCTGTGTATAATTTTCTTTTCATTCCGAATTCCTAAACATACTAAAATCATAACAATTTTTTTCTTTTTTTCTTTTTTTGTCCATAACAAATTATGGACACGTCTCCCTGTAGAACGAACTTGAAACCAACGCCGTTCATAGTACTCATTTGGCGGTCTGTCATTTTCCTCTGTAGCCCTTTAGAAATCAGTCCCATTAATTTCTAACTACTCTTTTTTTTTCACCTTTCGTATTTTCTAGCTCTGCCTTAAGAACCTAACTTAGCTTTCTATCAGAAACCACAATTCACTCAAGTCTCTGTTAGAGAGATTGTAATATATCTTGATCAAGATTACAAATTATTTGAGTGTTAAAATATGAAAAACACGAGTTAAAGGGACTTCAAAAGACACTGCAGTGGATTTATAAACACTGCAGCGGACAAACTGCACAAAATTGTGCAGTTTGGTTCAACCAATATTTCGACTGTAGCTAAAATATTTCGGCTAGTACCGAAATATTTCCGCTACAGCCGAAATGTTTGCAAGCCTTGAGTCCATTTGTGCGTTGTAGTGGCAAAACACCCGCTGCAGTGAAAATTCTGCAGAAAATAATATTTTCATGAGTTTATGTGGTCTAAAACATTTTGAACCATTACATCCATTAGTAATATGTTTTCATATACAACTGAACACCAATTAGCAATAGATATAACTATTGTAATAGGTGTATTCATCCATGAAAAGATACCTTTACATTAAAAAATGTACCTTTATGTGAATGGTTGTAATATTTAAAAATGATGCATTCATTCATGAAATGACACCTCTATCTTTATTAATTTTTCAGAAAATTTACAGACTTAAAAAATAAATGTTTTGAAATTCAATATTATTGCTAGATATTGTGTTCAAGGGTTTGTTGTATCTTGGGGGTAATTTGCCATTAAAACTCATTAGCAAATTTTGAGAAGTGAGGGCAAATAAAATCTTAAAGGAAAGTATTCTTATACGGCTCAAACCCTCTCTTGTTTTATGCATTCTTTTCACCCTCTACACTCAAATTCTCTAACAATCTTTAAGGTTTTAACTTGCTGCGATGGAGGTTGAAAAGAACATGGCATCTTTCCTCAATCCAAATGGACAACTTCATCGATTCGATCACTCAATTTCACCCGCTGGAAGGAAAGTTGTTCTTCCTTCTCATCGTGCTCAACATCACCTACGTGTTTGATCCAAAATTGGAGCCACTTTCGGAACCAAAGGAGTATGATTCTGATGAATTGTAGGCTGTAAGGAAGAAGTGTGAAGATGATGAAGTCATGTGTTGGCGTCATATTCTCAACACTCTCTCCGATAGGCTCTACGATCTCTACAACTCCATGGAGTCTCCGGTGGAGATTTGAAACGCTATTGAATACAAATACAAAATTGAGAAGGAAGGTACGGACAAATTTCTCATCTTGAAATATCTTGAATTTGTCATGGTTGATACCAAGTCTGTTATAGATCAAATACATGAATTGCAAGTCATTGTTACTAAGCTTCATGAATTGAAAGTTGAAATTTTTGATTCATTCCAAGTGGGAGCAATTATTGCTAAATTACCTCAAAGTTGGAATGGTTATAGAAAGAAACTCTTTCATAGGATAGATGACATAACTTTGGATGAATTACAAAAAACACTTGAGGATCAAAGAAGAGACTAAGTATCGTGATCCCAAGGGCAAGATTATAGATTCCTTTAAGGTTAATGTTGCCAAAGCTAATAAGATTTTCAAGAACTTCAAAGTCAATAATGACAAGATGTTCAAAAAGGCCGGTAATGGCCAAAAGAAATTTTTTAGAAATTATTTCTTTTGTGGAAGGAGAGACCATCACCAAAATGACTGCAGAAACAAGAAGAAAAAGGAACAAGTTAACACCAAAAAGGCAAATATTGTTGAAGAAAAATCTGAAGACATATACGCTATGGTCTCAAAGATGCAAATTGGCATGATTACCAAAACTAACATGGCTGCAACTAAATCCTCCGAATGGTGGCTTGATTCCGGTGCCACAATCCACGTTTATAGTGACAAGAAATTGTTCTCATCATACAAAGTTGAAAAGGAAGGACAAATGGTTCTCATGGGAAAAATGATGCAAAATGATGGCTGCGGGAGAGGTGTGGTGAAGATCAACTTTACTTCCAAAAAGAAGCTTACTTTGAACAATGTTCTTCATGTTCCTGATATTAGGAAAAATGTTGTATCTACTAGTCTAATGTGTAAGAATGGGCTTAAGATTGTACTTGAGGGTAATAATTGTATTGTATCTAAGAATTGGGTCTTTGTGGGAAAGGGATATTCTTGTGATGGCATGTACAAACTTAGCATTAATAATAAAGATGATATGAATTCTCTTTATATTGTTGACTCTTTTGATGTTTGGCATGCACATTTAGCACACTTAAATATTAGATCTTTGAAATATATGTCTAAACATGATTTGATTAATTGCAAAGATGTTAAAAATGATAAGTGTCAAATTTGCATACAAACAAAGATGACTAAGAAACCCTTTCCTAGAGCCGAACAAAATACTCAAATATTGGATATGATTCATACTGATATTTATGAGTATAATGGTATTTTGACAAGAGGAGGAAAGAGATTCTAGATACACTTATGTGTACTTACTTAGAACAAAAGATGAAGCATTTGATAAATTTAAAATTTATAAGGATGAAGTAGAGAACTAAAAACATAAGAAGATCAAAATGGTTCCAAGTGATAAAGGTGGTGAATATTTTTAGATGAATTTGATGCTTTCTGTGAAGAGCATGATATTATTCACCAAAGGTCAGCCCCTTTCGCTCCTCAACAAAATGGATTGGCTAGAAGAAAGAATAGAATTTTCACCGATATGATTAACTCTATGCTTTTTAATGTTAAATTGCCTAATAATTTGGGGGTTTGGGAGGGAGGAGCTTTACTTACTGCATGTCATATTCATAATAGAATTACATCCATGAAAACACATGTACCTCCATATGAAGTATGGAAAGGAAGAAAACCAAACTTGATGTATCTAAGGGTGTGAGGTTGTCTAGCCTTTTCTAGAGTGATTGACCCTAAATCATCAAAGTTAGGTGCTAGAGGAAGTAAAAGTGCATTTGTAGGATATGCTAAAAATTCCAAGGCATATAGATTATTAGATCTAGATTCTAATGTGATTGTGGAATCAAGAGATGTTAAATTTATTGAGAACAAGTTTAGCCTTGATTCTTCCACTGAATTAGAATCTAATGTTGATCAACCATGTGTTGATACTCCCGGTACCTTTACTGATAAAAGGAAAAAGTCTATGAAAACTTTCCAACTAAGGAGAAGTCAAATCAAACTTGGATCTTAGTTGATCTCCCTCTGGGATCAAAACCATTATGTAACAAATGGGTTTAGAAGAAAGTACAACACTGATGGATCTATACAAACATTCAAGACTAGATTGGTAGCCAATTACTTTAAACAAAAGCATGGTATAGACTACTTTGAAACATATGCTCCAGTAGCTAGATTGACATCTGTTGACAGTGAAATTTCATCAACAAGATTACGCCAGATTACCACCCAGTGGTCAATCAGGCTACCGGCTAAAACAGGTTGTAATATCGAGGAAAGTGCAACTGGTTGTGTGTAAATCTTTGATGTGTTTTTGAATAGTTGTGCAAGTGCAAATAAATAAGAAGAACACCAAAAATCATTCCATGTTGCCACCGAATTTGGTTGCAAAGAATTCAGCCATGCTCTATCTCTATCCCTCAAGGAATAAGGGATTAATTTCAGCCTCAAAGCTTCATCTGTCACTCCTGGTAGCTTAAAGGTGTCACACACTTCCATGAATAGCTGAAGATGCATGTGTAGATCTTCAGTCGCCATGCCACTGAATTGGCCCACTATTTACAACATTTGGAACATGACCAGTTTATGCTCAAACTGTGGCACTTGTATCTCCAGCCTAATGATACTCGGTCTGAGCCCATGTAAAATAGGCATGACATATTCTTTGATGGTCCTATCGCTATCATCTACCAGTGCTGGTTGGGGAACATGATTGTTGCTATTCACTTACTGCCCATTATTGCCCATATTCATGACTACTCCTTTTGCCATACCTTCGGCAATAGCCAAGCCTTGCTGCTCCCTTCTCCTAGCTAAGAATGTCCTTTCAATATCTAGATCCAAGCGCAATAACACGGTCTCACTGGTTATTCATGCAAAGAATTCTAAAAGCCTAAAAATAACCGCAAGTCAAGAGAATGAAAATAAAGTAAACAAAGCAAAAACAAAATAACTTCTACATATACCTTCAATGATTTCAATCCCCGGCAATGGTGCCAAAAACTTATTGCGTGATTTTTATGCTCGCAAGTGCACGTGTCGTAGTCAAGTAATAAAGTGTACAAAGTACGGATATCATCCCACAGAGAATGAATCACCAAGTGTACATGCAGAAATCAACTAGTTTACCCATTTTAAATAATAAAAACGACTATTCAGAAATTACCCAATTATTATAAATGCATAAATGGAAAATGAAATGTAAAAAAAGATTAACCAGAAGATCAAGAATACTAAAATAGAATGTATGCAGTGATGTAAATCAACTTGACCTACTAATTTCCCCTTAGTTGCAAGTCTGATAGCAAATGTTGCAGGAATACTATAGCAAAAATGTCTTGTTAACAGAAACTTGTTTATTGTGCATAAGATTCTCCTGAAGTCATTATGTCTAAAGATTCCTCAACCATTTCCAGCATATTCCTATGTGAATGTAACACCCTGAAAAATTAATTGAGATTAATTAAGGTAATTAAGATTATTAGTGTGCCTAATCTGATTTAATTAATTGAGTGTAAATAATTCCAAGGTATTTAAATTATCACAGTAATTTATTTTAATCCAGAAGTGTGTATGGGTGCATTTCTGGACTGTTCTAGTGCACATGTCATTAACTTTTTATTTTCTTTTTCTTTTCCTTTTTCTCTTTCTTTTCTTTTCCTTCCTTTTCTTTTCTCTCTCGTGCGCCTCTCTCTCTTCCTTTCACTCTCACTCCCGCACTCTCTCTCTCTCTCTCTCTCTCTCTCTCTCTCTCTCTCTCTCTCTCTCTCTCTCATTTTTGTCTCAAATCAAGACCGGATTCGAACCAAGAGTGATTTCAAAGAGTTTTCAACATCAAGAGAAGGATTCAAGGTAAGATTACTGAAAGAACCTCTCTTGGATTTCAAGTTTTCAGATTTAAAACTTACTTTGGACTTGTTTTAGGACCTAGAACCCGGATCTAGTGGTTGTCCCTTGAGATTGTGTGAATTGGGACTGGATTTGCAGGTTTTTGAATTGATTTCCGCGAGTTTTCGCGAACTGGAGATCTCCACCGGTCGACCGCATCGGTCGACCGGATCTTGTTATGGCCACCAGCCGACTAGTCCGGTCGACCGGATGCACACCACCGGCCGACCGGTGGTGATGCACTCCTCTGTCTCCGGTCGACCGGTGTACACGGGGTTTGACCCTTTTGGCCTGAAATTGTCGTTTTGACCCCTGTTTTCAGGGAGAACCCAAATTAGCTTCATTTGGGGACTTGGGATGAAAGGATTAGTATCTTTAATCCCTGATTTGATATTTAAAACCCTCGGAATGGAAGTTGAAATATGAAAATTGATTAGGGCACACTAATTGGAAAATCTTGGTATATGATTGAGATTGGATTACTTTAGGAATGAGAAGTGATCCTAAAGTGTTATCTTGTATCAGTGATCGCTGAGGATTCAGACTGAAGGGGCTCGAGGAAGCGGAAGCCGGAAAAGGCAACGCTAGTCCCAAGTTTGATTGTGCGAGGTAGGATTTCTATCCCTTTTCCTTGTGAGCCTGTTTTCAAAAATGATTTTGGCCTTGAAAATATTTTAAAGAAAGGGATTGGCTTGCGAAAGAAAAATGTTTTAAAAACCATGGCTTGTTAGTTTATGGAAATCCTTGGCTTGGCCTGTCCATGGAATCCATAGCTTGTCTAGTCATGGAACCTCATGGCTTGTCCAGTCATGGGGCCCGCGGCTTGAGTAGTTCGTGGGGTCATATGAACGATTTCATAATGTTAAATGGATGATTTCTTAAGATAAGAGATCTTGTGAACTGGTAATAGAGTCTATTCTTTGTAAGCCTAGATAGGATGCGGAGAGTGCATACTCGGGGCAGAACCCGAAACCGGTCCGGTAGGCGAGGCACTTGGTGAGGTAAGTAATTTGCACTAATCACTTCATCAAGCCTCATGTCTGATTAGTTTTTGTTATATTTCCTTTGAGAAAAAGGATGTGAGGTTCTGGCTGTTCTGTCGGGACTGAACTTCTTATTTTATTTATTTATTCATTACGCACTCATTTATTTGAAGTATTTTAAATTATATCCTACTTGGCCTTTCGCTCATGTTTTAATGTTTCAAATGTTTAAACCCCTCCCAGGAGACTCGAGGAGCGGTGCATCGTAGCTGAGCAGCGCTACGGATTGATCAAGTGAGGATCACGTTCATCCTCTATTATAAATGTAAGGAAATTGAGAAAGGTTATGTAAACTTATTTAATATTTGGATTTACTAGACTGTGGATGATGTCTGTTGTAATTGACTATTTACATGAACATGTATGTACGATACTGTATGTCCCGTGGGGTGGAGCCCTGTGTGTCAGAGGCTCCTGGATTCTGTAATTTGTTTATATTTAAATGCAGCCAAGCGTGGGACCCGGTTGGGGATCTGCTTTATTAATCCCTAATCGAGCTCCACGTCACCCACCCCGTTTGGGGGGCCTGACAGAGTGGTATCAGAGCCTTAGGTTAAGAACCCCAGGATTGTACATACATGTCTGACATCTGTTATCCACTGAACAGTCTAGTTTTATTTCAGTTGGAGGAAATGGCGCCTCGCCGCAGACTAGGTAACCAGCCAGAACAACCGAATCAAGGATTCTTTGATGCCATGTATGCTGCCTTTCAAGGCATGGCCACTAGAGCTCGGAATGAGCGACCGGCCGAGGATCGGAAACAAGGGTATTTCTGGGAATTCTAGCGAGCGCCTATCCCCTCGTTTAACAGTGAGGGAGGACCCCAGTAAGCAGAGTTTTGGATTGACTCCATAGTCAAGCACTTGAGTACTATGGGAGTTCCCGATAAATACTGGGTGGAATTTGCGGTGTACAAGATGGAAGGATTAGCAAACACTTGGTGGAAACAAGTCAAGAGGAGAATGGATGTCGCAGGTATGACCTGGGAACAGTTTCAGGTGATGTTCAATGATCAGTACTTCCCTCCGAGTTATAGGGAAGAAAAGGCACTGGAATTCATGTCGCTGCAGCAAGGTGACATGTCTGTGAGGGAATATGAGGCTAGGTTTAATGACCTATCCCGGTTTGCGCCATCTCTAGTGGAGTCTGAACACATGAGATGTCTTAAGTTTGAGAGGGGCCTCAAGAACTCTGTGAGGAGATCCTTGGTGGCTCTAAGACTTCGAAACTTTCAGGATTTGGTAGCTGCTGCTACAAGGGTGGAACAGGATAACCTGGCCTATCGCCAAAGTAAAGAAGAAGAAGCGGGTCGAGTCTCTGTCTCTGGTAGACCCTCCGTTTCTAGTAGACCCTCATTTCAAGGTGGACCACAAATGAGTGGTAGAAGAAACCCGCAACTGAGGGCAGATGGTTGGGGGAAATGTCAAGCGGTGGTAGTAGTTCTTACGGGAATGATGTAAATGGCCCAGTGTGTGTCACCATTGTGGGCAGGTAGGTCATATTAGGAGGAGTTGTCCTAATCGGTCACTCAACAAGCCCAAAAGTGACACTTCCTCTACAGCCAAGAAGGACCGTCACAACACATGCCACCATACCAAAGAAAGAACGAGATGTCATACCCTCCCGCTACCGACCTACCAAATAACCTCAATATACACAGCCCGGTCTCAGCGCGAGGCCAAGCCTAATCGCCTGCCACAACAATATAGGCCTCCGGCTCGGCCTAATGTTGGTGACAGAGGAAAGGGAAAAATACAGGGACAAGCTTATACCTGGCGGAGGCGCTCTGGAGGTCGGACCCGAACGCGGTGGTTGAGGGTATTATTCTAATCTCTCATTCTTTTGCTCACGTGTTGTTTGATACAGGTGCCACACACTCGTTTGTATCCAGTTCTTTTGTTCAGACTTTGAAACTGAAATCTGAGAATTTAGAAGTCCCGATGACTTTGAACTCCCCACTGGGATGTGTGGAGGTGATGAGTGTGTGTAAGTCGTGTGAAATCACGATGGGTGGTGAGCGATTGAGAGCATACTTGATTATCCTTCCGATGACCCTGTTTGATGTGGTGCTCGGAATGGATTGGCTGTCAAGGCATGGTGCAATTGTTGATTGCTACCGTAGAAAAGTGACATTGGTGACAAACTCTGGAACAGTGATTGCTTATCAGGCGGAGATGAACCCAGTCCTTGGGGAATGACTGTTGAAGTACAACGTTGGGGGCCGGAAGAATCTAGCCTGTTTCTTTTCCCTTCTTGCCATAGAGGGTGAATCTGAAGTAAGCGGAGATAGTGCGGGAATCCCTGTAGTGGATGAGTTCACAGATGTATTTCCTGATGAGCTACCTGGTTTACCACTAGATCGGGAGATTGAATTCTGCATTGATTTGGTTCCGGGAACGACACCTATCTCCATTCCTCCATACCGGATGACTCTGGCAGAGATGAAGGAATTAAGAACACAGCTTGAAGAGCTGGCAGAGAAGGGATATATTCAGAATAGTACTTCCCCTTGGGGTGCACCGGTGCTATTTGTGAATAAGCATGACGGATCTCTTCGGTTGTGCATTGACTACCGATAATTGAACAGGGTAACTGTGAAGAACAAGTACCCACTGCCGAGGGTCGATGAATTGTTCGATCAATTGGGTGGATCACAGTTCTACTCTAAGATTGATTTGAGATCTGGGTACCATCAGTTGAAAATCAAGGAGGAAGACGTTCAAGATCGCTTTAAACTCGTCTGAGCACTTGAGTTTCTAGTAATGTCGTTTGGGTTGACAATTGCCCCTGCTGCATTCATGGATTTGATGAACCGTGTTTTCCGACCGTACTTGGATCAGTTCGTGATCGTCTTCATTGACGACATACTGGTTTACTCAAAGACTTGGGAAGAACATGCGCAGCACCTTAGAATTGTTCTTCAGACTCTTCGCGAACACCAGTTGTATGCGAAGAAGGAGAAGTGTGACTTATGGCTGACAGAGGTGAAGTTCCTTGGCCATGTGATTTCTGGACAAGGAATTTCTGTAGATCCTTCCAAGATTGAAACTGTATTACAGTGGGAAAGGCCGAAGAATGTGGCAGAGATTCGAAGTTTTCTCAGACTCGCGGGGTATTACCGGCATTTTGTAAAGGATTTCTCAAGTATCGCTGCACCGATGACTCGGTTGACCAAGAAAGAAGTCAGGTTCGAGTGGGATGCTGAATGTGAACATGCCTTTTCAGGAATTGAAGGTAAGGTTGACAAGTGCCCCGATTTTGACGATTCCTAATACCGAGGAGCCATACGAGGTGTACTCTGACGCCTCGGGGGTTGGGCTTGGTTGTGTCTTGATGTAAGGCGGACACGTAGTAGCTACGATCTCGCCAATCGAGACCGCATGAGCGAACTACCCACACATGACTTGGAGTTAGCAATGTAATATTTGCTCAAGATAAGGAGATGTTATTCTATGGGGCAAGGTTTCGTGTCTTCTAATCATAAGAGCCTGAAGTACTTATTTACTCGTAAAGATCTGAACCTCAGACGGAGGAGATGGGTAGAGTACATGGAAGATTATGACTTCACTCTACAAAGATCATCCCGGAAAAGCTAATGTGGTGGCCGATGCCCTTAGCAGAAAACGCCGTGACTCGCGTGTTAGCTTTGGAGGATTGGAAGAGGACCAAGTAGTGAGTGAGTATGATCTTCAGTACCATGAGGACTATAACCAGATTGTGGAGTATAATCGATCTCCGCACCACTCTTGTGCAACAAGTCAAGCAGAATCAATGGCGTGATCCATACCTCCAAGGAATTTGGATTCGGATCCGTAATGGAGAACAATTTGAGGATTGAGAATCCGGGAGGATGGAGCCTTGTATTTTCACAACCGCCTCGCTGTTCCTAAGGCGGGTGAGGTAAAGAAGATGATTCTGCATGAAGCTCACAAATCTAGGTACGCCATTCATCCGGGTAGTATCAAGATGTACCAGGACTTGAAGAGACAGTACTGGTGGAGAGGCATGAAGAGAGATGTTCGTGAGTATGTCTCGGAATGCGTGACTTGCCTCCGAGTTAAACCTGAGCACCAGAAGCGAGCGGGAGAGTTGCAACCTCTTCCTGTCCCTGAATGGAAATGGGAGCATATCACGATGGATTTTCTGATGGGACTACCGAGAACCAAGTTGAAGCACGATGCCATTTGGGTGGTGGTTGACAGGTTGACGAAGTCCGCGCACTTCATACCGTTCCGTACGACGTATTCTCAGAAGATTCTGTCAGAATTGTACATGGAGCACATTGTGAGGTTACACGGGGTGCCACTGTCTATCACATTTGATCGTGACACGCGTTTCAATGCAAGGTATTGGAGAAGTTTCCAAGAAGCCATGGGAAATGAATTGAACTTCAACACAACATTTCATCCTCGATCGATGGACAATCCGAAAGAGTTATTCAGATTCTCGGAGGATATGCTTCGTGCTTGTTCGGATTTTGGTGGAACCGGAAGAAATACCGATTTAGCTCGAGTTTATGACAACAACAACTATCGTGCCAAGATCGGGTATGGCACCGTTTGAGGCGTTGTATGGTCGTCCTTGTAGGTCACCTGCTTGTTGGTTGGAACCGAGGATAGACTTACAACCGACCAGATGTAATTCAAGAGAACAATGAGAAGATAGCTGTGATTCGAGAACGCCTGCTGATGTACTCAAAGTCGCCGTAAAAGTTATCTTTGACAGAGGCGTAGGCCTTTGGAATTCCAAGAAGGCGACTTTGTCTTGCTGAAAGTTTCCCCACGCAAAGGAGTTGTTCGGTTCGGTGTGAAAGGAAAGCTTGCACCGAGGTATGTGGGACCATTCCCGATCATGCAACGAGTCGGAGTGGTGGCGTACCGGTTGGCTTTACTGCCTGAGTTATCTCACGTGCATGACGTGTTTCATGTCTCCATGCTTCGGAAATGTCAACCTGAGCCGGAAGTAGTAGTGCAATGGTTTGACGTTCCGATACAGTGTGACACGTCCTACGAGGAGGCACCAGTTCAGATTCTTGACAGGAAGATGAAGAGTCTGCGTCATCGTGAGATTCCATTAGTGAAAGTGTTGTGGCAGCACCATGGTGTTGAGGAAGCAACATGGGAGCTTGAAACAACGATGCAGGAACGTTATCCGCATCTGTTTGCACTTTGAGGCGAGTTTTAATTTCAAGGACGAAATTGCCTAAGGGGGGGTGGAGCTGTAACACCCTGAAAAATTAATTGAGATTAATTAAGGTAATTAAGATTATTAGTGTGCCTAATCTGATTTAATTAATTGAGTGTAAATAATTCTAAGGTATTTAAATTATTCACAGTAATTTATTTTAATCCAGAAGTGTGTATGGGCGCATTTCTAGACTGTTCTAGTGCACATGTCATTTCCTTTTTATTTTCTTTTTCTTTTCCTTTTTCTCTTTCTTTTCTTTTCCTTCCTTTTCTTTTCTCTCCCGTGCGCCTTTCTCTCTTCCTTTCACTCTCACTCCCGCACTCTCTCTCTCTCTCTCTCTCTCTCTCTCTCTCTCTCTCTCTCTCTCTCTCTCTCTCTCTCTCTCTCATTTTTGTCTCAAATCAAGACCGGATTCGAACCAAGAGTGATTTCAAAGAGTTTTCAACATCAAGAGAAGGATTCAAGGTAAGATTACTGAAAGAACCTCTCTTGGATTTCAAGTTTCCGGATTTAAAACTTACTTTTGGTTCAAAACGGATTTTGATGGATTCTGAGTAAAACTAGAGTAGAAATTGAAGATCTTGGGTTCTGTGGACTTGTTTTAGGACCTAGAACCCGGATCTAGTGGTTGTCCCTTGAGATTGTGTGAATTGGGACTAGATTTGCAGGTTTTTGAACTGATTTCCGCGAGTTTTCGCGAACTGGAGATCTCCACCGGTCGACCGCATCGGTCGACCGGATCTTGTTATGGCCACCGACTGACCGGTCTGGTCGACCGGATGCACACCACTGGCCGACCGGTGGTGATGCACTCCTCTGTCTCTGGTCGACTGAAATTGTCGTTTTGTCCCCTGTTTTCGGGGAGAACCCAAATTAGCTTTATTTGGGGACTTGGGATGAAAGGATTAGTATCTTTAATCCATGATTTGATATTTAAAACCCTTGGAATCGAAGTTGAAACATGAAAATTGATTAGGGCACACTAATTGGAAAATCTTGGTATATGATTGAGATTGGATTACTTTAGGAATGAGAATTGATCCTAAAGTGTTATCTTGTATCGGTGATCGCTGAGGATTCAGACTGAAGGGGCTCGAGGAAGCGGAAGCCAAAAAAGGCAACGCTAGTCCCAGGTTTGATTGTGCGAGGTAGGATTTCTATCCCTTTTCCTTGTGAGCCTGTTTTCAAAAACGATTTTGGCCTTGAAAATATTTTAAAGAAAGGGATTGGCTTGCGAAAGAAAAATGTTTTAAAAACCATGGCTTGTTAGTTTATGGAAATCCTTGGCTTGTCCTGTCCATGGAATCCATAGCTTGTCTAGTCATGGAACCTCATGGCTTTTCCAGTCATGGGGCCCGCGGCTTGAGTAGTTCGTGGGGTTATATGAACGATTTCATAATGTTAAATGGATGATTTCTTAAGATAAGAGATCTTGTGAACTGGTAATAGAGTCTATTGCTGTAAGCCTAGATAGGATGCTAAGAGTGCATCCTCGAGGGCAGAACCCGAAATCGGTCCGGTAGGCGAGGCACTTGGTGAGGTAAGTAATTTGCACTAATTACTTACTGAAGCCTGTAATACGGTTAGTTTTTGTTATATTTCCTTTGAGAAAAAGGATGTGAGGTTCCGGCTGTTCTGTCGGGACTGAACGTCTTATTTTATTTATTTATTCATTACGCACTCATTTATTTCAAGTCTTTTAAATTATATCCTACTGCGCCTTTCGCTCATGTTTCAATGTTTCAAATGTTTAAACCCCTCCCAGGAGACTCGAGGAGCGGTGCATCGTAGCTGAGCGGCGCTACAGATTGATCAAGTGAGGATCGCGTTCATCCTCTGTTATAAATGTAAGGAAATTGAGAAAGGTTATGTAAACTTATTTAATATTTGGATTTACTAGACTGTGAATGATGTCTGTTGTAATTGACTATTTACATGAACATGTATGTACGATACTGTATGTCCTGTGTGTTGGTTGCCGAATCGAATTCGGCGGCGAAAACGCAGCGGAAAGGCGGATCGTGTATAACAAAAATTTTCATAAAACTTTTGAGATACTCTATAGATTATATTAATTTATGTACCAAGAAATTAATCTCATTAATTTATAAGATTCAAGGATCAACCGAAAAAAAATACCTTGTAGCCGACTCGGATGATATCTTGATTTTCTTTGACCACGAACAGTCCTAGCTCCAAGCTTTTGTGTTTAGAACACCAAAGTCTTCCACGTCAATTCCTTGATTCCACGTAGACGTGTGTGTGGGCACACGTGAGACAAAACGGTTTCTAAAACACTCGAATTTCCACAAACACCAACGCATGCACGATGTGGAATTTTTTTTTGGAGAAAAATATTTTCTCTCTCTTAGCTATGAGAAATTTCGGCCACACTAGGGAAACTAGGGCTGAAAGTTGTTTCAAAAATTGTCTCACAATTTTTCATTTATCTCATATTTAAAGAGAAGAAGTCAAACTTCAAAATAGGATCAAATCCTTATCTCCAATTTTGAATTTGGAACAAAAAATGCCTTCCCCTTATCCCTTAGGTGTGTGGCACCTAAATAAGATAAGGAAGGAAGATATTTTATCCATTATCCAATGAGTCCAATTTTAATTCATATTCAAATTCGAATTTAAGTCAAACTTAAATTAATTTGAATTCTAAATTGAACAACTTATCAAATAAGTTTAAATGGATAAATCTAGATATGTTCAAATTCAAATTTAAATAATCTCATTATTTAAATAATAATTAATTCTCAATTAATTATTCTTCGAGTATTTAATTTTAGAATTCCGTAATTCTAAAATTCTCATTTTGCCCTTTGTGTCTGGTAGAATTACAAGGACGACGCGGGGGACTAATGGACCTATAATTACGAGCTCCAATAAAATTAATAATTAATTAAATACTTTAATTAATTAATTAATTCTATTAATTTCAATAGTTACTCCACTATAAACGTGGAATTGCACTCTCGGAATTACAGACATTAATTACTTCTAAACTGTGAAGTGTCCATTTGATATAGTCATTGCATATAGATCGATCCTCCATAAATAATTCATAATTAGAGTCAGGTAGAATCCGTTAACTTCTCTAATTACATCTTTATCCTTGAGTACCATTGATTCTCTAATGGATAGTGATTCATAAAACAAATTCATGAACCAGAGCGCTCTTACTAATCCAAGTACCGAATCAACACTCAAGAGAATTATTTATCTCTTCTTCTCTCAAGAAGGAATGGATTCCATCTCGTATAATAACATTCCCACTACCTATTTCATTATGTCTCCAAAATACAAGGAATAGGATTCAGGGTTTTGGAATCCGTGCCGAGTAAATCAAAAGACATAAATCCATAAATAGGAGTTTGTTAAGAACTCGGGATTAAGATCATTCTATATATGACCATCGGTAGACTCAATTAGAATTTCTATGCTTAACGGAAATTATTAGAAATTCATATTGTGTCTCAAGGCCCATGTTCCACATAATCTCATTATGCGAAATACACTCATTCAATATCTCGCCATATTAACAAAGACGGATAACACCGCTCCATTCTAAATGGGAATGACATGTATTAATAATGTTTTAATTAAAGATTCCAAACTTTAATTAAATTCATTATGAACAATTACTTTTGATTATTATCCTTAAACATTATCCTCTTGTATATAACACTTATATACTATGTTTAAGGTTACATAAATAATCAAGGAATTTTATTTGATATTCATAAAATATTCATAAATATATGCACATAAAATGATGAATAAACTATTTTATTAAATAAATAATAAATATCCTTTTACATCTCATGCTTTCAGACACTATTCCCAACAATCTCCCACTTGTCCTAAAGCAGGTGTATCATGTCTCTAATCCCAAATCCGTCTAAGTGCCGATCAAAAACATTCAATGGCAATGTCTTGGTGAACGGGTCGACAAGGTTGTCCTCCCGACGCGATGTTCGAACCGCTACATCGCCTCTATCCACAATGTCTCCGATCAGGTGATATTTCCTTTCTATATGTTTCGCACTCTTATGGCTTCTGGGTTCTTTTTTGAATTAGCCACCGCCCCTTTGTTGTCACAGTGAGCTTAATTGGCCTTATCCATATCTCGAACAACTTCCGGATCGCTTAAGAACTTTCTCGAGCCATGTAGCTTCTTTTGCGGCTTCACAAGTCGCAACATATTCAGCTTCCATGGTAGAGTCAGCAACACACTTTTGCTTTATACTTCTCATACCACGGCTCCTCCATTAAGAGGAACACAGATCCGGATGTCGACTGTCGACTATCTCTATCGATTGGAAATCGAATCACGTATCCCGTGAGAGATGATCTTCTCCGAATATACTAACATATAGTTTCTCGTTCTCCTAAGATACTTGAGAATACACTTCACCGCAACCCAATGATCTAATCCTCGGGTTGACCGGTAGCGATCGACTACTCCCAATTGCATAGCGTATATCTGGTCTTGTACACAACATGGCATACATAAGGCTTCCACGGCCGAAGGCGTAGGGATACCTTCTCATATCTTCTTCCCCGCTGCGGGGTCTTTGGACATTGCTCCTTAGAAAGATGAATACCATGCCTAGAAGGCAAATTCCCTTTCTTGGAGTTTTGCATCGAATACCTAGACAACACTTTGTCTATATAAGATGCTTGTGATAACGCCAAAAGCTTTTTCTTGCGATCTCGAATAATCTTGATCCCAAGAACATAGCTTGCCTCTCCTAGATCTTTCATTTGGAATTGGCTGGCTAACCACTCCTTTACATCTGTCATCATTCCCACATCATTCCCTATGAGTAGGATGTCATCGACGTAAAGAATTAAGAAGACCACTTTCTTTTCTTTCTTGTACTTGTAGACGCATGGTTCATCAATGTTTTGATCAAATCCATAAGACTTTACAAAATTTCTCATCAAACCCGATGTTCCATGATCTAGAAGCTCTTGAGTCCATAAATGGACCTTTGCGGTTTGCGTACTTTCTGCGCTGTTGGCCTTCCACTATGTAACCCTCCGGCTGATCCATATAGATGGTTTCATCAAGATAGCCATTCGGAAAAGCTGTCTTGACGTCCATCCGCCATATCTCATAGTCAAAATATCTTTAAATGGCGGGAGTATCCAGATGGACTTAAGCATGGCTACTGCGGCGAAAAGTTTCCTCATAGTCAACTCCCTCCTTTTGGGTATAACCCTTTGCCACTAGCCTTGCTTTAAAAGTCTCTACTTTTCCATCCGCCTCCTCTCTTTCTCTTGAAGATCCACTTGCATCCAATGGGTTTTACCCTTGGGGTAGATCTACAAGTTGCCGGGGCGAGGTAGAGTGCATAGACTCCATCTCGAGTTTCATAGCTACTTGCCATTCTTCCTTATCGTAATCATCCATCGCATCCTTAAAGGTCGATGGATCCTCCTTACCGTCATCAGCAGTGACGATTTGGGCTTCCCGTATAACGATCGGGTAACGTGCTTACCCTCCCACTACGACGAGGTGCGGCCGAGTCCGATTAGGAACGTGGGTCTTTTCTCTGAGTGGTCCGACAACTCTTGTCGATTGTGGTCCGATCTCTTTGGAAAGTAACTCTTCTAATACTATCTTACTTATGGGCTTAAAATCTATCATATAGTCATGCTCCGGAAAAGTGGCATTTGTCGATACAAACACCTTTTGATCTTCGTGACTATAAAAGAAACCTCCCTTTGTCCCATCGGGATATCCTACAAACATACATACTTGACTTGGGTTCCAACTTCCCAGTCTTTCCCTTCAAACATGTGCTTTGGACACCCCATATCGCACGTGTCTCAAACTAGGTTTTCGACCGCACCACAACTCTAAGGGTGTCGTGAGTGCAGACTTAGATGGTACTCTATTCAGAATGTAAGCAATGCTTTTTTAGGGCATAACCCCGAATGAGGTAGGCGGTGATGAATAACTTAACATTGATCTCATCATGTCAAGCAAAGTCCGATTTCTCCTTTCGGCCACACCATTCTCATTGTGGTGTACCGGTGCGATCAATTTGGATACCACACCTTCTTCAATCAAGAAATCCCGGAACTCTTGGTCCAGTATTCACCCCTCGATCCGATCAAGTGTCTTGATTGGTTTACCTAATTGTTTTTCAACTTCCTCGCTCGGAATTCTCTAAACTTCCCAAAAGTTTCGGATTTCGTTGCATCGTAAACATAACCATATCTCGAATAGTCGTCAATAAAAGTGACATAATATTCGTAACCTCCTCTAGCTTGGACGTTTAACGGTCCACATACATCCGAATGTATCAACCTCAAGGGGTTCCGTAGCTTTTTCTCCTTTTGTCAGTAAAAGGTCTCTTGGTCATTTTACCTTCCAAACAAGATTCACAGCATCGAAGCTCGCCAACTTTTAGCTCACGCAAAGACCATCCTTTACCAGCCTTTCAATCCTATTTAGGTTAATATGACCAAGCCTAAGATGCCACAGATATGTATTGTTATCGTGAGAAATCTTTTGCTTTTTATTCTTAGGTTCGGCAACTCGAGCATTTCAAAGAGTTAAGCGTTGAGTTAGGTATTGGTTTTATACAATATAAACCATCATCCAGACGTCCAGAACAAATATTTAAACCATTTCGAGAAATATGAACAAATTCATTATCAAAATAAACTTTAAATAATTGTTCAAATAATTTGGCCACAGAAATCAAATTTCTGCGAATGTCTGGAATAAAATAAACATTGTTCAAAACTAAAAATTTATTTTCCCTAAAACGAAGTCTAACTTCTCCCACTGCTTTTGCCGAAACTCTTGCGCCATTGCCTACTTTCATTGTGTAGTCCCCATCGGCTAGCTCGAGTGTAAGAACTAAGACTCGCAAAAAGAGAAACAAACATGATTAGTTGCTCCCGAATCAATTATCCAGTGAGGTATCACCCTCTACTAAACATGTTTCAAGAACTAGTAAATCTGATTTACCTTGTTCTTTTTCTCATTCGCTTTTCCCCGGTTCTCGTTTTTTCCTTTTGTTTTTACCAGAACTTCCTCCCAACTACAACATTTGCTTCTCCTCCCTTTTTTGTTGGTGGATTCAAGTTTTGCGGGTCATTCATGAGTTCAAGAGATTGCACTTCTTTTTGTTCATAACAAAATTGTTCACGAACTCATGAAAGTCGTGGGACAGGCTTTCCGTGATGATGCCAACTTGGGTGGCTTCATCGATTTTGGCACCATTGAGCTCCGCATCGTGGAGGTGATCAATCATGTTCGTAACATGTGCCTTGACCAAGAACCTTTCTTCATCTTGTCGCTCATGAAAGCCCTTACGGCATCCAAACGAGCCTTTTCGGAAGGAGCGCCAACATGGCTTCTAGAGACTCCATTATCTCATAAGCGCCTCCATCTCCTCATGCTTCTTATGGCACATATCGCTCATGTTGGCCAAAGATAAAGCACTTTGCTTTATTGTTGGCCTTGATCCAAATGATCAAAAGGCTCCCTTGCGGTTTTGGATGCAAATGTCGCGGTTCGGGAGGACATTCCTCCACTAGGACAAACTTATAGTCTTCGCAGACCAATAGTATGTTCATGTTACTTTTCCACTTAGCATAATTATCACCGCCTAATTTTTCATCCGCTAGTAGTGTGATAATGGGATTCGACATATTGCTTGGAAATAAATAGAATATTCATCTAATCAATTTATGTGCATGAATATCAAGGCATGTATTTAGGCACAATTAAATATGATGCATGATGCACATGAAAAATACATAAATCATGTTTTAATTTTAGGTGCCAACGATAATCCAATTTTCCACATATAAAGTGTACCTTTTGGGTAGTCAAGTTATATGCCAATTAGACCGAGACTCTTCTCGCTTAATAAATATAGTCAAAATATCTCATATTTTCATATTTATTAACTATCAAGTTATTTTCAACCAAAATATAACCAATGATTTGATTATATTTTATGAGTGTAACCCACCGCTTTGCATCCCATAGACTTAACTCCGGATTGCTACCTTTGGGTAGTCAATTCGAAATACATCCCGAAATCTTATCTCTAGGAAGCCAACCTTGTTATTGATCCGGCAAGGACACTCTCCTTTAGGAGGGCGATTCAATGTCGCCGCAAAGCCCCTTTCCGGATCTCACGGTGTTGCGCTAACAATGAGACTAGTGGGTCGATTGCCATACAACCCTCTCCCACTCATTATTTTGCAAATATGTATTTTATTTGAAAAACATCTCATGATTTTCAAATCGAAAAATAAACAATTTATTTTTTCGGATATGTGAAATTCAAAAATTTAACTTTTAAATTCAATTTCACATGTAACATTATTTTGCAAATCAATTTTGCAACTTAAAATCAATTTAATCATATTAAATCGTTTTTTTAAGATGGTTCTTATTTTATTTTATTTTTCTAAAACACTTTTATAATAAATAAAATAAATAATAACAATTATGCTGTATGCATGGTATGTTATAAAAACATATGAGTAGGCACATTATATCTACATGGCATGTTATATGCATGGACATATATAATATATAATTATCAACATAAAATATAAACATATGCAATCAACTATTGAGATGGATTTGACCGGGTCCCATGGAAAAATAAATTACAACTCAATCGAATCGAATAAATAAATAATTACAATAATTATATTCTTCCGTTACATCAACGGGTCTTCGATTCTTGAATTCTTTATTCTTCGGCTTCATTCTTTGTCTCCGGTTGATTTCACCTTCCTTGGGATCCGAACTTTTTCGGCTCGTCGGCACGCTTTTACGAGGGTTTCGAAACCTTCGGCCCATTCGGGATCAAATCCCGAATTTGGGCCGCCAGGCGCGCTGGGCCGCGGCCCGGCCACGCGTGGGGGCGGCTTTGCCGCGCTGGGCGCGGCCTGACACGCCCGGGCCGCGGCCTGACGCGCCTGGGCCGCGTCCTGGCCGCGCCTGGGCCGCGTCCGGGACGCGCCTGGGCCGCGTCCTGGCAGCGCCTGGGCCGCGTCCGGGACGCGCCTGGGCCGCGTCCTGGCCTGCTGCGCCTGGGCCGCGTCCGGGACGCGCCTGGGCCGCGTCCTGGGACGCGCCTGGGCCGCGTCTGGGCCGCGATTTCCAGAATTTTTCTGGGCAGTTTCTGGGCTTCTTTGAAGGCTTCAAATATGATCTTCAAGGCCTCCTTCTTGATTCAAAATCTTAAACCCTAATTCTACCCAAATCCTAGAATTACAATAATTCTAATCCCGAATTAAATTACAATTAATTTTATTAACGAATGAATATAACCGATCCATGGAACCATATAATTAACGACCAAATCCATCATCCATACATTCATCATCATGAATAAAAATAAACATCCATAAATGCAAGTGCCTACTCATCACATACATACATATTCAATTATCAAATAATCGAAGCATAAATTAATATCGTCTATAGACCGCTCTGATACCAATTGTTGGTTGCCGAATCGAATTCGGCGGCGAAAACGCAGCGGAAAGGCGGATCGTGTATAACAAAAATTTTCATAAAACTTTTGAGATACTCTATAGATTATATTAATTTATGCACCAATAAATTAATCTCATTAATTTATAAGATTCAAGGATCAACCGAAAAAAAATACCTTGTAGCCGACTCGGATGATATCTTGATTTTCTTTGACCACGAACAGTCCTAGCTCCAAGTTTTTGTGTTTAGAACACCAAAGTCTTCCACGTCAATTCCTTGATTCCACGTAGACGTGTGTGTGGGCACACGTGAGACAAAACGGTTTCTAAAACACTCGAATTTCCACAAACACCAACGCATGCACGATGTGGAATTTTTTTTGGAGAAAAATATTTTCTCTCTCTTAGCTATGAGAAATTTCGGCCACACTAGGGAAACTAGGGCTGAAAGTTGTTTCAAAAATTGTCTCACAATTTTTCATTTATCTCATATTTAAAGAGAAGAAGTCAAACTTCAAAATAGGATCAAATCCTTATCTCCAATTTTGAATTTGGAACAAAAAATCCCTTCCCCTTATCCCTTAGGTGTGTGGCACCTAAATAAGATAAGGAAGGAAGATATTTTATCCATTATCCAGTAGTCCAATTTTAATTCATATTCAAATTCGAATTTAAGTCAAACTTAAATTAATTTGAATTCTAAATTGAACAACTTATCAAATAAGTTTAAATGGATAAATCTAGATATGTTCAAATTCAAATTTAAATAATCTCATTATTTAAATAATAATTAATTCTCAATTAATTATTCTTCGAGTATTTAATTTTAGAATTCCGTAATTCTAAAATTCCCATTTTGCCCTTTGTGTCTGGTAGAATTACAAGGACGACGCGGGGACTAATGGACCTATAATTCTGAGCTCCAATAAAATTAATAATTAATTAAACACTTTAATTAATTAATTAATTCTATTAATTCCAATAGTTACTCCACTATAAACTTGGAATTGCACTCTCAGAATTACATACATTAATTACTTCTAAACTGTGAAGTGTCCATTTGATATAGTCATTGCATATAGATCGATCCTCCATAAATAATTCATAATTAGAGTCGTAGAACTGCTAACCTCTCTAATTACATCTTTATCCTTGAGTACCATTGATTCTCTAATGGATAGTGATTCATAAAACAAATTCATGAACCGTAGCGCTCTTACTAATCCAAGTACCGAATCAACACTCAAGAGAATTATTTATCTGCTTCTCTCTCAAGAAGGAATGGATTCCATCTCGTATAATAACATTCCCAGCTACCTATTTCATTATGTCTCCAAAATACAAGGAATAGGATTCAGGGTTTTGGAATCCGTGCATCGAGTAAATCAAAAGACATAAATCCATAAATAGGAGTTTGTTAAGAACTCGGGATTAAGATCATTCTATATATGACCATCGGTAGACTCAATTAGAATTTCTATGCTTAACGGAAATTATTAGAAATTCATATTGTGTCTCAAGGCCCATGTTCCACATAATCTCATTATGCGAAATACACTCATTCAATATCTCGCCATATTAACAAAGGCGGATAACACCGCTCCATTCTAAATGGGAATGACATGTATTAAGAATGTTTTAATTAAAGATTCCAAACTTTAATTAAATTCATTATGAGCAGTTACTTTTGATTATTATCCTTAAACATTATCCTCTTGTATATAACACTTATATACTATGTTTAAGGTTACATAAATAATCAAGGAATTTTATTTGATATTCATAAAATATTCATAAATATATGCACATAAAATGATGAATAAACTATTTTATTAAATAAATAATAAATATCCTTTTACATCTCATGCTTTCAGGACACTATTCCCAACACTGTGGAGTGGAGCCCTGTGTGTCAGAGGCTCCTGGATTTTGTAATTTGTTTATATTTAAATGCAGCCATGTGTGGGACCCGGTTGGGGATCCGCTTTATTAATCCCTAATCGAGCTCCACGTCACCCACCCCGTTTGGGAGGCGTGACAGTGAATCTAGTTTTAGAATGAAAATTATACTCAGATTTCTATATGTTATACAAAATGAACAATCTACTCCAATACCATTCACAAATAAATAAACTCAAACAAGGATATTGAAGTTGCATCATCTATGTTAGATCCAACTAAAATTAAACTTTTCAGTATTAATCTTAGTCTTGTATTCTATGGTTGATGGCCAGTCAAAGATAGAAATAAGTATTAAGCATACATAGATGAACAAGAAATAGAATTAATCAACATTCCTTAAGTAACCATCATCTTTACAACCTTAGTTCCATTAGTAGATCTAGCTTAACAAACTAGTTCATAATGGTTATTACAAGAACCAGATTTCCAGAATAATCCATGTCTTAATCAATATCAAAAATAACAAAAGAATCAAGCTAATAAAGAGAAGAAGAATTGAGGAGCTGGATCTTAGATCTTTTAAAATTTCTCCTTGTCCTTCTCTTTGGATCCTCCTCTCAGCAACTCTCTCCCTTGATCTTTTTTTCTTCTTTTTCTCACGTCTCTGGTACTTGTTTCTCTTCTTCTTTCGGTAAGGTACTGTACTCCTCTATTTCTTCCTATTTTCTCCTCTTGCCCTTGGTGGCTGCTTGCTTCTCTCCCAAGAACAATCCCTTCTAGGGCAACAAAAAGGCTGAGGTATCATTTGATAAGAGGTACAGTGGTCCACACTGTTGTACAGCTCAATCAGCTCACATGGGGTTTTGTCTTTTTTCCTTCAGGTAGTGCGCTGATGTCATCCCACTTGCCAGTTGCACCTAAAATGCTACAACAGATTGCTATTGCTTTCACCCTGCAATTTACAAAATCAAAACTTAGACATATTTCAGCCTCTTTTTGACTCAATTTACTCCTTAACTTGAAAGCACCACAAGTATAGAATTTAGCAAGATAAAATGCAAACACATAAAATCTAAGTTAAAACACATAAGAAAACAATGCAATACACTCTTGGAAGAGCAAAATTTAAGCTAAAAATGCATAAGATAACTCTAATTTCTTAGAGTTATCATGGATATTATAGGTATTATGAAAGTTTTATTGATTGTACTATGTTGATTCCTATACAATTTAAAAGTCAAAGGTGCCTTTGGACTACTTCTAATTTTAGCTGTAGATTCTTCTAAAATTTTTGAAAAATCACT
The DNA here is from genome assembly GCA_012066045.3 of Morus alba. Classification (NCBI taxonomy): domain Eukaryota; kingdom Viridiplantae; phylum Streptophyta; class Magnoliopsida; order Rosales; family Moraceae; genus Morus; species Morus alba. Next base: position 37,160,734 of record CP050224.2, read on the forward strand.
TTTTATAGTTTTTACCAAAAATCATTATCAGCTTTTAATTTTAGAGAAGTAATTTTAGCCTCCAAGAAGCACTACCAAACGCAGCTTATAAGTCATAGTCTGGCAAATTATGTGTTATGGTTGGACAAATTATAGGTCATAGTCTGAAAAACTATGGATCATGGCTGGCATAACTTGTCCTACTATGAATCATAGTAACACACCGAAGAATTAAACATATTTAATTATGTAAATTGTTCTATATTAGTGTGCCTAATAATAATTTTTTATAATTAATCATGTCATTAATAATTTTAAATACTTAGTTTTGAAAATACACTTACTTTTACTATTTCCTCTAAGCACCCTTTAATGTACAATTTTTAAATTTTTCCCTTCCTTTTATTTTTCTTTTTTCCTTTTTCTCTTTTTTTCTTTCTTTCTTTTCCTTTTCTCTCTTTTCTTTATTTTCTTTTCTTTTCTTTTCTTTCCTTCCCGTGGACTCCCATGATGCTCTCTCTCTCTCTCTCTCTCTCTCTCTCTCTCTCTCTCTCTCTCTCTCTCTCTCTCTCTCTCTCTCTCTCTCTCTTCTCTCTCTTCTCTTCCTTTCTTTTTCATTTCTCTCTTTCTCCTATGTTTCCTCTCACACCGGCCACCCCTTTCTCTTTTCTCCCACCGCCGGCCACTACTCTCTCCACTTTCTCCGGCACCCTCTCTTTCCTGGCTCTCTCTCTCTCTTCTCCCTCTTTATCTCTCTCTTTGGCTGTTCTTGGACGAACAACAAGGAAAAAAAAAAGAAGAGAGAAAAGAAAGAGAACGGCTTTGTCAACTAATTTGAGGTAAAACCTCTTGAAATCCACTATCTGATTTGAATTTCTAACTTGAGAAATTGTGATTTTTGTTAGCTTTGCTGAATTTTTGTTAGGGTTTAGATTTGAGTAAATTGTGGTTGAACTTCGATTAAATTTGGGGCTCTTCAGTTATTGAACCTATTGAAGTGTTTGGAAACTAGTTTTAGTGATTTCTTGAGAAATTGTTCTGAAACTGAACTCAAACTTCATGTTTGGCATTTTCCTTATTTCTGTTGGCATGCAACCGAAATTTCTTTAAAAACTCGATTTTAAGCTGAAATTCGAGGGGGGAAACCAAACTAATGAATTGAATCTCAATTTTAAAGAACCCCAAATTGAATTGTGAAGTTGTTTGTTAAACTTGGATGTAGTGAAGGCACACTAATAGGAAGCAATTAGACATGATTGAGCTTGATTCATTTTAGGAATAGGAATTATATCCTAAAACGTTGCTTATGTGATAAAGCTAGTGGAGAAGATCGAGTACTGAAGCTTTAAGGAAAGCGGAGACTAGGGTAACAAGAAGCTAGCCACATGCTTGATATCCAAGAGATAGGAAATTCTTGTCTATATCTTTCATAGCCTTATTTTAAATGATTTTAGCCTATGTAAACATTCTAAAAATGATTTTGAGAAAATAGCATGACTTATGCTATTAAACCATCATTGTGTTAAATGAGGTTTTGAGAAATATATTTTATAAAGAAAAGTAGTTTAAGGAAATAGCATGAATCATGCTATTGAATTCTTAATGAACTGAATTAAGGTTTTAACAAATATTTTTTTAAAATGAGATATTTTAAGAAATGATAAAACTTTTGATGGCTTAGAGATCGGGATATGGAGATCGTATCCTTGGGGGCAGGTCCCAAAACCCAACGAGCGACTACGGTGGTGAATTAAGGCTTAGCGATACTGTTAGTAATTTATCATTAAATTACTTGTTGATGCATGAAACTGAAGCTTTAAGATTTATTTCCTTTCTCGAAAGGATGATATGTTTGGACTGTGTGCACTTTTATTTATAAACTTTTAAAAATTTTATCCTACTGAGCCTTTCGTTCACTTTTACTATTATATTTTCAACGTTTTAAACCCCCTCCAGAGTTAGTGGTTTAGATTTACAGCATGACAAGTGGTTGCCAATGGATTGAAGGCGCAAGATTCGAAGTGGTACGTTTGTTTCATATTTACAATTTTAATTCTGAGATGTACTATATTCCTATATATAAACTGTACTGGTCGATATGTTCCAAAGTTGTATTATTTTAAACTTTATGGACTATATTAAATATTGTTTGTAAAAGAAAGACTCTGGAGTAATATATTTTAATATCTATTTTGGTATTTGTATATTTTATTTTTCATGGATTTTCCTTAATTAGTCCAGTTTAATTACGTTTATTTTCTTTATTTATATCTCAATAATCATGGTTCCATCTTTGGGGTCGTGACAATTTTTGGTATTAGAGCACGGCTTCAAATTCTATGGGAAATCGAGACTATGTGAGTTTTCTACTGAATTTTGTTGTTATTTTAACATTTTTTTGTCGAGAAGTGTCATACAATAATAGTTAATACATGATACAATTGTACTTGAGAATTTGACGTCAGAGTCCGTTTCATTTTCCTAGAGCACTTTGATGGATGGAATCCATGTTTCTATTATCGATGTTTACCGACATGAAGATCGAGGTCAAAGTTGACTTTGATGTTTTTGGCAAGTGTTGATTTCAACCCGATGGTTATTGATTTGTTTCCATAAGTGCTCTTGACTCTTATCAGTTTAAAAAAAATCAAAGTCAATGTTGACTTTGGAATTCTCACAAGAATTTCGGTTTAAGAAACAATATTTGTTTTGACTTTCATAGAGTTTGAATATCAGCATTAGTCTTTTCCACCTCTCAACCCGCTCAACGTAAAGATTTAAGTCAATGGGGAGTGATGAATTCGGTTCCAGCAGATTTTGATAGATAGAGTTTCTGCCCTCCAAGTTTTGCTTTTCTCGATTTGATCGATGCGCAAGTTTAGCCTTGCCATTTAGATTTGTATTCTAGCTATTTGTCTCAATTCACTAATGCGCTCTTTTATCTCTTGAGGGCGTTTTTCTCAAGAGTGATTTCGTCATGGTTTTCTTGTCTTGATGAGATATCATTCTTCCTTTGGATAATGATAATGGTAGCAATAGACCCCATCGAGAGATTGACGTTTATCTCTGATATTAATTAGGTTCAGCTTTTGTTTGGAAGCGTGGTAGGTCATAACCCACAAGTTCCAGGATTCTAACTTCATATTCTTTTCTTAATCTATTTTGACCAGGATTCAGTCTCTTCGTTATTACTTGTGTATTGATTCGTGCTATTTTTCTATCCGTATCTGTTTTTCTCCTAAGGTGAGCTTTAATTTCGTGGACGAAATTTCCTTTAGGAGGGGAGAGCTGTAACACCCCAAAAATTAAACATGTTTAATTATGTAAATTGTGATATATTAGTATGTCTAATAATGATTTTTCATAATTAATCATGTCATTAAAAATTTTAAGTACTTAGTTTTGAAAATACACTTACTTTTACTTTTTCCTCTATGACCTTTTAATGTACAATTTTTAAATTTTTCCCTTCCTTTTATTTTTTGTTTTTCGTTTTTCTCTTTTTTTCTTTCTTTTTTTTCTTTTTCTCTTTTTTATTTCTTTTATTTTCTTTTCTTTTCTTTCCTTCTCATAGACTCCCACGCTTCTCTCTCTCTCTCTCTCTCTCTCTCTCTCTCTCTCTCTCTCTCTCTCTCTCTCTCTCTCTCTTCTCTTCTTTTCTTTTTTTTCTCTTCTCTCTCTCTCTGTTTCCTCTCACACCGGCCTCCCCTTTCTCTTTTCTCCCACCACCGGCCACCTCTCTCTCCCCCTTCTACGATGCTATCTCTTTCGGGGATCTCTCTCACTACTCCCTCTTTCTTTCTCTCTTTGGCTGTTCCTGGCCGAACAACAAGGGAAAAAAAAAAAGAAGAGAGAAAAGAAAGAGAATGGCGTCGTCAACTAATTTGAGGTAAAACCCCTTGAAACCCACTCTTTGATTTGAAGTTTTAACTTGAGAAATTGTGATTTTTGTTAGATTTGATGAATTTTGTTAGGGTTTAGATTTGAGTAAATAGTGGTTGAACTTGGATTAAATTTGGGGGTTTTTAGTTATTAAACTTATTAAAGTGTTTGGAAACTAGTTTTAGTGATTTCTTGAGAAATTTTTTTGAAACTGAACTCAAACTGCATGTTTGGCATTTTCCTTATTTCTGTTGGCATGCTGCCGAAATTTCTTTAGAAACTCACTTTTAAGCCGAAATTCAAAGGGGGGAAACCAAACTAATGAATTGAATCTCAATTTTAATGAAACCCAGATTGAATTGTGAAGTTGTTTGTTAAACTTGGATTGAGTCAAGGCACACTAATAGGAAGCAATTAGACATGATTGAGCTTGATTCGTTTTTGGAATGAGAATTATATCCTAAACGTTACTTTTGTGAAAAAAACTAGCGGAGAAGATCGAGTACTGAAGCTTTAAGGAAAGTGAAGACTAGGGTAACGAGAAGCTAGCCACAGGTTTGATATCCGAGAGGTAGGATATTCTTGTCTATATCCTTCAGAACCTTGTTTTAAATGATTTTGGCCTATGTAAACGTTTTGAAAATGATTTTGGGAAAATAGCATGACTTATGCTATTAAACCATCATTGTGTTAAATGAGGTTTTGAGAAATATGTTTTAAAAAGAAAAGTAGTTTAAGAAAATAGCGTGAATAATGCTATTAAATTCTTAATGAACTGAATTAAGGTTTTAATGAGATATTTTCTTAAAATGAGATATTTTAAGAAATAATAAAACGCTTGATGGCCTAGAGATCCGGATATGGAGATCATATCCTTGGGGGTAGGTCCCAAACCCGTCACGGGCCACTACAGTGGTGAATTAAGGCTTAGCGTGTTGGTTACCAATCGAATTCGGATGCGGAAGTGTGGGGGAGGTGGATCGTGTATCACAAAAATTTTCATAAAACTTTTGAGATACTCTATAGATTATATTAATTTATGCACAAATAAATTAATCACATTAATTTATATATCAAGAACTTAATTAGGAAAAATACCTAGAGGCCGTCTCGGATGATAACTTGAGTTCTTTGACCACGAATGATCCTTGCTCCAAAGCCTTGTGCTTAGAAAACCAAAGTCTTCCACATCAATTCCTTGAACCTACGTAGACGTGTGTGTGGGCACACTCGAGACTAAAACGGGTTAGATCTAACACTCAAATTTTCCACAAACACCAACGCATGCACGATGTGGAATTTTTGGGAGAAAATTTTTCCTTCTCTCTTACTCTAGGGAATTTCGGCTAGCCCCCTTAAAGTCTAGGTTAAAAAATTATCTCACGCAATTTTTCGTCGTATCTTATTTATAGAGTAGACGTCCAACTTCTGGCAGGAATCAAATCTCTCTCTCATGTTTCAATTTTGAACAAAAAATTCTCCTCTACCTTATCTCTTGTGGCCGGCCATGCTTAGGGTTTTCAACCCTGTGTGTGGTGCCAATTACAAATAAGGAAGGAAGAGAAAATCATCTTTTATCCTGTAGTCTAATTTTAATTCAAATTTAAGTTAAACTTAAATTAATTTGAATTCTAAATTGAACAACTTATCAAATAAGTTTAAAATAATAAATTTAAATTATGTTCATGATTCAAATTCAAATTTAAATAATCACATTATTTAAATAATAATTAATTCTCAATTAATTATTTTTTAAGTATTTAATTTTAGAATTCCATAATTCTAAGGTTTCCATTTTGCCCTTTGTGTCTGCTAGAATTACAAGGACGACGCGGTGACTAATGGACCTACAATCCCGAGCTCCAATAAAATTAATAATTAATTAAACACTTTAATTAATTAATTAATTCTATTAATTCCAATAGTTACTCCACTATAAACTTGGAATTGAACTCTCAAAATTATAGACATTAATTACTTATAAACTGCAATGTGTCCATTTGATATAGTCATTGTATATAGATCAATCCTCTATAAATAATTCACAATTAGAGCCAGGTAGAATCCGTTAACCTCTCTAATTATATCTTCATCCTTGAGTAACATTGATTCTCTAATGGATAGTGATTCATAAAACACATTCATGAACCAGAACGCTCTTACTAATCCAAGTACCAAATCAACACTCAAGAGAATTATTTATCTACTTCTTTCTCAAGAAGGAATAGATTCCATTTCGTATAATAACATCCCCAACTACCTATTTCATCATGTCTCCAAAATACAAGGAATAAGATTCGTGGTCTCGTAATCCGTGCACGAAAAAATCAAAAGACATAAATCCATAAATAGGAGTTTGTTAAGAACTTAGGATTAAGATCATTCTATATATGACCATCGGTAAACTCGATTAGAATTTCTATGCTTTAACAGAAATTATTAGAAATTCATATTGTGTTTGTGTCCCTGTTCCACATAATCTCATTATGCGAAATACACACATTCAATATCTCACCATATAAACAGTGCGGATAGCACCGTTCCATTCTAAATGGGAATGACATGTATTATTAATGTTTTAATTAAAGATTCTGAACTTTAATTAAATTCATTATGAACAACGTTTTTTTATTATTATCCTTAAACATTATCCTCTCGTATATAACACTTATATACAATGTTTAAGGTTACATAAATAATCACAGAATTTTCATTTGATATTCATAAAATATTCATAAATATATGCACATAAAATGATGAATAAACTCTTTTATTAAATAAATAATAAATATCCTATTACATCTCATGCTTCTAGGACACCATTCCCAACATAGCGATGTTGTAAGTAATTTATCATTAAATTACTTGCTGATGCATGAAACTGGAACTTTAAGATTTATTTCCTTTCCTTTCTTTAAAGAATGATCGGTTCTGGATGACATGTCTGGACCGTGAGTACTTTTATTTATAAAGTTTTATAAATTGTTATCCTAATGGGCCTTCCGCTCACTTTTACTATTATGTTTTTAATGTTTTAAACCCCTTTCATAGTTAGCAGTTTAGATTTACAGCATGACAAGTGGATGCCAATGGATTGAAGGCGTGAGATTCGAAGCGGTACGTTTATTTCGGATTTACAGTTTTAATTCTGAGATGTATTATATTCCTGTATATAAACTGTATTGGTCGACACTGTCCCAGAGTTGTATTGGTTTAAACTTTATGGATTGTTTTAAATATTGTTTGTAAAATAAAGACTCCGGAGCAATATATTTTAATATATATTTTGGTATTTGTATATTTTATTTTATTTTCATGGATTTTTCTTAATTAATTCAGTTTAATTAAGTTAATTTTCTTTAATTATATCACAATAATTACGGTCTCATCTTTAGGATCGTGACAGTTTGACAGACAATAGATCATAGTCTAACATTCTATGGATCATAATCTAATAAACTATGCCGGTGATGAGAAATCTGTCAGCTAGTGTAACCTATAAAACTAAGTCATAGACACAAATTATGTGTAATAATCTAATAGATTATGGTTTATAGCTTCATAAATTATGCATCATAGTCTTACAGACTATAGGTCGTAGCCTGACAGACACTGAGGAGTATGAGGAGTTTGTGGTGTTGGCATGTTAGGACATTTCGACACATATATGTATATAGTGAAAGAAACCTGATCAAATGCCATTGGAATGTAAAGATGATTTTCATTATTTTTCTAAATAAAAATGTAAGTAATGATTGTAATTTTTAGGATCACTAGCACTAAAGTGATAGAATCATGAACACGATTTTTAAGGTAAGGTCTGTTTATTTAACCAATTTGACTTTTCAATTTTAGTTTTATTACCGTTAAAAGTTATTATAAAAAATCATATATAATCTTTTCTGCTACAGTAAAATTTTTTTTACATAAAATCATATCTCAGCTTGAATTAAAAACTCAATTCTGCGAACTAAACGAGGCTAACGGAAGTCATTATGTGTTCTTTTAATTAAAAAAAAAAAAATTGCATGTGATGCAATGACAATAGTGCAGTTAATGTTTAATTCATAATCATTTTTGGTCAATTTAGCATTAATACAATTTTAGCAAAATTAGGAACTAACTAAATTTGCCATTCCAACTTTTCAAACAAAAAAAAAAAATTGTCATTCCAAAATAAATATACTCAATTTCTATCTCTTAAGCTTCAAATTTCAACGATAAGTATATATTTGATCCCGCAAAAAAAACAAATGGCATCTAATCGATTTCATTGTTCAAATATGGGAAAACATTGTCATCACAAAAGATTCTTCATGATGTAAACAACTGTTGAATTTCTATCAGTTCTTGAAACGCAGTAGCCTATGACTTTTAAGCATCAAGTTTAGGTTTGAGTCATTTATATCCAAACTTATCTTGAAGTGTATATATTCAGCCCAAAAAAAATAATCTTCTACTTTAAAAAATGGATTAAGATTTTTATTTTTTATTCTTAATTTATAATTTTTTTAATTTAATAATTTTACTAATAAAAAAATATTTATTAAAAATAATGGGTAAAAGTTTAGACTCGTATACTGTTAAAGATAAATTTTTTCTTTTTTTTTTAGGAAAAAAATCACATTTTTAAGTGACAAAAAATGATTTTTGCAATTAAAAAATAGCTAAAACCAAATTAAGCGGGACACAGAAAAGCGATAAAATAGAAGCTTTACGCATTGCATATGGAAAGAGCTTCATTTTTTTTTTTAATTTATTGTTAAAAAAAAAAAAAAAAAAAGAAAGCACAGGAGAGAGATTCAGTTTGTCCCTGCAGCCTGGTAACTTTGATTAATTACCATCTGTTTCCTTCCATGAACATCATAGTAACTAAACAAAATGATAAAAGACAAACCAAAATAAAACAAAAACGTAAATCGGAGTTCCGAATTTAATATCAAAATTTGGATAAGGTTTGAAAAAAAAAAAAAAAAAAAAAAAAAGTGGCCTTGCGTTCAAATCAAGAGTAGAACCTTATCAAAGCATATCATTATCAATTCATATACAACTCAAGGCAAGACTTTTATTTGACTACAAAAACAATACATGTCTATACGTAAAAGATATTCGTGCAAAAGAAAGAAACTGCTTCTAACTGGCTAAGAAGAAAATAAAAGAATAAAGTAATAGTGGCCCACCCTACCAGCTTTTTCTTAAGACAATATTTTCATTTCTCAGAGCATGATAATTAGGCAATTTATTATTTTATAAGGTATTAATCACTAACAGTTCTTCTCATGATTCAATTTCACAACCTAAAAATCAATAAAACCGATTAACACCTTAAACCATTTCTTCCTTGATATTAAGAAAAAAAAAATTATTTAAAATGGGGTTCCTAACATGAAAGATTGTACGCACAAACTATCAATAAGCATAAGCAAAAAAAAAAAAAAAAAAAAAAAAAAAAAAAAAAAAAAAAAAAAAAAAAAAAAAAAGAAAAGAATGATGTATGAGCTAAACCATTCTTATCCTTATCCCAGTTTGAAGAACAAAACAAAGCAAAAAAAGTTAAAGTTTCAACATCAGCATCATCCAACATCCCACGTGGCAGGTGCATGCACATGGGCTTGTCACAACCCGAAACCGAAACCAAACTATACAAAGGGCCCACCTTCTCTTTCATAAGGGACCCACCTCTAACCGACCCATATCCACCCAAGGGATTCGAATTCCTCATTGCGGGAAGATTTTCTTGTCAGCCAAACACCGGTTTCTGACTCAGCTAACACAGAGGGGCTGTTCGGGCAGCCTATTTTTGAGTTAAAAACACTGGGTCCGTTTGGTTCAGGGATTCGAATCATGTGATTTGAACAATTTTCGATTTACGTGTATTTTTTGTGAGAGAAATCACTGTAGCAAACCACGAATCATGATTCGAATCGGGGGACGAATCCCCCAACCAAACGGACCCTAAAAAAAATAACTCGAGTTATAATTTTATTTAAGTTCATATTTTTTTAAGTTTGAACTCAAGTTTGAACTCGAGTTTAAGACTAAAACTCGAGTTTAAGGCTTCGTTTACTTCGCGAATTCAGCTGAGATGTAACATTTTTTGAGAGCTTTTTACTGTAGCAGAAAATTTTAATGTGACATTTTCTGATAATTTTTTACTGTAGAAACCTAAAACTAAAAACTCGAATCGGTGAAGTGAAAGTTTTCACTTCAACTCGAATTCAAAAACTCTGAAGTCAAGTGTACAGTATTTTTTCTATTCTTTAAAATATTATAATTTTTTTGTTTTAATTCTGATTGAGATGATTTATTTTTCTATGGGTTGACAACGAAAAACCAAATAAAACTAGACCCATTTATCCTATTAAAATTTTTCATCAGCATTGAATTTTTATTAAAATACTATCTAAATACAAATTTAAGTTTTGACTTACTCAAACATAAACTCAAAAAAATATTCTTATCTCAAATCATAACTCAAATGTACACAACTAAACACAAACTTAAGTTACAATTTTAACTCAAATTATAACTCAAACTCAACTTAAAATTTACACTCAAATTATCTAATTCAAAAATATCAAAGGAACAAGCCCGAGTTTCCCAGGCCCTTGCCTTGCCCCCTTCTTTTGGTTTTATTAGCACTTTCTGATTGGGAACGAGCACATTGTGGCTTGGTGCTTACGCGCAGAACAATAGAGATTTCCACTTTGCCACTTTGGTTAAAAATGTTTAGGTTGGAATCTGACACGTAATGTAGCACCCTCACGTCCTTACTAGTTAAGAGCCTAGGATTATGTTAAAGAGACGCATCTGTGATCACTCTGAATAACCCTGGTGGATTTGGTCAATCACTCTTTGAAAGATACGTGTGCGCGTATATACGACTTTTCTAAGTCTCTGGTGCTTTTGAAGATCATACTTCTCCTGTAACGTATAAAAATTAAGTATAATATGACATTTATTAACATAATATAGACATTGAAAATACGTATTGTGACATAAAAAAAATTAAACAAAATAAAAAAACTTTAATTATCCTAAACTATTGCCATACCTTTTACAATAGGTTGAATAAATAATTATAGAAAATATATTCAATCTGGCAACTATATTAGTTTGTTATTATTCGTCTGTGTAGCACCCGTTTAAGTGTTTGTGTAACTTATTTTATTTAACACTTATTTAACACTTAATGTCGTACCTTACCACGGTCGGACGTAAGACTACCTATATTTAGGCTTCTCATTGTGTTTATATGTTAGGTAGAAGTATAGTAAAGATTATAGCAATACACTAAGTGTAAGGACTACCACCAAATGGTGTCACTATTCAGAACTCACTATTAATAATATGGAACAACGGTTGTTCTAAAATCTACTTGTTCCCACTTCCTATATTGCCATAACTGCGCTAGTTGTCTGTTGCCTCTTAAATATGATGACATATTCACCCTATTGTACTGCTTCTAAAAAGTTTTTTCACACTTCCAGCCAAAAAAATGAATAAATACATTTCTCACACCGTGTTACCCAAAGTCCATTTCGGCAAGAAACCATTCAAGAGTGTCTTAGCCAAAAAGAAACTATTGAAGAGTGCTATTATTAGATATTAAGTGGTACTGAGCTACAAAATTTGTGTAAATTTCATTATCACAACAAGGTACGTTGTTAAGGGCCTCTTAGTATCAGGGGTGGTTTAGTCTTTTAGGTGGGTGCTATAGTATTTCTGTTTGTCCTCATGCAGGGTCGTGGTTGAAAAGGCTGTGCGGAGGTATTTTCTGTTTTTCCTTCTCGTTTTCCTAGAAGCGGTTATAACCGTATTGGGTCCTTCTCCTGTGGAGAGTCCCTAGCCTATTTAGGCTTGTAATAATCGTGCATTAGGTATGAAATCAATTACCACTTTTCCTTGATAATTCCTTTATCCTTGTGTTGTCTTGCGCCATTTCTTTCTGTCACCATAGCTAGGAACCGGCGTGGCCGCGGCCGTGGAGCCTTGGAAGCGGGGGTTGATAACAACTTGGTATCAGAGCCAGCCATGGCCGAAGACCAGCGACTCCAGCGCCTTGAGCAACAGGTTGTTTCCTTGAGCATGGGGCAAGAAAAAATGTTGAAGCAGATGTCCGAATTCTTCCAGGTAATGCACGCTCGGGAGGAAGCTTCCGCGTCAAATCAGCGGGAAAACCGTCCGGCTACCGAAGGGGAGATGCCGATGGGAACCGTTCAGGCGAAACCAGTGAGGTTAGACTTTCCACGGTATGATGGACAAGAGGACCCTACGATCTGGTTGTGCCGGGCAGAACAGTACTATGAGTTCCAGGGCACGGGGGCGGCGGAGCAGGTGAGGATAGCTTCGTACCACCTGGAGGGAGATGCTCAGATCTGGATTCAGAGGAAGAAGACGCTCAAGGAGAGACTGAGCTGGGAGGAGTTCAAGGCTGAAATAATGCTGCGTTTTGGAACGGCACCGTACGAAGATGGTTTTGGGGAGCTGTGTAAGCTCCGACAGAGCTCGACGGTGAGGGAATATCAGAGCCGGTTTGAACGGTTGCTGGGGAAAGCTGGGGCTCTAACGGATAAACAGGAGACAGCCTGTTTCATCAGCGGGCTCAAGGAGCCATTGCGGGCTGATGTGAGGGCCCAAAACCCCACTACCCTTTCTTCTGCCATATCCTTGGCGCGGATATATGAGGGCAAACATCAGGAGGGAAAAAAATGGGCTAATGACTACAAGCCCAACCCAATGTCCAGAGGGAGCCCGAACTTGAGCAATCGAAATCCTGAAGGGGAGGGCAAACCCTACACCAAACCAGAGGTGTCCGTGAGGCGATTCACTCCGGCAGAGCTCCAGAAGAGGAAAGAACAGGGACTCTGTTTTCATTGTGATGAGCGCTATACGTTCAATCATGCTTGCAAAAGGCTGTTTTGGATTGAGATTATCGAAGAAGAACCGGACGAACCCAGGGACGAAGAGAACATTGAGGCGGACCCAGGGGAGAAACCGGAAATCTTCCTAAACTCACTGGCGGGTGTGTCGACCCCACAGACTATGCGAGTCACAGCCAAAATCGGTAAGGTACCTATCACGGTTCTTATTGATTCCGGATCCACACACAACTTTCTACGGGGACATGTGGCGAGGATGGCGGGGCTTCACGTTGAGGAAAATTCCTCCCTACGGGTCGTGGTGGCGAATGGCGAACGGCTACGCAGCCCAGGGCTTTGCCGAGAGGTAACCCTCAATCTGCATAATTCCCAATTTTTAATAGATTTTTATTTGATTGAACTGGAGGGGTGTGATGCGGTATTGGGAGCTCAATGGTTGAGGACCCTAGGACCCATAGTGTGGGATTTCGGTAACATGGAAATGGGGTTCAAGATAGGAGAGACGGAGGTGCGCTTGTTGGGACTGGGGCACACAGAGGCTAAACAAGTAGGGGGACGGACGATAGGCAAAACTATAAGGAAACATTCCGGGACAGGAATGCTACTACAGATTAGGCTAACTGAGGTGAGGAAGGGTAGCGAACCAGGAGAAGTAGACTGGGAACCGTGGGTTAAGAGATACCCAACGGTATTTGGGGAACTATGGGGATTACCCCCTGAAAGGAGGCAGGACCACCGGATTCCCCTGCTCCCTGGGAGCGGACCCGTGAGCCTGAGACCTTACCGATACCCCCATTACCAGAAACAAGAGATTGAGAAAATGGTGGAAGACATGCTCAAACAGCAAGTCATTCAAGTGAGCCGAAGTCCCTACTCTTCCCCGGTGTTGTTGGTCAAGAAGCATGATGGGACTTGGCGGTTTTGCGTGACTACAGAGGATTGAACAAGATCACCGTGAAGGATAGGTTTCCAATCCCAGTAATAGAGGAGTTGCTAGATGAACTTAACGGAGCTAGGGTGTTCACTAAATTGGATTTGCGATCCGGATACCATCAAATTCGAATGGCGGAGTCGGACGTACATAAAACGGCTTTCCGGACACACCACGGCCATTACGAGTTCAAGGTAATGCCCTTTGGGCTAACCAATGCCCCTTCAACATTCCAGAGCCTCATGAATGAGGTATTTAAGGAGGTACTAAGGAAGTTTGTTTTAGTCTTCTTTGATGACATCCTAGTCTACAGCCCAAGTAAGGAAGAGCACTGGCACCACTTGGAGAAGGTGCTCGGGATTTTGGAGGAAAACCATCTGGTGGTCAAGAAGGAAAAATGCTCTCTGGCCAAGGAAGAGGTTCATTATTTGGGCCATGTCATATGTATTGGGGGAGTGAAGGCCGACCCTGCCAAGATAGAAGCTATGGCGGCGTGGCCGCAACCCAAGAACGTGAGGGAACTTCGGGGTTTCTTGGGCCTCACTGGCTATTACCGAAGGTTCATTGCTGGCTATGGGCAAATAGCTCGGCCGCTGACGGAATTACTCAAGAAGGGGGCCTATGAGTGGGGGAATGAAGCCAACATGGCATTCGAGAAGTTAAAGAAGGCCATGACGGAGTCCCCGGTGTTGGGCCTGCCCGATTTCGGTTTGGAATTTGTGGTGGAGTGTGATGCTTCTAAGAATGGGGTAGGTGCTGTTCTCATGCAACAAGGAAGGCCCCTCGCCTTCTTTAGCACGGTTCTTAAGGGAAAGAACGTTTTCCTCTCGGCCTATGAGAAGGAGTTAATGGCCTTGGCCCTGGCCGTACAACACTGGAGACCCTATCTACTTGGCAGACGGTTTAAGGTATGCACGGACCATAAAAGCCTCAAATTTCTGTTAGAACAGCAGATCACTACGGAAATGCAGCAACGGTGGATCATTAAACTTATGGGGTATGACTTCACAATCGAGTATAAGCCGGGAAAACACAATCTCGTGGCTGATGGATTGTCCAGAAAGGGGGAGGCCGCATCGGTGTGTGCCATTACACTTCCTAGTCCGACTTGGTGGGACTCAGTCGTGGAGCTCAATGAGACCCAAACCGTGGTCAAGGAGTTGAAGGAAAGGGTTGAACGGGGAGAAATGAAGGCACACTGGGAAGTCAAGAAGGGAGTTCTCTTTTACAAGGGAAGGATTTTTTTACCGGAGGACTCCGATTTTGTTCCGGTTATCTTAAAACAGTACCATGACTTTGGTCATGAGGGCTTCTACAAAACAGTAAAGCGTATCCAGGACTGCTTCCATTGGAAACACATGAAGACGAGGGTGAAGGAGTGGATTCGGCAATGCGATGTTTGTCAAAGGAATAAGAGTGACCAACAGTCTCCCGGCGGGTTATTACAACCTCTGCCCATTCCCACTAGTGTTTGGTCAGACATCTCCATGGACTTTGTGGAGGGCCTTCCACGGTCTCAAGGGAAATCGGTTCTTCTGGTGGTGGTGGATAGGTTATCCAAGTATGGCCACTTCATACCTATGGCTCATCCGTACAAGGCAGAAACCGTGGCGCAACTGTTCTTTGAGCAAGTTTTTCGTCTCCATGGCATGCCGAAGTCCATTGTCTGTGACCGAGACCCCACTTTCACCAGTCATTTTTGGACAGAACTGTTTCGGCTCCAAGGAACCAGCTTTAATTTTTCTTCCGCATATCACCCCCAGAGTGATGGCCAGACGGAAGTGGTTAATAGGACCATTGAGATGTACTTGAGGTGCCTCACTGGGGCTAAACCTAAGGATTGGGTGAGGTGGGTACCCTGGGCGGAATACTGCTATAACACCAGCTGGCACTCGGCCACGAAAATCACACCATTCGAAGCAGTCTATGGGAGGACACCACCGAACCTTTTGAGCTATGTACCAGGAACGGCAAAGACAGGGGAGGTGGCAGAAACATTACAGGCACGGGACCAGGTACTTGACCTGTTGCGTTCCAACCTGGCGGCTGCCCAGAATCGCATGAAACAAGTGTATGACAGGAAACACACGGACAGGGAGTTTGAGGTGGGAGACTGGCTATATCTCAAGCTGCAGGACTACCGGCAGCGCTCAGTTCAACATCGCCGGAACCATAAGCTGTCACCTCGATATTTTGGACCCTACCGGGTGCTAGAGAGGATTGGGACCGTGGCATACCGCTTGGAATTACCCCAGGGTAGCAGGGTCCACAATGTGTTCCACGTCTCATTGCTGAGGAAGAAGGTGGGCAATCAAGTAGTAGACCCGGACCAACCTCCTCAATGGGAGCTCACTTCAGCACAAGAGCCGGCAGAAGTTCTGGCCACTAGAGTAATGGCTGGCAGAGACGAAGTGCTAGTCCGCTGGAAGGGCAGTACCCGTGCAGAGGCCACCTGGGAAATCAAAGATGAGGTGCAGGCCCATTATTCCGGATTTTCCATTCCTTGAGGACAAGGAATTTCTTGGTGGGGGAGGCATTGTTAAGGGCCTCTTAGTATCAGGGGTGGTTTAGTCTTTTAGGTGGGTGCTATAGTATTTCTGTTTGTCCTCATGCAGGGTCGTGGTTGAAAAGGCTGTGCGGAGGTATTTTCTGTTTTTCCTTCTCGTTTTCCTAGAAGCGGTTATAACCGTATTGGGTCCTTCTCCTGTGGAGAGTCCCTAGCCTATTTAGGTTTGTAATAATCGTGCATTAGGTATGAAATCAATTACCACTTTTCTTTGATAATTCCTTTATCCTTGTGTTGTCTTGCGCCATTACTTTCTGTCACCATAGCTAGGAACCGGCGTGGCCGCGGCCGTGGAGCCTTGGAAGCGGGGGTTGATAACATACGTAAAGTCAATATTGGTAGAGGATATATATTAGGAAGCATTATTCTCATATATATGTTATTACTACCGAGCACAATGGTGACAAAAAAGTGTTATGAGTGGAGTTAAATTACTGATTTAAAAAGTCTCAAAAAAGAAAGACGCACTTAGCTGGAAAGGACCGCTAAACTCGTAAATATACATACAATTTGATTTTTTTGCTTTTGAGTTGTATAATGGAGATTGGAGAATTTTTCTTTCTAGTTTGTATTATCATACTTTTCTAAACAAGTAATTTTGACCATTGTACCAGAAAAAAAAAAAAAAAAAAAAAAAAAAAAAAAATTTTGACTATTGTTTTGGTCATGACACCTCAATTCCCGGTTCGATAAGTGATTCTTTTTTTCCCGGGACCACCACCACAGTTAAAAGACAAAGAGACCAAAACCAAAACCCATAAATTATAATAAATAAAAACAGCCAGCCATTTACCATCTGGCATCTGCGCAACCACATCTTTCATTTTCAAAACCTTATCTTCCCGGCCATTGGAGTGCGTTTTTCTTTTTATTTTTTGGCGGGCTTTGGTAAAGTCGAAAGCTCTCCAGAAAGATGTCATGGTCGATATGCTTTTGGCGCCATCGAAACAGTTCTTCAAGACTCCTGATTTGTCTCTACAAAATGTGATGTTTTTTTTCTTCTTCTGGAGAATTTTAAAGCAATGGAATCGTGAAATACCCCTTTGGCTTATCATGCCACTCTGATGACAAAGAGAATTCAAGAGATCCCCAGCAATTTCTTGGGATTGTCCGTGTGACTGACGTTCACGAGCTTTGTGCTTGTTCGTTGACGCACTTATAACGGGTCGGTAGGTCTCATTTTGTACATACTACACATGCCTAACATGTTTTACAAATATTTTTATGGAATTTTTCTTAAATTCTGTTTGGTTTTTAAATTAGTAAAATTTTATAAAAAGATAAACTATAATCCTAATTTTTCTTTTGGCGCTGCAACATAATTCATTAACATATTACTAAAATATAAGGTATTGACAGATATTGAATTGTACCTCTATTATCGTGATTATTTTTTTTTTAAATCTTTCTATATCTTATTACAAAATTCTATGGATTTGAGTTCCACCTTTTTTTATAATGGATCTCTAGAGTTATGAATCAAAATTCCTTAATTAAATTCTTTGAATCACCAACTTCAGGGAAAAAATCACCAACTGTAGCTTTCACTCTTGTTCCACTTGTTCAGGTGAAGGTTGAATCAACCACATGTAACGTTCTAGTGCAGATCTCTTATTTCACGACCATCTAAAGAAAGTTAAAAATCTTTTAATTCATTAATTTAAATTTTTAATTTAAATTAAAACATAATTTTATATAAAAAAATTTACTGTAATAAAAAATTTAAATATAATTATTTTTTAAAAAATTTATTATAATAAAATTTAAATTAATAAAATAAATAAAATCTTAATCTTATTAAAATAATTAATTGTATCAGTCATTATAATTAATGGCCTGTGCCCATCAGAGTCTGAAGAATTCTGAGTCAATAGTTGCGGTCATATGCAGAGGGGCCATCCTTCGCTATTTTAATTTCGGTGGGATAAGATTGATTGTGACGAAGGGATTTATTTGATTTAAATGTTTTTAATTGTAGAAGTACCAACTCTTAAATTTTTTTTTTTTTGGAAAAAAAAAAATTTGTTGAAGTACAACTTTAATATCAAAACATTATTCAGTTGATTAGCTAGTTAAGGTTAGGTGCCTCTCGCACAACGACTAAAGGCTTGTTTAAAATTTTAAAACTTCAAATTATTTTTATTCCAATAATTATTTGTTCTGTTATTAATCAGGGAATTTAATCTTTGAATTCTTTTCAGCTTCAGGTCCGATCCATCGATTTCCTTCCAAATTCAAAAGGCAAAGGTAAATACATCTGCAAAGGAAAACAAGCACAGATATAATACCTGCAAAGGAAAAAATTCGAGTTAAACACGTAATTCAAAGATAGACCTAAAAAAATCAACCAAAAAATAAAAAACTCACCTGGCTTGATCACGCATCTGGTCCAGAGGCTAAGGAAATACGTAGCTCAAGGCACAGCAACCGAATAACAATACGTAGAACACCTATACGGGGAAAATAATGAAAGAGGAAAGAAAAGACGTTAAAACGAAACGCCAAAAATAACGAGTTTGCAGCAAAACACATACACGGATGCTGAAGAAATGGAATGGAATGGAATTTGACTGCTAACGCCGAATTATATATGTTGAATGACTTTCAACAAATTAATCAGTTAGTTTAAGTTTAGATTAAATGATGGATTGATTATGGTTATGTAGAGATTAAGGTCCGAAAGCTTGTTGAATCACCATTAAACGCGGCAACTCATGATTTATAGATATATTTTATATACAGAGAGAGCAATATTATCGTCCTGTATAGAAACTTCGGTCACCGGAGTACACAAAAACCATGTCCGTTTCCGAATCGCACATGTTATCGTCAGATCTCACAAGCCAAAATCCGCCGGAAAACTCTTGACGCCGCCGTTCGCCGCAGAAATCCACCACCGCTTGTAGCTGGAACATTTTGCTGCCTCCGTCGCCGGGGAAAACTCGGAGAGAGAAAAAGAAGTAGCCTAGCTAGGCCTAGAGCTAGGGTACCGAATAGCATACACGATCGAAGAGTCTGTTTGATTCTACATACCAAATCGCGATCAAGAATATTCAACTCCGGCTTTGGACATGACCGAGAGTCGGCTCGGCCTCGGCTGGAAGTCGCCACGCCGCCGCTGCTGGTGCGACGACGGCCGTATCAACGCCGCTAAGGCTCGCTTCACTAGATCGCCTTCGACGCTGCCGATTCTCACGAGCGAGTTCGTCATCGCCGACCTCCGGGCGTTGAGGCGGTTCGGCGAGTACGGCGCCGCCGCCGTGTGGTGAGAGTTTCCGAAATCCTTGTGGAGGCTGCACCGGAACGAGCCTGGATGAGTCGTCGGAGAGCACAGACACGTCCGCTTCTGGCTGCTCTGCCTCTTCACGACCTGGTTGCTCTTCACGCCAACGGAGATCGCCCGGCTAGGAGAAGTCGGACGGTCTAGAGAGAACCGCACGGAGGACGCGGACGGCGACGCGCCGCCGCGGACGTTGACGCGCGTGGGGGAGGCGGAACGGTGGAAGAAAGTAGTCGCTGAACGGGAGGAGAATCTCGAGCTCGACGAAGCGAACGCCGAGGAAGAGGAAGAAGGCGACGAGGTATACTGAGAGCTGTAGAATCTTCCCGACGGAGAAAGGGAACGGAGTACAGGTCCGCTCGATTTTCTAGAAGATATCGCCATTTTTTCTTTTTTGCAGTGGAGAGAGAAAGTTTAGGTAAGGAGCGAGAAAGACAGAATATTTTTTTCCTTTTTTTTTTCCTTTAAAAAACTGGTTTGGCTGCCTAATTCGGCAAACATAGCTTCACTCGAGCCCTGTATTTATAGTATTTCAGGAGGAGATGGCTGAGGGAGAAACTCGTTTTCGTTTTTTCTTTTGTTGATATATCGCGATATTTTCGTAGGATAGAAACGGGTAAGGGATATTTCTTCCAATTATTTGTAGCCATACCCTTACTTTTTCATTTATTTTCTGTATTGGCCTTGTCTCTCTTTTTTTTGTTCAATAAAAAAAATATATATATATATATATATTATGATTATTGCATATTCTCATGATTTTTCTTACTTACAATTCATACTATTTTCCTTTGCATGCCTTTTCTTTTCTGTACGAGGGAAAAAAATATTTTGTTCGTTTTTTTATAGTATGTATAATCATTAAAGAAATTTTTTGATACGCTTCGCGTATCGGTATGTTAACCGTTAAATTTACGTATTTTTTAATTTTTATGTAATTTTAAGCAGATTCAATAAATAAAAAAACTTAATTTACTAATTTATTGACGTACGTGTTAAGATCTTTCATTATTGTTCATCTAAAAAAATACAGTCGCCTTTAAAAAAACACAATTCTAATTATTTTTTTTCACTTCCAATATTTCTATTTTCTTTCAGATCTTTTCTATAGAATAGAAAAACTTTATTCTTTTTTTTTCTGTTAAATAAACCTAGGGTTAAGAACAAAACGCGTAAGCCTAATTATTTTTTTTCTTTTTGGAAAAATAATCATGTTTTTAGTTAAAGAAATATTTGATGCGTTTAGAACTCGTTCTAAAATGATTTTATTTTTGTATAAAAATAGAAATGAAAACATTTTCAATCTCGGACATAAATTATTTTTGAAAATGCGTTTGGTAGTTTTATCAAGAGATTGTTTTCAGTATAAAAAAATTCATTAATGTCTCTCTCTCTCTACTCGAAGGAGGAGAAACCTCAAAACAAAAATAAAAAATGACTAAAAGTTGTTTTTCATTTCTCTTTCATTTTACACTAAACTAAAAAATTGTTTTCATTTCCGTTTTTTTGTTTTTAATTGTGTCAAACGCCGTTTCTCTTCTATTTTTATTTTTTTCTCGAAAAACGTGAAAAAACAAAAATAACTCCAAACATATTAATTAATTTTCATAAAAAACTTATTGAAAGATTAATGAAAATTTAAAATACGGTGCTTGTAAATTGCTTAGTTTTTTACCATTTTCTAATTTTAACCAAAAACAAAAGTGAAAAACATTTGATTATTCCTCCTTTTTAGTATGGTAATACTTAAAAAAAGATACTAAACTTTCTGGAATACTATTAAATTGAATAGGCATTTAATTACTCTTATTTTGTACTTAATCATGAAAACCCATAGAGCACATGGCATAGGATTAATGTGATTATTGCTATTGTCAATCTTCCTTCATTCATATTTCATACATCACCAAGTGAAAACATTTTCTTTGTTTTTTTTTTTGGCTGAAATACCAAGTGAAACGAATGTGCATTGCAAAAAAAAAAAGTCCCTGCATAAATTCAATGGATGTCTTAAATTGGTAAGGCGTGCCTTATTTAAAGCACAAATACAATAATGGCATTTCCAAAATGGCATTACAGAATTAAAGAAGGGTATAATTACAAACCCCAAAAAACATATAAGGAAATTAAAAATACTAGTCCTAAGAAAGGCTAAACCTAACCAGAGGTTACCGGTTGGGTTAGTTAAACTGGGGGTTAAGATATTCGGTTTATCGGGAATCCAACGGTATTTGAGAAAGCTATGTGCTCAATGCCGCTTACTAGTTACTGCTAAAATAACTTTTTTTAGGAGAAAATTTTATAATATTATTAGTAAAATACAGTTGGGCCTTTTTTTTTTTTTTTAATCTGACAGGTTTCTGGAAAAAATAAAAGAACTGCCACGTACTGTCTACCATTATCACGCACTTGACACTTCCCTCTCTTTTGATTCCACGTACTCCCCAATTCAGTATTCACTTTCACTGTGGGCTTTGGCCCCCAGTTTTTTGTAAGTATTTCTTTTCTTTTTTCTTTTCTTTTTAGGTAAGTACTAGTGGATTACCCGTGCTAATTTAACTAATAATAATTTAAAATGAGAAAATGTATTCAACGATGATTAAATTATTAATTATTTTGTAAAAAATATATGAAAAATATATTTAAAAGTTTATAAAAAATGTAATACATTACAAATAAATTTAAAATATGCATGACATGTGAAATTTCACTAAAAATATCTTTGTCGTCACATAGCATAATTGGAGTGTGTATGATACAGAAATGTCACTTTATTCTTTATTCAACAATATAGATTTGAAGGAAACAACAGATTTGCTTGAAATTTGGTTCTTTAGTTTAGAACCATTATTCATGATTTTAATTTTTGAAATTTAAATTTTTTTATGAGAGAAAAACATAATAAAGAATCAAGAGTCATAATTTAGAACCGGAAACAAATCCTTAATCTAAATATCCCATAAAAGTTTGTATCATTAATAATTACACAACATACAAACGCTTCAAAAGCAAACGGGAAAAAATATTATTCACAATAAGTTTACATTAATATTCACATAATATACATATTTTCACATTCCTACTACTCTACTGTTGTATAAGGAAATAATTTTTTTTCATTGACAGTTTTATAGATGCAGCATACATTCTTTACTTAATGTCTATAATGAAGCTGCAAACATGCCATAAAAATAGTCTCCACATTAACAAAAATATGATGAGAGTATAGGAAACAGAAAAAACTCATGTAAAATAGCAGATTACATGGATAATAGAAAGGAAAAATAAATAAACAAACACATATGGTAAATTTGGTTGAGGTATTTTCCTTGAATGGCTAACGTCATGCATCATAAGTAATTGAAATGTGGAACAAACACATATGGAAAATTTGGTTGAGGTATTTCCCTTGAATGGCTAGCATCATGCATCATAAGTAATTGAAATGTTATTTAGTAATATACTATTCAGTGCGACACAAAACAAACTCCTAACAGATATAAAATAACAAACATAATAGGAACTAAATTTTTACCCAAATAACAATAACTTATATAATTTGAATACTGAACAGTATGTTAGAAATTATATGAACAAACTCAAGACAAACACAATCATAACAACATAAAACAATAAATAGATATACGAATAACTAAATATATAGACATCACAACTCATAGCAATATAATACACAGTCTTTAAAGTAATTAAAAGTAACATGAAAGTAGTAAGAAAGGAGTACCTCAGACGAAGAACGAAAGTGGACAGAGTTGATGCAGGGTAAGTAAAAAATGTCCAAAACAGAGACAAAAAAAAAACGCAATATTAAAAACTGGGAGAAAAGAGTTAACATTTAATAATATTCACAGAATCAAAACGAATGAACAATAGAAACTTTTGTTAATCAAACCAAGTAAAATATTCATATCCAGAAGGTAAAAATCAATAAAAATAATGATAATCAATTTCAAACTAAACATGACAATAAAGAATGAAAACAATACAACATAAATACATGCATATATTAAGAGATAAGTGTTGGTTACCGAATCGAATTCGGCGGCGGAAACGCAACGGAATAGCGGATCGTGTATAACAAAAATTTTCATAAAACTTTTGAGATACTCTATAGATTATATTAATTTATGCACTAATAAATTAATCTCATTAATTTATAAGATTCAAGGATCAACCGAAAAAATACCTTGTAGCCGACTCGGATGATATCTTAATTTTCTTTGACCACGAACAGTCCTAGCTCCAAGCTTTGTGTTTAGAACACCAAAGTCTTCCACGTCAATTTCTTGATTCTACGTAGACGTGTGTGTGGGCACACGTGAGACAAAACGGTTTCTTAAACACTCGAATTTCCACAAACACCAACGCATGCACGATGTGGAATTTTTGGAGAAAAATATTTTTCACTCTTTTCCCTCTATGAGAATTTCGGCCACTAGGTTTTTGGGGCTGAAAAAAACGTCAAAAATTGTTGTCACAATTTTCTATCTATCTCATATTTAAAGAGTAGAAGTCAAACTTCAAAATAGGATCAAATCCTTATCTCCAATTTTGAATTTGGAACAAAAACTCCCTTCCCCTTATCCTCTTGGTGGCCGGCCACACACTAGGGTTTTATCCCTGTGTGTGGCGCCTAAATAAGATAGGGAATGAAGATATTTTATCCATTATCCAGTAGTCCAATTTTAATTCAGATTTAAATTCAAATTTAAGTCAAACTTAAATTAATTTGAATTCTAAATTGAACAACTTATCAAATAAGTTTAAATGGATAAATCTAGATATGTTCAAATTCAAATTTAAATAATTTCATTATTTAAATAATAATTAATTCTCAATTAATTGTTCTTGAGTATTTAATTTTAGAATTCCGTAATTCTAAAATTCCCATTTTCCCTTTGTGTCCGTAGAATTACAAGGACGATGCGGGGACTAATGGACCTATAATTACGAGCTCCAACAAAATTAATAATTAATTAAACACTTTAATTAATTAATTAATTCTATTAATTCCAATAGTTACTCCACTATAAACTTGGAATTGCACTCTCGGAATTATAGACATTAATTACTTCTAAATTGTGAAGTGTCCATTTGATATAGTCATTGCATATAGATCGATTCTCCATAAATAATTCATAATTAGAGTCAGGTAGAATCCGTTAACCTCTCTAATTATATCTTTTTCCTTGAGTACCATTGATTCTCTAATGGATAGTGATTCATAAAACACATTCATGAACCAGAGCGCTCTTACTAATCCAAATACCGAATCAACACTCAAGAGAATTATTTATCTGCTTCTTTCTCAAGAAGGAATGGATTCCATCTCGTATAATAACATTTCCAGCTACCTATTTCATTATGTCTCCAAAATAAAAGGAATAGGATTCAGGGTTTCGGAATCCGTACCGAGTAAATCAAAAGACATAAATCCATAAATAAGAATTTGTTAAGAACTCAGGATTAAAATCATTCTATATATGACTATCGGTAGACTCAATTAGAATTTCTATGCTTAACGGAAATTATTAGAAATTCATATTGTGTCTCAAGGCCCATGTTCTACATAATCTCATTATGCAAAATACACTCATTCAATATCTTGCCATATTAATAAAGGCAAATAACACCGCTCCATTCTAAATGGGAATGACATGTATTTATAATGTCTTAATTAAAGATTCCGAACTTTAATTAAATTTATTATGAACAATTACTTTTGATTTTTATCCTTAAACATTATCCTCTCGTATATAACACTTATATACCATGTTTAAGGTTACATAAATAATCAAGGAATTTTATTTGATATTCATAAAATATTCATAAATATATGCACATAAAATGATGAATAAACTATTTTATTAAATAAATAATAAATATCCTTTTACATCTCATGCTTTCAGGACACTATTCCCAACAATAATTACCTAAACCGAAGCAGAACAATGAAGAGAGTAAGCCCAATATTCAAAACCGACGAAGCCAAAGAGAATCTAGTATCCAGAAAACATCAAAGATAGTATTAGAAGTATTATATCATGTAGTCTATAAAGAGTAGAATATAATAGTTGGAGAAGGAAAATAGTGAGAAACAAAATTACAAATTATAAGAATACAATAGAAGTCTTTATTTATACATGAAGAAAACAAATTTCTGGTCATCAATAGATAACAACGGTTAAACCAAAAAAAGAACCGCTATAATCATTTCGTAAAAATAGGTGTCAAAGAGCATGAAAACCATTTGAAGATCGAACCAAATACCAATAGACAGTAAACATATTAAAGACATATAGCAGAATCAAAACACGTGGAAAAAAAAACCAATGTCGAGAAATAAAACGGGAGAAAAGAAAACCACTGACAAATTTTTTTCTTTTCAGCTATTGAAAATTTTTTTCCCTCATACTTCTAACATAAAATTCCTACATGCTGAAATGAAGGGAAGAAAGAAAAGGAAAAACTGAAAAAAAAAAGAGGAGAAAAATATAAATATCCCTGGTGAAGAAAATAGAAAAACCCCCCAAAAACAAAAAGCAAAGGAAAAAAAGAGCGTAGAAAAAATGTAAATACAGACAGAAGAAAAAAATGGAGAACAAAATAAGGAAAAAACAGGAGGTGAAAAAAAACATAAAATAACGGTCTTGAACGAAGAACAAAAAAAAACTCCAAAAAAAAGAGGAAAAAAAAGGAAAATAACAGGAAAAATCCAGACAAAGAAGAAAAATGTAAAGAAGTAAAAATCTTTCATTTCCACTAAGAGAACAAAAGAGGGAAAAAATCGGAGAACATATTTTGTACCAAAAACGTCAGAACTAGGAAACCCAACAAATTTTCATTTCCATCAAACATAAAAACGACGAAACCCTAAAATTTTTCATTTCCACCAAGAGAACAACCGGTGGAAAAAAAACCCACCGAAAGGAAAAAAGAGTAGAAACTTCATCGGAAGGAAAATGACGAAAATGAAAGAGTAGAAAACGAAGAAAACAACAGATAAGAAATGAAAACCAAAGCGTGTTTTCATTTCCCATAAGCAAGCGAAAAAAAAAGTTAAGAGTCGAGGAAACAAAAGAGTAAAGCTAAACACTCCCACCGAAAACATCAAAGTAGCAGGCAAACAAAGAGAAGGCCTAGAAGCTTCAGAGAGAGAGAGAAAAAAAAAACACAAAAAATTTTAAAGTGCACAGACAGAGAGAGAAGCTTCACGAAAAGAAAGAGAGAGAACAAAATTAAACATTGAAATGAACGCAAAAGTACAAAATGCCCAAAGAAAATAAATTGAATATGAATAAAAGACAGAGGGTAAAACGGTACAATTAATTAAAAGAACACAGATGGTATAAAAAAAGGCTTGAACAGAAAGAAATAGGGGCAAAATTGGAAAGTCAAACAGTAACTGGAGTGCCGGACGGGTCTCCTTTCAACAAAATTAAAAAGACCAAAAAGCCCACAACCCACAAACGAAAAAAGAAGAGAGAAAAACGTCAAATGGTCAGAACACTATTGCAAGAACAGTAACCTAAGTGTGGATAAACAATGCCAGACGGTTTCCTTTAGTATATTTATTAATTTGATAAAATTTTTCGTTGAGATTAAAGTCAAGATAATTCTAGAAGAGAATACAATGGTGTAAGAGCACATGTGTCAACATAAAATTTTAAAATTAGAATAAAAAATCACTTTTCAATATATTATTATTTTTATATTAAATATAATATATGTTAGATTTAATGGTAAATTTTATATCAAATATAGCATATATTAAATTTAATATTTAATTTTTATAGGTTGATGTATTAATTTTAAATCTAATTGTTATATTATAGGCTTTCCCAAATTATTTTAATTGAAATTTTATTTTTATCATTTTTAAAACTTAATAATTATTATAAATAAATAGTTGTAGCATTTAAAATAACATTACACTCTTTTTAAAAAGTAACATTATACTACGAATTATAAATTACAATAACATATCAAATATATTTTTTTTCCTTTGCGTTTTTTGACAACGAAAATATAGCATTAATATTAACAGTTTAATTTGGAGATGGTCAAAGGGGAATTTGCCTCAACGGTAAACTTCGCTTTTGTTCGCATCTCCATTCTCCAGAACGACCATGCTTTAATAAATGCACTGTACCAGCAACAATTAGAACTCATAATTTTATTTATTTTAGATATATTTGAGATAATAAAATTAAAGATTATTATGACAGGTAGCTTTTAAAATTTAGGACTATTTTCAATTTATTTTTTAAATTTTTAAATTTTTTATTTTATTTTTAAATTTTAAATTATTCTCACTTAATTTTTTTTTATTATAATATATGTTAAAAATAGATAGAGAAAAAGTAATATAATTACATAACTTTTTATTTGAATTTCTGTTAACAAGTAAATAAAATCATATGATCAAACTTAACCCTCTTTTTTTAAGGGAAAGTGAAAATTGTTATTAACCACATCTTTTTTGTCTAATTTTAACATATATTCTTATGAAAGGGTTTACATGGGACAAATTTAAAATTTAGGAACAAAATGAGAGTTTTTATAATTTAAGTGATGAAGTGATAATGACTTTAAAGTTTAGATGACACTAATGAAATTAATTCTAAAATTAAATTATATTTAAAAAAATTCACTGTAAAAAATTATGAATGTTTACCTCAATAGAATAAATAAAACTAAAACGGCAATATTTGTATTTTTTTTAATTATTAGAATAAAACATACTTATTTTAGTCATATGCATTTTTAATGCAATTTAATCCATTTTTAAATTCATTAAAAAAAATCCATTTTTAAAACAATTCAGTTAGAAATAATTGAAAAATTATTGGTGAAAGATGTTTACATTTTTTTGAATCTAATAAAAACATAAAGATTAAAATATAAATAAAAGTTCTATTAAGATACATATTTTCACTCTTCACACCACCCTTTAAACGAAATTTTCTTGTTATAAATAGACCAAACATAAAATGACAAAGAAGACAATAGACTTAAATTATATAATTAAATTTCATTATAAAAATAAATTATTTTTTTCTCTCCGCACACTTCACATTTTATATCCTTAAATTATAAATTATTGCTATTTTGATATCTATAACAAAAACGAGTATTCCAAATCATTTTTTAAAGGTCAATCAATTCACTTTTGTTTCGTACTTTATAAAATCTTATTGCGTTTTTCCTATCGCCGTTATTATTATTATTATTGCTGCTACCGGTGGTTGTGCTCATATACTCTTTTATTGTCTTTCCTTTTGTCATTTTTTTCTTTTCTAGGCATATGGAAACATACACACGCATATATATGTTGTCTTTTTTATATATTTATTCTCGTTATTTTTGAGTTGTTTTTCTCCTCCTAAATTGTTTGTAACTCTACTACTAGTTAATGAAATCCTTTGTTGAAATTTTTCCAGTAAAAAAAAAAAAAATCATCTATTGAACTTTAAAAGAAAAAAACAAAAAACAAAAAAATAAAAACTTCTTGCCCAAATGCTTCAACAAAAAATAGTGATAGATGTGTCATAATATTAAAATAACAAATTAAAATAAAATGATGGGTATGAAAAGAAAAATAAAATGATCAATAATTAATTAATTTTATAAAAGTGAGTAGGGGTACTTTAATACGAATAGGTGTGTAAAAAATAAATTTAATAATTTAAAAATAATTTAAAAATTTTATAAAAATTATGAAAAACAAAAACTTCTTGCCCAAATGCTTCAACAAATTATGAATGTCAGCCCAAGACGTCGATAATCACACCACTGATGGTGTCCAACAGGGAGAGCCACCAACTGCTGTAGTGGCAGATGCACCAGAGCCTTTATCGTCGCGTGGAAAGAAAAAGGGTAAAGCAATGGCCGATGACCTGCCACCCAGGCGACGCTCAATGCGTGAGCGCAACCCTTTGAATTGGAAGTGGAACTTATGACGCACACTTGAGGGAGTTTTCTTTACCATACACTCTATTTGTATTTTTTTGTGTTTAGTATGGTTTATTTTTGGTTTTATGCAGTGAGGACATTGCTCCCCCTCAGGGGTATTTTCTATTTTTAGATTTTTGTCAGTATTTGTGTTTTTATTTCTCTGTGATTGGTTGTTTGTTGTTACTGTTCAAAACTTTTATTTCTAGTTAATTGTTCTCTGGTTCTGGTTGATTTAGTGGTTAATCTAAGGATGCCTAATGATGATTTAGTTGTTTGGAAATCTTGAATTTTCTAGGATATATTAATATGAATGACTCAATAGGGAGGTTTATCGTGGTCTGATTTCCAAGAAAGATCCATTCTCCATGTCTAACACTTTGGATTGTGGTTAATAAATTGAAAAGAACCTAAGGAACTTTGACCTATTGGGAGGCCTGAGGTTTTAGAATTGGCTTAAAGAACCCTGTGAGGCAATAGTAGGGAGCTAAGTAGCTAGGAAGAGCTAGGTTTGGGTAGAAAGGACTTAAGTTTGGATGGGGTGGTCCGTAGTTTCTGTTAAAAAAAAGAGTAAAATGGGAATTAAGTTGGAACACTCCTCATTTTGAGCTGCTGAGTAACTAGGAGTAACATGTGCCCCATGTATACTTTTGCATAAAAAGGTAGTTTAAATCATGAGTGATGTTGTAGCAGCTCTGAAGCATAACTTTGTTGAGTAACCGGGTGCCTTCATCACCAATGTTGGCATTCGCGTCAAAAGGTAGGAGTTATGTGAAGAGTTTCTGAAAAAAAAAAAAAGAGAAGAAAAAGAATAAGCCCTGCCCCCCCTAAATCGCCCATTCTCTGGTGAATCCTAAGTAATTGGTAACCTACAATGCGGAGAGGGGTTTGATGAGCCAGCCTATGAAACCACTATTTAGGTGTTATGATCGTAGTTCATTAGGACTTAGGTGATTCAAAAGTTGCTAACCACAGTTTCCACACACGCACTTAGGAGAAATTAATTTCTGGGAAAGGTCTAAGATGAGTTGAACTAGAGAGTCATGAATGTTGTTATTAAACAAAGGGTTAGGATGAAAAAGCAACTTTGAGGGTTGAGGGTTGACCGCATTCACAGCAGAAACTAGATTTTTAGTCAAGCAATAGAGTCTTGCAGTTGTCCTCTCATGTTTTATTGTGTTTTATTTTGCGTTATTACTTGAGGACGAGTAATGGTTTAAGTTTGGGGGTGTGATAACTCTATGAAAATAGAGTTAATTGAGCATTCCCATGAAGTGCTACGTTTACGATTAAAGTCCTTAGCTAGACATAGTACCTCCTGCTTCAGATGTCCTCGACGAGCTTAAGACTCGCAATCTTCTCCACCTTGCCTCCAAAATAGTGTTTAAGGTGTTGTCTGTTCACTTTGAAGGTAGGTTCATCTCCTCTTTGTATCTCAACAGTGCCGAATGGAAAGACTTTCGTAACCGTGAATGGACCGGACCATCGAGATTTGAGCTTTTCGGGAAAAAAGTTTAAGGCAAGAGTTGAATAGAAGTACCTTCTCTCCCAGAATGAAGTCGCGACGGAGGATCCTCTTGTCATGCCATTGCTTCGTGTGCTCCTTGTAAATCATTGCATTCTCATATGCCTCATTGCGAATCTCCTCCAATTCATTGAGTTGAAGAAGTCTATTCTCTCTCGAGGCCTTCAAATCAAAGTTGAGCTTCTTAATGGCCCAATGCACCCGGTGTTCAAGCTCGAATGGTAGATGACACACCTTCCCACACACCAACCGGTACGGAGACATGCCGATAGGTGTCTTGAATGCCATCCTATATGCCCATAGAGCATCGTCAAGCTTGTTTGACCAATCCTTCCGATTTGATTGCATGGTCTTATCCAAGATAAACTTGATCTCCCGATTGGAAATTTCTGCTTGGCCATTGGATTGAGGATGGTAAGAAAGAACCATCTTGTGCCGGACTCTGTACTTGGCCATGAGCGCATCAACCACCTGGTTGGCGAAGTGAGTGCCCTCATCACTAAGTATAGCTCTAGGTGTGCCAAAACGTGAGAAAATGTTCTTTTGAATAAACTTGACAACCACCCGAGCATCATTTGTGGGAGTTGCAATAGCTTCAACCCATTTAGTCACATAGTCAACTGCCAAAAGGATATAGAGATTACCAAATGAAGGCGGGAATGTGATAACTCTATGAAAATAGAGTTAATTGAGCATTTCCCGGGCTTAAATTATTACCTAGAGAGTAATTAGTATTAGTGTCACGCCCCCCAAACGGGGTGGGTGACGTGGAGCTCAATTAGGGATTAATAAAGCAGATCTCCAACCGGATCCCACACTTAGCTGCATTAGAATACAAATAAATTACATAATCCAGGAGCCTCTGACACACAGGGCTCCACCCCATAGGACATACAGTATCGTACATACATGTTCATGTAAATAATCATTACAACAGACATCAACCACAGTCTAGCAAATCCAAATATTAATAAGTTTACAGAATTTCTCAAATTCCTTACATTTGTTCAAGAGGATAACTCAATCCTCACTTGATCCAACAGTAGCGATCTTCAGCTACACTGCACCGCTCCTCGAATCTCCTGGGAGGGGTTTAAACATTTGAAACATGAGCGAAAGGCCCAGTAGGATATAATTTAAAATACTTAAAATAAAATAGTGCGTAAATGAATAAATAAATAAAATAAGGCATTCAGTCCCGACAGAACAGCCGGAACCTCACATCCTTTTTCTCAAAGGAAATATAACAGAAAATAATCCATATTACAGGCTTCAGCGAGTAATTAGTACAAAGTACTCGCCTCACCAAGTGCCTCGCCTACCGGACCGGTTTCGGGTTCTGCCCCCGAGGATGCACTCTCCGCATCCTATCTAGGCTTACAGCAATAGACTCTATTACTAGTTCACAATATCTCTTATATTAAGAAATCATCCTTTTAACATTATGAAATCATTCATATGACCCCACGAACTACTCAAGCCGCGGGCCCCATGACTGGGCAAGCCATGAGGTTCCATGACAAGACAAGCTATGGGTTCCAAGGACAGGACAAGCCAAGGAATTCCATAAACTAACAAGCCATGGTTTTTAAAACATTTTTCTTTCGCAAACCAATCCCTTTCTTTAAAACATTTTCAAGGCCAAAATCCTTTTGAAAACAGGCTCACAAAGAAGAGGGATAGAAATCCTACCTCGTACAATCAAACCTGGGACTAGCGTTGCCTTTTCCGGCTTCTGCTTCCTCAAGCCCCTTCAGTCTGAATCCTCAGGGATCACTGATACAAGATAACACTTTAGGATCAATTCTCATTCCTAAAGTAATCCAATCTCAATCATATACCAAGATTTTCCATTTAGTGTGCCCTAATCAATTTTCATGTTTTAAATTCCATTCCAAGGGTTTTAAATATCGAATCAGGGATTAAAGATGCTAATCCTTTCATCCCAAGTCCCCAAAGAAGCTAATTTGGGTTCTCCCCAAAAACAGGGATCAAAACAACAATTTCAGGCCAAACAGGGTCAAACCCCGTGTACACCGGTCAACCGGAGACAGAGGAGTGCATCACCACCGGTCGGCCGGTGGTGTGCATCCGGTCGACCGGACTGGTCAGCCGGTGGCTGTAGTAAGATCCGGTCGACCGATGCGGTCGACCGGTGGAGAACTCCAATTTCGCGAAAACTCGCGGAAATCAGTTCAAAAACCTACAAATCCAGTCCCAAATCACAAAATCTCAAGGGACAACCACTAGATCCGGGTTCTAGGTCATAAAACAAGTCCAAAGAACCTAAGATCTCCAATTTCTACTCTAGTTTTACTCAAAAATCATCAAAATCCGTTTTGAACCAAAAGTAAGTTTTGAATCCGAAAAACTTGAAATCCAAGAGAGGTTCTTTCAGTAATCTTACCTTGAATCCTTCTCTTGATGTTGAAAACTCTTTGAAATCACTCTTTGGCTCAAAACTCGTTTGATTTGAGACAGAAATGAGAGAGAGAAAGAGAGAGTGAGTGAGCGGGAGAGTGAGAGTGACAGAGAGAGAGAAACGCACGGGCAAAAGGAAGGAGAGAAAAGAAAGAAAAGAAAAAGTGAAAGAAAAGAAAAGGAAAAGAAAAGGAAAAATGGACATATGTCACAATATTTAAAAATGACAGTCCAGAAATGCGCCCATACACACTTTTGGATTAAAATAAATTACTGTGAATAATTTAAATACCTTGAAATTATTTAAACTCAATTAATTAAATCAGATTAGGCACACTAATAATCTTAATTACCTTAATTAATCTCAATTAATTCTTCAGGGTGTTACAATTAGTTTTCTCCTATAGTTTGCCTTGTTGCTAGTTTTTATTTAATTGTGTCTCATAAATTCTCTCTCTTATGATTGGCGTTTAAAAAAAGAGCTAATTTGGGTGCTTTGTGGTTAATCACAGCTTTGAGAAAACGTGGTCGTTTGGGGCTAGCAGCAGCTTGTCGTTTTTGGAGTTTAAAGGAATCCTAGTCAGCATTGCTCTGCATTGCTCTATCAAGATAGCTGGGCCACACTCACGTGTTGCTGATAGCTGGTCCTGAGCTGGTAAAATCGGCTGATTTTGTTCGTGAAGGGTGCTTATTGAGCTACTCATTGGAGGCTTTCTCAGGTGTTGCCACATGGAATTAGGGCACAATAAGTAGCTGCAGCTGGAAGAGAAGAAGGCATCCTTGGTCATATTATGGAACGCAGTAGCGGCTGAACTTGGAAAAGGAAACCACCTCCATTTTTCTGATCAAGTACCATTTCCAGTACTGAGGAGGAAGAAGAAGAAAACGGCACAGGGTGTTGAATGTGAAGGAAGGACCATTGTTGACGTAGGAATTGCTAGAAGAAACCTTGGAAAAGGGGGATTCGGATTCTCTCCTCGTCACTTTAGTGTTTCTTATTCTCAATACTCTGTTTACCTTGTTAAAGAATGTTTTGTTTTCTCTATGAATCTGAACTCGAATTCATATATACTTCTATGAGATTATGATTTGTTGGCTGGGATTGTTCAGTTGTTAAATATTGAATTGCTAGTTGATGTTGAATGGATCTGATGATTATTTCTCTGTTTATTCAAGTGAGCTGAGTTTGTGCCTTAACTGTGATTGGGAAATCAAAAGAGGGGAGTACAGCTTGATTAGATCTGGGAAGATTTAGTTGAGTGGAAACAGCTTGAGTAATACAAGTTCTTAGGTCTTGTTTTAGATTTTTGATTCACATGATATAGGAATATATAATGTCTTACATAACCATACGATTTAGAGCTTCATTCTCTGATTTTAGAGTCTAGATTTGCAAAGGGATTTGTGGGATTTGGCTTTGAGATTGGTAGACAGAGGAATGGAAAGTCCCTGGTTTAGTAGAATCCGGTTAACAAGAGGTTTTCACAAAGGGTTATTGAACAAAGGGTTAGGATGGAAAAGCAACTTTGAGGGTTGAGGGTTGACCGCATTCATAGCAGAAACTAGATTTTTAGTCAAGTAGTAGAGTCTTGCAGTTGTCCTCTCATGTTTTATAGTGTTTTATTTTGCGTCATTACTCGAGGAAGAGTAATGGTTTAAGTTTGGGGGTGTGATAACTCTATGAAAATAGAGTTAATTGAGCATTCCCATGAAGTGCAACGTTTAAAGTCCTTAGCTAGACATAGTACCTCCTACTTCAGATGTCCTCCATGAGCTTAAGACTCGCAATCTTCTCAACCTCGCCTCCAAAGTAGTGTTTAAGGCGTTGTCTGTTCACTTTGAAGGCAGGTTCATCTCCTCTTTGTATCTCAACAGCGCCGAATGGAAAGACTTTTGTAACCGTGAATGGACCGGACCATCGAGATTTGAGCTTTTCAGGAAAAAGTTTAAGGCGAGAGTTGAATAGAAGTGCCTTCTCTCCCGGAATGAAGTCGCGACGGAGGATCTGTTGGGAATAGTGTCCTAGAAGCATGAGATGTGAAAGGATATTTGTTATTTATTTAATAAAATAGTTTATTCATCATTTTATGTGCATATATTTATGAGTATTTTATGAATATCAAATTAAATTCCTTGATTATTTATGTAACCTTAAACATTGTATATAAGTGTTGTATACGAGAGGACAATGTTTAAGGATAATAATCAAAAGTAATTGTTCATAATGAATTTAATTAAAGTTTGGAATCTTTAATTAAAACATTATTAATATATGTCATTCCCAATTAGAATGGAACGGTGTTATCGGCACTGTTAATATGGCGAGATATTGAATGAGTGTATTTCGTATAATGAGATTATGTGGAACATGGACACAGACACAATATGAATTTCTAATAATTTCCGTTAAGCATAGAAATTCTAATTGAGTCTACTAATGGTCATATATCGGATGATCTTAATCCCGAGTTCTTAACAAACTTCTATTTATGGATTTATGTCTTTTATTTTACTCGGTACGGATTCTGAGACCCGGAATCCTATTCCTTGTATTTTGGAGACATAATGAAATAGATGGCTGGGAATGTTATTATACGAGATGGAATCCATTCCTTCTTGAGAAAGAAGCAGATAAATAATTCTCTTGAGTGTTGATTCGGTACTTGGATTAGTAAGAGCGCTCTGGTTCATGAATGTGTTTTATGAATCACTATCCATTAGAGAATCAATGGTACTCAAGGATAAAGATGTAATTAGAGAGGTTAACGGTTCTCTACCCCGACTCTAATTATGAATTATTTATGGAGGATTGATCTATATGTAATGACTATATCAAATGGACACTTCGTAGTTTAGAAGTAATTAATGTCTATAATTTTGAGAGTTCAATTCCAAGTTAATAGTGGAGTAACTATTGGAATTAATAGAATTAATTAATTACTTAAAGTGTTTAATTTATTATTAATTTTATTGGAGCTCAAAATTATAGGTCCATTAGTCCCCGCGTCGTCCTTGTAATTCTACCAGACACAAAGGGCAAAATGGGAATTTTAGAATTACGGAATTGTAAAATTAAATACTCAAAAAATAATTAATTGAGAATTAATTATTATTTAAATAATGCGATTATTTAAATTTGAATTTGAACACATCTAGATTTATCCATTTAAACTTATTTGATAAGTTGTTCAATTTAGAATTCAAATTAATTTAAGTTTGACTTAAATTCGAATTTGAATCTGAATTAAAATTGGACTACTGGATAAAAGATAAAATCTCTTCCTTCCCTATTTGATATAGGCGCCACACACAGGGATAAAACCCTAGAGTGAGGCCGGCCACCCTGTGGATAAGGGGAAGGGATTTTTTGTTCCAAATTCAAAATTGGAGATAAGGATTTGATTCTATTTTGAAGTTTGACTTCTACTCTTTAAATATGAGAAAGATAGAAAGTTGTAGAAACAATTTTTGACACATTATTCAGCCCTAATTGAGTGTGGCCGAAATTCTCATAAGGAAAAAGAGAGCAGAATATTTTTTCTCCAAAAATTCCACATCGTGCATGCGTTGGTGTTTGTGGAAATTCGAGTGTTTAAGAAACCTGTTTTGTCTCACGTGTACCCACACACATGTCTACGTGGAATCAAGGAATTGATGTGGAAGACTTTGGTATTCTAAACACAAAGCTTGGAGCAAGGACTGTTCGTGGTCAAAGAAATTCAAGTTATCATCCGAGTCGGCTACTAGGTATTTTTTCGGTTGATCCTTGAATCATATAAATTAATGTGATTAATTTATTCGTGCATAAATTAATATAATCTATAGAGTATGTCAAAAGTTTTATGAAAATTTTTGTTATACACGATCCGCTATTTCCTACCACGCTTCCGTCGCCGAATTCGATTCGGCAACCAACAATCAGTATCAGAGCAGTCTATAGACGATATTGATTTATGCTTCGATTATTTGATAATCATAATTGATATTAAATATGTGATATTTAATTATGTATGTATGTGATGAGTAGGCACTTGCATTTATGGATGTTTATTTTTGATTCATGATGATGAATGTATGGATGGTGGATTTGGTCGTTAATTATATGGTTCCATGGATCGGTTATATTCATTCGTTAATAAATTATTTGTAATTTAATTCGGGATTAGAATTATTGTAATTCTTGAATTTGGGTAGAATTAGG
This sequence comes from Morus alba, assembly GCA_012066045.3. Lineage (NCBI taxonomy): Eukaryota > Viridiplantae > Streptophyta > Magnoliopsida > Rosales > Moraceae > Morus > Morus alba. Next base: position 37,198,373 of record CP050224.2, read on the forward strand.
GTTTTTGATTTTGAATCAAAAGGGAGGCCTTGAAGATCAAGTTTGAAGCCTTCAAAGAAGCCCATAAAATTGCCAAGAAAATTTCCAAATCGGCGAGAATCTTGCCCAACATGCCCAGATCGCAGCCGGGGACGTGGCCCCGGCGTCGCGTCGTTGTTGCGCCCAATCGCTCAGTATATGACTGGTGGCCCAAGTTTGGGATTTGATTCCGAACGGGCCCGAAGGTTTCCAAAACCCTTGTAATGTGTGCCGATAGGCCCGAAATATTTTTGGATCCCAAGGAAGGTGAAATCCAACCCGGAGACAAAGAATGAAGCCGAAGAATAAAGAATTCAAGAATCGAAGACCCTTTGATGTAACGGAAGAATATAATTATTGTAATTATTTATTTATTCGATTCGATTGAGTTGTAATTTATTTTTTCATGGGACCCGGTCAAATCCATCTCAATAGTTGATTGCATATATTTATATTTTATGTTGATAATTATATATTATATGTCCATGCATATAACATGCCATATAGATATAATGTGCCTACTCATATGTTTTATAACATGCCATGCATACATACGCCAAGATTCGTTATTGTTTATTTTATTTATTATAAAAGTGTTTTAGAAAAATAAAATAAAATAAGAACCCGTCTTGTTGAAAAATTGATTTAATATGATTAAATTGATTTAAGTTGTAAAATTGATTTGCAAAATAATGTTACATGTGAAATTGAATTTAAGAGTTAAATTTTGGAATTTCACATATCCAAAAAATAAATTGTTTATTTTTCGATTTAAAAATCATGAGATGTTTTTTCAAACAAAATACATATTTGCAAAATAATGAGTGGGAGAGGGTTGTATGACAATATGACCCACTAGTCTCCGCCGTTAGCGCAGCACCGTGAGATCCGGAAAGGGGCTTTGCGGCGACATTGAATCGCCCTCCTAAAGGAGAGTGTCCTTGTCGGATCAATAACAAGGTTGGTTTCCTAGAGATAAGATTTCAGGATGTATTTATGAATTGACTACCCAAAGGTAGCAATCCGAAGTTAAGTCTATGGGATCTAAAACGGTGGGTTACACTCATAAAATATAATCAAATCTGTTGGTTATATTTTGACTGAAAATAACAGTAGTTAATAAATATGAAAATATGAGATATTTTGACTATATTTATTAACTGAGAAGAGTCTCGGTCTAATTGACATATGACTTGACTACCCAAAGGTACACTTTGTGTGTGAAAAATTAGATTATCGTTGGCACCTAAAATTAAAACATGATTTATGTATTTTTCATGTGCATCATGCATCATATTTAATTGTGCCAAAATTAACATGCCTTGATATTCATGCACATAAATTGATTAGATGAATATCCTATTTATTTCCAGCAATATGTCAAATCCCATCGTCACACTACTAGCGACTGAAAAATTAGACGGTGATAACTATGCTAAGTGGAAAAGTAACATGAACATACTATTGGTCTGCGAAGACTACAAATTTGTCCTAGCGGAGGAATGTCCTCCTGAACCCGCGGCAAACGCATCCAAAACCGTAAGGGAGCCTTACGATCGTTGGATTAAGGTCAACAACAAAGCAAAGTGCTTTATGCTGGCAAGTATGATCGATGTGCTTCACAAGAAGCATGAGGAGATGGAGACTGCTTATGAGATAATGGAGTCTCTAGAAGCCATGTTCGGTGCTCACTCTGAAAAGGCTCGTTTGGATGCCGTAAGGGCTTTCATGAATGACAAGATGAAGAAAGGTTCTTTAGTCAAGGCACATGTTTTGAACATGATTGATCACCTCCACGATGCGGAGCTCAATGGTGCTAGAATCGATGAAGCTACCCAAGTTGTGTTGGGAATGGTGTCCTAGAAGCATGAGATGTAATAGGATATTTATTATTTATTTAATAAAAGAGTTTATTCATTATTTTATGTGCATATATTTATGAATATTTTATGAATATCAATGAAAATTCCATGATTATTTATGTAACCTTAAACATTGTATATAAGTGTTATATACGAGAGGATAATGTTTAAGGATAATAACCAAAAAGCAATGTTCATAATGAATTTAATTAAAGTTCAGAATCTTTAATTAAAACATTATTAATACATGTCATTCCCATTTAGAATGGAACGGTGTTATCCGCACTGTTAATATGGTGAGATATTAAATGAGTGTATTTCGCATAATGAGATTATGTGGAACAAGGACACAGACACAATATGAATTTCTAATAATTTCTGTTAAGTATAGAAATTCTAATTGAGTCTACCGATGGTCACATATAGAATGATCTTAATCCTGAGTTCTTAACAAACTCCTATTTATGGATATGTGTCTTTTGATTTACTTGGTACGGATTCTGAGACCCTGAATCCTATTCCTTGTATTTTGGAGACATGATGAAGTAGGTAGCTGGGAATGTTATTATATGAGATGGAATCCATTCCTTCTTGAGAAAGAAGTAGATAAATAATTCTCTTGAGGGTTGATTCGGTACTTGGACCAGTAGGAGCTCTGATTCATGAATGTGTTTTATGAATCACTGTCCATTAGAGAATCAATGGTACTCAAGGATAAAGATATAATTAGAGAGGTTAACGGATTCTACCTGGCTCTAATTATGAATTATTTATGGAGGATTGATCTATATGCAATGACTATATCAAATGGACACTTCACAGTTTAGAAGTAATTTATATCTATAATTTTGAGAGTGCAATTCCAAGTTTATAGTGGAGTAACTATTGAATTAATAGAATTAATTAATTAATTAAAGTGTTTAATTGATTATTAATTTTATTGGAGCTCGAAATTATAGGTCCATTAGTCCCCGCGTCGTCCTAGTAATTCTGCCAGACACAGAGGGCACAATGGGAATTTTAGAATTACGGAATTCTAAAATTAAACACTCGAAAATAATTAATTGAGAATTAATTATTATTTAAATAATGTGATTATTTAAATTTGAATTTGAACACATCTAGATTTATCCATTTAAACTTATTTGATAAGTTGTTCAATTTAGAATTCAAATTAATTTAAGTTTGACTTAAATTCGAATTTGAATTTGAAATAAAATTGGACTACAGGATAAAGGATGATTTTCTCTTCCTTCCCTATCCAGTATTGGCGCCACACAGGGATGAGAGTCCCCATCTTGGCCGGCCAAACTAAGGGATAAGGGAATAGGAGATTTTGTTTAAAATTCAAATGGGAGATAATTAACAAGCTTTATCTTAGAGATAGAGATTGGATTCCTTCTAGAAGTTTGACTTCTACTCAATAAATACTATTTTTGAGACAATTTTCGGGATGGTTTTTTGTCCTAATTTTAGAGGTGGCCGAAATTTCTCTATAGAAATTTTGAAATAATTTTTTCAGCCCTAAATGTTAAGGCTGGCCGAATATCTCAAGTAGAGAGGAAGGAAAAATTTTTTCTCCAAAAATTCCACATCGTGCTTGCGTTGGTGTTTGTGGAAATTTGAGTGTTTATTGTAACCTGTTTTGTCTCATGTGTGCCCACACACACGTCTTCGTGGATTCTAGGAATTGATGCGGAAGACATTGGATTTCTAAACACAAAGCTTTGGAGCAAGGATTGTTCGAGGTCAAAGAACTCAAGTTATCAACCGAGTCGGCCTCCAGGTATTTTTCCGAATTGAGTTCTTAATAAATGAATTAAAGAGATTAATTTATTCGTGCATAAATTAATATAATCTATAGAGTATCTCAAAGGTTTTATGAAAATTTTTGTTATACACGATCTGCCTTTCCGCTGCGCTTTCGCATCCGAATTCGATTCGGCAACCAACAATTGGTATTAGAGCGGTCTATAGACTATATTAATTTATGCTCCTATTATTTGATTATCAATATTAAATATGTGATATTTAATTATGTATGTACTTGATGGGTAGGCACTTGCATTTATGGATAAACTTGCAATAGCTTCAATAGCTTGATTTTGTCCGTGAGAAAATGTTCTTTTGAATAAACTTGACAACCACCCGAGTATCATTTGTGGGAGTTGCAATAGCTTCAACCCATTTAGTCACATAGTCAACTGCCAAAAGGATATAGAGATTACCAAATGAAGGTGGGAATGTGATAACTCTATGAAATTAGAGTTAATTGAGCATTTCCCAGGTTTAAATTATTACCTAGAGAGTAATTAGTATTAGTTTTCTCCTATATTTTGCCTTGTTGCTAGTTTTTATTTAATTGTGTCTCATAAATTCTCTCTCTTGTGATTGGCGTTTAAAAAAAGAGCTAATTCGGGTGCTTTGTGGTTAATCTCAGCTTTGAGAAAACGTGGTCATTTGGGGCTAGCAGCAGCTTGTCATTTTTGGAGTTTAAAGGAATCCTAGTCAGCATTGCTCTGCATTGCTCTGCCAAGACAGCTGGGCTAGACTCACGTGTTGCTGACAGTTGGTCCTGAGCTGGTAAAATCGGCTGATTTTGTCCGTGAAGGGTGCTGATTGAGCTACTCATTGGAGGCTTTCTCAGGTGTTGCTAGAAGAGAAGAAGGCATCCTTGGTCATATTTTGGAATGCAGAGGCAACTGAACTTGGAAAAGGAAACCACCTCCATTTTTCTGATCAAGTACCATTTCCAGTACTGAGGAAGAAGAAGAAGAAAACGTCACAGGGTATTGAACGTGAAGGAAGGACTATTGTTGACGTAGGAATTGCTAGAAGAACCCTTGGAAAAGGGGGATTCAGATTCTCTCCTCGTCACTTTAGTGTTTCTTATTCTCAATACTCTGTTTACCTTGTTGAAGAATATTTACTTTTCTCTATGAATCTGAACTCGAATTGATATATACTTTTATGAGATTATGATTTGTTGGCTGAGATTGTTGAGTTATTAAATATTGAATTGCTAGTTGATGTTGAATGGATATGATGATTATTTCTCTGTTTATTCAAGTGAGCTGAATTTGTGCCTTAACTGTGATTGGGAAATCATAAGAGGGGATTACAACTTGATTAGATCTGGGAAGATTTAGTTGAGTGGAAACAGCTTGAGTAATGCAAGTTCTTAGGTATTGTTTTAGATTTTTGATTCACATGATATAGGAATATATATTGTCTTGCATAACCATACGATTTAGAGCTTCATTCTCTGATTTTAGAGTCTAGATTTGCAAAGGGATTTGTGGGATTTAGCTTTAAGATCGGTAGACAGAGGATTGGAAAGTCCCTGGTTTAGTAGAATCCGGTTAACAAGAGGTTTTCATTGCCGTCCATTGCTACAGCAACGCACAGCTTGATAAGAGACAGTTTAACAGTTGTGGGCCATGAACAGTGACATTGGCCAATTTATTTACACATTTTGTTATTAATTAGTTTTGTCTTTGTTGTTCGTTTACTTACAGTCAGATTATTATTAGTTTTAGCACCTTAAAGATCAACTTTAGTTTTTGTTTAAAAACTTGAATAGAATTAACTTAACAATTTGATTTCAAAACCTACAATCCATTTTCATCAGAGTTTCTGGCGCTGTTGCTGGGGATTGTCTTATTTGAATCTTATTGTGAATGTAATATACTATTCAAGTATTGTTTTAGTACATTTTCATCAGAGTTTCTGATTTGTCGCAGGTTTTTGGAACATCTTGTATGCAAGAACCTGAGTTATTCCCTCCTAACCCAGAAATTGAAAGAACCTTGAGAAGGAGAAGAAGGGAACAACGAGGATTTGCTCACATACAAGAAATGGCTGAGGAAGATGCTCAGGGGATCTTACTAAATCAGGGGCAGCAGCTTAACGCTCTCGAACCAGCTCAAAGACCATTGGTGGTTGATGAGTGTGATCGAGCTATCAGAGATTTTGCAGTCCCTGTTCTTGATGGAATGAATCCTATGATTGTTCGGCCAAACTTTGAGGCCCCACACTTTGAACTTAAACCGGTCATGTTTCAAACGCTACAAACTGTTGGACAATTCAGCGGTATGGCGACAGACGATCCTCATCAACATTTGAGGTTATTCATGGAAGTTAGCGACATATTCAAGCTACCGGGAGTTCCTCCAGAAACGCTAAGGCTAACACTTTTCCCTTTCTCTTTGAGGGATCGTGCTAGAGCTTGGTTTAGTAGCTTACCTGCTGATTCCATTGCTACATGGAGTGATATGGCTAAGAAGTTTCTTATGAAGTATTTCCCTCCGACAAAGAATGCCAAGTTGAGAAATGACATTACCTCTTTTCATCAAGGTGATGGAGAGTCAGTCTACGTGGCAATGAACAACCAGAGTGATGGTTGATGCCGCAGCTAATGGTGCTCTTTTGGCCAAATCTTACAATGAGGGCTATGAGATTCTGGAGAGGATGGCCAACCGAGAGACTACCCACAAGGAAAACACCGGAAGTTCTTGAAGTGGATGCAATTACTGCTCTTTTGGCTCAGGTGTCAAATTTGACCAACATGATAAAAACTATGAACACTTCAACTAGAGTGAATTCTGTCCAGGCCCTTGCAATCTCCTGCGTATATTGTGGGGAGGGACACCTATTCGAGGAATGTCCTTTGGATCCCGCTTCGGCTTGTTATGTGAGTAACTACAACCACAACAATGCTTACAGCCATCAACACAACCAAGGATGGAAACAACATCCCAATTTCTCTTAGAGTAATCAAGGGGCAGGTTCTAGTTGTGTTCCTCATTATAATAGACCAGCTCAGCAACCGGGTTTAGCACAACCAGCTCAGCCAATGCGGATTCAAGCGGGTGAAAATTCAAATTCCTTGGAGAATTTCTTTAAGGAATACATAACGAAGAATGAGTCTAAGATGCAGAGCTATGATGCAACCTTGAGAAGCTTGGAAACTCAAATTGGGCAACTTGCAAATGCTTTAACCAATCGCCCACATGGTACTCTTCCAAGCAATACAGAAAATCCTAGGCGGGATGGCAAGGAGCACTGCAAAGCAATTATATTGAGAAGTGGAAAAGCATTGGAGCAACCACAGAAGAAAAAGGAGCTGGATGGAGAGCCCTCTTCGATCCAAATGAAAGAAAGGCAGGATGGTTGCATGAGTCCTGCACAACGTCAAGATGAGGCAAAACTTGGTGTTGCTACAGCAAAGCAACAACAACACATTTCAGACCAGCAACATCAGAATCTATGTTCTGTTGACAAACAGAGTTCTGCAGTGTTGAAGTAGCAAAGCGAAGCAGTAGAAACGTGTCAGAACAAACCACCACTGCCCTTTCCTCAGAGATTTCAGAATTAACAATAGGACAAGCAATTTGGGAAGTTTCTTGACGTGCTGAAACAAGTTCACATAAATATCCCATTAGTTGAGGCTCATGAGCAAATGCCGAATTACGTAAAATTTATGAAATAAATTCCTTCCAAGAAGAGGCATTTGGGTGAGTTTGAAATGGTGGCACTTACAAAAGAATGTGGCCTGATCTCTCAAAGCACTCTATCGCCAAAATTGAAGGACCCAGGGAGTTTCACAATCCCATGTTCGATTGGCAACACTTATTTTGGTAAAGCCTTGTGTGATTTGGGTGCAAGCATAAATTTGATGTCGATGCCTATTTTTAAGCAGCTAGGTATTGGTGAAGCTAGGTCGACCACCATCACCCTTCAACTTGCCAATCGATCATTTGTTCATCCGGAGGGAAAAATTGAAGATGTGCTAGTGTGTGTTGATAAATTCATCTTTCCGGTGGATTTTGTCATCTTGGATTATGAAGCAGACAAGGAGGTGCCCATTATTTTGGGTAGACCGTTTCTAGCTACTGGAAAGACATTAATTGATGTGCAAAAAGGTAAACTAACTTTGCGTGTTGACGATGAGCAGGTCACATTCGATGTTCTCAATGCTATGCACTTTCCGGATAAGGTTGAAGAATGCTCGGCTGTGGGTGTGTTAGATGCTCTTATGTTGGAAGAACTGAATAAGAATGAGTATGAGGAGATAGAGGAGGAGGATATTACAAATGCGGCATTGGAGGTTGAACAGGTTGATGGTGAGGCTCAGGCATTACTGAGAAAACCGACCAAGTAGCTGTCTGTCAAAGAAGACCATTCGAGTCACTGGATTTATCTGAGAGAATTTTGAAGCCTCCTAGACCATCAATTGAAGAACCACCAATGTTGGAATTGAAGCCATTACCAAATCACTTGAAATATGCTTATTTGGGTGAAGAAAGTACATTGCTAGTAATCATATCATCCACATTGGATGAGGAACAGGAGAACAGGTTGCTTGAAGTGCTTACAACGCATAAAAGGGCTATAAGATGGTCAATAGCTGATATTAAAGGGATCAACCCTTCTCTATGTATGCGCAAAATTTTGTTAGAAGATTGCTGCAGCAATTCAGTTGAGCAGCAGCGGAGATTGAACTCCATCATGAAAGATGTGGTGAAAAAGGAAATCATAAAATGGCTGGATGCAGGGATAATTTATCCAATTTCAAATAGCTCTTGGGTCAGTCCTGTCCAATGTGTACCAAAGAAAGGGGAGTGACAGTGGTGGCCAATGACAACAATGAATTGATACCCACTAGAACTGTGACTGGTTGGAGGGTAGGCGTAGACTATAGAAAGCTCAATGCCGCCACTAGAAAGGATCATTTACTGTTACCATTTATTGATCAAATGCTGGATAGACTCGCTGGGAAGGAGTTTTATTGTTTCTTGGACGGACACTCAGGCTATAACCAGATTGTTGTAGCACCAGAGGACCAAGATAAGACAACCTTCACTTGTCCATATGGAACTTTCGCTTTCCAAAGAATGCCATTTGGTTTGTGTAATACTCTAGCGACATTCCAGAGATATATGATGGCAATTTTCACTGACATGATAGAAAAGACTTTGGAGGTGTTTATGGATGATTTTTCAATTTTTGGTGATTCTTTTGGTGATTGCCTGAAAAATTTAGCTAAGGGGCTTAAGAGGTGTGAAGAAACCAACTTGGTCCTAAATTGGGAAAAATGCCATTTTATGGTGACAGAGGGGATTGTTTTGGGCCATAAAGTTTCCCAAAAAGGCATTGAAGTGGATAGAGCAAAGATAGAAGTCATTGAGAAACTACCTCCTCCTAGCTCTGTCAAGGGGATTCAGAGTTTCTTGGGGCATGCCGGTTTTTGTAGACGATTTATCAAGGATTTCTCTAAATTCTCCAAGCCATTATGTCTTCTTTTGGAACAAAACAGGCCATTTGACTTTAATGAAGACTGTCAATGATGACGGGTTTTTCTACCAACAAATTAAGTACTTTTAAGCTTGAATATTTGTAAGTTTTCAAGCATTTTTGTTAGTTTAATGTCTTTTGTGTGATTTTTATAGGAAATATAAATAAATGCAACGGATGATTTTGCATGAAGAAAAGGAAGAATATTTTGCCTAACTTTGTGAATCAATGAAAAGTAGTGATGTGAAAGAGGATTTTGTGGCACAAAAAGAGGAGGCTTTGGATTCCAAGAGAAGCGCGGCTGCTGCCGCCATGGGCTACAGCAAAGAAGACCAGAGAGTGGGGAAGCGCAGGCTGCAGCAAGACAACATAGTGCCAGCGCTGCAGCCCCCAGCCCCAGCAACGCTGCCGCTGCAGCGCACTGCCGTAGCGCCCAGCGTGTTGTTGCAGGCAACGCGCTGCAGCGCCCAGCGTGTGTTGTTGTAGCAACGCTGCTGCAGCGCATTCAAATGCGCTGCAGCGCGCCCACCTGATGCCACACGCCGCAGCGCACTGGCTGGCGCTGCAGCGCCGCCCCCAGTTCGCTTCTTCGCCAGTAAAGACGCAGAGAAGGCAGCGCTTTGGCGAGGCTGCAGCGCGCTTGCGTTTGAAAAACGCGCGCTGCAGCGCGATCACGCAGCTGCAGCGTCGTCTGAAGCCCCTAGCTCCGAAGTGTTTCATTATAAAAGGAAAAAGTTGCCATTCGAGATGAGGGCCGGAAATGTGAAGAAAACATCAATAGGAGGCCGAAATCCTTCATCTTGGAGGTCCTTGGAAGCTCTTCAATGGATATTGGGTTTTATCTTCCTTCATCTATTTTTCCATGTTGAGCTAGACATTTAATCTAGAACTTGATGTAGTTTTATTTGAACTATGTTTTGAATATTTTGTGGATTGTTAATTTAATTTCATTTTTCAATTCATTTATGTTTCTCTATGCTTAATGCTTTTAATTTATTTGGCCAATGAGTTAGATGATTTTTAGATTGCGAATTTGATGCTCGGGAGAGATTGAATTCTTTATCTAGATTCTAGAAGCATAGTCTAGGTTGTTGTGAGACCGGGAGGAGACCAACGCTTAGATAATCAAATTAGGATTTAGGTTGTTTTGAGGCCGGGAGGCGATCGACATTCCTATTTTCTAATCACAAAGGCGAAGCTTAATTTGTGTTTAAATGTTCATTTCGAATAGGGATATTGTTTTGGGTATTTAAATGCAATTTCTTGTGAGGCACTCGGGAGAGGTTGCAAGATGAAATTAGAGCCTTGATTAATGAATTGAATGGAATTGATTAGCGATTACATAATAGGATGAACATAGGAATAATAAAAGCGAAATCAAGTCCCTAGACCATTTGTGTATAGATACTTTATTTTCTTATTTTCATATTTATTTTGTTTTATTTTCTTAGTTGTCATTTTATTAGGTTGCCTAGATAAAGTCAAGTTACAATAATTGCGGTACTTAATGGCAATTCTAAACCCAATCCCTGTGGAGACGATACTCACTCACCTTATACTCAAAACTTGACACCGTACGCTTGCGGAAATTTTATATACAAAAATTAATTTGCATCAGTCAACGTGCATTTTCTGAATTGAAGAAAGCTCTTGTGACAACTCCTGTCATTGTTGCACCGGATTGGGCACTTCCATTCGAGTTGATGTGCGATGCCAGTGATCATGCAGTAGGGGTAGTGCTTGGTCAGTGAAAAGGGAAGCTTTTTCACTCTATTTACTATGCTAGCAGAACACTTACTGATGCCCACTTGAATTACACCACGACAGAGAAAGAACTATTGGCAGTGGTATTTGCTTTTGACAAGTTTTGATCCTATCTTGTGGGGACGAAGGTGACGATTTTTACAGACCATTCAGCTATCAAATACCTCATCTCGAAGAAATATGCCAAACCAAGATTATTCGGTGGATTTTGTTACTTCAGGAATTTGATCTTGAAATCAAGGATAGCAAAGCAATTGAAAACCAAGTGGCAAACCATCTTTGTAGACTTGAGCAAGGAAATGGGGCTGATTCACATATTCCTATTCAGGAGAAATTCCCCAATGAGCAGCTCTTTGTAGTGCAGAGACGTGTGATAGGTGTCAGCGTGTCAGAAATATTTCACAGCGTCATGAAATGCCTTTAACTAATATCTTGGAGGTCGAGTTGTTCGATGTATGGGGCATTGATTTTATAGGGCCCTTCCCACCTTCATATGGCAACCTATACATATTGGTGGCAGTTGATTATGTGTCAAAATGGGTTGAGGCATCGACATTCCCCACCAATGATTCAAAGGTGGTGATCAAATTCTTGTATAAGAACATCTTCACTCGTTTTGGGACTCCACGAGCCATAATAAGTGACGAAGGGACTCATTTTGGGAGCAAACAATTTAAGGGGGTGCTCGCCAAATACGGTGTCAAACATAAGGTCGCTACAGCATATCACCCCCAAACAAGCGGTCAAGCAGAGATTTCTAATAGAGAAATTAAGGGAATTTTGGAGAAGGTCGTGAGCCTGAACTGAAAGGATTGGTTATTGCAACTAGATGATGCACTATGGGCCTACAGGACAACCTTCAAAACACCTTTGGGAATGTCTCCCTACCATCTCGTTTTTGGCAAGGCGTGCCATTTGCCATTAGAATTGGAGTACAAAGCTTATTGGGCAACAAGAAAGCTCAACATGGATCTACAAGCTTCCGGGCAAGCAAGGTTGCTACAATTAGATGAGTTGGAAGAGATGCGGATGTTTTCATATGAGAACGCGAAGTTGTACAAAGAGAAGACTAAGAGATGGCACGACATGAGGATAAAACTAAGGGTATTTGAGCCAGGACAATAGGTGCTGTTATATAATTCGAGGTTGAAATTGTTCCCAGGCAAACTCAAATCCAGATGGTCGGGACCATTCATAGCATCTAATGTTTTTCCAAATGGAGCTGTGGAATTACAAGAGGAGAAATTAGGGAGGAAGTTCTTGGTAAATGGATAGCGAATCAAGCATTATTGGGGAGGACCTATGGAACGTTCTAAGACCTCTATCACATTGAGCGATAACTGAAAGAGGGGAAGATGTCAGGCTAAAGACGTAAAAACAATCGCTAATGGGAGGCAAGCCAAAGTTTCTGATTTTCCTCATTTTATTTCATCTTGATGCTTTCTTTTTAATTTTGAGTTGTTTTCTTCTTTTATTTCATCGTCCTTCTTATTTTAATTTTGAGTTTTCAAGCAGACCACTGATTTAGTTATTAAGTGGCAGGGCAGTTCTTATCATGGGTGGCTGATTATTCATCAGGAATCAAATTGCTGTGGATTGTTGTAGAACTTGAGGGGCATACAGAGCAAGCGGTTAAAGCAGGTATGAAAAAAGGGAGCAATAGTTTACTGCAGCATCGTGCAACATCGCGTAGCATTGCTTCCCCTCACGAGAAGTTGATTTGGGATCTAAGGGGTTTAAATGGGACGACGTCATTTTGGCAGTAACTTAAACGGATTGCCAACCATTTAAACGGCGACGTTTTGGCCCAAATTCAAATTCCCCAAATTCGAACCCACCCTTCAAAACATCTTCTTCCCCATCTCCCCTGCCCTAGCCTTTTTTTCTTCCCCCCTCATTTTCTGCCCTAGAGCCGCCGCCAACCTTTCCTCCACCTTCATCACGAGACTCTTCAAACTCCTGTGTTTGCTTCAACCATGGGAAAGAAAAGTGCCGCTAAGAGGCCATCCTCCTCAAACCAAAATGACTCCGCCATGGGCAAGACACGAACCACCAAGAATCTGTCCTCCTCCTCCAGAAGTGCCCCATAAATTCACAAGTTTGTTGATGGGGATGTGAAAAAAAGGTACTCCGATAACATTTGTGCTTAGAATTTGGTAAAGGAAAAGGGTTTCTTGCTTCATGATAGTCCCACCTTAGGTCAGCCAGCATTTATATTGGATGTGATTATTCCGAGGCATTGGCAAGCGTTCTGCCACCACCCCATCGACCCCATAGTGCCTCTTGTCAAGGAGTTCTATGCCAACCTGCAGAACTAGGAGAAAAGCACTGTCTTTGTCTGACAGGTAGGCATTCTGTTCACCTCTAATCGCATCAACACCGTTCTTGGCATACACAACCAAGAGGATGAGTTTGTTGATTTAATGACCGACATAACAGAGGAACAACTCGATGTCGTCTTGAAAACTATTACCGTCCTAGGAGCTCAATGGACGTTGTCTACCACAGGCACCTACACATGCAACAGGCATGAACTCCAACCCGTCGCCAAAGTATGGTACCATTTTCTGGCTTCTTGGATTCTGCTCTCTACACATAGGAAGGCAATCTCCAGGACTATTCTACTCTATGCCATTCTTGTGGGCAAGCCTATAAATTTGGGACAATTAATCATCGATCAAATTCGAGCGTGTGCAAAGAAAGACAAGGGAGGACTGTATTTTCTTTCCCTTATCTCAGAAATGTGTATTCAAGCCAATGTTCCATGGGAGGCGGGCGAACCATGTTTACGGAATACTGGCCCAATTGATTTGGAGGCCATCACTCCAATATCCTACGGGCCGCCAACGCAAGCAAATCTCCTTCCAGATCCATGTAAGGTTTTCTTTCTTTCTTTTTTTTTTTTTTACCTTTTCTGATTTTTTGCAATTTTCCAGAGGCTCGTCCTTTCCCTTCTTAACCTCTTTGACTTAGTCAAGGTTGAGGAGCGTAAGGGCGAGATGGATGATTTGGAGGCCAAGCTCAGGTCTCTCGTCGATGAGGCCAAGAAGGACAGGGACGATGCCGTCAAGGAGAGGGATGTGGTGAGGGCACAACTAACTAGCCTGGAAGGCGACTTGGCCAAGCTGAAGGCTGAAGTTGCAGACCTCACTCAACGGGCAGACTCGTCTGAAAAGAAATTGGCTGAGGCGATCATGGAGGCCGAGAATCGCTATACTGAGGGAAAGGTCGAAGGGAAGATGGAGGCCGAGGCTGAGGCCGCCGCAACCTTCGATGCCAGATGGGCGGAGATTATTAAGGAGTTCAAGGCTTCTCAGGAGCTCCTGGATATCCGCAACAAGGATTTCCAGTCGGTGGGTCAGCAAATTGTTGACATGATCAAGAAGGAGCGTCCTGAGTGGGACTTGGGCTTCCTTTACAACTCTCCCACTCCTGTTGGCGATGAGGGAGTGTCTCCTCCTGAGGGCGATGGAGAGAATGCTTCCTCTCTTGGTGGCGGTGAGGAGCCAGCGACTGGTGGCGGCGTTTAGGGATCTTTGATTTGCTTTCCTCTCTTTTATTTTTCTTTGGGAATTTTTTTGTAACTAAATATTCTCTTCAGACAATCTTTATTTTACCCGCATTTTTATATATGTATAGAGGCAACGGGTTTTGTTCATACCTTGATTCATAATCATTGCTTTTCTTTCTCTTTCTCTTTAGAAAATTCCTTGGAATTTACTAAGTGTTGTCTTTCCTCCTTGGAGGATCCGACGTCGAGCTTACCCCTTGGGGTCGTAGTCTTAGAAAATTCCTTAGAATTTCGCTAAGTGTTACGTCTTTCCTCCTTGGAGGATTTGACGTCGAGTCTCACCCCTTGGGGTCGCCGTCTCAGGAAATTCCTTAGAATTTCACTAAGTGTTGCGTCTTTCCTCCTTGGAGGATTTGACATCGAGTCTCACCCTTTCGGGTCGTAGTCTTAGGAAATTCCTTAGAATTTCGCTAAGTGTTACGTCTTTCCTCCTTGGAGGATTTGACGTCGAGTCTCACCCCTTGGGGTCGCCGTCTCAGGAAATTCCTTAGAATTTCACTAAGTATTTCGTCTTTCCTCCTTGGAGGATTTGACGTCGAGCTTACCCCTTGGGGTCGTCGTCTTAGGAAATTCCTTAGAATTTCACTAAGTGTTACGTCTTTCCTCCTTGGAGGATTTGCCGTCAAGCTTACCCCTTGGGGTTGTCGTCTTAGGAAATTTCTTAGAATTTCACTAAGTGTTGCATCTTTCCTCCTTGGAGGATTTGACGTCGAGTCTCACCCCTTAGGATCGCCGTCTCAGGAAATTCTTTAGAATTTAACTAAGTGTTTTGAGCGCCTTCAATCCCCTGTGTCTGTTAAACACATCCTTGGGTTTTCTTTTAAGCAGACATGTTATTAAGGGGTCAATCTATTTCATGCTGAAAACATATCAATTTATTCCATTTGCAAAGAATGTACAATTGAAATGCATAAAAACTTCGTACATTATTGGTAGTACAGTCTTTGTTGTTCAGTGTTCCATGGGTGTTAAACCTTTCTGCCGTCGATGATTTCTAATATGTAGGTGCTGGGTCGTAGTGTTTCCCTTATGCGATAGGGTCCTTCCCAAGTTGGGCCCAGGGAACCGGTATTTTTGGGTTTTGTGCTTTGCGTCACCCTTTTTAATACTAGGTCTCCCGGGATGAACCTCCTTTCTTGAACTTTCTTATTGTAGTACCGTGCTGTTCGTTGCTGATAAGCGGCGAGACGTAGTTGGGAGTCGAGTCACTTATCTTCCAATAAATCAAGTTCTCCGTTCATGCCCTCTGCGTTATCAGCATCGTCGTGGGCAACGGTTCTTAGAGTCGGCATCTCGATTTCTATGGGAAGTACAGCCTCAACGCCATATGCCATGGAGAAAGGTGTTTCTCCTGTTGTAGTCCGGCTTGTTGTTCTGTATGCCCACAGAACTTTAGGAAGCTCCTCGGCCCATCTTCCTTTTAGGTCGTCAAGTCTCTTCTTGAGGGTATATTTAAGTATTTTATTGATCGCCTCGACTTGCCCATTCGATTGTGGATCGATCGACGCCGAGAAGTCTTTTCGGATGCCCAAACTATCACAGAATCTGCGCATCGCGGCGTTATCAAATTGTTTTCCGTTGTTGGATACTATCGAGTGTGGAACCCCAAACCTGCATACGATGTGATCCCACATGAATTTGGTGCAGGCTGCTTCTATGGTTGTAGTTAGGGCCTTGGCCTCAGCCCACTTTGTGTAATAATCCACCGCGACGATTGCGAATTTTAACCCCCCAGGTGCAGGATGCAATGGCCCGATCAAGTCAGCCCCCCATTTGGCAAAGGGCCATGGATTGAGAATAGAAGTCAGTTTTTATGGGGGTGCTCTGGGGATCGTGGCCTACCCTTGGCATTTATCGCATCGTCGGGCATATTGAAAAGCGTCCTTTTTGAGTGTAGGCTAGTAATATCCTTGCCTCAAAACTTTTAGAGCCAAAGATTGCCCCCTGGTATGGTTGCCACAGACCCCTTTATGAATTTCTTGGAGGACCTTCTGAGCTTGGGCGTCGTCTAGACACCGCTATAGAGGTGTTGAGTAGCCTCGTCGATAGAGTAGGCCATCATTAAGTACCTGGCGGCTCAGTACCTAACTCGTCGAACTTCATCTTTATTACTTGGCAGCTGCGCGTCCATTAGGTATCGTATGAGCGGTGTCATCTAATTTTCACCTTCTTGGACACTAAATGCCTTGGCGTGCTCCTCGATGGTCGGCCGTTCCAATTCTTCAATGGGGACAACGCCTAGTGTGTCGGCATCCCTTGATGAAGCCAGCTTTGCCAGTGCATCCGCGTTTGCATTTTCAGCTCGTGGAATCTGGAGTATCTCGTAGTTTTTGTACTTAACGAGCTCCTCTTTTACCTTTCTCAGATATGCCCCCATCTTCTCGCCACGTGCTTGGTATTCCTCCTTTATTTGCGCGACGACTAGCTGGGAGTCGCTGTAGATGCTGATTCTCTCGACCTTTAAGTGGTTAGCTAAACGTAGTCTGGCAATTAGGTCTTCATATTCTGCCTCATTATTCGACGCCTTAAATTTAAACTGTACCGCCGAGGTAATCTTGTGGCCTTCGGGGCTGATTAGTAAGACGCTCGCTCCTGATCCGTTTTCGCTCGACGCCCCATCTACGTAAAGCTTCCATCATGCAACCTTGGTTTCTTCAGATGGGGTGGAGGTCGGCCTGTGAGAGAATTCAGCCAGAAAGTCGGCAAGCGCTTGATCTTTAATAGCGGTTCTTGGCATGTACTTTATGTCGAACTGGCTTAGTTCTACTGACCATTTGAGGAGCTGTCCGGACGTTTTTGGCTTTTGTAAGGCCTGTCTCAGTGGGTGGTTCGTGAGAACTCATATTGTGTGGGATTGAAAGTAGTGCCGAAGCTTCCTCGAAGCTATCATCAAGGCGAGGGCTAGACGCTCCATCTCGCTGTATCTCGACTCGGCGTCGAGGAGTCTTTTGCTCACATAATAGATCGGCAATTGTACCTGTTGGTTGCCGAATCGAATTCGGATGCGGAAGCACAACGGAAAGGCGGATCGTGTATAACAAAAATTTTCATAAAACCTTTGAGATACTCTATAGATTATATTAATTTATGCACGAATAAATTAATCGCATTAATTCATTTATTAAGAACTCAATTCGGAAAAATACCTAGAGGCCGACTCGGTTGATAACTTGAGTTCTTTGACCTCGAACAATCCTTGCTCCAAAGCTTTGTGTTTAGAAAACCATTGTCTTCCACATCAATTCCTAGAATCCACGAAGACGTGTGTGTGGGCACACATGAGACAAAACGGGTTACAATAAACACTCGAATTTCCACACACACCAACGCATGCACGATGTGGAATTTTTGGAGAAAAATTTTTCCTTTCCTTTTTTTTGCTTGAGAATTTCGGTCACTAATCCTATTAGGGCTGAAAAATTGTTTCAAAAATTGTTATAACAATTTTCTATCATTCTCATATTTAAAGAGTAGATGTCAAACTTCAAAAAAGAATCAAATCTCTATCTCTAAGATAAAGCTTGTTAATTATCTCCTATTTGAATTTTGGAACAAAATCTCCTCTTATCCTTATCCATTATGGCGGCCACCTTAGGGGAATTTTATCCACAATAGGCACCAATATCGAGATAGGGAAGGAAGAGAAAATCATCCTTTATCCTGTAGTCCATTTTGACTCAAATTCAAATTCCAATTTAAGTCAAACTTAAATTAATTTGAATTCTAAATTGAACAACTTATCAAATAAGTTTAAATGGATAAATCTAGATGTATTCAAATTCAAATTTAAATAATCACATTATTTAAATAATAATTAATTCTCAATTAATTATTTTTGAGTGTTTAATTTTAGAATTTCGTAATTCTAAAATTCCCATTTTGTCCTCTGTGTCAGGTAGAATTACTAGGACGACGCGGGAACTAATGGACCTATAATTCCGAGCTCCAATAAAATTAATAATCAATTAAACACTTTAATTAATTAATTAATTCTATTAATTCCAATTGTTACTCCACTATAAACCTGGAATTGCACTCTCGAAATTATAGATATAAATTACTTCTAAACCGTGAAGTGCCCATTTGATATAGTCATCGCATATAGATCAATCCTCCATATATAATTCATAATTAGAGCCAGGTAGAATCCGTTAACCTCTCTAATTATATCTTTATCCTTGAGTCCATTGATTCTCTAATGGACAGTGATTCATAAAACACATTCATGAATCAGAGCTCCTACTGGTCCAAGTACCGAATCAACCCTCAAGAGAATTATTTATCTACTTCTTTCTCAAGAAGGAATGGATTCCATCTCGTATAATAACATTCCCAGCTACCTACGTCATCATGTCTCCAAAATACAAGGAATAGGATTCAGGGTCTCGGAATCCGTACCGAGTAAATCAAAAGACACAAATCCATAAATAGGAGTTTGTTAAGAACTTAGGATTAAGATCATTCTATATATGACCATCGGTAGACTCAATTTGAATTTCTATACTTAACGGAAATTATTAGAAATTCATATTGTGTCTGTGTCCTTGTTCCACATAATCTCATTATCACGAAATACACTCATTCAATATCTCACCATATTAACAAAGTCACGGATAACACCGTTCCATTTTAAATGGGAATGACATGTATTCATAATGTTTTAATTAAAGATTCTGACTTTAATTAAATTCATTATGAACATTGCTTTTGATTATTATCCTTAAACATTATCCTCTCGTATATAACACTTATATACAATGTTTAAGGTTACGTAAATAATCATGGAATTTTCATTGATATTCATAAAATATTCATAAATATATGCACATAAAATAATGAATAAACTCTTTTATTAAATAAATAATAAATATCCTATTACATCTCATGCTTCTAGGATACCATTCCCAACAGTACCTTCTCTTCTTCCCTTATCAGTATGGAGCTCGCGGCGTGCTGGACACGGAGAGGTATAGGCTGAGCTCTTCATCAGCGTTTGGTTTTGATAAAATCGGGGGTTTGCCCAAATGCTCCATTAGTTTTTGAAAAGCCTCCTCACATTGTGGTGTCCATTCGAAGTGTTTGTTTCCTTTCAAAGCGTCGAAGAAGGGGACACATTTGTCAGTGGCTTTCGATATGAACCTGTTTAGGGCGGCGACACAACCTGTCAACCTCTGCACCTCTTTTGGTTTTGTTGGTGACCGCGTGTCTTGCAAGGCTTTGATTTTCTCAGGGTTGGCCTCAATCCTGCGGCTACTAACCATAAAGCTGAGGAACTTCCCCGATCCGACTCCGAAGGCACATTTCTGGGGATTAAGTTTCATGTGGTATTTTCTTAATATGCTGAACATCTCCCCCAGATGATCGATATGATGGCTGGCCCTGGCACTTTTTACGAGCATATCGTCGATGTAGACCTCCATTGTTTTGCCGATCTGCTGAGCAAACATTTTATTCACAAGCCTTTGGTAGGTAGCCCCTGCATTTTCTAGGCCGAAAGGCATCACCCTGTAGCAGTAGAGACCCCTATCGGTTATGAAAGATGTGTGCTCCTCGTTGGCAGGATGCATGGGGATCTGGTTGTATCCGGAGTAAGCGTCCATGAAGCTTAGCATCTCATGTCCCGCCGTGGCGTCGACCATTTGATCTATTCGAGGAAGTGGGAAGCCATCCTTTGGGCATGCTTTATTGAGGTCGCTGAAGTCGACGCATGTTCTCCAGTTCCCGTTGGGTTTGATTACCAAAATAGGATTAGATACCCAACGCGGGTACTGTGCCTCCTTGATGAACCCATTGTTGATTAACTTGTCGACTTCTTCTTTTAGTGCTTCATACGTCTCAGGGTTCGTTGGTCGTCGTTTTTGACGCTTGGGAGGATATGTGGGGTCGACGTTTAGGGAATGGCACATTACTTCGGCGTCGATTCCTTCCATGTCAGAATGGCTCCAGGCGAAGATATCCAGGTTTTTCCTGAGGAAGTTTTTAATCTCACTTTTGAGTGATGGGGTCAAGTCTGAACCTATTTTTAGTACTTTGGTGAGCCCGCTCTCGCCAATCTGTATTTCCTCCAACTGCTCGACGGGCTGAGACCAAGTAACTTCCTCTTGAACCCTGGGATCTATATCCTCAATGAGGCTTTGTTGAACCATCCTCGTTTCTTGTCTCCCCGGCTGGTCATATCCGAGTAGGGCATCGGAGTATGCAATCCTAGCTTCGTATTGGTTGCTTTTAATTTCCCCTACGCTGTTTGGGGTGGGGAATTTGACTTGTTGGTGGTAGACGGAGGTCACTGCCCTTAACGCCTGGAGGGTTGGTCTTCTGATTATTGTGTTATATTGGGAGCCTCCTTTGATGACCACAAAGTTGGCCATTGTTGTCGCTTGTCGGGATTTTTCTTCGGCAGTTATAGGTAGTCGGATAGTACCTTGAGGAATGACGGAGTCTCCAAAGTGAACCCGTCTAAAGGGCACGGTGGTTCTTTCCAACTGCCCCTGTGGATCCCATTTTCTCCAAGTAGTCGAAATCGGAGGTCCACCGAACTCCCATTATCCACCAAGATTCGACACACGGTGTGGTTTCTGATCACGGCTTCCACCACCAGTGCATCGTTGTGGAGGAAATGGACTCCGCTGGCGTCATCCTCATTGAAGGCCACGTCAGTGTGGCTATACCTCGGGGCTTTTGCGGCGGAGACATTCCAGAACCGTTCCTGGTAGACCCCCTTGGCCTCGTGGGCGTAGTCCTTCTGTGACCTCCACGTGTCTCCTCCTATGTAGGGGCCTCCGAGGACCATTCGTATGAAGTCGACAGGTTCCTGATCTTCCGGGCGGTGGTTCTCCTCTTGGCGTCGCCCGTCATTTTGCCTACCATGGCCGTCGTTGCGAGGTCTTCATTCGGCCCTGAATTCCTGCAGCCTTCGCTCGCGGATTATTCTTTCGATTTCATCCTTGAGGTCAGCGCAATCATTGGTGTGGTGGCCGACATCGTTATGGAACCTACACAATTTCTTCTGGTTCCTTCGGCTAGGATCTGACTTCATGGGTTCTGGTCGGCGCAGCAAGTTTCCTGGGCCGATCTGGGTGAAGATCTCCTTGACGCCTACCGTCAGTTCATGGTAGGTGTTGTATTTCTGGAACAGCCGAGGCCTGCGGGTATCCTCCTGCCTTGGCTTCTTGGCCTCTGGTGCTCCTTGCGTCGGGCGTTGCTTGTCTCCGCTTCCTCCTCCTCGACGTTTCTTCCCATCTTGTTTTGATGGCGCCGACCCCTGCTCGGCCCCTTTACCCTTATTGGACCTATGATCGGGGTCGTTGGCATCCGCCTCTTCAGCATTGATGTATCCTTGTGCTTGTGCAAGAAACTCTTTGTAGCTGGACGGGGGTTTTCGGTTCAGCTCCTTTTTGAAGGGAGTTATCTTCTTCATACTGGACAATGCCCCCATCAGGGCTTCTCTGTCCGTGATATCCATCGTAGCGGCGACGGCCTCACCGTATCTGGCAAGCCACTCTCTTAACGTCTCATTTGGCTTTTGGTATATCGTCGTTAAGTTCTGCTTTGGGGGTATATATTTCTTAACCCCGATGAACTGGAGGGAAAATGCTTCCTTTAGCTCATCCCAGCTGGAGATAGAGTTTGGCTTCAATGTTCAGAACCATCTTCGGGCAGAGTCTGTCAGGTGGTTTCGAAAGGCTCGGCACATGATCTCCTCGGCGTATCCGTGCAAGAGCATGTGCCCTGTATACATTTCCAGATGGTCGTTGGGATCTCCTCGTCCGTCATAAGGTGGAATCGACTGTGACCTGTATTTATCGGGGAGAGGGGGTGCCATTATCTCCACGGTGAACGAATGGTCATGCGTGCGACTGGGCATAATGTTGACGTTTACCACCTCGGCCACTCGCCCAATGTTCTTTTTCAGCCCCACTACGTCACCGGTCAGTCTTCTTTCCAGGTTGGCCATGCAGTCCATGAAGGTCCGCGCTTCTTCAGTTGAAACAACTGAACCAGCAGCTCCCGGTGCTTCCGCCCTTTGAGCGATGGGCCCACCTCTGGCCTAGCCACCCGCCTGCATCGGCCCTGAGTCTCCTGGTCGGTTTCCTCCGAGATTTTGGGGCAGCTCCTCAATGGCTCGGATTCCAGCTGTAACACCCAAAATTTGAAATGGGGTTAATTTGTAATTTTTAAAGACTTAAGTGTGAAAATTTTAGAAATATGGGCGGTTTGAATTTAAGAGAAATGTGGGGTCAAAAATAAAGGTTTTGACGGTCAGCATGCCCAACCTGTTATTTTGTGCCACTTGGGCGTATCCCTCACCCTCACAACTCAGAACCCTCATTTTCTCTCTCTCTCTCTCCCTTCATTTTCTCTCTTTCTCCACGCACAGCCCGACCCACCTCCGGTGAGATTCCGGCGTCCATTTTTGACACCTCCCGGCTCGTTGGAAATATCTCGTCGAGCCGAGTCCGGATTGGTGTCTTGCAGCCGCCAACTCCGCCGGACGACGCCACACTCGCCGGCCAAAGTTTCGAAAAACACCCAAACTTCCGATCGTGATATCTCCGCCGTCCGTTATCCGATCGAGGTGATTCCGGTCCCAATAGACTCAGAGCGAAGAGACGAAGAAAACGGTACTAGCAAAGACGGTTTGATTCTGATCGAGCACCGCCGCCTCCAGTGGTGGCCGGATTCCTCGCCGCCGCCGCCCCTCGGATCCTTCCTCCGGCAGCTCGTGAACGACACCGCCAGCCCATTAGCTTCAAGAGGGAGTCGGTGAGTCGCCTCTGGGCCACCACCGTGGTCACCGCCGCTGCCTTGCCGTAAAACGAGCCGCCGCCGGAGAAAAGTGGGAGGATGGTTCCGGCGATCTAGCCGCTGGATCCTCGTGATCTTGGTGTCAAAATGCTCGAATCTCACGGTAATGAAAGCCCCCAATCAATTTTGAAGATCCATGGTTGAAAAACAAAGATTCAAGGTTTGAAATTCGGCCGGAATTGAGGATCTCGATCCGAGTAGTTAGAGGCGAATTTGGTAAAATTGACATTGCCATTGGATTGAACCATCGATTTAGGGGGTAGGACTCAAGTCCGCCATGAGATTCTTCTCCCGAAGCTTCGCCGCACCTCCGGCTTTGCCGCCGATGGCGGATTCCGGCGAACCTTCATTTCGCAGCCTCTCGACTTTCGATTGCCGATCCGTTTTGAGGTAGGGGTCCTATTACTTAACTTTGGTGGAATTTTATTTAATTAAATTAATTGTCAAATTCGAAAAGATTGGAATTGTATATCAAACTTACTTATTACTGTTACACGATATGACTTGAACAAAACCATTAGGGGGCCCGTCCTGTAATGTACAGCGTGGCCAAGAGATTTGACAAAATTTTCGAATATGACACAAAGGCATGGTTAGGAAAATGTGAACCGGACACGATAGTGAGATAGTGTCTTGACAAGAGGTGTGGCTGCTTACGATTCCCAGGTGTGAACCCAAAACGTAAAAGAGGGGAGGTGATGACGCCTCGGGGTTGAGAATCCCCAAGGTTCTTTGTCAAATGGTTACGTCCCCGGTGAGGGCCCGGAACGACGGTTGACCCTTACCCGTGGTTCGAGGACCCGATCTGGTAGGGACGCCGAGACGGATGCTCCTTGCTATCGGTGCCTCTGAATCACCGCGCCCTTCGGGGGTTTTCTGTCATGAGTGTACGGATTAGATTATCTCACTGACACTGATCATATGACTTATTGTACATAAAACTTAAAAACTACTAACCATGCAGGTTTAATCGGCAAAATAAATAAAACTAAAGGTAAGTAATAGTTCTCCTACTGAGCATTCCATGCTCACCCCCCCTTTGTCGTTTTTCATTCCCAGGAGGTGTACAGTGCAACCTTTCGGACGAGAAGTAGTCACCAACCAACGTGCCCCTCGTAGAGGATTTACCATTTCAGTTCCTTCCTTAAATTTGTGTAAGATTCTGACTGGGTTGTTTCGACGGTGATGTGACTGATGATGGTTATATTATTTAAATATTTTATTGGTGCTACATTATGCTGTGGATTTAAGTTTTAACGGAGAGTTTGTTTTAAAAGGCCCATGGGCAGGCATTGTTTTTATTTCAGGAGTTTTATTTTATTTTATTGCTATTTGTGCACCGTTACCGCACTTTTATTACATAACCCCCACTCAGGGGCGTCACACCAGCGGCTCTCAACCGGCTGCCAGAGGAATGGGAGGGTCAAGGCCTAGGAGGGCCCTGATGATTCTCGCTTTCCCCGGTTCCTTCTTGGATATGTGGGTGGTTACCGTGATTCGGATTTTCCATTACAGCAGGTCCCTGTGGTCTCGGGGCATCTTCTAGTGGCGGCATGGAGTTCCTTCCATCTAATCGTTCAACCACGGTCACTAGCCCATGTACCAACTCGGTCAAAGTGGCTATTTGGGCTTGCATCTGCATTGGATCCGGCAAAGGCCGTGGGAGGTGGGACTCCATTTACATGCGGGCGAAATCTCCTTCCATCCCACTATTCTTTGGGTGGATGGCTGTTTGTAACTATACTTTTGGGGGTCGGACGCTTTCGGTCCCCAGCAGAGTTGCCAATTGTTGACGGTTGGATTTCGTCAACAATAAACTTGCTGGATTACCTTGGGGTTTCCCTTTGGGTTACCGGCCTATAGGAGTAATCAAAGTGTGGATACTAGTTTGATTTGAGTATTTGTGTGTTTAAACGAACTATATGTAAATGAACAAGAGGAATTTTATAGTGGTTCACTCTATAAGATTAGAGCTACATCCACTGTGAGTATTGTATTTCTTTTGGGGAGATTAAAATTTACAATCATTGT
Organism: Morus alba; assembly: GCA_012066045.3. Taxonomy (NCBI): domain Eukaryota; kingdom Viridiplantae; phylum Streptophyta; class Magnoliopsida; order Rosales; family Moraceae; genus Morus; species Morus alba. The sequence goes on from CP050224.2 coordinate 37,223,720, forward strand.
TATCTCTCACTCGCGTTTCTTCTAAAAATCCCTGAACCCCCTCCCTATTGGGGGTCCTTCTTCTTTTATACTTGGGCTTCCTTCACTGGGTGGGTTTCCTTCGTAGGTAGAAACATTCAAGTGCTCTCCCTTTTTAGGCCCGGACATAGCCCACTACTTAATCTTTATTCCTCCAACCAATTAGTCTTCTATTACGGCTCTCGACTCTCCATAATGCTTTTCCGTCCCATTAGGCGGTTTGTAAACTTGCAATTAATCTTTGTCGGGCGTCTCGACTTTTTGCACATAACCCCGCCCGTGTCTTAAAGGGGCGTTCCCCTGTCGCCAGACGCTGTTTAGCCTTTCTCGTCCTTTCTAGCGATCTTTTCCGCGGTCGAGGGATCTTGGCGCCTTAATCGGGCGGAGTTATTAAATCGGCGCCACATGGGGTCGTCGCCCAATCATGGACTTCATCTTGGCTCTGCGGTGATCTTGAGGGAAACGAAGCGTCGAGGGTTGTGTGCTTGGCGGGGAGCAAGTATAGCCACGTGTCGTGGTGCTGTTGGTCCAATTGTCCGTCACATTTTCCCATGCAATAGTGGCGTTGATTCGTAGACCTAAGCCACACTCAGGGAACTCGCTTGGGGCGTGATTTGGTGGGCCATGGGTAATCAAACGAGCCGGTTTGTTTCTTAGTCTGATCCTATTTTAAGTCCCTTCGTAGCAGCTTCCTTCTGAGCTAGCAAGGATTCATATCTGTAGTAGTCGTTGCTCCATAGGCATCACTATGGACGCAGCCATAGAGGCATCACTACAAATGCCAACACAGATATACTTCTCATGCTCCAAGAAACTCCTTTGTGACCAAAGATATCTCCTATGCTCCGAGAGACTCCTCTATGTCCGAAGGTTCTTCTCGTGCTCCATGGATATTGAATGTGTCAGGTGCTCCAGCGATGGCTGTTTAGCCAAAATCGGAAGGTAGCACGCTAGAGCTAGTCTGACGCGTGTTCAGACTTCCAAGAATAGCAGTGCCCTCAGAGCACAAAATTCAGTCAAACACTCCATGATCTCTAGACCTAGGGAAGGTCCAATGTCAACAAGAATTCTGGATTTGGTCTCCAAAAAAATCACCTAATGCAAGTGCTTAGGAGGGAAATGGTTCGTACAGGCCTCTGGCATGGCGTGACTGTACAACTCCGGAGCAACGACCCAAGACTCCAAAACCTTCTCCTATAAATACCCCTTAGCTTCTACATTTCAGGGGACACATTACACTTCTAAGACCGTTTTTGACACACATTATATTTGAGAGATTACAACTTGAGTTCATCGAGAGTTGTTCTTCAAACTTGTGCTCTACGGGTTCGAAGTCCTTCATAGAAATTTCGCTTAAAAAGTCTCAAAACACTTCATTTGATCTATCCAAACTTGCCTATAAGCTACATTTGAAGTTTCTGAGGTTTCTTTGGAGGTCCAAAAATCCGCCTCCGTAGTTGGACTCCGCCGTCCCAGAGCACACTTCTGAAAACCATAAACTTCATATGCTAATACACATTCTCAAAGGCAACCTATGTTTTTTCTCCGAGCACTCCTCTGAAACAGTCTTACCTGCACTTTACGAGTTAGACAGCCGCTCCAGAGGTAGTCGTTCGGCTATTCCTCCCACCATACTTCGTCCATGCGATCTCCATGATTAAGTTCAACATCTTCCCACGCGCATAGTGAAGAGTGCCTCAAGAACGTGGCAACAAAGTGGGCCTTAGAATTTGATTTCTTCATCTTACTTTGGGCCTAACTGATAAGTGCACAAATTTGCACTTTTAATGTTCATAATTGTCAAATTATTTTATCAAATTTGTGATTTTAATTTCAAATATTCTTAAATTTAGAGGATTTAATTTTAATTGGATTTATTGTATTTTTCAGGTTTTTGAAGAAAACAATTGGATTTGGGCTAGTTTACCAAGCAAAACCCAAAAGTTGAGCCTAAGAAAAGCCCAATTCAGCCCAAAGCCCAGAAACCGCGAGCCAACCCAGCCGCCACGTGGCGACTATTGCCGCACCGCAGGCCGTGGGACCCAACTGTCCCCTTGGAAACGCGCGCCTGGCGCACACTGCCCGCTCCCCTACGCGAGTCTCCTCCACGCGGGCGTCACCCGGATTTTCTTTCCTCTCCGCGTGGGTCCCCTGTACAGCAGCCCTCCAACCACAGCACGCCACGTGTCCCATGTGCAGTTGCTTCCCCACTCCAGCAAGCGCGATTTGCGCGCTCAATTTCCCTCTCCGCGCGAGTTCTTCCCCCGCGCGCGTCCAGTTTCCTTCTGCACGGTCTAGCTGTGCACCACGTCTCTCCTGCGCGCGACTCAACTTGCGACATGTGTCCCACTCTTCAGAAACATGATGATTTTTCTCCCCGGATTAAGCCTTCTAACTTCTTAATTCGGATCTAGTTTTTAGCTTTTTAGCATTCTCAAAACTCTATAAATAGGGTCATTGTCAAGGTGTTCTAAATTCTCACACATTTTCTCTTATTTTCTTGTTCTTATTCTCATACTTTCTTTTTAGAATTTTATGAGAATTATGTGCAAGCTAGGCTAGAGTATTTAGGTGAGGCTAGAGATGATCTTATATGTGTAGTGAACTTATTTGGATTTTTGATTCTCCAATGGTTTGTAAGTTTTATACATTTGAGTAAATAATTTTCTTTTATCATATTTCTTCTTCTTATCAATATATTTTATTGTAAACTTTCATATAAATCTAGTCAAGCTCTTTTTATGTGATTGTTGCATTATATTATATATTGGTAGGTATTGTTTTATGAGTAGTCTTTTACTGCATTATTGCCAACGGTATATTGTCGCTCTTAGATTTCTCATAAGATAATTTTTCCTAATTCTAAACGTTAGAATTTTATTTACTCGAATACATTTTTAATTCATATGTTCTTCAAATATTTATTTTCCGATTGTTTGTTTGGGATGTGAAACTTTCAATTGAGTCAATTTATTAATCAAAATCCAAATAGGTGAACAAAGCATATGGAGGATTCTCAAAGCCTTACCACTTTTATTTATTGAATTTTCTCCATTTTAAATTGTTCAAAAAATCATCAAAAACACTCATTCATTTTCTTTGTTTGATTGCTTACTTTCCTAATGCTTTTTATTTGCTAATCATTTCTTGTTCAATTTAACACTTCCTCGTAGGATCGACCGTTCAAATTGTACTACAATTGACCGCTTGTTTTTGTACACGTTTGGACGTAATCAAATTTTGGCACCATTGTCGAGGAGGTGCGTCAACAAGATTATTCAGTAGATAATTAGCCAAAACGGTAGGTACTATTCATCTTTTATTTATTTATTTTTTGTTTGCCACGTTTCAAAAAAAAAAAAAACTTTTTGACCGCATCATTGTGTTATCTGTCTCTTTGTGTCTGTAAGTTAAACTTTGCCAAATACATTTGTGTCATTAGTTTGTATATACTGATTCATTTTCTTTGGTTTTGTCTTTTAGTGTGATTTGGTGTCGTTTTTATTTTTTGTTTGAGATTTCGTTAGTGTGTGCATTTCTAAAAAAAAAAAAAAAAACTTTTGTCGTAGTCTTGTACTACTTTTGTTGTAGTCTTGTTTTTATTTTTATTTTATTACTTTTGTTGCAGTATTCATTTTTTTATTGTTTTTATTCTTACTTTTTTTTCCCTTTTTAGTTTTAAAATTAATTGTGATTTGATTTTGTAATCTTTTATTTTTAGTAAATTAGGATTTTATTTTGTTTACTCAATTGTATATTTTAATTATTGTCTTATTTAATTTTTCCTTTTATAGTTTCATTACCTCTTAAGATTATAACTAAGATTGTAATTAATTGACTAATTTAGATTCCTAATCTAGGATTTTCATAATTTGGTAGATTTAGGTTTTTGACTATAGGAATAGTTTCCATTGATTAGATTACATTTCATAATTTACTCAATAAAATTTAATAATTAATTTTGAGAATACTTTTGTGGTTACGTGGAAAGTATAATCTGAGGGAGTTCTATCTAGGAAAGTTGGTACTTAAGCGGGCCTCGCCCCACCAATCTTTCCTGAGAACGTTGCTCTGTCTAGGAGACTATTCATTGAGCCAAGAGCTATAGTCTTTCCTGGGATCACTCTCGGAGGTTACAATTTATGTTACTATATAATTATTTTCTTTTTGATTAAAAAAAAAAGTGAAACGTTATAGGGTGAATGAATCGTTATAGAGATGAATTAGGGAGATTCGCAATAAGACCGGAGAACCCTAGTGAAGTTTCTTCCCACACGTCTAGTCCTCCCTCGACCCCAGGCTCATTAGCAGTTGTAAATCTGTTCGTTGAACGATTATCTCCACCCTACGCGTACAGCCACACCATCATGCATAATGTTTCCCCCAAATATGCTGAATTTGGATTTCAAGCCAGGCATGATCCAACTCTTGCCGACCATTCATGGGTTAGAGAGCGAGAATCCATACGTTCATATTAGGGAGTTTGAAGAAGTAGTGGCCACTTTTCACAACCGAGCTGAAGTCGTGGACTCTGTGCGATTGAAATTCTTTCCTTTCTCTTTGAAGGAAAAGGCTAAAAGCTGGTTGTATTCCCTGCGACCTAGGTCTATTGGAAGTTGGGAAGAAATGACAACATCATTTTTCAACAAGTATTTCCCTCACCATAAGACCAATGGTCTGAAGCGACAGATCTCGACCTTTACCCAAAAGGACAATGAAACTCTATATCAAGTTTGGGAACGGTTCAAGAATCTGTTAAATCAGTGTCCCCACCATGATTACGTGAGTTGGCGCCTCATCAGTTATTTCTACGAAGGACTCACGATTCGAGAGCGCCAATTTGTGGAGATGATGTGCAATGGTGAATTTCTGCAAAAGGATCCCGAGGAGGCTTTTGAGTATCTCAATGAGTTAGCCGAAAAAGCCCACACTTGGACCGAACCTAGTGCTACTGATAGCACCAATAGGTCCCGACCAGTTGGAATCTATCAATTAAGGGAGGAGGACAACCTTAAAGCCCAAGTCGAGTCTTTGACAAGGCAAATCGAGGCCCTCAAAGGCAAAGAAGGTAGAGGAATCCACACGGTCGCAAGGGCAGAGACACATGAGCCATGCTTTGTGTGGCGACCCGCGCCCTCGCGGCGCGGTCGCCGTTCCTTATACTACTCTACTAATGGGCTAAGCTATAGTCTAATCCATTATTCGTTGTTAGACTATTGCTCTTTAATTTACGTTCATGTGCGGGTAAATTTTTTTTTCTTTACTTTAACCATCGGGTTCTTAACATGTTATGTTGTTACACTAATAACATATCTTGCTATTACTTTAAAGATTCAGTATCATACTAGTTCCCGAAATTTGTCTTAACTTATTACAGTTCGTTGTTCTTTACTAAGACAATGGTTGTAATATCTTCTTCTGAGAACTGAACATACATACTAGTATTCTATATTACATTACTTTGCAGCGGAATTTAATTTCTAAACGAGCGTAGTAAAGACCACTCCAGTGCACCCATGACATTTCCGCCACCCTTGCCTCCAAGATGTCCATCAAGCAAACCACTATATGACCGGGTCACTTACCTTTTGTTACCCGCACACGAGTAAATCGATGAGCTAACGCCGCTTAGTATAAACATGCATACATCATAAACTAATAGAAATTACATTAAGAGTTATGATGCAAATATGCTCGTGTGAAACATGCTTTAAACTACTTTCTATCTTTCTTTTTACTTTAATGGTTGGTCTAGTCGGAATCTCTACTGTTTAGATTTCCCTCCCTTTGCGGAGGGCCGACGACCCGCCGCCGATCTTTACTTTATTGGTCATTTCTTCTTGGCTCATTACTTAAATTCGTCAAGTCGGAATCTCTACTCTTTGAGATTTTCCTCCCTTGGAGGCCGACAACCCGTCGGGCTTTTTAACTATGCATAAGGGTAACCATATGTCACCCTTTCCGAATCTAGAGCATTAAGCCCTCCGAACATGTATAATCACATGTAATCACATAGACTTAGGAACATAAGTAAATTAATAGTTCTAAGTCTAATCGAGCTTACTCTCTAGTCTAGACAAACATATATGTCTATACTTACCGTTAATCCGCTTAGGATTCCCGCTTTATTGAAGTTCTTTCTTGTTGCTTCGCTCTCATGCCAAAACTGCTTCATGGAAATAGGTATCAATTCCCTATTCCAATCACAATTCCTCATACTTAGATTCTTAAATCTAATTTCAAACTCATTTATGGACTTTTTCCCTTAAGGCCAAATTCTAGCTCAAGAGGCAATTTACACATATTCGTAGATATCTCGGTTTCTCGAATCTTAATCTATTCGTTTCCGAGGTTTAAAATCTGTTATCCATTCTCTAGAATCAGATTCCTAACTCATTGCTTGCTAACTAGATTTTAGGAAATTTCGGCAGAGTTTCGCCTTAGTTTTCCTCGTTTCCCGAGTCTTCAATAACTCGTTTTACTTCCGATTTCGGTACCTGTAGTCCAGATTCACATTCCTGAACACAAATTGCTACATCAATTGAACAAAAATACATTTTCTCCATTTCTAGGGATTTTCGGATTTTTAGTGTAAATAAAAAAAAAATTGTTCAATCCTTTCAATACTTGCACATTAAACTCCTATCGTAGTCCCCGACAAAACCTCGGTTTCGTTTTTCAGTTTTACGGATTTTTCCCGAGATGAGTTACTATTCACAAAAACGAAAAAGCAAGCAGTTTCTCATGAAAAATCCGAAATCTTACCTTGAAAAGTTGAGATTCTCCGCTAGAATGCCTCGGGTTATGTTTCTACCGGACTGAACGGAAGAAATTTCGGCGAAAACGGGTGATTCCTTGATTTTCCCTTGATTTTCTCTCTTTTCTCTCTCTCTTTCTTCTTGGTCGGCCACTCTTTAGAAAATAGAACACTTTGTGTTCTAATGTGCTTCCGTAGGCCACTTATATGTAATAATGAATATTATAATATTATTTCTAATAATATCTCTTATTACTTTCTAAATTAAATTAAAGAAATCACTTTAATTCCTATAATTTAATTTGACTAATTCTAATTAAGTTTCACA